>AP027104.1:76884545-77629492 GCA_028142955.1 Pinctada fucata | reverse complement strand
GCACGTCCATTTGATATTCTGGGGGGGGGGGGGGCTTGGGTTTTTTCGAAAAAAATAATTTTGCTCTCAATCTTGACGAAAAAAATAAATTTGCTTATGGTGTGATGGAAAAAAATAATCTTGCTCTTACAAATAATCTGAATTTGAAGAATTACCATAAAATTTCGCTAAAATTCATGAAATTTTCCGGCTCGCTTCGCTCGCCGCAGTTTTCAAAGTATATCACAAATTTTTGGCTCGCTTCGCTCACCATAGTATTCTACCAAAACATTTTTTACTAATGGCAATTTTCATATATCTGAAGATATCAAAAGTTATACATGTATGTGAATGAAGAAGCAAGGTCACAATGCACTTGATGTGTAAAAATGTTAATAGCCATTACTGTCATTGTTAGGCACGGTCCATTTGATATTCTGGGGGGGGGGGCTTGGGTTTTGTTTTTTTTTAAATAATTTTGCTCTCAATTTTGACGAAAAAAATAAATTGCTTATGGTGTGATGGAAAAAAATAATCTTGCTCTTACAAATAATCTGAATTTGAAGAATTACCATAAAATTTCGCTAAAATTCATGAAAATTTTCCGGCTCGCTTCGCTCGCCGCAGTTTTCAAAGTATATCACAAATTTTTGGCTCGCTTCGCTCACCATAGTATTCTACCAAAACATTTTTTACTAATGGCAATTTTCATATATCTGAAGATATCAAAAGTTATACATGTATGTGAATGAGAAGGACTTCCATAAAGCTTAAAAATATTATCAATATTCATGTGTTCCTATTAATACATGTTGCATGTATCCCATAGAGTCTAATTTTATGTTCTTGTAAGCCTGGAAGAAGAACTTCAGTTATTCACCAATTTACAAATATTAGTAACATTTAAAAAATTTTCTAGGAGACCTTAAATTCCCTCAGACCCTCTTATACATGTTATATACATGTACCTTATATAAAGTATTGAGAATTGTATTGTAAAGTCTTTTATCTCTCTGTTTAAAAGTGAATTGAATTCTTGCATAAAAAATAAACTATTATATTAATATTTAGAGTTTTGAGGTAAAAATATAAATAATTTCTGGTGATAAAACACAAACATTTTTTAAATATGTGCATCACTTTGTTAAAATTAAATTCCTTGCTCCAACTTTGCAAGGAAAAAAATAATTTTGCCCCAGTCCGGGGCGAAAAAAAATCTTGCTCCGACGAAAAACCCAAGCACCCCCCCCCCCCCCCCCCCCCCCCCCCCTGAATATCAAATGGACCGTGCCTTACTGTTACTTGGTTTACAGTACTTGTTGACACATACTTCGGTTCCTCATAGGAGGGTATCCTAGTTCTATAACATATAACCTTGCTGCAAGCGCAGCATACCGGAGTCATGTAAGCAGGGCTAGAGGGTATCCCAATGACAAACAACACGTGTGACTATATGGCCTAAAATCTGACTATAGTATAGTATTTCAGCTGATGCCATTTACTTCCTGTACATGCACATTTCATGGATTTCACGGACTAAAGCTACATGTATGCTTCTTGACAATTTTGAGCAATTACCATATTCATTAGGACCTTATTACATATGGTAATTGCTCATATAACATATGACACTTCACAAAGAATTAAACGAACTATCAAAGCCACATATATGTCATTAAGTATAATTTATTTACATGCATAGTTGAAAATTTTAAAACATTACATATTGCACCATATAAATGTAAAGATGTCATTGAAAAAGTTCATATCAGAGGTAGTCCCTGACAAACATATGTATCTTTTCTTCATTTATCAGTTTTATCTTGTAAAATTTTAAAGCATCACTATTTCTGCTATCCAAACACCAATTTCAGACCTATTACCACTATATTGATCCCAATCAACGGAACTGAAATGCAAATATATTAGATTGAAACATGTATCTTCAATGTCAATAGTATGGAAAGCCAAAAGGGTGAAAATTCTAACATTGCAAGTGAAACTGAGAAGCAGGAATAAATTAAAAATTCTGTGAATTTTTCCAAAAAATCCAACTTTTATCCAGTAACAGTAGGTGCTGTAACTTGAAAAATATGTTTTACCAGAAGGAGCATTAAGAAATACTATCTGTTCATATTTTCTAATTCTTAAATTTCATTCATAACAATTTTATAACAAAACAAAACATGCTTTTCTACAAAAAAATGTTTTCTACAAATAAAAACTCATGTTTTCTTAAAGAAGCACTTCTTTTGCAATGGAAATCTCCATGAGCCATTTTTTTTTAATCTGAAAGAGCTGAAAAACTACAGCAAAGTTGCCCCAGTTTAACGGATTTTAGAGGATCAAGGGGTACAGCCAACCCAATAATACATTCCAGATAAACAGAATCTACAATAATATACTGGGCAAAAAAAGTTAGGGATAATTTTTGTTCAAAATAGTGTTGTGTAATTCTCATACAAATACTGGAGCTAAACTAGGGACAATATCACTAAAAGAAACCAGGCAAACAGAATGTCTAGTCATTGCTTTCATTTTTTGGTAATTTTTTTGTTGTTGGAATTTTCCCCATTTCATTTTTGAATAAAATGCTTCTTTTACCAAAAAATAGCAATCCAAGGAATGCTTGTGTCGCCTGCGAAGCGGTTTGATTATTATTCTAGAAAGTGGATCAAAATTCTTGAAAAGTAGGTCTAGGTCAAATATCTAGATCAAGGTCAAAAGGTCAAATTTTATGGTCTGTGTAGAAAGGTCTTGTCACAAGGAATACACATGTGAAATACCAAAGCCCTATCACTAACCAATCAAAAGATATATCCATTCTAAATTTTTTTGAGAAGTAGGTCAAATATGTAGGTCAAGGTCAAAAGGTAAAAAAAATAATGGTATGTGTAGAATGGCATTGTTACAAGGAAAATACATGTGAAATATCAAAGCCCTATCACCTACCAATCAAAAGATATAGCCAATATTACTTTCCCTGAAAAGTAGGTCAAATATCTAGATCAAGGTCAAAAGGTCAAATTTAATGGTCTGTGTAGAAAGGTCTTGTCAGAAGGAATACACATGTGAAATATCGAAGCCCTATCACTTACCAATCAAAAGATATAGCGAATCTTATCTTTTTTTCAAAAGTAGGTCAAATATCTAGGTCAAGGTCACAAGGTCAAAAATTATGGTATGCGTAGAAAGGTCTTGCCACAAGGATTGCACATGTGAAATATCAAAGTCCTAACACTCACCAATAAAAAGATATATCCATTCTTAATTTTTTTTTAAAAGTAGGTCAAATATGTAGGTCAAGGTCACAAGGTCAAAAATTATTGTATGTGTAGAAAGGTCTTGTCACAAGGAATACAGATGTGAAATATCAAAGTCCTATCACTTACCAATCAAAAGATATAGCGAATCTTATCTTTTTTTCAAAAGTAGGTCAAATATCTAGGTCAAGGTCACAAGGTCAAAAATTATGGTATGTGTAGAAAGGTCTTGCCACAAAGATTGCACATGTGAAATATCAAAGCCCTATCACCTACCAATCAAAAGATATATCCATTCTTAATTTTTTTGAAATGTAGGTCAAATATGTAGGTCAAGGTCACTAGGTCAAAAATTATGGTATGTGTAGGAAGGTCTTGTCACAAGGAATACACATGTGAAATATCAAAGCCCTATCACTTACCAATCAAAAGTTATGGGCTGTGACACCCAAAGTGTGACAGACAGACGGACGGACGGACAGACGGACAACGGACAAAGTGATCCCTAAGTGTCGCTTTGCTTCGCAGGCGACACAAAAATCACATTTTTTCTCTTTTATCTCCTTTTTGATTACCCTTACTTAATAAACCTTCAAGATTCATCAAACTCATGATTATCATCTAACTTGAAATGTTTGTTCAATTTCAAACCCCTCATCTTAATGTTAAAATTTTCTCACTCATTTTCTTGTGTTTTCAAAAATTGCAAGGGTTATGTCAGATTTTCATTTACATGTACAGCAATGAGCTCAATTTGAATACCGGATTTTCAAAACAATATCATTGTGTGCTTTGGATCAGACATGCAATTTCTACTGATTAATTATGAATTATTCATTCAGTGTAAATTTTGGGTCAAAATTCTATTCTTCTGAAATTCGCATTTTTACAGAAATTGGTAGGAGATGGACACTAATGGCTCTGTTGACTTTTTTGTAGCCAAGAGTTGTACAAATACTGACAACTTACTCAAAAATTGATGTTTATCTCAGTTATGACAATAGAACTATGCAAATAAAATAAAGTCCCTATCACAATGATAATTAATCCAATGCAATCTCTAAATAAATATCCTTAATTTTTTTTGTGCAGTATATTTTGTAAACGAATTATGGAATATACAAAATTAATGACTTAAAGTCCTACAACCCAGAGTTTCTTTTTTCTGTTGGTATACATACTTCTCATAACTGTTCTAATAGACCGAATGAGGTTGAGTAATTGTGTCTTCATGCCAGGATCCTCTCCAAAACCTCTTTGGTCACTCCCCCAGCCAACTGAAATACAACCTTATGATTAGCATAAAGTTATTTCAATTTTGGTTTTCAAGTCATTTAATTATGAAAACTTCTTTAAGGTAATTCCTGGATAATTAGGAAAAAGGATCAACTTCTATTAAATTTTGCATAAAATGAGCTTTCATGTGTAAAACATTCTGACAGTAAGTATAGAATATGAGCCCTTCGATATTTATTAAGGTCCTAAAGGTGTGACATGACCGTGAACCAAAGTAATAGGTCAGAGGTTGAGGTAACAATAGTCACCATTAGTAAAACCTTGTCAAGAGCATAAACTCCTCCCCCTGTGGATGGATTTCAATAATATTGCACAGAAATGTTCCTTAGGACCTAAGGATGTGTTATGACCTTGAACAAAGGTCAAGGTAACAATAGACATCATTAGTAAAACCTTGTCTAGAGAATAACTCCTCCGCTTGTTGATGGATTTCAATAATATTTCAAAGAAATTCCTTAAGACCTAAGGGTGTGTCATGACCTTGAACCAAGGTCATAGGTCAAGGTCACAATACACATCAAAAGTAAAACCTTGTCCAAAGCATAACTCCTCCCCCTGTTGTCAGATGAATTTCAATAATATTTCACGCAAATGTTCTTAAGGAACTTAGGGTGTGTCATGATCTTGAACCAAGGTCTAAGGTTAATGTCACAATAGACACTTGACCTTGATCCAAAATAACTTCTCAAAGAGTTTTGCTTCGGGAGGGGGGGGGGTATTTTCGTCCCGTAAGGGGCAAAGATCTAGTTCCATGCTACTTTAATGTTGTATATTAAAAAGAAAAATGATTGACTGAAATTAAATTTCTTATCAAATATCGTCCAAAAGAAAAAAAAACCTATTCTGACTTCTTACAGAACATCACCTGACTACCAGGGATGAGAAAAGCATTCGGAGCTGAGCGAGTGTCCTGTTCAGCGTCACTTGACTAATCTGACAGAAATGGTGGCTTTTTTGCTGCGGGGATATCATTTACATAGTATTTAGACATTCTAGTGAATGCATATGCTATAATCTATTTGTGTCTATAAGTTCAATTTATTGACAAGATTTTTGGTAAATGTCGGGGTTTTTACGACAGAACAATAAAATTCACGCGAAATTTTTTGAAAGCTTAGAACAGAAAAATTATAGGTATTTCAGCATATGTTCTCAATAAAGGAAGTGTATACACATTACTGAGCTTCAAATGCCCTTCTTCAGGCCTTTGCAGCGAGCTCCGCTCACTATAAGATGACAACTATGTCAGAACAGTTTCCATACAGTAACAGTTTCCGGACAGTCGACCTTTTAAAGTACTCGAAGGAACTTATGTTCAAAATTTTGTGAGTTTTGTAGATTTTTCAATGGACAATTGAAATCATGAATCATATAAAAAAAAATTGCATTAAAGTTGCTTTATCACACCACCTTTTCACTCCTTATAAATTCTGCCCTGTTTAATATCGGGCACTGGGGGATGTCGCTGAGAAACATACTTTTTTAATCTACGTGATTTGAGAAGTTTCGGTTCTATTTCAAAGATTATTTTTTACATGGTCATTTGTAGAAACGACTGAAGAAAACAATATCTGAAATTCATCCAGTTTGGCCTTAAATTGATCGAGATCGACAGCTTTAAAATCAGGTGTCCGGAAAGTTGCCCAATGATATGCAAAAATCAGCCGAAATATAGGGTCATAAAATCAGTCTAGAAACCATACTTCTTGATAGATTTTTTATCTTCTTTCTATATGTGTGTCTGTGGAAGGGCAAAGCATTATTTGAGAGAAATTTTAACATTTTTCATGAAAGGACAGTTGAGTCATCACAGAAAACCTTCAAAATCATCCGGAAACTGATCGGACACCAGTATATTACGGATAACAATAAAAACATAAACACTCAAATACACAAATTTTCGGCCCCTTGGCCTTTATCAAGTGTAAAAAACGGTATTGTATCAGAGATGCTGAAATTTGCCGGTCCAAACGGCATGACTGGCATAAATTTACTGTGACAGGCAATGTTCACCTCCATGCCAGTCAAAATGTCCGTCGTAAATTTGACAGCAAATTTGCTTTTCGGTATTCTAACCAGAAGTCTCTAATGAGACTGAAGCTCTACTGGCTGTTTTCGTAAATTCACTCAACTTAAAGTGACACCCATTTCAAGACCCTGGGGTCAGGAGCTCACACAAAATAGCAGGTGCACATCTTCACCACAGACACTTGTAAAATGATGCAAAAAGAATTTACACTTTTTGAGAAATGGTGTTCACAAGATAACATTAAAAGACTTATATATGAGAAAATGGCCACACCCATTTTCAAATATCCTGGGGGTCATGGACTCAAACAAAATATCAGGTAAACAAGTAGTCCACAGACTTATTGTAATGCAAAAACAAGTATCTCTCTATCAAGTATACTTCACGAGAATTGGTGGTCACAAAGTTATATAGACTTACATAGGAGAAATGACCACACCCCTTTCTAAAAATCTGGGGGTCAGAAACTCAAACAAAATATCCGAAACATAAAAAGACCACAGAGTGACTATAATGCAACAAGAATTATCTCTCTATTGATTATTGAATTGGTGTTCACAAGATTACATACACATATATAGGAGAAAATGACCACACCCATTTTCCTAGACCCTGGAAGTAAGGGGCTCAAATACAACTATACCAGAGACTGATTATGATTCCAAAAAAATATCTCTCTATCAATTACACTTTTTGAGAACTGGTGTTCACAACATTACGTAGAGTTATATAGGAGAAAATGACCACATCCATTTTCGAAGATCCTGGGAGTCAGAGGCTCAAACAAAAGATCAGGTTCACAACAAGACCAGCAACTGATAATTTTGCAAAAAGAATTAACTCTCTGTCAATTACAATCTCTGAGAACTAGTGTTTACAAGATTACATAGAGTTACATGTATATAGGAGAAAATGACCACACCAATTTTTTAAGACTCTGGGGGTTAGAGGCTCAATTAAAATTGCAGGTTCACAACTAGACCAGAGATGTATGGCAAGCCAGTGTGGACAAAAATAGGTATTTCCTAATATTAGAAATTCATTTCCTTATATTTTCTAATATAAGAAAATCATTTTCTAATATTAGAAAATCATTTTCTAATATTAGAAAATCATTTTCTAATATTAGAAAATCATTTTCAAATATTAGAAAATCATTTTCTAATATTAGAAATTCATTTTCTAATATTTGAAATTCATTTTCAAATATTAGAAATTCATTTTCTTATTTTCTAATATAAGAAATTCATTTTCTAATATTAGAAATTCATTTTCTAATATTTGAAAATTATTCTCTCATATTACAAAATGATTTTCAAATATTAAAAAATGATTTTCAAATATTAGAAAATGATTTTCAAATATTAGAAAATGAATTCTTAATATTAGAAAATAGTTGATAATTTCTTATATTAAACCAGAAGTCTCTGACGAGACTGTAGCTCTCCTGGTTGTTTTGTTTTATTCACTCATTGACAAGTGAATAAGATACATATACATAAATAACAATTTACATTTTCTTTTAAACCAAAGACCATAGCAAGCAGGCGCTCTAACAAATTATAAGTATCACAACTATTTAACAAATCCATTAGACTGCAACTAGAATATCACTCATATAATTTTAAATATCCGAGATTTCAAAAAATAATGCCATACCCATTTTCCAAGATCCTAGGGGTCAGGGGCTGCTAGCTCTAATGAACTATCAATGACACAATAAGACTAAAGATCCATGATACATGAATTGCATAAACAACTAAGTTTACATCATTGATAGCTTTAGAAGAGTTGAGAGCACAACTATATACGAGAAAATGACCACATCCGTTTTCTAAGACCCTGGGGGTTAGGGGCTCAAACATAATATCAGGTGCACAACTAGATTACAGACCCATCATATTATAAAAAGAATTAAGTACTCTCCATCATCAACTATTAGTGTCAGAGGAGCTGCATGCACAAGATTACATAGATTTTCAATGACCAACCCTTTATCTAAGACCCTGGGGGTCAGGGGCTTTAACTAAATATCAGGTGCACAGCTTGACTACAGACCCATCATATTGCAAAAAGAATCAAGTCTCCATAAGGTATAGTGTCAGAGGAGTTGCGAGCACAAGATTACATAGATTTTCAATGACCACACCCATTTTCTAAGACCCTAGGGGTCAGGGGCTCAAACATAATATCAGGTGCACTACTAGACCACAGACCCATCATATTGCAAAAAGAATTAAGTCTCCATCATTTATAATGTCAGAGGAGTTGTGAGCACAAGATTTCATAGAGTTACATGTATATAGGTGAAAATTACCACACCCATCTTTTTAGACCCTGGGGGTCAGGGGCTCAAACAAAATATCAGGTGCACAACTAGACCACAGACCCATGATATTGCAAAAAGAATTGAGTCTCAATCATTTATAGTGTCAGAGGAGTTGCAAGCACAAGATTATATAGAGTTATATGGGAGAAAATGACCACACCCTTTTTCTAAGACCCTGGGGGTCAGGGGCTCAAACAAAATATCAGGTGCACAACTAGACCACACACCTATCATATTGCAAAAAGAATTAAGTCTCCATCATTTGTAGTGTCAGAGGAGTTTCGAGCACAAGATTACATAGAGTTATATAGGAGAAAATGACCACGCCCATTTTCTAGGACCCTGGGGGTCAGGGGCTCAAACAAAATGTCAGGTGCACAACTTGACCACAGACCAAGTGTAATGCAAAAAGAGTTACATTTCTATCTCTTATAATTTCAGAGGAGTTGCGAGCACAAGAATTGTTTTTGGACGGACGGACAGACAGACGGACAGACGCCGGACGACGGGGTATCACATAAGCTCGACTGGTCTATGACCAGTAGAGCTAAAAATGAATTTCTAATATTAGAAAATGAATTTTTAATATTAGAAAATAAATTTCTAATATTAAAAAAAGAATTTCTAATATCAGAAAATGTATTTCAAATATTAGAAAATGAATTTCTAATATTAAGAAATGAATTTCAAATATTAGAAAATGAATTTCTAATATAAGAAAATAACTATTTTTGTCCAATAGAGTTATATAGAAGAAAATGACCACACCCATTTTGAAGACCCTGGGGGTCAGAGGCTCAAACAAAATATCAGGTGCACAACTACACCATGGGTCAAACTAAATGCAAAAAGAATTAGGTTTCTATCATTTGTGGCTTCAGAGGAGTTGTGATCACAAAAAAATTGTTAAGAGACAGACAGGCGGACGGATGCCGGACAACATGGTATCACATAAGCTTGACTGGTCTTTGATCAGTAGAGCTAAAAACTGTCACGCAAATGAAGTTAAACTTCCTTATGTTAGAAAACCATCAAACAGTAATAATCAAAACTATAACTACTCTTAGTACGTTTACGTCAAGGCAAGTAGCGGCCAAGATGTTACGTGTTACTGACGGTAAGGTCAGAAAGTAGTGAAAAGTAGGTATGGACAGTTTGGAGATAAGACTCATTCTTGGGGATATACCAGTAAAATTCAAACTCATTCATCAGGACTTGTTTCTTTTCTACATTCTACATCCTCCAATTTTGATGTGTTAAGGGACGCGTTAACAGCATGATTGATTACGCAGTTATGAAGGAAAAAATACACATATGACATTTTGTCCAATAAAACGTCCTTCCTACAAGGCATCAAGTGAATTTGAATCAAAATCCCAGAATGTTAGCAACTAAAATCCTAAGTAATACTTTTTGATTTTTTTCAGACCAGCATAATCTCATTTGGACCGGCTTAACTGATTAGGATGTCAGTCCAAATGACTGGCATCATTTTCAAGATTTTAGTACCTCTGAAATATTGAGACTAAAGGACAATCCATCTTTGCTCCTTTGGGCGTAAATTACAAAACCATCAATTTATTCTTTCTATATGTGTGTGAAAGGAGCAAAGATGGATTGTACTTAGTGACCTTAGTCTCATTATTCATGTACATTGTTGTTTTTTACACTTGATAAAGGCCAAGGGGCCAAAAATTTGTGTGTTTGAGTGTTTGTGTTTTTATTTGTATCATCCCTTCCTCTGGAAGAAATATTTCAATCTACATGTATTAAGGATAAATTCACTTCAAACAGGGTACTCTACTGTCCGCACTACTAACATGTACTTCAGAAAATATATTAAAGTTTCATCTACTTTGTCTGCAAACGTTCAGATTGAAGTTTTTATACCGGTAGGGGAATAGATTTCAAACTCTCGTAACTAACAGTGTATGTAATATGTCCGTACGACCAATTCTACACTCACCGTGAAAGAAAATAGGTTTAGATGGAGAGTTTTCTATGTTATTCTAGCCTGACATTGCCGATGTTTAGAATTGAGTCTTAGGAGAATGTCATAGAAGTCACATTAAAAATAGAATAGAAAATTCCCAATCTAAATTCATTTTCCGTCATTGTGAGCATAGTACATGTAGTGTACCGAAGTCTTGTAAGCAGGACCAGAGAACAAACTTGGATTTTCCGATTTCTAAAGTGAGTTGCGCGGACTGTACTGGTGTCAAAACACTTTCCGGACAGTAACAGTTTCTGGACAGTCACCCTTTTCAAGTACTTTGAAGGAAATTATTTTCAAAATTTTGCGACAATTTTGTAGATTTTTAAATGTAGAATTCAAATCATGAATCATATGAACAAAATTTTGCATCTAAGTTGCTTTTTCACACCATCTTTTTACCCCTTTCTGCCCCGTTTAATATTGCGCACCGGGGGAAGTCGCCGAGAACCATACTATTTTAAGGGGATATCACACGTTTCGTGTTATACAACATTTATTTTAAGAAAAAAAGCATAATTCTGATTTCCTAATTTAATTCAGATGAAAGGGACAATATTAGGAGGTCACCATCCAAAATTTTGAGATTTTGAAATTGATCAGACTTTTTAGCCATCCATTGATTGTTTTGGAAATGCTCATTTTTTGGCTATATTATTTTTTCAGCCCAAGATTTTCAAATGAAACTTTACATATGATTCCCTCAACATATTGTGCAAATTCTTATAGAAAGAAATCATTAAATGACCACGTCATATGTTGCAAAATCTCACTGAATGTGTAAATTATCATGTAAACCAGAAGTCTCTGACGAGACTGAAGCTCTACTGTTTGCTTTTGTTAACTTCACCAATATGTATATGAGTAGAGATAAAAATCTTACTTTTCAAAGTACATGTAATCAATCAAAACCATGTCAATAAAAAACCTAAAACCTTAAAATCATACGGATGTACATGTTGCAAATAACCTTGTGAATAATACATGTATGTGTCATTGCGGTTGAAGGTTAAATAAGATTATTGTCTTGTTGCCAGATTCCATAGTAGCATTAGTAAATATAACAGTACATACAATACACGTATGCATTTTTTTTCAGTGGTTTGGTAATCACATTGTATTACCATAATATGCATTTTACAAATCAAACACTGTTAAAACCAATGTCTTCGCAACACGAAAGAGTTAAATTTTCATCTTTTTCTCTGTTTATACTGACGTTGCGGCCTATTACCGTAGATCCAATTTCAACTACCATATTGGTGAAGACTTCAGTTGGTCCAATTACATGTTTGCAAAATGTGACTAAAACAAATAATAAATATTAAAATATAGTCTCCTCAGGAAAAATAAGACAGAAGTAACAAAGAAAGTTATCCGCCCCTTTTGTCAAACGTCCAAATTAGCTGTGTTCAATAAGTAAGAAAACAAAGGTATTAATCTGTTTGAATGTTGGATGACAACAACTTCTGCTCGAGCAACGGGCTGTCGGTAGTGGTATAGCTGACATGAATGATCCCCACTTTTATCCCGGTTGCATTGTATTTAAAATCATAACAGGCTAATTTACCCAGTCAGCCGGTTGCTGAATTACTGAGTTCACGTATGCATATAGAAACTATTATGATTACAAAAAAAACTTATTTCTCTACAATGAATACATGGCCCCAGTCACATGACCGTTAAAGAACAATCAGAAACTTGTTTGTACCTCGAGAAACAGATCTAAAGATACGAATGTTCCTATCTGGAGCCATATGACTGCCCTTGAGAAATCAGCCCTCTTTTGACACAACCTAAAGCTCCCCTTTCCTTCCCTGCTCTTAAAAACTACATGCTGCTTTCTTAGATTAATACTATTATGTATTGCACACAATATTGTATGTACATGTACATAATCTAATTACCACACTGCTGCATTGAACTTAAGGGGTATGGACAAAAGTTTATCGGCCATATTGGATTTGACGTGAAGCATACTTGAAAATGTGTCGTTCTGCAGAATTAAGACTCCAATCTTAATCATTTTAATACTAAGTTTTCTTCACCTGAACATAGTCATTTTACCATCATTTTGAACAAAAACTGCATCAATATTTTTACATGACAACCATTTGAACTTAGTGCACCGAACTGCGCAGCTACAGGTTTGCAGGACTCATGATTAATACTATAACCTACCTTAAACGTTACTATCATCTTATGTCTATAAACATTTGTCCTCCAATTTTGATCATACTTTCTCAAAATACCGGGTATCTTCATTTTACACGCAAGGGGCTATAGTAGCCATATCAACATAGAAATGAATCCAGGGGCCGATCCCCAAAATGTTGCACATGACTATCCCACTTTTCTAATATATATCATGTAAATAATTAATGATTGAATCGAAAACAGTCGAAATTCTAGTGAATTTCCCCCAGGAACTTTAAAATCGTTTATTTTTTCTACCTATGTTGGGGCAGATCGGCACGTGAAAATGGCTACCTGTAAAAACTCGTGTTCGAAAAGACACCATGTTGGATTAACAAGAGATTCATATGATAATGAGACCTTGTACTCAAAATCGAAGGACAAATGGTTGTAGATATAGTATCAATGTAATGTTTAAGGTAAGTTATAGTATTATTCATAAATTCTTCTGAGGTGCAGCTGTGCAGTTCGGTGCATGAATTTAAAAAGTTTCTAATGTTAATATCTCAATGTAATTTTCCTTAGAAAATATGGGAAAATGTAGCTTTTGAGGTTGAGAATACTTGGGATTAAAATAGTTGAAGTTGGAGCCATGACTCGGTGTAAGGAAAGGTTTTCAATAACACACTACATAAAATCCAATATGGCGAATAACGGTTTGTCCATACCCCTTAAAACTTAGAGCTGTCATTAGTCTGACTAAGAGTTAGATAATAAAAATAGGTCGAGGTAATTTCTGAAAAATTAGGAAAAATTAAACTTGTTGCACTTTTAAAATTATAATGAACAGCATAAATATAACTTAAATGAAGTATCTGAAGAGAAATGCCATCTGATTTGTTTACCTGGGAGGAAAAATTGAGCTGAATTGAGGGAGCAGTGGCTGCCATTGTTTTTTTTCTTTATACTACACAAGACAATTCGACCTTGAAACTAATTCATACCAAAATCATTTCTTGAAAAACTTTGTCACACCTATCATAAAGCAGTAAGGCACGGTCCATTTGATATTCTGGGGGGGGGGGGGCTTGGGTTTTTTGTTGGAGCAAGATTATTTTTTTCGCCCCGGACCAGGGCAAAATTATTTTTTTCTTGCATAGTTGGAGCAAGGAATTTTTTTTCAACAAAGTGATGCGCATATTAAGAATGTTTGTGTTTGATTGTTAGAAATTATTTATATTTTTACTCAAAACTCTAAATATTAATATATTAGTTTATTTTTATGCAAGAATTCATTTTAAACAGAGAGATAAAAGATTTTTACAATACAATTCTCAATATTTTATATAAGGTACATGTATATAACATGTACATGTATAAGAGGGTCTGAGGGGAAGCTCTCCTAGACATAATTTTACATGTAAATGTAGAATTGTAAATTGGTGAATAACTGAAGTTATATGAAGGGATACATGCAACATGTATTAATAGCAATACATAAATATTCACAATAAATTAATGTAAGCTTTTAAGGAAGCTCTTTTTTCATTTCACACATGTATAACTTTTGATATCTTCATATATATATATATATATGGACTTTGCCATAGTAAATAATGTTTTGATAGAAAATGTATAATGGCGAGCGAAGCGAGCCAAAAATTTTTGATACAAATTGAAAACTGCGGCGAGCGAAGCGAGCCGGAAAATTTTTAAGAATTTTAGCGAAATTTTATGGTAATTCTTCAAATTCAGAATATTTGATTAAGATTATTTTTTTCTGTCACATCATAAGCAAATTTATTTTTTTCATCAAAATTGAGAGCAAAATTATTTTTTTCGAAAAAAACCAAAGCCCCCCCCCCAGAATATCAAATGGACCGTGCCTAATCTCATGTAAAAAAACTTGAAATATGAGTAAAATTGAAAGAAAAGCATGGAGTCTTAGGCCAGGTAAAAAAAAATCTATGTTTCTCAGACACCGCCGTGCGCTAAAATTTTCCGCAGATGAGACGTTTTTATTGCAACAACAGAAAAAAATATCCGCCGTGTCTCATCCTCGATTAAAAACGAAATATTCATTTATTTCATTGAACGTATATTGTCCTGTAAATTTGTCTAAACGGTACCCGATGAATAAATACTTTAAAAAGTTAAAAAAAAGGGGGGGGGGAAGGGGCAGTATATTTTCTATGAAGGAAAAAGGGGGGGGGGGGGGGGCAGCATAAGTTTTTTTGCCTTACATGAATAATGGGGGGGGGGGGGGGGGGGTTAGACAGGAGAGATGATTTTTTGCCTTTCATGAATAATAAGAGTACTTTTGATGATAAAAAAAAACAAAAAATAAAAACCCTACCTACCTTGCCACTTTTTTTAGACCCAATTATCTGAGAAACATAGAATTTATTTTACATGGCCTTACTGTCTTTGCATTTCTAAATACAGATAAAAGTATTTTAGCCCATATAGCTTGGTAAAGGCTAGTATTGGTGCATGAATTATAACAGAAAAAAAAGAAAGAAAAAAAAACAAGTGAAAATAAATACAGGCATCCTATTGTGATACTATTAAGACAGGAGAACTTCATAAAATGGAATTACCAAACCAGCCATGAGTTTAACTTTCAGTCTATAGAATTTTCTGGAAAATGTACAGATCTTCAAACTGCCTGACAAAAAGACCACACCCTTTTTCTCAGGCCCTTGAGGTCAAGGGCTCAAACAAATTATAAGGTCACATCTTGACTAGAGACAAACCATAATGTAGGAAACAATTGCATTTCTATCAATTACAGTTTCAGAGGAGTTGCGTACAAAAGACCACTTTAAGGAGAAAATGACCACACCCTTTTTCTAAGACCCTTGGGGTCAAGGGCCCAATCAAAATAGAATTATGACAACTAGGCCACAGACCAATCATAATGCAAAAAGAATTTCATTTCTATCATTTATAGTTTCAGAGGAGTCGTGTCCACAAGAATTGTTTACGGACGCCGGACAGACGGACAGACGGACGGACAGACAGACGGACGAAGGGCGATCGCATAAGCTCGACTGGTCTTTGACCAGTAGAGCTAAAAATTAAAAGTGCAATTCGAGTTATCTTTCTTTACTATGTGACCAAAGACAAAAGCATCCGAATTTATATAATCATCTTTTTGAAATATCACAGCAGTGTTCCTTCACTCACAAAGAAGTCAATATGTAAATAAATAGAGCCGAATACAGATTTTGTGAGATAACATGACAGTATGTGCACATGTGTAATGATATTACATGTACCATATGAGTAACTATATCATAAGTTTCTCTACATTCAAACACTTTACTGACACCTGACTTATTTCTGAATAGAAACAACATATGTATGTAGGTAAAAAAGTCTTAACAAAATTTTCAAATACATTTGTAAGTTCAATTTCAGCAAAAAATTGACTAATGTTGGTCATTCTAGGCTTACCATTACTTTGCAAAGAAAAAAAAACTTTCGAATAGGTATACGACTAGGCTCTAACCGCGGTCTTCTCACATAGTGGGCAAGAGCTCTACCTCTGAGCTATTATGTCGACTTGTCGATTGAGCGATTATAACAAAGCCAGATCATCAAGACATTTTAAGTTACAAAAATCGGAAATCTTCAGCGTGGAGATTTCTTTAAAATTCTCGTCTAAGGGAGGCTACTGAAACGCGTGTGATATCTCGTTAATCTACGTGATTTGAGAAGTTTCGGTTCTATTTTCAAAAATATTTTTTCACTGTCATTTGCAGAAAAGATTGAAGAAAACAATATCCAAAAATCATCCAGGTTGGGCTGAAATTAATCGAGGTTGACAGATTTAAGGGGTATGGACAAAAGTTTATCGGCCATATTGGATTTGACGAGAAGCATACTTGAAAATCGTCGTTCTGCAGAATTAAGACTCCAATCTTAACCATTTTCATACATAGTTTTCTTTACCTCAACATAGTCATTTCCCACGATTTTAAACAAAAACTGCATCAATATTTTTACATGACAACCATTTGAACTTAGTGCACCGAACTGCGCAGCTACAGGTTTGCAGGATTCATGATTAATACTATAACCTACCTTAAACGTTACTATCATCGTATGTCTACAAACATTTGTCCTCCAATTTTGATAATACTTTCTCAAAATACCGGGTATCTTCATTTTACACGCAAGCTAGGGGCTAGTAGCTATATCAACATAGAAATGAATCCAGGGGCGGATCCCCGGAATGTTGCACATTTGTAATTTGTCACCTATAATTCACATGACTATCCCACTTTTCTAATATATATCATGTAAATAATTAATTATTGAATCGCAAACAGTCGAAATTCTAGTGAATTACCCCCAGGAACTTTAAAATCGTTTATTTTTTCTACCTATGCTGGGGCGGATCGGCACGTGAAAATGGCTACCTGTAAAAACTTGTGTTCGAAAAGACACCGTGTTGTATTAACAAGAGATTTATACATTGTATGATGAGACCTTGTACTCAAAATCGAAGGACAAATGGTTGTAGATATAGTATCAATGTCATGTTTAAGGTAAGTTATTGTATTATTCATAAATTCTTCTGAGGTGCAGCTGTGCAGTTCGGTGCATGAATTTAAAAAGTTTCTAATGATAAAATCTTAATGTAATTTTCCGTAGAAAATATGGGAAAATGTAGCTGTTGGGGTTGATAATACTTGGGATTAAAAAAGTTGAAGTTGGAGCCATGACTCAGTGTAAGGGACGATTTTCAATAACACATTACATAAAATCAAATACAATGTATGGCGAATAACGGTTTGTCCATACCCCTTAAAATCAGGTGTCCGGAAACTGTTCCAATGATTTGCACAAAATGATATAGTGTCAGAAAATCGGTCTAGAAACCATATTTCTTGAGAGATTTAATATTCTCTTTCAACATGAGTATCTGTGGGAAGGGCATAGCATTATTTGAGAGAAATTTGAATGTTTTCCATTGATGGACGGAGGAGTTACCCCCCCCAAAAAAAACCTTCAAAATCGTCCGGAAACTGTAGTGTCCCAGTTATGTAAAAGCTACCTTTTGCTAAAAACCTCTCTTCATGCAATACACATACGGCATTTAGACACAGAATCACTGCCTCGATAAGTGAATAAAGACCAAATGCCATGGCCCGTCGTCGAAAATCGTGTTGGCATAAATAAAGTCGTCGTCAATTCGATGCTTGTAATTTGAAATAAACAGAGGCCAATAAGAAACATATTTCTGATTCTGATTTTGTTCACAAAATTCAAAACCGTAAACGCATCAGTTTGAACTGAAAATACGGAACCCCTACTAACAACCTTCAATGACACCCGCGCCAGGGGCGGATCCAGAACCCCAACTGTCGGGGGGGGGGGGGGGGCACATACAATTTTGGTGGAAATTACTTGCGAGACCCGAAGGGCCGAGTGGGGGAGGGTATGGGAGGGGGTTGGGGTTCGGGGGGGGGCCTCCCCCGAGAAAATTTTGAAAAAATGAAGCAAAGGACCTGTAACGTTAAGAGCCGTAATCTGCCCAAATTTTACTTGCAATACCAGCTCAACCAGAATTATTTAAAATGTGTCCTGTACGTGAAATTATTTCAATTCAAGTATCTTTAATCAAATATAGTAGTTTTATTGACATAATTATGATAAATAACCTATATTTTTACGTATAAGTGAGGGTGGGGGTCTTTTTTATGATATAAATAATGCGAGTGAAATGTCGGAAATTTTCTAACAATCGGTCGCTTTTGTTGATCAAAATGTCAGAATGAATTACAATGAGAAGATTCAATAAGAAGTAACGTGCTAAAACATGATTTTCTCCGAATACTATATTCCGGATTTATCAGACCGTAAACACATGGCCAGAGATATATAATCGAACACTCACTCTCACTTATATTGTACAATTAACAACGCCGCCGTTATAAAAATAGTTTGAATAAGCTTTTTTTCAGTATATAAAATCATATTTCTGTTACATTTACCATAATTAAATTTTCTAAATACTTTGTGAATGTTACCGAGGATGTTTTGAACATTTTCCCAAGATTGACTTGTACATCAGTCGTCAACGCTAATTGTTAACTTTTATTGCGAGGGGCTGTTGAATCAATGCCCAAAATTAAAATAAAGGGGTTTGTTAGTGAAAAGGTAAATAACAACGAATATTTTTTGTTGAAAATTGATTAATTCAGAGCTATTAATAAAGAAGTTAATTTTATGCCAGAAGTTAATCAAATGCCAATTACTAATTCTCTGTTAATTTCACATCTTTCCTTCACCCCTACCCGCCCAATCGCATTTTCGTAAATTGACTATTGTTCCCCCCTTTGGAACACAACTCCGCTTTTACAGAAAATTTATATTATGAAATTACATCTTAGATAGAAGTGGTATTGTGTTCCAAGGGGGGGAACGATATTTTATGAAAACTTTTCCGATTTTCATTGATTTCTATACAAAATAAGCACATTTATACTCAAATATCTCTCTATTAGAGCAATTTTATGAAAAAAATTCTTCAGATTTTGAAGGGGTTTTATCTTTTAAAGTATTTTACCAACTTGATTAAAGAAATGAAGTACTTAAAAATTTCATTATTTTTGGGCAGATTTTACGCCTTATCGTTACAGGTCCTTGGTGGCATCTGAAGCGTATTTGAACTGAATTTAGAAGGGATTCAGTAAATATCAATAACGATAATTAGTATATTTAAAAAAAAATTGTCTACACATCCTGTTACTATATTGTTTTTGCACGGCATGCAGAAGTCAAAATCCTTAGCGGTTTAGTTTCTACAGAGTAAACCGTTACAAATTATCATCTATTATGATAACAGCTGCTGTAATAATCTACCTTATCGAGACGACCGGCAGATTTGGACAGAATTTCTTGGCATGGCTTTTTTTACAATACCTAGCAAAATTCATTGCATTTTCAAAGCTATCCTGTTCTCGTCGAAATAAAGATATTTACATAAAATAAATTGTGTTGTCTTCTTTCAACTTTGATCTAGCGATATTTTACATGCAAAAACTTCATGCTGTATTTTCAGAATTTATATGATTTTTTTTCCGGGAGGTCCTAGACTAAGAGGGATAAAACAATCTGTAAAAATTGCGTAAAATCAACCAGAAAAAGACATTTCTGGCTTTGTATTGAAATTCTTTTCTTTGCTCTTTGTCAATGACCATTAACAAACTTTATCAGATGAAAAAAGTATGCATATATCGATATAACGATTCGCAGTAAGGCAAAAACGCCCCCCCCCCCCCTAATTTTACAATCCCGCGTTTTTCTCTGTATGTACGGTATAAGCTCAGCATGCAGCTTAAAAATGACAATCATATTTTTTTTTTTAAATATTCATTTTCATCAAAATGAATACATAAAATACATATTTCTTGACCAAATCTAACCTTCTATAAATCTTACAATTTTTTTTTTCACTTTTTCAAGATCGTTCTAAATAAATTATGAGGTCGTGATCAAACTTTTTAAAATGAACAATCGAATATGTTTTGGCCGGATTTAAACCGGCTACCTCCAAGAATTTTGCAAAGATAAAAATGCATGTTTTTCTTTATTTCAATTAAGAATCAAACTGCCAAGAAATAATTAAACCTTTCAATCAGGACGATGCAGGGAATGGGGCACCCGTGATCTCTAGTTTGTCATGGAAATTCATCATTTACTTATTTTCTTTACCTTACAAAAATAACAAACAAGTGCGGATCTAGAGTGGTTAGGGGGTCCTGCCTGTTATTTGCATAAAATGCTTTTTTCTAGTTTTACGAGAATTTACGACTGGACCCCTCCTTCCCATGGGCTGACCTCTCTGTCCTTTCAAAACTTCTCCTGATCCGCCCTTTTCTTAGGAAATCCTGAACATGTTGACTTCTGCATGCCGTGAAAGAACAGTACAGCATCAGAAAATTTCGAAAATTTTCAAATATATACTATATAAATAATTATTGTTACTGACACTGACTGAATCATGCGCGCCAAATTCCTTCTAATTTCAGTTCAAATACGCTTCAGATGCCACCAAATTGCTTCATTTTTTCAAAATTTTCTCTGGGGAAGCCCTCGAACCCCCACCAATGGGAAGGGAAAACCCCCTCCCATACCCTCCCCCACTCGGCCCTTCTGGCCTTGCAAGCGATTCCCATCAAAAATTGGATGTGCCCCCCGGCAATTGGGGTTCTGGATCCATTATATAATGTAAACGTACTGTAGAATTCTAGTAAATCATATAGAATTCTCTAGAATAAATCATCTAGTAAATCGTATAGAATTCGTACTGTAGAATTCTAGTAAATCATATACGCATGCGCCAGATTTAATGCGAAATAGATTCGCTTTGCGTTCGCACGGCAAAATCTAATGCGCATTCAATCTAATTAATGCGAATTAAACTAATGCGCATTAGATTCTCCGTGTGAAGGCAGTTAAAATCTAATGCGCATTAGATTCGATAGGATTCGGAAAGAAATTTCAAAAAATTGTTAATTTTTCTAAGAATAACGGTTTTAAAGATTATAAGTTGTTAATGACAATAAGATCTAACAATGGTTTCCATGGCAACATAATAACCGAAGATGACTTACTTGAACATTTTTCGTGCTATAAATATTGGGGGTCTTCAGTCTATTAGTGTGGCCATATGCGGGTTTCACGCTTTACATACAATAAGGTCAGGGATAAACGTCCCTGATAGGGTTAAGATTAATTTTCTTGATTTTTAAAAACGGACTGGAACAAAATATTTCAGTTTAAAGAATTAAGAGCCAAATAGGCGGTAACTTGTACAGCAGTATTGTAGAAAATGTTCAATCTTAAACTCACTTTAAGACACTCTATGAACAAAACTACAGGCATTAAATTTTTCGGAAAAAAATTGTTCATAATCCATTGTAATAAGGATGGACCAAACATACCTGTTCTTTAACAGTGCTATTTTTAACAAAATGTTCACTTCATACTAAAATGAGGTCGAAGTTTGGTGGCCATCTTTATTTCTATGCCTTTAATTGACTAATAATGTCATAATGACATCGGAAATGGATTTGTGTACCCCCAAACCCTCGACTCAATATATAAAGACAGAATTAAATTTCACTTGTTGGAGGAAGCCATTTAGAACCAAGCTATATACAATGTCATGTAGAATTGTTCTGAATTATCCCATAAACGAGAGGCATAAAAAAAGCATCTTATTGAAACAAATTTACGTAATATCGTCGCGAGAAGATGCGTTAAGGACATTTCTAGTTTCCGATAGTATGTTCAAATCGACTTGAATTCGTTGACAAATTTTAAACATTACAAGAAAGCAGATGTCACTTCATTGAAAATGGACGATTTTCGAAAGAAAATTGGAAAATATAAAGCTTTGTCATATTTTAATTCAAAATTTGATTTTTCTCATTTAGTCATGAAATTATCTCTGGACTTTGTTGATAATTTTGTTAGTTTTTGACAAAGGTTCATCCACAGAATTCCTAATAATCAACAACTACAGTCAATTGGCTCGATATTGCAATTTTTTGAGCGACAGTGTCATGTTTGATTCCAGTATCCTGCCTTTGTTTAAAACACAATTCATCTCATCTTTTCCATATGTAAGTGCAATACATTTATAAAGATTTTGGATGTTAAATCAAAATTAATTTCCCATAGCTTTACGAGAACTGGAATGACACTTTCAATATTATGACGTCATCAAGAAATTCACGAAAACGTCGATTAATGCATATTTCAAAGTCTCGTAGAAAATTTTCCTATGGATAGAATCAAATGTAAGTTTGTATAATCATGGACAGACAAGTAATATATAATTTCAGAAATTTTGAGAAAAATTGAATTCGGCGTCCAAGTGTTCAATACCTCCTTAAGCGAACATATCAAAATGAACATCCCACATTGAAGTCGCAAGATGCCATCAAGCAAAGCCCCTTGTAACTATTTGTATTTTGTAGGATCGTTTGAGTAAACACGGTTTCACTAAAGTTTCGCACCTGTCCACTGTAGTTAACGGAAGATACCAACAAAATCAGGTATTTTATCTCAAGTCGACCGGTTAATGGATAATTGTACGGAACATAAATGAAACTTTATTGCCCCGTTTGTCTCTGAAAACATTAAACAACGGAAATTCGATTTTACTTCGTGACATTCCGAACACGCTGCTTACAATCAAAGCTGGTTTCTTTGTACTTCTCCTTCACTGCAGTAACTTGGACTCCAGGAGAAGTATCTATTCCTGTGTTCTGTTACTAGAAAATCAATCTAATTAAAATTAAGCTCTCTTTATTTCGTAAAATTGCAGAATTTTTAAAAAATTAGATTGCTTGAAATTGGCTTCCAGCAAAAGAAAGCGAGTCATATTGTCGTCGGAGACAATCTGTGTAGATCTTGTGACACATTTTGTCTCCAGTGATCGGCACATTCTATCAAGGGCGGGCCTAGATCTTTTTTCCGGGGAGGGGGGGTTTTCAATCAATAGATTTGAAAAATTTATAAACGAGAACAATCACATTTATTTGGCAAATTTTAAGGGAATAACCCCACCAATATGTCCTACCCTCTAGATCCGCCCTTGAATTTTGTCGCCTTCTCTTAAAGAGAATGCCATGTTACGGTCACATAAGACAGGTGGTCTAATAATACAGGTTAATTTACATGAGAATTGTTTACTTGGGAAATAAAAGCCTTCAGTTGGTCTCATAAGACAGGAAGCCTATTGATACACAGTGGGTCGCTACGGTAAGTTAAATTGTACAGAACTGATGACCAGATACTTTACAAGGTTTTGATTTGGGTCCCCTGGTGCTGTTATTAAATATTTTCGACATATGTACGTTTTGCGAGAGCTGTTTTCTTTTTCCGCTTTTTTTTTTTCGCATTCCACTTTAATACAATGTATTGAGCACAGGAGTCTGAAACACTGATCATTAATCCCCTGTTAGCCAAACACCCCCTCGAGAGTCAAACATCTTCGGGGTATTGAGAAAGCGTCCTACGCCTGAAAATTAACATTAACCCAAAAGAACTGTTCAACAGGAGCTCTTTCATAAAATGACTAGTTCTCCAGGCTATCCGAACAATCACTTTATAGACTCTCTCACATGGAATTATCACATTGTGCTCGACCTCGTTGGGTGGTACTAGGGGGTATCCTAATGCAACGAGGAAATCGGAATAAATCCCTGTGTAGTCTCTTTTGTGTGCAATCACTCTATATGCTCTTCAATTATTTTGCCTATTTTGCGTTTTATAATAAAACTTAGAATAAGCTTATAAAACAAAGATATGGAAGATTGCAGGTGACAGGCATGAATTATAATTTAGGTGGCCGCCACATAATTATGTGGCAGCCGCAACTTAATTATCTGGCGATCGCCACGTACTTAAATTTATATGGCGGCCGCCACATAATTATCTGGCGGTCGCCACGTTTACAAAAGAACAAAATACAATAAAGTTTATGAATCGCAAGCGATGTAAGTCTCCTATCGGCATTCATCCATGTCCTTCAACTCTGCCTTGACCTGTACTTACACCAAAAGATAAATCCAACATCAAAATAAGTTCAATAAGTGTTTTAGAAAAAGGTCTGGGAAACAGGAAAATTTAATAAAATTTGCTATGAGGCCATACGTTTTGTAAGAACAAATATATCAAACCCAACTTCAACTTATTCTTTATCAGACTATAATGTATCTGCATACCAAAAATCAGCTCAATATCCACAAGAACAGGCATGAAAAGACTGAAAACTGAGAAGTTCATGAAATTTGCTAAGTGCAGGGGCCATAACTCCTGTAGAAATGGGTCAATCAAATTGAAACACGAACTTGATTTGTATCACACTAAGATATATTCACATACCAAAAATGATTTCAATATCTGCAATACCATGGAAGAAAAGTCCGGGAACTGAGAATTTCATTAAATTTGCTTAGTCCAGGGGCCATAACTCTTATAAAAATAGGTCAATCGGAACCAAACTCAAACTTGATCTGTATCACATTGAGATAAACTCACATACCAAAAATGAGATCAATATCTGCAACGACAGCGAAAAAAAGTCTGGAAAACTAAAGTATGACAGACAGACGGACAGACAAACGGGGTGGAAACTATAAGTCCCCTCCGGCGAGCCGGTAGGGGACTAATTAATGCATAACATGAACTTACTGTTCTGGGGTGCTAAACTTGTCTTCTCTTTAAATCTCTTTAATGTATGGCAGATGCAAAATGAACAGATGAAATGTAACAACAGATTTATCTGGCGGCCGCCACATAATTTATCTGGCGGTTGCCATATAATTAAGTGGAGGCCGCAGATAATTATGTAGGGACAGCCAGATAACTTTTAATTCATACCTGTCACATACAGCAAGAACTCAAGGTCCTCTACCAAGTTTGTGTTTTTTGTGCCGATCGTTTAAAAATATGGCCGCTGAGGGCTCTCATTTGCTGACGCATTTTCGACTTCTCCTCTGCAACCGCTGCACAGATTTCACGAAACCTTACAGGAAGCAAGTACTCAAGGTCCTTTACCAAGTTTCTGTTTTTTTGTGCCAATCGGTCAACAAATATGGCCGCCGAGGGCTCTGATTGGATGACTCGTTTTCGACATCTCCTCTTAAACTGCTACACAGAATTTAACGAAACCTTACTGGAAGCAGGTACTCAAGGTCATCTACCAAATTGTCCACTATCATTCTTTTGTGTGCAACTCATGTGAGCGATGTGGCCCCCTTAACTGGGCCTCTTGTTTATATGAAATATAGACAAACAATTTCTCTTTAGTTTTTATGGAAAACACATTACATTTGCAAAAGATTTTATTATTATTATTATTATTTATTTTTTTTTTTTTTTTTTTATTTTTGACTTTGGGCTCAAATCCTACTAACAACAGAAAGTAACAAAGAAATGGCATTACGGGAAATTAATTGCACATCGTTGATTTTATGTTGAACAAAAAAGCTAGTTTGCTTCAAATGCTTGCGAACAATCATGAACAATGTCACCATTTAGGGGAAAACCCAAGCATGATTTAACTGTCATATCAATGCTATCAAGAGCTATCAATAGATCTTCCTTATCACCAACAATATTAACGATGAATCAATATACACAATAAACCTCTTGTATTCTAATTTAAAGAACACAGTACTTAGATGAAAAGCCATTTGGTGCTATAAAAGTATACTTATATACTGATGTCACTACAGTACGAGAGCTTGACGCCAAAGACACTCAATGAGATCCGCCAACTCACAGTTGGTCCTTCGCGTCGATAAATTCCTCCAACACTAATAAATGAAAATTACCGCCAAAGAAGGATATCGAGTCAGGTATCCCTCAATTTGTCTATATATAAATGATGTTGAATAAAAATTCAATTCTGTAAATTCGCGGAGAAAAACAATTTATTTTACATGACATGATGTAGATTTATAAACCAATAAAATGGTGTTAAAACAATAACGTGATCGTCCAAAAGTAATCTGGAATTGCCGTATTATACAGAGCAACCCTTCAACTATTTTCCGTATTGTAATGTCGGCGTCTCGTCCAATACGGGGTTTCCGCACGACATGGACTCGTTCAATATTTTCCGTATTGTACTGTCGGCGTCTCGTCCAATACGGGGTTTCCGCGCGACATGGACTCGTACAATATTTTCCGTATTGTACTGTCGGCGTCTCGTCCAATACGGGGTTTCCGCACGACATGGACTCGTTCAATATTTTCCGTATTGTACTGTCGGCGTCTCGTCCAATACGGGGTTTCCGCACGACATGGACTCGTTCAATATTTTCCGTATTGTACTGTCGGCGTCTCGTCCAATACGGGGTTTCCGCACGACATGGACTAGTACAATATTTTCCGTATTGTACTGTCGGCGTCTCGTCCAATGCGGGGTTTCCGCACGACGTGGACTATTACAATATTTTCCGTATTGTACTGTCGGCGTCTCGTCCAATACGGGGTTTCCGCACGACATGGACTCGTTCAATATTTTCCGTATTGTACTGTCGGCGTCTCGTCCAATACGGGGTTTCCGCAAGACATGGACTCGTTCAATGTTTCCGTATTGTACTGTCGGCGTCTCGTCCAATACGGGGTTTCCGCACGACATGGACTCGTACAGAATATTTTCCGTATTGTACTGTCGGCGTCTTGTCCAATACGGGGTTTCCGCGCGACATGGACTCGTACAATATTTTCCGTATTGCACTGTCTGCATCTCGTCCAATACGAGTTTTCCACACGACATGGACTCGTACAATATTTTCCGTATTGTACTGTCGGCGTCCCATCCAATACAGGGTTTCCCTACGATATGGACTCGTACAATATTATCCGTATTGTACTATCGGCATTTCGTCCGATACGGGGTTTCCGTACGACATGGACTCGTACAATATTTTCCGTATTGTACTGTCGGCATCTCGTCCAATACGGGTTTTCCGTACTACATGGACTCGTTCAATATTTTCCGTATTGTATGGTCGGCGTTTCGTCCAATTCGGGGTTTCCGTACGACATGGACTCGTACAATATTTTCCGTATTGTACTCACCGATGTTCAATAACATAATATTGACCTGTAGTATCCTGGTCACGTTTCTCCGATCTTCGTTCGTCCTCTCTGTCATGTTTCAAGCATAAAATGGGGGGAAATGTCAATCCTTAGGTATACGTAATATTACAGAATTTGATTGATTGATTATATGATAAAAGAAAGTACCGTTTATTTTGAAGTGATATCAATTGCAATATTTATATTTATATAAATATCTTGATGTCTGTTGACAAACATGCAGCCACCGATCTAGTTAAAATTCAGCTCTCTACATCCATGTAGATTGGTCAGTCATAACGTACCGATTTGTGGAAGGAGTGTAATCAAACACTTGACTAAAGAGACGGTGTCAGTAAGCAAGACACTTTTATTAATTATGGAACGCCATCGCTGTCTTATGATGAGATATTTCAATATATTGGATGGTTTAATCAATATATGCGGTGGTAAGTACATTATATGCGGTGGTAAGTACATTATATGCGGTGCTAAGTACATTATATGGAGTGCTTAGTACATTATATGCGGTGTTAAGAACATTATATGGGGTGGTACGTACATTATATGCGGTGATAAGTAAATTATATGCGGTGCTAAGAACATTATATGCGGTGGTAAGTACATTATATGCTGTGCTAAGAACGTTATATGCGGTGGTAAGTACATTATATGGAGTGCTAAGTACATTATATGGAGTGCTTAGTACATTATATGCGGTGTTAAAAACATAATATGGGGTGGTACGTACATTATATGGGGTGCTAAGTACATTATATGCGGTGCTAAGTACATTATATGGGGTGATATGTTCATTACATGGGGTGGTTAGTACATTATATGCGGTGCTAAGTACATTATATGCAGTGCTTAGTACATTATATGCCGTGCTCAGAACATAATATGGGGTGGTGAGTACATTATATGCGGTGCTTAGTTCGTTATGTGGTGATTTCGTTATGATAAACATTCTGATGACCAAGATTAAACATTTTTGAGATACGGTTTATCATTAACCCAAAAGGACACATAAACACAAAAGGAAGGATTCAACATTTTTCCCAGCTCTATCATGGGGGGGGGGAAAGACCGGTATTTGGGTCAAAATAAGCATTTTTACACAGAAAACAATGGAAAACGGAAACGCTTTTACACAACAGCGCCCCCCCCCCTCGCTTTACAATGCCACATTCACCATTGAAGGTGTATATCAATAAATTACATTTTCTGGACAAGTGGGGTTCTGAAGCGAGGGGGGGAAACAATGTCCACGGGCAAAAACGAAAAAAGGGGGATGGATGACTATTTTAAAATTTATCTCTAGAGCGATATTAAAAGTAGGCTATAATTGCCATCTTTTTCTTTTTATCTATTCATAGTGTGTTCCGATCAAATATTTAATCGTTTGGAAGGAAATAAATTTGTCTATATCTACACCGTGTGTATTTCGCGCCAGAAGGCTACATAAGTGGCCGAAAAGAAAGAAATACAACCGGTTTTTTTTTTCAGTTTCTGGATTTCAGAGATTGCCGATTACATTGATATTCTTAAAACAGGGCGACGTGAAAATTCTATATCATTATTTTTTTTTATTCTAATTATTAGAATAAAAAAATAATGATATAGAATTTTCATGTCACCCTGTTTTTTTTTTCTCTCTCTCTCTTAGACCACGTAAATTGAATATCACAAGCTAAAATAAAAATTATAATTTATATATTAGTAACGTAGTGTTACAGAATTAATCTACTCTTTACTAATATCACATAATTTATCTGTACTGTGCAAAGCTCTTTTAATAAGTACAAGCATACAATATACGGAAACAATGCCTATTGATATCATGGTGCCTTTCACTTTAAAAAAAAGCAAGTACTTTGTAAAAGATTTGCCAAAGATTTAATCTTTTCACTGTTTTGATTAAAATACAATGAAATATACTTCAATTAGACAACACAGTATTTATTTTATCTTCTCAGATAAATATTGTGTTTAAAGGCCACAAAAACGTTAAAACGAGGAGTGCCTTGACGTAGCTGCGATCCGAGTCTCAGAAATGTTCAATCTTGGTCATAAGAATGTTTATCATAACGAAATCACCACATAACGAACTAAGCACCGCATATAATGTGCTCACCACCCAATGTAATGTTCTTAGCACCGCATATAATGTACTAAGCACTGCATATAATGTACTTAGCACCGCATATAATGTACTAAGCACTGCATATAATGTACTTAGCACCGCATATAATGTACTAACCACCCCAAGTAATGAACATACCACCCCATATAATGTACTTAGCACCGCATATAATGTATTTAGCACCCCATATAATGTACGTACCACCCCATATAATGTTTTTAACACCGCATATAATGTACTTAGCACTCCATATTATGTACTAAGCACTCCATATAATGTACTTACCACCGCATATAATGTTCTTAGCACAGCATATAATGTACTTACCACCGCATATAATGTTCTTAGCACCGCATATAATGTACTTATCACCGCATATAATGTTCTTAGCACCGCTTATAATGTACGTACCACCCCATATAATGTTCTTAACACCGCATATAATGTACTAAGCACTCCATATAATGTACTTACCACTGCATATAATGTACTTACCACGGCATATAATGTACTTACCACCGCATATATTGATTAAACCATACCATATATTGAAATATCTCATCATAAGACAGCGATGGCGTTCCATAATTAATCATCATTTTCATGAATACATGTTTAGTTTCCTTTATTAGAAAAAAATAGTAGCCATGATTCTCCCCCTTCTTTACTCCACGGCCATTGTAGCCATGATTCTCCCCCTTCTTTTCTCCACGGCCATTGTTGCCATGATTCTCCCCCTTCTTTACTCCACGGCCATTGTAGCCATGATTCTCCCCCTTCTTTACCCCACGGCCATTGTAGCCATGATTCTCCCCCTTCTTTACTCCACGGCCATTGTAGCCATGATTCTCCCCCCTCTATCCACGGCCATTGTATAGCCATGATTCTCCCCCTTCTTTACTCCACGGCCATTGTAGCCATGATTCTCCCCCTTCTTTACTCCACGGCCATTGTAGCCATGATTCTCCCCCTTCTTTACTCCACGGCCATTGTAGCCATGATTCTGAGAGAGAAAGAAGAAGGGGGATGGAAACGATCATATATGCAGGCACCTGTGGTCAAAACAGGTTGCGACTATCTTAGCTCTATACTGGCCCATCTGCGAAGTTCTTCCAGTGATTGGTTACCTACATACCCGAATGGGGGATCGGGGCTTGGTACATCTGTAATAAGACCAATTTTTGTCATCTGATACCACTTTACTCTGTTGTGATTGCAGACATCAGCTTTTTTAAAAGTCTCGCTCGACAAGTGACAGGGGCTCGTTGTGAGGATTTTTTTATTTACATGAAATCATTTTATCCCAACCCCTTTCCATCTTACCATTCAATCAGCTACAGCGATTCCCACGGATTCTCTGTGTAGTATATCTATATATAGAGAGAATCCGCAAGAGAACGCTGGAGCTGAAGTTGAATGGAAGGGCGAGGGGGGGGTGGAATTCTAATTGCAGTATGATAGCCCCTGTGGGATAACCTTGAGGAATTCCTGATTTCAGATGAAAGTTTGGATTGAGATATGTATGTGACCATTGGAAGCGTTGATTGAATGTCTAGTAGATATGTTAAATGATGGATGAAGTTGAGTACCGTATTGCATATTTCTTGATAGGACAAATATACGGAATATGAAGAAAAAAATCAAACTTTTGAGCATGTCAATGTTAAACGTCTTCAAATTCAATAGCATCATTTAAGAACAGATAAAACAGCATAGACCAGACATGCACGTTTCGGGTACTTAACCCTCGTCAGTGATCCTCAATCTAAACACTGTAATATGGCCAAAGAGTGTGTCCAAAATTGTACCGAAAGACGTAGTAGGATAGGTGGGATATGATGCTACAGGACCCACATTCTAGAAATATCAAGAATTTGGATAACAGAAATTTCGAATGCGTTGAAGAAACGATCAACCGAAGTTATCGAACTTGGCTACATGTGCCCTCGGGGACTCCTGGTCCACCATCAGTGACAGTCACCGAGTGGTACAAACTACGAAATTACATCGAAGATAAAATATGTAAATAAAATAATTCTTGATATGATTATATAAGAAAAAATCACAAGGATAAGGAAGGGGTTTTCATGCACAATTTTTAGTGGACTATTGTTGGTTTTCTCAAATGTTGACCAAAAAATGCTTTCTGAAGGAAAAAAGTTTCTGCAACGCCATGCGCATAGATCTTTTATAAAAATCACAACAAACTTCCAGCGGTCGGTTTATTGTTGATGTTTTATGTTATTTTGACTTTATTGTGTATGTCTTAGGTTTACGCCCTTTCTCATCTTCACACAAACAATATTTTTTCGTATATGACATATGTACGTAGAAATTTTGAAAGAACTGGAATGAAGATCAAACAATCTTTTATGTTTTGTTTTCAACATATGGCTCCATAAGAACGACATGGAGGAGGTCGTTTTAATAATAATACCAGAACAAACAGATTTGTGCATTTAAAGACATTTGGATATGTAATGAATAGAGAATAAAATATTTCATTTTTACCTTTACTAGCACATTAACATGAAAAGCTCATAAAGTCACAAAATAATGGTACGCCTTATAATTATTCCAAGCTAATTTGACATAATGTCGAAGATCATCCATCAAAAATTAACTTCCAACATAAATAATATACGAAACCAACAATTAAAACACAAATTATTTCATATCAACTCGAAACTAATAGAAAGAATTGCATGCGCGGATCTAAATTTTTGTCAGGGGAGGAGGAAGGAGATACTAGTTCGGCCAGAGTTTACGTTTGGATGGATGTTCCAAAATCAAATTTCAGTAATAGGGGAAGTTATAGGATAATATATTTTTGATAATTTCCAGAAAATACGATTTTGCTAAATTCCAAGGGGGTAAAGAATCCCTTCTCTGGATCCGCGCATTAATACACTTTAGTTTCACACATACATGTATATATAGCAACTACATAATTTGTAAATTTTCACTTCATAATTTGAATTTTCCAAATTGGAAAATACATGAATCACCTTGCAATATGCATATCTCCTAGACAATTAATTTTCTCAGTAGTCGTGACAAGGTGCATCATTGTAAATATCATCTTGTGCAGGTAAAAGGCATTTATAAGTCATATAACAGTGCAGATGAGAACGAAATTGACATTGAAAACTTAAGAAAGTAAAACTTTTCAAAGCAATGATAAAGCTGATTCGATGATAATTTTAAATCCTTTTAGACCAAAATAAAGATAAAAAAAAAAGGAAAAATTGAGTTATCAATTTTGATTCTAGCGATTATTTTTCATTTTTCATATAACGATTACATGTACCAGACAAATCAGCGATTTGTTTTATAACTTATGCATTAGGAGGAAAGTAAAGTTGACATGTACACATGTATCACAGAGACGCTCTTTGGATTTCCTCTCCACTCCGCGAGAAATTGTGACGAAGCACATCTTTAAAACCCCTATGCCGAGATATTTACGCCAAATTTTGTTTTTACTTGATAAAGAGACATACAAAATGATGAATTATAACTAGTATGTTGGTCTGAATAATTTTGCATTAAAAAAAACCATAGGCATTACGAAATCCAAGTTTTGAACCCCCCCCCCCCCCCTCGGTGTTTGGAAAAGGCAGGGGACATGCGCCATAGCCCCATTAATTTGCAAAATGGCCCATCGAAAATTTAGTACTTTTCCTAGAAATGACCCATTGAAATTTTGGAAAATCACGGAAAATGGCCCTTTCACAAAATTTCCTTCCTAATCACTGCCACTGGCCATGTCATAAATTCATACTACTTTAGTGCATTTATAATAAGACTTGGGAAAATGAAACATGAATACATGTATATATGGCATTCCATGGGAATCACGTATTTGGGATATAAAGTAAGAAATAAATGCTATAAGAATCTATATAAATATGACAATTAAGTGCAGTGAGTTATCCGTGTGTCGATAACAAGTATAGCATTACACAACACATTATATACATTCTTACGCTATTAATCTGATATCGGACACCATAATAAATACATGAAATAACAATTAATGAATAGTGACTTTCATATCGTGCTACTTTGATTGATCACTTATGTGAAAGGACAGTGTCAATAGGTCAAAAGTCTGATCTAAGGTACAATGTACAATCAAGAGGGAGAAAGAGAAAATATTGTAGATAAGATTTTGAACTGTTCTAAAGCACCCAATTCTGATGCACCCAAAGCTCCGTTAGTCGTATTTAGTTGTTTACAAAGACGTTCTGCATTTCCAAAGTCGAGATGACTTAAGTTTAGGGATGGGAGTGGGATGTCGGATCCATTCTATAACGTCCCTTATTGGAACAATATAAACATCATCAAACTGGGCTAATTTGTCCAGGAACATTTCAAGCCCTCGTATATTTGGCTCAAAAAACTGATGCGAGAACCATATGTGTCTGAAGTTAAGTCCATACGGCGCTCTGTTAGAGTTGTAATGTTGAAGGAATCCATTCCATAACATGTTAAAGGTATCGTTAGCTGTGGATGGTGGAATAACACAACCATCTACATAATCACACTCGTATCTGTTCACATAGTCCATCAAATGTTGTGCTGGGACTTCCCAAAGTCCTGGGTATTTGTTCTTTGGACATTCCGATTTGATACAACTATTTTTCCACCCAAAATCCAAAGTATGTGGCCACATTTTTCCATCATTGTTCTTTACAGATAATGTGGCATCGTACGCGAAGCCAGTGTTTTGAAGCTCTTTAAACTGAGAGTCTCCATGTGGCGTCAAGTTCGGACTTCGCCAGCCCTTGACGTCAAAAATTCTTAGACGTCGGAGGGAAGCAAATTCATTCTTAAGCTCATCTTTGAAGGTGTTTATCTCCCAGAGCGGAAATGACGTAAATCCGCGAATGGAAATTTCTGCTCCAATATTATGTAAGCGCTGCACAAGAGGACCTTTCGAACTTTGATCAGTTATGAAATATGTAGCTGAAATCGGACATTTGTTTGGGTTAACTCTTCCGGAATGAATCAATTTTTCATACTGTCGATAAATTTTTACGTCGATATTGCCCTCGAATGTAAGATAAACTAACTGAGGAATATCTTTCACTTTAAGGTTTCCCGGAGAAGTGGTTCCCGCGCAGAAGCATCTTGGCAAAAAGCAGTTAGCACCCTGAATACATTTGCTCTCTTGTGCGGTTTTGGCAGAAGTCATCGACCACGGGTTCATCCACGGCAGAGTGATTGGTATTTGTGGTAGTTTTGTCGCCTTTACAGTTGTAGTAGATTTGACGGTTGTGGTGGTTGGTGGTACGGTTGTTGTAGTAGGCGTGGTGGTTGGGGCGGTAGTGGTGGTTCGTAATGTGGTTGTTGTTGGTTGGGTGGTGGTGGTTGTGGTAGTGGGTAGTCTTCTGGGTCGTCTTGTAGAAGTTCGGGACATGATAAAACCAGACGGTTTCCTGAATGTCTTACCCCATCCCCACGCCGACTGTACGACATTCGGTCTCCATACTGTAGATACAGACTGTCCAAACCACTTTGTCGGTCTCCGAACAAAATTCTGTCCGATAGGCTGATTAGGTTTTGGTTTACGATGCACCTTTGGAGCTGGTTTTGGCGTGGTGGTGGTGGTGGTTGTGGTGGTGGTGGTAGTAGTAGTAGTGGGGACAATTTGATTAGGACAAGACCATGGTCTATAGTGTTGAATGTCCCTTAGTTCCCTTGGATCCTGCATCCATTGTAAAGCTTGTTTGGTTGTTACGATGTAAACATCATCCCTTGTTAAAATTTCCTTTATGAATCTATCCATAGCGCTGAGATGGAAATCTGTGTAGAACCATCCAGCGTGCATGTGTAAACCAAACGGAGCACGGTTTCCGTTGTACGCGCTCAGGAAGTTGTTGTATAAATATTTGAACGCGTCGTCCTCTGTTTTTGGAGCATTGTAACATCCATCAACGTATCCGCACGGGTACTGTCCCTTGTAATCAATCAGAGAATTTACCGGAAATTCCCAAAATCCTGGATGTTTCTTCAGCGGACAAGGTCGAATCTGACAATAAAATGTCCATCCGTAATCCAATGTAAACGGAAACGGATTCTGGGAATTCATTGACGATCGTTTGTATGTCAGAGAAATGTCATATTCATACCCCAATTTCTGCAACACGTCTGCCTGGGCATCTCCGGCTGTTTCAAGGAAAGGACTCCTCCATCCTATTATTTCATTGCTGGGAATTCCAGAGTTAATGGCTATATTCCTTTTCTGTTGTCTTGCCTCTTTGAGAACAGCTTCTCTTGTTTTGATATGAGAGTGAGTGACACTATGTACGGCTATTTCCATGCCTCTCTGATAATACTGTTTCACCAACGGATATGAAGTATATTTATGGGAAACGTACAAAGTCATTCCTATGGGACAACCATTTGGATTCCGTCGGTCCTTTGGGAACAGCGTGTCGTAGTACTGAGGAAGCACCGTTGTCAGAGCATCATCAAATCCAAAGTACACGATCTGGGGAATCTGGGACGAGTTTTTGATGGTAGGATGTTGGTATGTACTACAAAAACATTTCGGCAACTTGCAGTTACTTCCTTGTTCGCATGTTGAGGACACGGCGGTGGTCAAGGTAGGTAGGACCAAGCAACAAAAAGCAACGAAAATAATTCTCATTTTCTTCTATGTATATCCTGCGAACAATAAGTCCCAAAATGTTTTATTTTTCTGTGAAGAATATATCCCTAATTTAGTTAATAAGGAACTTTTTATTTATCTATCCCCAGAATTTGTCGCTCCGAGACGCTCACTGCGATTTGGTGCGTCTGGATGCTATGATCGTCCTTTGAGGAAATATAGACACGGTGATGCTCATGACATTTTTAAGGAGAACTAGCTACGCCTCGGGCAATACTTGTCAATTTATAACCTGTTAGAACGGCATTGTTTCTAAAACCTGACTTCACCGCGTGATTAAATCGGGGCCTACCTGTAACAAATGATATCAGCTTAGATATTCACAAATGTCATTCAACTTCTGGAATCAGTTGGGAATAACCAAAGAATTTTGTGATATTCAGAATCTAGATATCACATCCGAATATTATACATGTATTGTAATATCAAATTCTTTTCCTTTATTAGTTTTTCCCTATAGAGTAAGATAGAATAATTCTCACAAGGCATTTCTTTGAGTATTTGATTGCATGTTTGGTATAAATTCAATTTTTTTAAAACGCAATTTTTTTTCAGGGACTTTGTCCATCTCCTTTGTCCGGTATCTCGAAGCAGTATTGAATTCGAAATAATCAACATTTTTTTTCAGAGTTTTTGATGTTTTGTATTTATCTCAATTATGTTTTGCTGATGCACCGAGTATCTTCTTGAAAATTTAACCACAAAAATGAAAAAGTAAGATGCATCATAGACGATTTGTGCATTAGCAAGAGTAGACTCAATATTCTCATCATTGAACTCAATGCCGACTCTTACTTACTTATCAATTTGAATTACTTAAAAAATATAGGGTTTTTTCTTTTATTTGGGAGGGTCCTTCGATTTAATTTAATTTCAGTATTTTGCTTAGGTGCTGCTTGAATATAGCACTAATTGTATATTGTGTCTACAGACAAAATATTGATTAATTTTGATATGTAAATCTATTATATTTTTTTTTAATTTGATTATTTTTTTTTATCTCCCGCATTTTCTCTCGCCAGTTTTAGGATATACCGTAGGGTATAACGTTAATGTTTATTGTTGTTATCTACTTATCGTCGTGACCATTATATTTTTAACTTTTCAAAAAGCCTGGTATCCCAATCATCAATTGATCTTAGTTGGACCAAACACAGGTATTTTGGGTCAGCTCTAGTTGATCAGAATAGGAGAAAAACTCTCACAAAAGCTGAAAACAATGAATTTGCGCTGTCATTCAACTTGTGTTCCTTTTCCCAAAACTTATCACTGTACATGATTTTCTTGATTGCGTGTTTAAGGAGTAACAAGTAAAAAATGGTTTGCTTTTTGGGGGGAGGGGGGGAGGGTAGTTTGAACGACGATATATATTTTTTTCCATTTTGATCAGTTTCCTCTTTCTATTATAATTTTATCGTATATGTAAAATGCATTAGGCCGAGGAAAATGTCAATAATTAATTAAATGTAAGTCAAGGTGCTCTTCGTCAAATAAGGGAAACTTGTCAAATATACGATCATCAATGTCAAAATGAATTTGAATTACATAACTAGCTTTTGTAAAGAGAATTCGACGTATTTGATGTTGTCCTTTGAACATTGTTGAAGAGATTTATGAAAGAAATCGGGAGAACAGTTTTTTAATTGAACTTCCTGTTCGATAATTACTTTATACAAACGTTCAAAAAATATTTATTTGTTCTTAGGTCATATCATTTCAACTGGCGTATCAGATTCGTTTGCTTATCAACACGAGTTACATGTACGTGGGGACAATCATGAACGTGGTTTTGTCACTAGGATGTCTTCCTACATACTTTTTTGGTGTCATCATAATTTTTGATATCCTGATCTGTGAAAAATTGCATATAAACGTGGGAAGATATGTGTTTGGTATAAATGACTCGAAAAGGAAATAAAATATTCTTCGTTGACTGAAAAGGTTCTTACTATATATACATGCACCAATTTCTCATTTTTTCTATTCAATATTGAGTAGTCTGTTCGTGCAACGCGAAGACAAAGAAGTGTCAGTCACTTGAGTTTAACTTCGTACAATTAAGAAAATATGAATAAGAAATGTGGACATATGGTTAACCTCGATATGTATTATAATGTACAATAAAATATCTCTTTATTATAATCATGATTGTGGAGTTGTTTGTGCATCGTTGTGGACACACAGAATGCATGTATTATCACAGTTTATCTTGCCACAAAATGACATTAAAATGAATAACAACAATAATGAGTGATAGATTCATAAATATGAAGAAAAAATAATGTAAATGAATGAATTAATGAAAAAAGATTCAATCATTTCACCATCTAAAACAAGGCCTTATAAACAAGTTCTTGTCTTGTACTTTTTTTAGCAGCTCGATTTTAAAACATTCAAGACACATGCATGTGATATTCTCATCTCCTATTAGTAGATCTTTCAACCACTGAAATCGTATACACGTATATTTAAGATAAAGGGACACTTTCTCCTTTTTTTTGTTATCAAGAAACGAAGTCACATCGCACAACAAAGGGCGTTACCTAGCAATATAATCAATTACCTTGAAACGGAATGTACGTATATATTATGATTTACACGTATAATTTAATGAGATCTGATCGATGGCATGGTAATATATTCTTTGTATGGAAAAAATGTCACACCAAGTGTAAATATTCCATATCACCCGACATTTGAGGTGACATTAGGTCTTATTTAGTAAAATCTAGCAGGAATCTCTCTTTATGTCTTGAGAGAATGTTTTTGGTCGAAGGTATTTTGAAAAAGACAATTTCGATCGTTAATTCCGCCCTTGTACAGTACTTGGGGACACCATTGTTTTGACGCCAGAGTGGCAATATCATGGTCTTTTAGAAAGCCTTTATCTGATGTTTGTACCAAATATTTCCCAGGTTTGCACTTAGCATACTCTAACAGCTACAATTTCACATGATACGTAACGATTTCTTGGTATAAGGTGGAAACAGTGCGAAATACTATTTATAGAGGAAATTTTAATTACGTGGGATTTAAGCAGAGCAACCCATAAAATACGAATATTTCCAAATTATGCGACGTGGGCAAATAATTTCAAGAAATATATTTAAATATTGCAAATTTTTCGTAAATCATGAAATTGAGGATACCTCTGCGTTTGATGTCAGCAAAAAGGATCTGCATGTGAACTAGTCTGGTCTTAATATCAGCAATAGGTCTTAAGGTCAACTAGTCATGTCTTTATGTCAACTACTCAGATCTGCTTGTCAACTACTCAAATCTTCGTGCCAACTAGTCATGTCTTCATGTCAACTCCTCAGATCTTCATGTCAACTCCTCATATCTTCATGTCAACTCCACAGATCTTCGTGTCAACTCCACAGATCTTCGTGTCAACTCCTCAGATCTTCATGTTAAATGGTCATGACTTCATCTCAGCTTATCATGTCTTCATATCAACTACTCAGATCTTCATATCAACTACTCAAATCTTCATGTCAACAACTCATATCTCCATGTCAACTATTCATATCTCCATGTCAACTATTCATATCTCCATTTAAACTAATCAGAACTTGGTCATGTACTCATATTTGCATGTCAACAACTAAGATCCTCGTGTCAGCCTGTCAGATCTTGGTGTCAACTAGCCATATCTTCTTGTAAACTACTCATATCTGCATGTCAATTACTCACATCTCCATATCAACTGCTCATATATCAATGTCAATTACTCATATCTGCATGTCACTAATAAGATCTTCATATCAACTACCCAGATCTTCGTGTTAACTTGTCATATCTTCGTGTCAACTAGTTAAATCTTCATGTTTAACTGCCCGAGTCCTCGTGTCAGCTTGTCTTGGCTTCATGGTAACTAGTCATGTCTTCATGTAAACTAGTTTTGTCTTCTTTTCAACTAGTAAGATCTTCATACCAACTAGTCCGATCTTTGTGTCAACTAGTCGTGTCCTCGTGTCGACAAGTTATGTCTTCATGGCAACTAGTCAGGTTTTATGTCAACTAACCATGTCTCCATATCAACCTATCAGGTCTACATGACAACCAGTCAGGTCTTCATGACAACCATTCAGGTCTTCATATCAACCAGTCAGGTCTTCATATCAACTAGTCAGGTCTTCGTGACAACCGGACTGGTCTTCATGACAACCAGTCAGGTCTTCATGTCAACCAGTCAGGTCTTCATATCAACTAGTCAGGTCTTCGTGACAACCGGCCTGGTCTTCATGACAACCAGTCAGGTCTTCTTGACAACCAGTCAGGTCTTCATATCAACTTGTCAGGTCTTCGTGACAACCAGTCAGGTCTTCATATCAACTAGTCAGGTCTTCATGGCAACCAGTCAGGTCTTCGTGACAACCAGCCAGGTCTTCGTGGCAACCAGTCAGGTCTTCGTGACAACCAGCCAGGTGTTCATGATAACCGATCAGGTCTTCATGACAACTAGTCAGGTCTTCATGACAACCAGTCAGGTCTTCATGGCAACCAGTAAGATCTTCGTGACAACCAGTCAGGTTTTCATTACAACCAGTCAGGCCGTCTTCATGACAACCAGTCAGGTATTCATGACAACCAGTCAGGTCTTCATATCAACTAATAAGGTCTTCTTGTCAACCAGTCAGGTCTTCATGACAACCAGTCATTTTTTTCATGACAACCAGTCAGGTCTTCATATCAGCTAGTAAGGTCTTCGTGACAACCGGTCAGGTCTTCATGACAACCAGTCAGGTCTTCTTGACAACCAGTCAGGTCTTCATGACAACTAGTCAGGTCTTCATGACAACCAGTCAGGTCTTCATGACAACTAGTCAGGTCTTCATGACAACCAGTCAGGTCTTCATGACAACTAGTCAGGTCTTCATGACAACCAGTCAGGTCTTCATGACAACTAGTCAGGTCTTCATGACAACCAGTCAGGTCTTCATGTCAGCTACTCAGGTCCCAATTTGTTTCGAATCGTCATAACACGTTGACGAGTTAATGTATTGAAAAGCGGCGGTACGGCAAGTATTACATTGATGGAAAGTATATCCATATAAAGGTGTGTCATTTTTGTAAGAGTACAATGTTTCGCTGCTTGAAAGAAGATAAAAATTCAATTAATTATGGTTAAGGTATGACAATCAGTCTTGTATTATGTAAGTACAATAACTTTAATAGAAAATGAGCATGAAGGAAGCCCATGTATAAAATGAACATTTTTATTACATCATTGGATCATGATCAATCAGAAGATAAGATACGCCGTGTAAACAAGGACTGCTTCAAGGTTTAAGGCAAGGTCAGCACCGTTACCATTTGTCTTACTTTAAATTTTTTATGATCATTGTTATTTTGAAGTGATGAAAATAGATTTGAATAATTAATTTTGATTTAATTTAAAGTCGGCGCCTGGATATAATATAAATAGTTCATAACACAGACGATGTGTTTGAGCAATCTCGAAGATATTTGATCTGCCAAACTTGATTAAGTATCCATTCTTATCTAGAATATACATATGCATGTACAATTGGGAACTTTTTTTATGTATGTCTTTTTTTAAACAATTTATAAAACTGATTTGGATATGTAAAACACCTAATAGTCATGAATTTATTATATACATGAAACTTGGAGATACGCCTGTATTTACAATACTGATGCCTACGTAGTACGGTACGTCGGTTGGACTTCATCGTCGGAAACCTACGGCATCGTCTTCGTTATACTACGTCAGATATAATCGTAGGGCAATAGGCTGTGGGTTTCCGACGATGGTTGGACTTGTACGATATATAACCTTTTTATTTCACTCCAAATCGCGTGATTTCATCATTCCTTGAGATCTTATAATAATAATAGATGTATATACGTATTGTTTGAAGTGTCCTGGTTTGAAAATGACTGAGAGATCAAATCAGATTTATGTATCAACGCAATACATCTTTACATCAAGAAAAATAATACTCCATTACGTCAATACAAAAATAATCTAGTTAGCAGAAAAAGTGACAGCTAAGATTGACAAGAAGACAGATTTTGTATGTATAAAGACTTTCAATAAGATTAACAAAATCCATTTACAAGAGAATCATACTATTTTCGATATAGATCAGTTAGGTGTATTTAAAGATGATGGATGTCAGTTTTTGACTGATTGACTAACGGGATGACGATGGATGGGATTTAGAGTATTTGGCTCATGTGAGTTTTTGTCTTGCAGGAGGCTGAAATGAACCATTCTTACTCGGTGAGCACAGTGAACACAAATGAGTTAAAGAAGATCCTGACGACAATCTCAACAGCACTCACAACAGAGCGCAAAATCAAACATCGACGGACCCCTAGCAAGCTAGAGGTGGGACCAGGTGCCCGGGAGGAGTAAGCATCCCCTAGCTGTTGGCTAGCCGCACCCGCAGTCGATGTTTATGAAGAATGTAAATGAAAATATAAAAACTTCATGCACTGTCTGACGTTATGTTCATATAGAAAGTGCTATGGCGACAATGTCAGGGAAGTATATTCAAAACACTTACTGTCAAACCCCTCGCGGGGAACTTTTTTACGAGCTCCACACGGCAAAGGGCATAAGTGTGACACAAATGAGTTCAAGAAGAGTTAATAAACATATTAATGAGGTCGATAAGGATCAGCAATTGTTTAAGGATTAGCCACCATTATGGGTCTGATATGTTGACATACTTTCTCTCTCTCTGTAACTACTCTGTGAAATCTTGTAGGAAGCAAGTGAATGTACTCCGGGTTAATACGGTTTCGACTGGATCTGTCGAACAATATGCTTTGCTGGCAGATTTTCGATTTCTCTACAACCACTAAATAATTGCATGAAAGCTTAGAAAGTACTCAAGTTCATATTTCTAACCATTCGCATTGACATTCTTTCGAATAAATATGGACATATTTTCAACTTCTCCACCGCAACCACTGCACAGAACCTCATGAAACCGATCAGGAAAGAAGGATCTTGTATCTTAGATGCGTTTTCTGAATATTCAGCACAGGGATTATCAAGAATCACTCCAAGAAATTACTCACTTACCGTCATACTCCCATATAGAAGAAAATATACGATATGTTGTAAATTGATTTAAGGATTCAAGTTCCTGTAATATTCAGCAGATTTATTCGACCTCTGCTATCAGGCTGGCGCGTTTTCGTCTTCTTCCCTAGTGTCATTTTCTAACTTTCAGTTCTGAATCATTAAAAGCGAGCGCATGACTACAGAAAATGACACTAGCGACAACTGTTATATAGAATAATTTTTGGATTTTCAAAAGCAAACGCGAATGTCATAATGAATTATACGGATCCTCTTTTTGTTTTGTTTTTGTTGTTGTTTGTTTTTTTTTTCTTTTTGTGGCGGGGGGGGGGGGTGTCAGTACATGTTGACCTTTTCTTACTAGATATGTAAATTTTGTTTCCGAAGACAGTGAATACAGTCTATTGCAGTATTTTGGTCATCAATACGAAAGGAGAGACTAGACTGTCAAAATAAAAAAAGGAGTTTTATCTTATTTCCTTCATATCTCATTACATAAGAAAATGTCGTTGTGCGACTTCCTTGTACGCGGACTGAAAGATAACGTAACCAAGAAGGACATTTCAATATTCCAACGTCAAATATTAAAATTTTTAGTACAGAACTTCATTATTGATATGTAAAAGTATATCTTTATCAGAATCATAAGGACATGTATATGCAGGTGTCTTCATTTTTTATTATGTATTGCATTTGTGTATATTCGGTATTGAATTTATGTGTATTATGTATTGTATTTGTGTATATGATATATTGTCTTTGTGTATATTATGTATTGTATTTGTGTATATTATGTATTGTATTTGTGTATATTCTGTATTGTATTTGTGTATATTCTGTATTGTATTTGTGTATATTCTGTATTGTATTTGTGTATATGATATATTGTCTTTGTGTATATTCTGTATTGTATTTGTATATATTCTGTATTGTATTTATATATATTCTGTATTGTATTTGTGTATATTATGTATTGTATTTGTTTATATGATATATTGTATTTGTGTATATGATATATTGTATTTGTGTATATTATGCATTGTATTTGTGTATATCATGTATTGTATTTGTGTACATTATGTATTGTATTTGTGTATATCATGTATTGTATTTGTGTATATTCTGTATTGTATTTGTGTTTATTCTGTATTGTTTTTGTATATATTCTGTATTGTATTTGTGTATATTCTGTATTGTATTTGTGTATATTCTGTATTGTATTTGTGTATATTCATTATTGTATTTGTGTATATGATATATTGTCTTTGTGTATATTCTGTATTGTATTTGTATATATTCTGTATTGTATTTATATATATTCTGTATTGTATTTGTGTATATTATGTATTGTATTTGTGTATATTATGTATTGTATTTGTGTATATGATATATTGTATTTGTGTATATTATGCATTGTATTTGTGTATATCATGTATTGTATTTGTGTATTTTCTGTATTGTATTTGTGTATATTATGTATTCTATTTGTGTATATGATATATTGTCTTTGTGTATATTATGTATTGTATTTGTGTATATTATGTATTGTATTTGCGTATATTCTGTATTGTATTTTTGTATTTTCTGTATTGTATTTGTGTATATGATATATTGTATTTGTGTATATTATGTATTGTATTTGTGTATAGTATGTATTGTATTTGTGTATATTATGTATTGTATTTGTGTGTATTATGTATTGTATTTGTGTACATTATGTATTGTATTTTTGTATATTATGTAATGTATTTGTGTATATTATGTATTGTATTTGTGCATATTATGTAATGTATTTGTGTATATATCAAATCGTGATGCCCTTTAATGGCCTAATATGAATAAACTACAAAATCTATTCTATTCTATTCTATTCTATTCTTTATTCTGTTCCATTTATTTAGCTATTAAAAGTGCTTGTCAATGAAGTTATGGCCATACGAACCCATATAGCTATTGAATTTGTCTTACCAAAACTGAAAGACGATTCTTAATATTCATTTCGAACTTTTTACTTATATGATTTTTTATGCCCCCGGAATCAAAGATTCGGGGGCATATAGTTTTTGGCCTGTCCGTCTGTTTGTCTGTTTGTCTGTTTATCTGTTTGTCTGTTTGTCTGTCTGTTTGTCCGAAAAACTTTAACATTGGACATAACTTTTGAATGGGAAGTGATAGGGCTTTCATATTTCACATGTGTATTCCTTGTGACAAGACCTTTCCATTGATACCAAAATTTTTGACCTCGTGACCTTGACCTTGACCTTTGACCTACTTTTCAAAAACTTTAACATTGGGCATAACTTTTGAATGGTAAATGATAGGGCTTTCATATTTCACATGTGTATTCCTTGTGACAAGACCTTTCCATTGATACCAAAATATTTGACCTTGTGACCTTGACCTTGACCTTTGACCTACTTTTCAAAAAACTTTAACATTGGGCATAACTTTTGAATGGTAAGTGATAGGGCTTTCATATTTCACATGTGTATTCCTTGTGACAAGACCTTTCCATTGATACCAAAATTTTTGACCTCGTTACCTTGACCTTGACCTTTGACCTATTTTTCAAAAACTTTAACATTGGGCATACCTTTAGAATGGTAAGTGATAGGGCTTTCATATTTCACATGTGTATTCCTTGTGACAAGACCTTTCAATTGATACCAAAATTTTTGACCTCGTGACCTTGACCTTGACCTTTGACCTATTTTTCAAAAACTTTAACATTGGGCATACCTTTTGAATGGTAAGTGATAGGGCTTTCATATTTCACAAGTGTATTCCTTGTGACAAGACCTTTCCATTGATACCAAAATTTTTGACCTCGTGACCTTGACCTTGATCTTTGACCTACTTTTCAAAACCTTAACATTGGGCATAACTTTTGAATGGTAAGTGATAGGGCTTTCATATTTCACATGTGTATTCCTTGTGACAAGACCTTTCCATTGATACCAAAAATTTTGACCTCGTGACCTTGACTTTGTCCTTTGACCTACTTTTCAAAAACTTTAACATTGGGCATAACTTTTGAATGGTAAGTGATAGGGCTTTCATATTTCGCATGTGTATTCCTTGTGACAAGACCTTTCCATTGATATCAAAATTTTTGACCTTGTGACCTTGACCTTTGAACTTTTAACCCAGTGACCTCACATACATGTACTTAACAGAAAATAGTGTTTATACTAACAAAGATGCCATCGGGGGCATTCGTGTTTCACAAACACAGGCTTTATTTTTATTGTGTTGACATTTTTATTCAGATAAATGTTGTTTTTTTTCACTTGAATCTCTGAAAGGATTTTGATGGCGCTTTGAATAAGGAACGATAGCACACTTTTCCTTTTTTGAATAACATTTGAATATTTATCTAAAATAAAGTATCTATAGCATGCAGGAAACTGGTAGTAGTTGTGACGCCCTGGCCACTTTTATAACCAGTATAAATGAAACTAAAAGAGCAAATGTACTTGAATTACCAGAAAGATCTAAAGGGGATGATAAGCTTTTTCTCTACACTTCCTAATTTTTCTTCGAGTAATGTTCCCAAATCTCTAGGGTGTAAGTTCTCCATAAACAATGTGTCAAACTTAATGTGTTATTCTGTTATTTGCCCATCCACACCCCGAAGTTTAACGACAAGTGCACAATGGAGAGGTAAATTTCTTAACCTCTAGGGATTTTGAGGAGTCCTATATTAGACGAAGATGTGGATACATTCTTTCATACACACTGTGTTGTCAAAGAAAATCAAAAATGTCGCTCAATCTAATTCGTTGGTTGCCATGGTTACATTATGGCATAAAACTTGGTTTTTTAGCTAGTGAAGTATAGGATGTACCGTCCATCCTTAATTGTGCAAGCATCACGACTAAAATATTAAATCGCATCCAAACGATGTAGTGTATCCATTACAACGTTTATATATGTAGAAAGGACTTTATTATACATTTTGTACTTTTAAAAAAGTTGCATTAAATACCAATTCTCTGTAAGAAAAACAAACAAACTGTATAGAACATCACAGATTTTAAAAAATATATATATTTTGGTATAGAAGATATATATATCCCCGTACTTGGATAGAAATACAAATGCTGCTACCATGGCAACCATATCTGAAATTTTAAAATCATAAAAATAGTTAAAACAAGGCATTTCCATAAGGCTCATTTCAATGGAAACAAACTTAGCATTCAAATTCAATTTTCTAGTTTGAATAACTAAGTACAGGTCCGCATAAGCAAATTCAATTTTCTAGTTTGAATAACTAAGTACATGTCCGCATAAGCAAATTCAATTTTCTAGTTTGAATAACTAAGTACATGTCCGCATAAGAATCAGGCAGGTGAAATTTCTTCAAGTTTTTGCAAAACTGTTCTCTTTAGACATTTGCTCAGATCAACCCCAAACATATCTCATAAAGAAATTTTCTACATACTTGGGTGGTGAAAAAGTTCAGTGGCGGACCCAGCGCCCCCTTTGCCGGGGGGTCAAGGGGCGAATTTTGAAGATTTTTACTGTAAATGAGCCAAAATATACCTGTTTTTGTCAAATTTTGGGTCATTGCCGGGGGGGGGGGGGGCGGTCGCCCCCTCCGCACCCCCCTGAATCAGCCACTGAAGTTACAAATTACATGTACAAGAAAAAAGTTACAAATTCGTTTGAATTAGATGGAGAAATTTCCCCGCCATTTTTTCCCTTCATAATCCTTTATATATATCTCGCTTTACCATCGTTTCCTTGAGAAATAAATTTATTTGTTGATTTGTTCCACATATATATGTCACAAAACAGAAATAAAAAGTTTTGCCAAAAAAAAAAAAAAAAAAAAAAAGTGATGTATCACCATTGCCTGATTCAAGATTACGTGGACATGACTGTATCTATAGCCTGAGTTTCATGGGTAATTGAGTTTTTAAAAACTGTATTAATTTGTATCCAAGTAAAATCTGTGTTTGTGAAACACGAATGGCCCCCGGTGACATCTTTTTTTGTATAAACAACATTTTCTGTTAAGTAGGTGAAAGGTCAAGGTCAGGGTCACAAGGTTAAAAATATGTTGGCATTAATGGAAAAATCATATGAAATATCGAAGCCCTGGGTCACTTATGCTCAATGTTATAGTTTTTTTAAAGGAAGCCAAAGGTCAAAGTCAAGATCACGAGGAAAAAGGGTATCAATGAAAGTCACAAGGAATACACATGTGAAATATGAAAGCCCTATATCACTTACCATTCAAAAGTTATGCCCAGTGTTAAAGTTTTTGCCATGGACAGACAGAAAGACAGACGGGCAGGCCAAAAACTATAAATATATCCCCGAATATTTGATTCCGGAGGCATAAAAAAGTATAAATTACATATACAGTGGCGGATCCAGCGCCCCCTTTGCCGGGGGGTCAAGGGGCGAATATTGCCGATTTTTACTGAAAATGGGCCAAAATATACCTGTTTTTGGAAAATGTTGGGTCAGTGCCGGGGGGGGGGGGGGGGGGCGGACGCCCCATTCGCACCCCCCTGAATCGGCCACTGATATAGATTCATCAGAGCAAGCTTGTGTTTACACGTTTTGCTCATATAAAATAAATATTATAAACAAGCAGTTTGTTTTCATCCTTTGAAAATACAGAAAGTTTCAGGAAAATGTAATTGCCAGCAGTTTTTATGATTACAGAAATTCTGCATGCAAAACTTTGAAATTCCAGTTTCTATTGTTATAGAAACAGCTTTTTTGCAAGATTTATCTGAGTATTCTTGAAGTATATTTAGAATGGACCAGTGCATCTATTAATTTTTATTATACAGTATGTATTTCATTTATTCATTCACCTTGTTTATATTCATGGTAATATTAAAATGAATCTTAAAAAAAAAGAAAAAAAAAAAAAAAAAAAAAAAAGAAGAATGAGCCGTAGATCTGGTTTAACCCAGTTCGGTTTTAACTATATCTTGCCCTCCTTCATTTCCAGTGAAAAGACAGCGGGGTGCCATCATTTTTCTGTACATTTCAAACAAGGTTTATCAAGTTTTATCTTAACTTATATGCAGATATGGGTCTGATATCAAACTATTGTACATTATATGTTAACCTTCTGTCGTCCACATACCGAGAAAAGACGATTTTCAGAAAAACGACTTTCATGTTTGCACGAGAGATCACAGTCGCTGCACCACATGAAAAGTCGATAATGCACTTCAACGTAAGTGAAATCAGGATATCAATTCACACTTTAATGTAGGTGGTATTCTATCGATACATGCATTAAAGTGCGTTTAAAGATTCTTCAGGGTCCGAAGAATCACAGAAAATACTGGAAACAACCAGTTAAACACAGAAAACACCCTAGCTATTAATCACAGAAAACACATTATAGATGTAAGGAAACACCCATATTTTGGAAGATATGGATACTTCCGACATTTTGTCCAAGTTTCAACAAAATTGGTTCACTTTTTGTTTTATCTTTAAGGATCGCTTGAAGTGCGGCACGGCGGCCATGTTTATTTACATATGATTCACACCTTTGATCTATTGTCTTTTAGTGTGGAATAGAAATACTTAAAGAAATGTTATATTTTTCATTAATTCATTTTTTAAATTCATATTATAATCATTAAAATTTTGTGTATCGACAAGAAAATCCTAGGGGTATAATGCCAAGAAAATGAATGACAAGAAAACATGCATGCAGTTATCAAAATATTTACAGTATATGATATAGGAAATATGTATAGAAAAGTTATATTTTCTTTAAAGATAATTAAGATATATATAATATTGTTATACCCTTAGATATTTTCCCCTTCATAGTCTATACAAGAAAAAAGTCCAACATAATGACTGTTAGAAACAGCCAGACTAAACGAACTGTTAAAATCGACTGTTGGACCGGTCACGTGACGAACTGTTGACCGGCAAGATATTTTAGTGTTGTTATGACAACAAGCTTCTTGTTTATTTTGGTTATTTTATTTATTTCCTCAGTTAAAGACGCCGAATAATGTAAATTTGATCATTTTCGTTAATTAGTTGTATTTGAAAAAAAAGAACGTTCCCCATGCAGGGCCCCTTGAAAGGATCAAATATAAGAGTTATCTTCCCTAATCACCTGTTTACATCGCGCATCGTTTCAAAATGACAGCGAGTTTCTCCTGTGAGAGTGACGGAGGAAGGTATTACAAAAATATTGGAGGACAGAGATGGTAAAAACATTAAGAATGCAATACGAACATAACAGAATATTCTAGTAGAATATTAATGCTCCATTAATCTCAATCTGTCGCTGATCGCTGATTATACAGCCGAGAAATTGACAGAAGTTGTAGAACGGAATCTCAATATTATTTTTCAGATCGAAAAAGGTATAACAAAACAGTTGTTGACAGGGGTCTCGGTCAACAGCTAATTTGTTGGACCCTTGGATGAACTGTTGACCTCGGCCTACGGCCTCGGTCAACAGTTCATCCTCGGGTCCAACAAATTAGCTGTTGACCTCAACCCCAGTCAACAACTGTATACTATTACATGTATTTAATCCAACTTTTATCCAAGATTTTAAAGCCAAACAGACAAGGAAGCAATTGTAAGTAGTTATTGTTGGAGATCAAATTTAATGTCAGGAGTTCAACGTCAAGATCCATTGGATGAATTGTGTTCTACATGTAGAACTGCTTTTTCAGGAATCTAAGTACATGTATTGTATCACAGTCCAACAATGACCAGAATATAGTGGGAAGCTTGGGGCATTTTTTTTTCGGATAAAAATTTTGCTCTGAATTTTGATGACAAAAATAAATCCAAGCCGTTCACAGTATATTGATAAATATACAAACATATTAAGATTTCTTTATAATTATCACATCAGTATCTCATACTATGAAAAAAAAAACCAACAAAGATTTCTAACACTCAAAACAGAGAAAAACTCTTAACAGAACACAAGTATTTATTTTACTTTTTACTTATTAATTTTTTAACTACATACATATACAATCGACTAATGAAATAACACAAATATTCATGACTGGGAATGTAAACAAACACGGCCGCTGATCCGCACTACATGCAAATGATCTGAAAAGAAAAACTGAAAATTATCATAATATTCTTAAAAGTGAAATAATTTTGTTGAAATTTGGACAAAATGTTGGTGGTACATGTATCAATATCTTTCAAAAAATGGGTGTTTCTTTACATTTGAAATGTGTTTTCTGTGATTAATAGGGTGTTTTCTGTATTTACGTGGTTGTTTCCAGTGTTTTCTGTGATTCTTCATGTGTGACACTGGATAGAGGGAATGGGAAGTTTTGCTCCGATTGCGTGTTTTGTCCCGGGACGTTTCGCTCCTAATGAGCATTCGCCCCGAGACGTTTCGTTCCAAATTTATCTTTTATAGCTATAGAATGACCAAATGTAATGAATTATGGGACAGATTTGTTCATTTAAAACTGAAAATAATTTCGTGTCTCTATGAAATTATGTATTTTACACTGAACAATTTATTACATTTTAGTCTGAAAAACCCTGACCTAAACCCAGCCTTTGACAGTTATTTGGACGGTGGGGGGCTGGTTTTGGGTCAGGGAAGTACCTATAGCAAAAACTGTGAATTTCTCTGAACTTAGGCACATAATGGTCAAAAGTGACTGAGTGCTTATAAGTCAAGAAGAAGAGAAGAGAGAAGAACTTATTCACCAACCGCCCTTTGCAGAGTATTCACGGCAGGCCGTTCCCCTTTGAGGTACCTCGTAGCCCCTTCTATTATTTAAGGGACGGAGTACTACCCCATTTCATGCCCACCCTCCACTTGTGTATGTGGGGTATGCATGAATGCAGGAGGGTTGTATGATTAAGTACTGCTCGGATGGTCCGTATCTTCCAACGGCTTTTATAAGGTGCCACCACACCTAGATGCCCTTGCCGCAGCATGAAAGTGAGTACCCAACCGGGCCTTTATAGTCCCCCCAGTGAGGAGACTAGGGAGGGACGAACAAAGGGATATGACTTTCAACATTCATATAACCATGATGGGATGGAACCCTGGTCAGCTGATTTAGACTTGGAGAAAATTCCAAATTTGGTGTGCTCTGAAAAGAAAACAAAGAACAGTTATGTGCATACATGTACATAATTTTTTGTTACTTTTAATGACTTCACTGTGTTGTGGGTCAGGCTAGCTGTTGGTAGTTGACAAGTGAACATTGATTACTGATCACTGTATATCATTTACTGTCCTGTTCACTAAATCCAGAGCACCCTGTTTTCCTGGTTTTCTCTAAAATATCATATTGTCAACTTCCAAAAAGATATCACTTTTATAGTACTCCTTTAGTCGTAACAGAAAATACCATTGTTATGGCTGTACGTCAATTTAGATAGAGATAGGACGGAAAATAAAAAGTCTAAAGGGATTTTCTATAGTATTGTTGACAAGGAGAACAATATGGCGATGGCTTGAAATTAACATGGAAAATTCATTTTATTTTTCATATAGCGGTTTTAAGGCAGCTGATAGGGTAAGTTAAAATTAATTTCAAGTTACGACTAAAGGAGGTCAATTCTCGGAAGCAATGATTGAAAGAAAATTTCTTCAGACGACAGAATAAATCGTCAAAACAGGGTGCTCTGGATTAAGTGAACAGGACAGTAGAACTTCAGATTTAATTACTGAAATAGGAAAGAAATGACAGTATATACTTTGTCTTGAAATAAATATTGTTGAGATAAGTAACTTTATGTTTTTCATCTTTCAGGCAGCATGAGTAGAAAACAGACACCAAGTGAATTTTTAAAACAGATTATTGGCCGTCCTGTCGTGGTGAAACTCAATTCAGGAGTGGATTACAGAGGCATGTTTCTACTTTTCATTTATTATCAATTTTTAATTACATTGTATACAGGTATGTCTCTTGAAATCTTTAAAGGTAAAAAACAACAAATTTATTTTGAAGATACTTCATTTCATTTTTAAATTGATCTAATTGAGGAGTAATATATTTATGCAGTAAGATACATGTAATTATAACAAACATGGAGTTGTAAATAGCCTGTGACCTTGATTTGACCTGCATCATAGCTGCAGGGTGATTGTATGGTACATTGTAGTAATATTCAGTAGCTGTTCCTGTGTAAATGTATGTATACTTGTAAAGCATTTCTTTATTATATGCCTAATGCACTATTTAATATTTTGATATTGGTTATGATGTCAGGAATAGTTCTAATTAGACCGAAAGTTATTCACAAAATATTGAAAAATCCTATTATACAAATGAATGAGATAAACAAACTTGGCATTGCAGGTTTATTGAAGGGATAAACTAAAAATGAACACAATTTACAAGTTTCTTTTATCTCTGCTTTTAGCAATGTTATTATCTTTCTTTAAAAAAAAAAAACAGCTGATAAGGGTTTTTATGCCCAAAATGGCATAAACATGTAGTATTTGGCATGTCTGCTTGTCCATCTTTTTATTTTCCCACAAAAACTTGAACTTTGAATCAGACATAACTTTTGACTAGTATTAAGTGTTGGGACTTTCATATTTCACACAAGTATTTCTTTAGGAAAACCTTTCTATTGACGTGGTACTAAAGATGGTGACCTTGACCCAGGAGTTTGACCTACTTTTAGAGGAATATATTTTGAATGGAAAATGATCAGGATTTCATATTTCACGTGTGCATTTCTAAAGGTGAAACGTTTCTATTGATACATAATTTGTTATCTCATGACCTTGCCTTGGAGTTTGATCTATTTCTAGAGAACATCTATATACAAAAATGCTGACGGGGCAATTGTGTCATACAAACACTTCTTGTGTAGATTGGCAATAGACATGCTTTAAGGTATTAGGGGTATTATAACTAATCTTGATTATCATGTACTTCCCTATCTTCCATATTTTTAGATATTTGATATTCCTTAATGTTTCATTCAATTCACCCTGAAGACGTATACATCTTCTGCCACTTTGTGGTATTCAATTTTTCATAATAACTGGAAGTAGTGCATTATACTTCTAATGCCTTAATTTCCCTCCTTGTTGTAATTGATGTATTTTAGGTGTACTAGCATGTCTAGATGGTTACATGAACATAGCATTAGAGCAGACAGAGGAGTATGTAAATGGTCAACTCAAAAATAAATATGGCGATGCCTTCATCAGAGGAAACAATGGTAAGGGTAACAGAATCAGTAGTTTTTTAGCTCTTCAGAGTCAAAGGCTTTCTTTAGATAATTCAATTTGAATTATGGTTTTGTATACAAATTTACTTCATATCGGTTGCAATGAGATTATTCAATGCTATGATATTGAATTTATGGCCGGATTGCAAATCAGTTCCGGTCTATAGATTGACAATGTCTGTCTTGTCTTGGCTTGGCTTGTCTTGTCTTCAGCAATTTGGTTTAGTTTCTGGTTGAAGCAAAATTTTAGGAACAATACACTGTAGAATCATAATATTATGCAGGTAAGTTGCCTGTGACAAGAGCTTTCAATTCATGCCATAACATTTAAAAACAAACTTTTGGATTACTGTAAATTGCTTTATTTTTGTCAGTACCAATTTTCGTCAATTTGTTAAAAATGACAATTTCGTCAGTACCTAAATTCGTCATTCAGGAGTCCCTAGAAATAGTAGAATGTAAATTCGTCTCCTAAAATGCCAACATAACATTAAGATCCGCCGTCAAATAGTCAAATCCGTTGTATGTGTTTGTTTTCATTGTTTGTTTAACAATTATCGGTAAAAATACAACTAGACATGTATATCACCTACCTTATTGTGAAAACATTATTTAGTAATTAGAAGTACATTATATGCAACCTTGTGTTCATATTCAGTTTTCATTTATTTGTCGTAATAACACTATTTAACAATGTCTTAAAACTCCGAACCTTCTGCTTCTTCCTCCCTCATCCGCAGTGCGGATTCAATGTTTCCTTACTACAATTTATTTTTTGTCAGGAGTATTTATATTCGTCGGTACGTAATTTCGTCAAGAAAGGTACTGACGAAAATGACGAAAATTGGTATCTGACGAATAAAAACCAATTTACATTATATCTCTTTAACTAAAGGGTGTAAGACTTTGATATTGTATGTGTAGATTCCTTGAGACACGAGTTTTCATTCGATATCACAACCTTTGAAGTAGTGACCTTGGCCTTAAAGTTTGACCTTCTTTTTTTAGCTCACCTGAGCGAAGCTTAATGTATTAACATAGAACATATCTCTATAAGGGATAAGACTTTGATATTTTACATGCAGATTCCTTGTGATATGAGCTTTTACGTAGTGACCTTTGACACTTTGTCAACAGCTGCACAAAATCTCATGAAAATTTTACAGAATTGAAGTGCTCAGGGTTTTCCATTAAGTTTGACCAAATCAGATATGATTTTTATATGCCCGTCATTTGACGGGTCGTATTATGGTATGGCGAAGTCCGTCCGTCTGTCTGTCTGTCCGTCCGCCTATGGAACACAATAACTTGAATATGCGTCATCGGATTTTCATGAAATTCATACATTATAATTGGACTGTGGAGAGGAAGCAGCCTTTTGATTTTCAGGTTCATCCGATTTGTCGTTACAGAGTTATAGGACTTAGATTTTTAAAATACAGTGAAAATATACTAAAATACTTAAAAATTATTTAAAAATCTATTTCTGGTCGAAATGTTTTGAAATTTTGTATACTTAAGGTAGAAAGGATGTTCTTTGACATATGTTACGGGTTTTTAATTTTTTGGTGGCATAACCGAGATATTATGTGTAATGGGAGGGGGAGGGGGGTTATATGTACATACATGTTAAGCTAAGGGCAAAATATAGGCGCATGGAATGCAATAACTTTAATATGCGTCAACGGATTTTCACCATATTCATATATTATGATTGGACTGTAAAGAGGAAGCCGCCTTTCGATTTTCAAGTTCATCCGATTTGTCGTTACTGAGTTATAGGACTTAGATTTTTAAAATGCAGTAAAAATATACTAAAATCGTTAAAAATTATTTAAAAATCTATTTCTGGTCAAAATGTTTTGAAATTTTGCATACTTCAAGTAGAAAGGATGTTCTTTGACATATTTAACGGGTTTTTATTTTTTTTGTCGCATAATCGAGATATTGTGTGTAAATGGGAAGGGGGGGTGGGGGGGGGGGTTATATGCCAAGTCATGTTAAGCTAAGGGCAAAATATAGGCGCATGGAACGCAATAACTTGAATATGCATAATCGGATTTTCATGAAATTCATACATTATGATTGGACTGTGGAGAGGAAGCCGCCTTTCGATTTTCAGGTTCATCCGATTTGTCGTTACAGAGTTATGGGACTTAGATTTTTAAAATACAGTGAAAATATACTAAAATACTTAAAAATTATTTAAAAATCTATTTCTGGTCAAAATGTTTTGAAATTTTGCATACTTCAAGAAAAAAGGATGTTCTTTGACATATGTAACGGGTTTTTATTTTTTTTGTCGCATAATTGAGATATTGTGTGTAAATGGGAAGGGGGGGGGGGGTCATATGCCCATTCATGTTAAGCTAAGGGCAAAATATAGGCGCATGGAACGCAATAACTTGAATATGCGTCAACGGATTTTCACCATATTTATACATTATGATTGGACTGTGGAGAGGAAGCCGCCTTTCGATTTTCAGGTTCATCCGAATTGTCATTTCAGAGTTATGGGACTTAGATATTTTAAAATGCAGTAAAAATATACTAAAATTGTTAAAAATTATTTAAAAATCTATGTCTGGTTGAAATGTTTTGAAATTTTTGTATACTTAAGGTAGAAAGGATGTTCTTTGACATATGTAACGGGTTTTTAATTTTTTGGTGGCATAACCGAGATATTATGTGTAGTCGGAGGGGGGGGGGGGGGGTTATATGCACATACATACATACATGTAAGGCTAAGGGCAAAATATAAGCGCATGGAACGCAATAACTTGAATATGCATCAACAGATTTACATGATATTTGTACATTATGATCAGACTTTGAAGAAGAAGCGGCCTTTCGATTTTCAGGTTCATCCGATTTGTCGTTACGGAGTTATGGGACTTAGATATTTTAAATGCAATGAAAATATACTAAAATAGTTAAAAATTCTTTAAAAATCTATTTCTGGTCAAAATGTTTTTAGATTTTGTATACTTCAAGTAGAAAGGTTGTCCTTTAACATGAAACGGGTTTTTAATTTTTTTGTCGCATAACCGAGATATTATGTATAATGGGAGGGGGGGGGGGGGGTATATGCACATACATGTTAAGCTAAGGGCCAAATATAGACACATGGAACGCAATAACTTGAATATGCGTCAGCGGATTTACATGATATTTTGATCATCAGACTTTGAAGAAGAAGCCGCCTTTCGATTTTCAGGTTCATCCAATTTGTCCTTATGAGGTTATGGGACTAAGATATTTTGGTGTTGTGAAAAATCCCAACGGGCGTATCTTGCTGCGTGAGCGTAGGCTTTATTCTATTGTCAAAAGAAGCAATCTTTCAAATGACATGGGATTCAAGTGAGCAATGAATGCATACTTTGGCCTCTTGTTCATACATTTATAGGTTTGGATAGGAAATTCAGGAAATGATTTTTATATTTTCAGTCCTGTACATCAGTACTCAGAAGAGAAGGATTTAGCCAGAATGAGTAGGATAGCAAGAAACAAAACTCTTAACAAGTGAAAGTGATTCTGATGGCATGTTAGACTTAAACAGTCAGGCAGTACATGTAATAAGTGCACAGCTAGTGTAGCCGATTGTATCATCAAATAGATGGAGAACAAACAAGTCATTTTGTATTATCAGGTTATCAAATACAATTTGATATTAGTCCATTGCTTCATTATCATTTTATCTGTACATCTTACTTTATGTTGTTTACTATGACAGTAAATTTTATATAATCTATTATTACTGTTCGACTTTTAGTAATGTATTAATTACTACTGTATTATTACCTGTAACTTACAAAGTTTTCGATTTGCATATTTCAAATACATTTGTCTAGTTAAAGAATCATGCCGATAAACCCTTTCACATAAAATTGGTACTAAAATTGAAGCTCAGTTCCGGGGGACAAATGATATACAGTAAACTTTGTATATAACGAAGCCCAGGGGACCATTGGTCCAAATTCGTAATAGCCATATTTCGTTACATGTATTTTGATGCTAAATATGTTTCCTTGGTGTGGCCGTTCTGAATGAATGAAAAGTGAAGACCAGTATTCAGTGGCTATGTTGTGATTTATTAAGTATGCATTCTTTACAATTGACATGCCGACAGAGTATTAAATGATTGATAATCATTACCTCATGAGTATATATAACACGTCTCCTAACAGGTAATTAGCGTGGGGACAACGGATGGGGAGAGCAATTATTTGATAATTAGTAATTATCTGTCCGCCAGGTGTGTTAATTGGGAGTACCTGGAGGGCATTTCGTTACATCAGGTGTAAATAGTGAAGAAACTATAACCACAAGATGGCTTTGTAAAAGCCGATAATTCGTTATATACAAATTCGTTATATACAAATTCGTTATATACAAATTCGTTACAGGCGTATAAAACTCAATGGAAGATAATAGGACTTCTGCAGGGACTTTCTTTTTACTTCGTTACAAGCAGAATTTTGCTATAAACTTGTTCTTTATAGGTGAAGTTTACTGTATTGTGCATGCACCAGTGAAGTCATTTAATTGTTTTAAGGTATTAGGGGTATAATAACAATATCGAAAAAGCTAGAAATTGTGCACTTCCATATTTTACATATTTTTATACATGTACTAGTATATTTGAAATTTTTTAATGTTTCATTCAACTCGCCATTAAATGTGAAAATGTATGGTCCCGAACATTGCCGAAGTTGTGCGTCTTCATCCAACTTGGTAATTTTAAAATTGTTCTGTTATCAAAACAACCGGAAGTAGAGTATTATACCCCTAATGCCTTAAGATATTTTTACTGAGGATCAAACAGAACACAATTCCGAGCACAATGTCTTTTAACAATCAAATGATGTCACTTGTGCATGCATAATCTATTGTTCATCCCCCAGAACTGAGTCCTGCAGAAAATGTGAAAGGAGGATCTATGCGGAAAGTTCGAGGTCAAGGTCAAATTTAGGAAAATTTTGATACAGAAGCAACACTAGCATTGCTGCAAGCCATTTTCCTGTGTCTGGTCTTCTACATATGTACCTATTAATGGAGTGACAAATGAAAAATGTGTACTAACGATAATGCAGTACGACTGACCTGATAATTTGGATTATTATTGGGTTTTAGTTCAGAAACAGATCATTATAAGGTCATGCCTTTTAGTTTTGAACTTTTAAAGTCATTTAAGGTCAAACTTGGAAGTTTTTTTCCAAAGTGTTTTAATACACAGCTCCTAACCAGATAAAACATACATTTATTTATTATCCAGTGTCCATCTGTTCATGAACTTGTCACATTTTTAACTCCTCAACTACTGCATAGAATTTCACAAAACCTCACAGGAAGCAAGTACTGAAGGTTCTCTACCAAGTTTGTTTTTTGAGCCAATGTGTCAACAGATATGGCTGCCAAGGGCTCCAGTTGGTTGACTTCTCCTTCCAAATAACTACACGTATAGAACTTTACAAAACCTCACATGAATCAAGTATTCAGTGTCACACATTTCTGCCAAAGGCTCTGATTTGAACATATATTTCAGACTTCTAGGTTGGAATTACTGCTGCATGGAATCTCATGACCTTCACTTGAAGCATGTGTACAAGGTCAAGGTCCAACTAACCTCAGATGGAATTAAGGTGAGCCATGGACCATGGTCTATTGTTTTCGTATTGAGAAAAATTGTGTTGAATTCATTACAACAGATAATTTCTCATCAGCTAAAGTCCAGGGGATTGCTGAAATCATTTGTTTTAAAATTCTTTGAGCTTGAGTGTGTCTAATTTATATAAATACAATCAAATGACATCACAAATCCATTGTTTGGCCTTTGGAACTCGCTTATATATTTATGGTGATAAAAGTTTATTCTATTGCCAATGTTCAGTCATCTTAACTGTTCATAAACTTATTTTCTTGTCATCTTATTGAAGACGGCCATATTGTTTTTTTTATGCCCCTGGAATCAAAGATTCGGGGGCATATAGTTTTTGGCCTGTCCGTCTGTTTATCTGTTTGTCCGAAAAACTTTAACATTGGACATAACTTTTGAATTGGAAGTGATAGGGCTTTCATATTTCACATGTGTATTCCTTGTGACAAGACCTTTCCATTGATACCAAATTTTTTGACCTCGTGACCTTGACCTTTGACCTACTTTTCAAAAACTTTAACATTGGGCATAACTTTTGAATGGGAAGTGATAGGGCTTTCATATATCACATGTGTATTCCTTGTGACAAGACCTTTCCATTGATACCAAAATTTTTGACCTCGTGACCTTGACCTTTGACCTACTTTTCAAAAACTTTAACATTGGGCATAACTTTTGAATGGGAAGTGATAGGGCTTTCATATTTGACATGTGTATTCCTTGTGACAAGACCTTTCCATTGATACCAAAATTTTTGACCTCGTGACTTTGACCTTTGACCTACTTTTCAAAAACTTTAACATTGGGCATTACTTTTGAATGGGGAGTGATAGAGCTTTCATATTTCACATGTGTATTCCTTGTGACAAGACCTTTCCATTGATACCAAAATTTTTGACCTCGTGACCTTGACCTTTGACCTACTTTTCAAAAACTTTAACATTGGGCATAACTTTTGAATGGGAAGTGATAGGGCTTTCATATTTCACATGTGTATTCCTTGTGACAAGACCTTTCCATTGATACCAAAATTTTTGATCTCGTGACCTTGACCTTTGACCTACTTTTCAAAAACTTTGACATTGGGCATAACTTTTGAATTGGAAGTGATAGGGCTTTCATATTTCACGTGTATTCCTTGACCTTGACCTTTGACCTACTTTTCAAAAACTTTAACATTTGGCTTAACTTTTGAATGGTAAGTGATAGGGCTTTCATATTTCACATGTGTATTCCTTGTGACAAGACCTTTCCATTGATACCAAAATTTTTGACCTCGTGACCTTGACCTTTTAACCCAGTGACCTCACATACATGTACTTAATAGAAAATAGTGTTCATACTAACAAAGATGCCACCGGGGGCATTCGTGTTTCACAAACACAGGCTTTATTCTCACTCACTTCGTGAGACAAAAGAAAAAACATAAACGAAGCAGTTTGAGATTTCCTTGTCTCACACTCCATGCGACTTCTATTATGACGTCAAAGAACGTAACGTCACACCATTGTTAGATTTGTGTAGGTTTTGGTATTGATTAAAGTTTTAAAAATCATTATAATGATGATAACATGAGGTGAGCGAGAAAAATAATCAATCACAACTTTACGACTGAGACAGGGAATCTCATCCTCGTGCAAAAGATTTGTTTCATCCACGACTTGGCAAGCCTCGTCGTGGATTGCAAATCTTTTACACTCGGATGAGATTCTGCTGTCTCAGTCTCAACGCCGTGATAGATTCTATTAGTCCTGTCCGACTGAAACTAACATTTACAAGCTTAATTTTTGTACTGTGAATACACTTGAGCATTCTCAGAAAAATGTCTTTTTCCTATGTTTTCACTTTGAGATGTTCACTTTCAATTTTGGTTCCACAGATAAAGTGTCATTAGACTTAATCATACTTTAACCAAAATTGTTATTTTTACCCGTTGTAAAAACAACCACAATGACAGACTGACAAAAGATTTTGGCATCCGATTCAGTTCAAAATCCAAAACTTGTTCTTGAACAACTGAACATCCTATGAAAGTTGGCTTATATAGCATCTTGCAAAGAAGGTATTCATATCAAAGTATCCTCAATAAACCATTTCATTATTCAAATTTTACAATGTGAATCAAAATCTGGAGTGCAGGTTACAGCATCTATGGACACTTTTTTATGTATGTACTGACCAAACTGAATGAACTTTGACCAAGGTATATGGTGATCACTTTACAGTTATAATTTTATTATTTATTCATTTGTTTATTCAAGAGGATGAATGCTGAGTCTGATGTCTCAATTCTGTATGGATTTACAACAATATAGAAACAAAAATTGAACAATATTTATATTTAATTGTTCTGAACATAAGTAGATACAAGACAATCCCATATTGTCTGATATGACCTACATTGTGGATTTCTATCACTAATACACAGAGAACACATAAACACCTAACAAAGCACCTTAACTTATTGCCTAATGGGATCAAACATTAAAAGTACAACTACATCCATAAAACAAAGTACATAAAGTAACATAGGCAGTTAAGTGTACATTCAACACAGTCTTATTAATCAAGCCTACATTTAATCAAATATTGTACTTTCATTTAAAGCAGTCCATTAAAAATTTTTAACATGTTAGTGGGTGCATTTCCATTTTTGTACATAATCCTATTTTCCTTTTTTTTAACACAGCATATATTGAATATAATCAAATTCTGCAGGAAATTGAGTATATTTATTTTTTAGATACTTCATTAATTTCACATAAAATAATGAATGAAAACAAATCATACACGAAATACCCTTCATGAACAGCAGATGTTTTATGTGGCTACTTCATCAAGACAACAAACAAGATAGAACTTAGTCAGTGTATGATATGCTACAAAAATCAACAAAAATTATCATTCATTTAACATGAAAAAGATGAAAGTCATAATGCTACTTGTACATGTATACAGACAAACTGTGTTGGTTACTGAAATCTATTGAAAGGATTAAACAACCTTCATTCTTCAAATTCTGGACAAATCTTATGGACTCTTTTCTTATTATTCAATTATAAAGTTATCTCATAAGTTCCTTCATGAGATGATACTCTCGAGATACTTATAATGAAAATTTTGTAGTCCATTTAGAATTGATTCAAGCAGTAAAAGGTAAGTAACTCTAGTTGTAATGCAGCAAAAATTAGCATTTTAGTGTGAATGAAGAAAATAAAGTCTACAAACTTTTCATGGCACATAAATGGTCAGTTCCAGTCAACAGGTAATTATTTTAGGTTTCATGCTATTTCCATTGCACTTATTGATGTTTTCCTTTCCAGGTCTAACATGACTAAATCTAACAATTTCTAGGCAAAATATGAAATAAAACATCTCATGCACTATTGCCATATGCTTTGAGAGAAAAAAGGCTTTTAATATACAAACATGTAATTGATGAAAACATACATGCATTTCCAAAATAATGAGTATATTTGTTTTCTTTAAAAAACACAAGGAAATATATTTAAAGATGAATGATCTATGTACCGTAATTTCTATTCTGAGGCAAACAATGTAAAATAGTATAATGTCACACACAGACCCTAAATTCATACACATGTATGTGTTAAAGTAAACATAAGGTAAGAGAGATTCAACCAATACTATAATAGCATTGTTTAAAAAAACTTGTCCATATAAAGCCAATAATTGGACTGTGACTTGTATACAAAATGGTGATCTTCCAAGTTGTTAATAACGTAAAACGAGATTCATCAACACAAGAGAAAAGATATCTATAATGTAACTATACTCAAATATCACAGGCATACATGTTGCTTTTTATGTACAAACTCTTAGTACATTTGTACATGTATTGTTCAAAGCACATTCATGCTAAATACAGTAGAATAATCCTTGGTGAGGAGTGGAATAAATACATCGTAGATATTAAAATTTTGTTACAAGTTTAAAAAAAAAACATTAAAATTGCTAATTCAACAGATAATGATAAAAGAGACACTTCATGAACGATAGATAACGTTAAAAAATACTCTGTGGAACATTTGACATATCTTAATCAAGTTCTCGTACTTTTCGGCAGATTTCTGCTGTAAACTCTGAACATTTAGCTCTTCCTCCCAAATCACCAGTAAGATGCTGAAAAATTTATTTGAAACGATCAGTAAGTATAACAATCATATTCAAATTGACAGGAATAACATCGCTATAATACTACATGTAGTTCAAATAACTGGCAACCAATGTAACTTCACTGAAATAGTTACAGAAGATTGTAATACGATTATTTAAAGGTGTTAACAGATATTAATAGACAGCACAATTAAAGACTACCTTTCCCTCTCTGATGACGTCTAAAGCTGCAGTCTCTATCCTCCTGCCATAATCACCGAGTCCCATATACCTCAACATCATAACGGCACTGAGTAACAGAGCCGTAGGATTGGCTTTGTCCTGACCTGCTATGTCAGGAGCCGTACCATGAACCTGTAATAATATAAACATAGGTAATCACTGAGCCCCATATACCTCAACATCATAACGGCACTAAGTAACAGAACCGTAGGATTGGCTTTGTCCTGACCTGCTATGTCAGGAGCCGTACCATGAACCTGTAATAATATAAACATAGGTAATCAACGAGTCCCATATACCTCAACATCATATCGGCACTGAGTAACAGAGCCATAGGATTGGCTTTGTCCTGACCTGCTATGTCAGGAGCCGTACCATGAACCTGTAATAATATAAACATAGGTAATCACCGAGCCCCATATACCTCAACATCATAACGGCACTAAGTAACAGAACAGTAGGATTGGCTTTGTCCTGACCTGCTATGTCAGGAGCCGTACCATGAGCCTGTAATAATATAAACATAGGTAATCAACGAGTCCCATATACCTCAACATCATAACAGCACTGAGTAACAGAGCCATAGGATTGGCTTTGTCCTGACCTGCTATGTCAGGAGCCGTACCATGAACCTGTAATAATATAAACATGGACCTGTAATAATATAAACATAGGTAATAACACAGTCCCATATACCTCAACATCATAACGTTACTAAGTAACAGAGCCGTAGGATTGGCTTTGTCAAGACCTGCTATGTCAGGAGCCGTACCATGGACCTGTAATAATATAAACATAGGTAATCACTGAGTGTAATAATATAAACATAGGTAATCACCGAGCCCCATATACCTCAACATCATAACGGCACTAAGTAACAGAGCCGTAGGATTGGCTTTGTCCTGACCTGCTATGTCAGGAGCTGTACCATGAACCTGTAATAATATAAACATAGGTAATCACCGAGTCCCATATACCTCAACATCATAACGGCACTAGGTAAAAGAGTCGTAGGATTGGCTTTGTCCTGACATGCTATGTCAGGAGCCGTACCATGAACCTGTAATAATATAAACATAGGTAATCCATGAGTGTAATAATATAAACATAGGTAATCACTGAGCCCCATATACCTCAACATTATAACGGCACTAAGTAACAGAACCGTAGGATTGGCTTAGTCCTGACATGCTATGTCAGGAGCCGTACCATGAACCTGTAATAATATAAACATAGGTAATCACTGAGTGTAATAATATAAACATAGGTAATCACTGAGCCCCATATACCTCAACATTATAACGGCACTAAGTAACAGAACCGTAGGATTGGCTTTGTCCTGACCTGCTATGTCAGGAGCCTTACCATGAACCTGTAATAATATAAACATAGGTAATCAACGAGCCCCATATACCTCAACATCATAACGGCACTGAGTAACAGAGCCGTAGGATTGGCTTTGTCCTGACCTGCTATGTCAGGAGCCGTACCATGAACCTGTAATAATATAAACATAGGTAATCACCGAGTCCCATATACCTCAACATCATAACGTTACTAAGTAACAGAGCCGTAGGATTGGCTTTGTCCTGACCTGCTATGTCAGGAGCCGTACCATGAACCTGTAATAATATAAACATAGGTAATCACTGGGTGTAATAATATGAACATAGGTAATCACTGAGTGTAATAATATGAACATAGGTAATCATGTGCTGAGCCCCATATACCTCAACATTATAACGGCACTAAGTAACAGAACCATAGGATTGGCTTTGTCCTGACCTGCTATGTCAGGAGCCGTACCATGAACCTGTAATAATATAAACATAGGTAATCACTGGGTGTAATAATATGAACATAGGTAATCACTGAGTGTAATAATATGAACATAGGTAATCATGTGCTGAGCCCCATATACCTCAACATCATAACGGCACTAAGTAACAGAGCCATAGGATTGGCTTTGTCCTGACCTGCTATGTCAGGAGCCGTACCATGAACCTGTAATAATATAAACATAGTTATATTATCACAGAGTCCGATGGAGCCATGGCCTCAACATGAACCATTTTATTTCACAATCACTCCAAACACTTCATAGTGGCTTTAAGGATATGTACCTATACTTAGTCAAACTAGAATGTTCAAGAAACAGACATGTTGTCTGTCACAAAGTTTGACCTAAATGTATGACCTTCAACTTGAAAGTGATCTTGATCCTTGTTTAGTTTCTTCACAATCCCTGAAAGATGGACATACATGGCTTAACCTTATTTGCCTCAGTAACAAAACAGTGCTGAATAATGAACATACTATTAATCAATATCATACCGACTCAAAAATAGCTCCGTCTTCACCGATATTTCCACTTGGTGTTACTCCAAGTCCTCCTATCAAACCTGCACACAAGTCACTGAAAAAAAAAAAAATTATCATCAATATCATGTCAAAGAAATCTTTTAAATAATAAACTGCATTTACTCATACATCAACACACAACATTCTAAGATTACCGGGCTAAAATACTGCTGTATGTCTCCATTAGTAACATGTTAGATTTAATAGGGTCAACATATTCAGCTTTAACTATTACAAAACAGATCTTGATCTGTAACTTAAAATATAAAATCACAAGATTCAAATATAAATCTTATAACTTTTATAACACTAACGACATGTCCGGTCGCACCTGCTGGCAGACTTCATATACATGTACATGTACATCATGATGTCATAATCATATAGCCCGACAGGATATTAATTATAATAATATATTTACATATGCCCATTCATATGTACAGAATTTACACTGTGATTATAGGAGTATAACCACGGTGGCATGATTTGAACTATGACGGTACGTAGTGACAGAGCCTTAGCAAAGGAGTTTTAAACATATCTAAATGTCATTTAAGTGTGAAAAACTGGAATGTAAATGTACAAAATAACCGTCTACTAGTATTTGGAATGTGATTACTACTGTTACCTACAATGGATCCAGGAATTATATCTCTCATAATCCCCTAACATGCATTATGGAACATAATTCCTGGATCCATTGTAGGTTATCACAGTATAATCACATTCTTGTATGAATGTAATAATCATAATATAACAGTCTGCCAGCAGGTACGATGACAGACATTTGGCAATATTCATTAGTTAAGTGGCTGCCACTTCAATTAACAATTTAAGAAATGCAGTAAACTTAGTTTCAAATCCTATAACACATTATTGTATTGTAAAAGTTAATAATGTACTACTTTATGAAATAAATACAGATTAAACCAAGTAAACTAAAGATATGAAGTAAAGCTCAAATATGTAGGAAGCAATAGACTCACCTCAATATATCTCCATATAGATTTGGCATAACCAATACATCAAACTGTGTGGGATCCTTTGGCATCTAGAAGAAAGCAATGATAAGATATACAACATGTATTAGTTGCCAATAGATTGCCCCGATCTGGCATCAAAGTATATGCATGTATCCAAAATCATATAATAAAGACTGATAACCCATAACTAAACTAGGAATCATGCTCAAGTATCTGTTACTTTATTTTATGCAAAAGTTGTAGACAATACCAAAGTGAGAATACTAATTTAATGCAAATTCATTTTTTAGCATTTTGAAGAAAATAATGAGGAATGAATTCTGATTATTTTGAATAATAAATGCTTTATCTCAGTTCTCTTAAAAGAAGGAAAACTTTGAAGGAAAGCAAATGACTTTTCATGAAAAATTATCTGTAACTTATCAAAATTCAATATGGCTTGAAAATGTTACTTTTTTACAATGCAAAGCAGGAAGACCAAAATCTTCATCTGACGTCCGTCTTTAATACTTACATTTAAACAGACAGTGTCAAGATACATTTCTTCAAACTTAATATCTTTGTTTCTCTCTGCTACTGTCCGACAACATTTTAAGAAAAGTCCATCAGACATTTTCCTGAAATACAGAGTAACTACATGTAGTTTTAGAATTCACAATACTAGAATCTGATGTTTACCTTGAAGTACATGTATTTAAAACATTATAGAAATTAATAGGAATTTTACAGAAACTAAAATATATCTCTAACGCTTGGATCACCTTTCATTAATTAAATGAAATCTTGACTATTCGGTACAATGTAATCTTTTCAAAAGAATTTGTACAGCTCTCTTCTCCCTGAGTGAGAACTTGTTATTCCTCATTAGTTCTCTTGAATACATTCATACATCCATAAGCAGTTGCTTAGTATTTAAAAGAATCACTAAGAATCACTGATGTCTATTGACCTTACTTTTAAACAATTTCAATTTTATCAACTTTATCATGTTTTTAATTAAGTTTAAAACTTTCTCTGGAAGATTAATATTCATGTTGAAGTGTATGTACACCATAACCAGAATACAATTCAGATGAAAAGTGTCAATAATATTTGTTACTATAAATTATATTGCCAGTGTTGTAGAAAAACTAACTTTGAAAATGCCTACAAATGTATCAAAATTTATTTTCCCCTTTCTGTTAAGTGTATTATAACAGCACTTCTAATAATTAGAATCTCTATAACTTATACGGTTGAAATGAGATATTTATCAAACAGCATCAATATCTTTCATCTACTTTGACTTCTTTAATTTTTTGTATCTACTGTGTAAAGCGCATGTGGCTCCAAATCTCCTGTAAATGCTTTGGGATCTATTCAGTAGCATTGGAGGGATGGTGCTAGGATGTTGACTTTCTTTAATTTTGATGATATTTTATGATGACATGACAAGTTTCCAAAATAGCAAAGTAATATATGATGTCAAATTGATAAAGGACCAAAACAGAGCTTCTTTCAGACAACAGAGCTGGAAATATACTTGTAACAACTTGAAAGAAGTAATAGATAACCTACATGACATTAGCTTTATGTACAGCTGTAACAGTGTGTCTGTTGTTGTCTCTAGCATAAGCAAAGGCATACTCAGCAACTCTCATTGAAGCTTTCTCTGTGATTTTCTTTACACTCTGCACTAATCCCTTGGCTAACTGTTGGAATCGTATAAACATAAGTTTGATTATGAATTTGTTAAGCATACATGTATATTGTAGAAGGTATTTTTTATCTTAGAAGTTAATATCTGATATGTCTCTGCCACCAATCTTGATTTCAAGTTTATTGAAGTAATAATATCTACTGAATACATGTATTTCCATATTTAAAAACAAATTTTAGCAAATTCTATTATAAATTTATGGAGCTATTTGTTTGGTAGCAAATAAGCATGTGCGAGTCTACAATATATAGACAGGAGCTTATTTCGCAGGTTCTATTTGCAGCACAGAAGCGAAAGATCAATCAGACTTCTTCTTTTCTTGGAAGCTATCTCATGTCTTCCAGATAAGATGTGGAAGACAGAAGTTAGAAGACAAGGGAAATGCTACACATGGTTGCATGTAGATCAAAATACACCTGACTTTGTAATGTGAACACAATTTCAAGACAATGAAAGGATACAGAGACAATTAATGTTCTGAATTTGCATTAATTTTGTTCTGCTTGGTTTATTGAAGATTTGAAAATAAAAAACTAAGAGTCCCCTTCGGCGTTGCCGGTAGGGGACTAATAATAAATCCTAGAAATAAGGACTATCATTAGTAAGGAAATCTATAAATCATTGCACCATTTGTATTAATTGTCGTAGCAAACCTACCTGGGCGGGCGGAGCTTATTTTCACCTAGTCATCGGAAGAGTTTAATTCTGTCCAGGTGATATAAGCTTTACAAAATTACAGGTATAAATGAGTAGTTACTCTTATTACTATCTGCAATTCATAAACTGTCTACCCTAAAATTTTATCCATTCATCTCAGTTGCTTGATTGAATTAGCTCCGCCCGGTCAGGTCACTTTGCTATGACAATATATAGCTTCTTAAAGTTTAGATTTCACTCAGTAGATGCATATATATATAGAAATGAATAAACTGATGTGGGAAATGGATTTTTGACAATAATGTTAGTCGGGCATAATAATTTGTTTCGATACTAGAAAATCTTTAACTAGCCTTATCTTACCTCATGCTCTATGCCTGAATACTCCCCTTCTGTATTTTCTCTGATAGTAACAAGATCTACTGATGGATACGCTGTCTGATAACCTTCGATACTTTTACATGGTCGCACATTGGCATACAAATTGAACTCCCTGAAACAAGGCAAAATAAGTCTTGGTTCAGAATAGAGTCAGCAGATCTGATTTTCAAAAATATGATTATCAAATACATAAAATCTAATTAAAAACATAGCTCTCTTTCTTACATAAACTACAAAATGTACATATAGTTTTCAAATATTTACAAGTAAGAGAGCCAAGATTTGCAGTTTACGAGTGAGATTGCACTAAATAGTCAGCTTCATTGGTATAATACATGGGTGTCAAAATTTAGAATCCTCCAATCATGCTATAATTGTTTATATGTATTTACCTACGTAAATGTGGAAAATAAAGAGATTCGTCTCTCCTTTACTGCGTCATAGGTGTATTTTCTTTATGTATTCTTACCTTTGAACATGGCCTATAAATTATTAAACTCAATACTATGCTTGTGGAACCAGCAGAAAATTTTTGTGTTACATGTATCAAGTATTCATGTATTGAACAATGTGGCCTTGACATTCCAAAACTCTGTTTGTAAAAGTTATATAAGTCCAATGTTGTTTAGAACAACTTGTCTATCTTTTCTTGGGCAAAGTACCGTATAACCAGAAATTTTCGCGAGTGTTACTAATTTTCGCTATATGCGCAAGTGATTTGGAATTGTGAGTAATTATTCTCACGAAAAATTGTGTTTGATAAGGTTGATCAAAAATTAGTATATCCATTAAATTTGTTCATATTGTACATGTGCAATTGTTCATTTTTCCTGATTAGACGTAGTGAATTGAGTGTGTTCGCATGATAGAAATAACTAAAGCTTCAACTACAAAAGGTGAAAAACAGTAACATCATATGTGCATATCTGTTTCTAATTTAAAATCGCGAAAAAGACACCATATTTTACCATTAAATCGCGAAATTTGATACTTGCGAAAATTTCTGGTTATACGGTACATATTAAAAAAATTTAAACTTAATTAATTTTACAACATTTATCAAACAAGTTACAATCTTATATTAATGTCTCACGTTGGCTCAGATGTTTGCGTGAAGGGGTCCTTCAAACAGGAGGAAACCGGAGAACCAGGGGAAAAACCTCCTAAGACTGGGTGGGCGACCGCCTTACCCTCCCACATAAAGACCCCTTTGCCGAATCAGAAAGTACATATTAGATTCTCCAATATGACCTTGAACAAATAGCCTTTATCCTCTGTGCATTAAGTACAAACAAGCAAGACATTTCTTGTATAAGTACTGTGCTGTTGTCCTTTCCTCAAGATAATAGATGTCTAGCCACTGCGAAGGCTTGATGTTCTGACCTTGATAAGCCTTACTTCTACATTTGATTTGATTGTCCATCGTGACCTCATGTTTATTTGTTCTCTGAACTGTCTTTCGTGGAAATTGGAAACTGATTACTTAGTCTTTGACTTAATTCACTAGGAGTTTATCATTTTCATTGTGACCTTGACCTTGAAAATTGATAGCCTCTTAAGCAAACATAGGTAATCACAGATTACGAAGCTCACCTCGTGACAGCAAAATTCAATTCAAACATATTTCTTAGTACATGTATATTGGCTTTTAAAGGCAAAACCACTCAAGCAGAAAAAGTAGGTCAAGGTCATTTTATGAAAGTTTGATCAAAGATACATCCAATATGCAAGTTTGGTACATGTAGCAGTTATACTTTGCTCAATATTGGCTTTATAGAGCAAAATCACTCAAGCGGAAAAAGTAGGTCAAGGTCATTTTATGAAAGATTGATCAAAGATACATCCAATATGCAAGTTTGGTACATGTATCGGATCATGTAAACTTGGCGATCGCAATACTGGTATACCAGTATTGTTGACAATACTGGTATAAATTTTTGTTCCAGTATTGTCACCAGTATCTTCTAGTATTGTTCGTTATGTACAATACTGGTAAAATACTGGAAGATACTGGTATTCCAGTATTGTTAAATTAACAACATATTTTTTTGCAGATACTGGTTTTCCAGTATTGTAGAATTGAGAATACTGGAATACCAGTATTGTAAATCCAACAATACTAGAATACCAGTATTGTAAATCCAACAATACTGGAATACCAGTATTGTAAATTCAACAATACTGGAATACCAGTATTGAAATCCAACAATACTGGAACACCAGTATTGTTTATCTGATAATACTGGAAAACCAGTATAATGTCACTCTAACAATACTGGAATACCGGTATTGTTAAAGTAACAATACTGGTTTTTCAGTATTATCAGAGGTTTCCCAGTATCGTCAGATTAGTAATACTAGTACTGGTATGCTATGATATTCACTTATCATTCTGTTCTACCAAAATAATTGTTGATTTGATCACTTGTTATTGTGACAATACCGGAATACCAGTATTGCTAACGTAACAATACCTGAATACCAGTATTGTCAGATTAGTAATACGTTTGACATACTGATAAATGTTGATTTGAATGGACAATACCAGAATACTAGTCGAATGATTAATAACATATGATTTATTAAGAGGCACTGAAAGATTCGAGTAGCATGAATTTTAGCACCAAGAATTCTGTGATCAATTGACAATGAAGACTAATTATCAAATGAATGAAACAAAGAGCACTACATGAAATGCACTACATGAAATGCACTATATGAAACATTATCAATGAGAAGAAAATATAGAGTGCAGTTCTGCAAGCAAAAGAGCCACACGTGCCTCGTCAACAGTCCTGGTAGGTACCTCCATCTGAGTCTGTAACGCGGACAAAGATGAAGCACTGTCCTGAATTGCACAGTTGAGTTGGGGTCGCTTCATGGTTAGTGCACAGAGCGCTTGGCTATGGTAGGAACCAAGTCTCGCTGCCACATCTGATTCGTCAGGGGCATCACAGTCAGAACAATACTGGAAAACTAGTATCGAATAAGTAACAATACTGGAATTCCAGTATTGTCACATTTACAATACTCTGTATTTCTCTATTTTATTTCAAAGTAAATAAAGTGTAAGATTCATGTCCAATATGGTCATATTTCAATACCGGAATACGAGTGTTGTCAATATAACAATACTGGAATACCAGTATTGTAAATTCAAAAATACTGGAATACCAGTATTGTAAATTCAACAATACTGGAATACCAGTATTGTCACAATTTCGATACTGGTCTTCCAGTATTCTTACTTTTACGATACTGGTATTCCAGTATTGTATATATGACAATACTGGAAAATACTGGACAATACTAGTCTACCGGTATTGTGACATGGACAATACTGGTAAAATCGATATTCCAGTATTTTTATTTTTTCCAGTATCTTCCAGTATTGTAAAATTTACAATACTTGAATTCCAGTATTGTTACTTTCACAAAATATTTTTTTTATCCCAACAATACTGGAATACCAGTATCTGTACAACAATACTGGGACAAAAATTTGTACCAGTATTGTCAACAATACTGGTATACCAGTATTGCGATCGCCAAGTTTACATGATCCCATTTATCACTTATACTTTGCTCAATATTGGCTTTTAAAGGCAAAATCACTCAAGCGGAAAAAGTAGGTCGAGGTCATTTTATGAAAGTTTGATCAAAGATACATCCAATATGCAAGTTTGGTACATGTAGCAGTTATACTTTGCTCAATATTGGCTTTATAGAGCAAAATCACTCAAGCGGAAAAAGTAGGTCAAGGTCATTTTATGAAAGATTGATCAAAGATACATCCAATATGCAAGTTTGGTACATGTATCACTTATACTTTGCTCAATATTGGCTTTTAAAGGCAAAATCACTCAAGCGGAAAAAGTAGGTCGAGGTCATTTTATGAAAGTTTGATCAAAGATACATCCAATATGCAAGTTTGGTACATGTAGCAGTTATACTTTGCTCAATATTGGCTTTTAAAGGCAAAATCACTCAAGCGGAAAAAGTAGGTCAAGGTCATTTTATGAAAGTTTGATCAAAGATACATCCAATATGCAAGTTTGGTACATGTAGCACTTATACTTTGCTCAATATTGGCTTTTAAAAGCGAAATCACTCAAGTGGAAAAGTAGGTCAGATGCTGCATCCGATGCATGGGTCCATCTCGGCATCCAAAGATGAATCACTTGTGCAAGTTTGGTTACTGTAGCATACGTACTTTGTCAGATACTGAGCTACCCCAAACTTCTTAACCAAATCACTCAAGTGGAAAATGTAGGTCAGATGCTGCATCCGATGCATGGGTTCACCTCAGCATCCAAAGATGAATCACATGTGCAAGTTTGGTTACTGTAGCATTAGTACTTTGTCAGATACTGAGCTACCCCAAACTTCTTAACCAAGTCACTCAAGCGGAAAATGTAGGTCAGATGCTGCATACGATGCATGGGTTCACCTCAGCATCCAAAGATGAATCACTTGTGCCAGTTTGGTTACTGTAGCATTAGTACTTTGTCAGATACTGAGCTACCCCAAACTTCTTAACCAAGTCACTCAAGCGGAAAATGTTGGTCAGATGCTGCATCCGATGCATGGGTTCACCTCAGCATCCAAAGATGAATCACTTGTGTAAGTTTGGTTCCTGTAGCATTAGTACTTTGTCAGATACTGAGCTACCCCAAACTTCTTAACCGGACGCGGACGCGGACACGGACGCGGACGCGGACGCGTGGGGTTATAGCATAAGCTCACTCAACTTCGTCGAGGTGAGCTAAAAATGTGAATATTATTTTTGGATAATAATGATTTTATCTTAGTGTTTTTTATAGGCAAGGTCTTTGATATACAATAACACATATACATGGGCAGCATGGGTAAACCATACTGAAATTTGTTTTTAAGGGCTTTTCCTCTACACTTACTTTCTAAGAGCTAGATTGAGGGACCTGTGGCCTTTTCCCACTGGGGTCTCAAGTGGCCCCTTCAGTCCAACTTTTGTTTTTCCCATTGATTCAAATATTTTAGCAGGGAGCTTATAGTTTCCATCAGGGCCTTTAACTGGTGTTACATCAACATCCTCCCATTCTACAGGTGCCTGAAATCAAAATACATACATGTGTTAAAAAAGACTTTGATGGAGAGTGCTTCCAATAAAATTGTCTATATTAGGCCATGCAAAAAAAATTTTCTGGTTCTCAGATAATTGATCTAAAAAATATGGGTAGGTAGGTAGGGTTTTTATTTTTTGTTTTTATTTTCCGAAAACTACTTAAGCACAATTTTTATTCATATATTATAGAGACTGTGATCTATAGTGACTATATTTGTTGTAAATGTTCACCATACTCAACGCTTCTCATTTTTACAGTGCCAAGAATGCTTCAGCCCAGTCTGCAATTTTAAAATTCACCTTCAAGCTGACAATCACTCGCCCCCCCCCCCCCCCCCCGATCGCCATTTTGCATCTTGTGTACAATAACAAAGTACAGTACTGTAATCGTCCGAAAAAAAGTCCGCAAGAGTAGATATCACGCAGGCAAAAAATTGCGCTGAAAATCGTGGAAAAAATTCTAATCTAGTAAATAATACGCATTAAAAAAATCGAAATTTCGCCGATGTTTTCTCCCAAATTAAAAATATCAAAGAAACGGCCCGCTCAGTAATTTTTATTGTAATGACTTGAATTAGATACCGATTACAAAATAATCCATAGTACGATTGAAAGATTTAGGATTGACAGCCGTATTATGTATCAATTAACTGAACTGACCATTGAAATTTACCGTTAGAATAAACCTATTCGAGAAGATTTTACTTCCCCCTTCACCTGTCAAAAGTGACAGATCAATTTCATGCTTGACCGCAACGCTACCGGTGAAGGCTATTTGTCTCCGTTCAACACCCCTCGGGGTAGACAGGTGTTTACACATATACAGGTATTTAACGTACATGCGCTTGTACGATCTGACCTTAGATGACCAGGTACCGTAAATACTTGGACAAATGTTATTGTAACGCGATTGTTTACTTACGCACGGACTGGTAGCGTGAATTAAAGTCAAATATACTTACAAAATTGATCTATTGACGAATTATCTGTTCAGAAAATTAATAGAAAATTATATTTATCAGCATGAGAAATCTGGCGGGCGGCGGCTATTTTTTTCCCTTCCTACGATAAAAACGTCTCGTCGGGAGGAATTTTGAGCGCGCGGCGGTGTCTGAGAACCAGGATTTTTTTTTTATATGGCCTTACCTCAAAGAACTCTATAGATTTGAGAATTTTAAAACACTAGTAAGAAAATATTCATAAAAATGTACTGTTGGTATGGAAGGACAATTTAACATTTTCCATGAGACATTAATTATTACCCAGTGCTGTACTTTTAGATAATCTTTGGGCATGCATTCGTTAAAAAAACCAATCAAATATTACTGACAACTCAATGAGAATCATAGAATTCCCTCAAACATCAAAAAGAAGAAAACATAATTATAGTATTATCCCCTAGCATTGTAATCATACAAAAAAATCCACATAATATAACAGTGTATAAAGGGTCCAACAAGATGCAAACAAGACAAAAGTCTGAAAAGAACGCAAGTTTGGATATTATATATTCAGACTGAGGACAAACATCATGGTGATACAGTTGTTGTCCCACCCCTCCCTGAACTGTATCATAGTCAATAAAAAGAAAACAAGTAATACATCTGCTGCCCGGAATATTTCTTTGACTGATGCAGATATCTCTGGACCAATGCCATCTCCAGGTATCATTGTAATCAGCCTGCTCTGTAAAAACATATGTTTGAAATTGTAAATCTACTCGATATCAAGTTTGCCATAATCAATGTTACAACATAACTGTATAAGAAATCATATCACAAATTGATTATTCAATCCTTGGAATTTGTAAATGAAATACATTGTAAATCACTTGTCTTATTTTTTATTTTTTTTTTTTTGTTCTGTTATTTGCATTGACCTAATATTTCTATTAATATTTATATAATGAGAAAGAAGGGTACAACTTTACATTACCCCAGATGAGTATGCTCTGCATGATTCTCCCTGAACCTAGAAAAAATATAGAGTTTCAAATTCACTTACAGTGAGAAATTTTATTGTTTTCAGTTCAAACACAGAGGAGCTGTCATTAAAAAAAATTGTCCGAAAACTTGCCTGACACAAATACACAATTTGGCAATGTTTGTTCAATTGTAAACAATGAAAATGCTCAGGTGAATCTAAAACTAGATTTTCTGTATCTGACGTTACTTATTTTATTGTGCATATGTCTACTTAGTATCAGTATAAAACAGTAGTATCAATTTTACTTGAACTTGAAGAGTAGCTAAGTTAACAGTGTTTTATCTAGTTTCTGAAGTGACTGACATGAAATGGAAGGGGAAGTTAGCTCCAATATTTCGCCCGTCTCAAACGTTATTTCTATTCCGTTATTTTTGTGTGTAAATTCCATAGTAAAACTTAATTGTTTGTTACAATTTCAAAATAAGGAATGATACGTCACAAAAGAAAGTGAATTTTCCCACAATTTAAAGGAAAATGACGGCTGGCATGGTTTTCAAAATGACTCAAATGTTTCTGAGCGGATAGCAGTTACTCAAATTCAAATTGTTTATTGGCATATAATATTACATATTACTTATACATGAATTGTGTATACCTGTATGAAAGCAGATTTCAGTTGATAATATTAGGTAGGAATGATTGAAATTGACTCATCGTCATTTGTGAATATGCCATTATGATACAAAAGCGGCTAACGCAACAGCGATCTATGGGGCGGCATTGAAGCCCTCTCACACACAAAAATAATCAAAAAGAAATAACGTGTGAAACGGGCAATATATTGAAGCTAAGGGGAAGGAGCTCTGTAGAAAACTAAAACTTATGGTCAGGGAACATGCAGACGACTCTCTGTTGCCACTGTAGCTAGCTTAGAAGAGGATCATTGCATTCAAGAAAAAATATACATGGGCATAAAATTGTCAAAATTCGTCTGCTACGGTACACACGTGTTAGGAACAAGAAATTTTGGAGAAATATCACCAACATACGAGTTTTTATTTCTTAAAATGAATGAGATAGAAAATTTCTAGATATAGAAAAGGCCCTTGTACCTGAGACGGAATCTGGGAGAATATCTTTCTAAAAATTCGAGCCATTATTGATGACCTTTCGTCTGTTCGAGCTTTCCTTGAAATTTATTTTGATCCGAGTCATTGAGATGTTTCATAAGAAATTCCAAAACAAAAAACGGTTTACATTGTTCCGGTTTACATTGTTCCGGTTCACTGTACATACGGCGCATATTTTTTTCTGTCCGTTCGTCTGTCTGTAAACTAAATAATTGCCCGTAATGTTTTCTATAAAATGGTACTTGTCAAGTACCATTTTTACCTGTCAAAATATGGCCTACTGTCCGCGCAGCTCACTTCAGAAATCGGAAAATTGAAGTTTTCTCTACTTTGTCTGCAAATTTTGCGATTAAGGAGGTCCAGGACAGCCAGACTTAAATTTGATCCTATCATTTAATTTTCCTAAAAATTATAAATGTTGATAATTGAAACATACTTTTTCTACATGCAAAGTTTCATCAATTTTTTACCGTTAGTTTTGAAGCTACGAACGTACATATATACCCACTGAAAGCCCCAAAGTGGACCGTAAATGGGACGTTAAAATTAACACACTTTAGGTAATGAAAAACAGTTACAAATCTTCTGTAGAGGCAGAATATAAACAAGTTCTGTGTTTTTCATTTAGATATGATGTGGGCAATCGGATATGTATAGAATTATACATGATCCTTGAGACTTTTAAAAGAAATTGTCAAAAGGAGTTAAATTTATGTCTATTTTCAAAACGTCTTTTAGTTGCTAATTTTTAATCATAAAGTCCGTTTATCTGAAACCCTATCATTTATTTTCCGTAAAAACTTGATATTATCTTCTTCATATGTCAAGTGAACCACCGATAAATTCCTATTGAAATTTGACCGTCAGTTTTTAAGTTATAGTGATTTTGTTACCCCCTCCCCCTTATTTCTACGGTACCTAATCCTGACGTTCTTGCGAAAAATGCGCCAATGTCGCCGTTTCTATTGTGACGTCATAATTGATCCAGAGCTTTCCGATGGGGTTCTTTCGGATACTGTTCTGGACCCCCTTAAAATTCATATAAAGGGGATAGATTAACTAACGGTGTATGATATGTGTACCTACGACTAATATTACGATCACAGTGAAAGAAAATATTTTTAGATAGCGAGTTTTCTATGCCGTCCCTGGTCTTATATCATACACTTATTAAATCATTAATTATGAGAGTTTGAGATGTATCCCCCTATATCGATATGCCGACAAAGTAGAGAAAACTTCAATTTTCCGATTTCTGAGGTGAGCTGCGCGGACAGTAGGACTTCTAACCTGTGTAAGTCCTTGATTTGACATATTAGTTTTGACTAAAAGGGTTTTTTTTATTTCATGTGACAAGACCTAGACTTGTATTTTAGACACTCCAAGACCCGACATCACTACTTTTGACGTCATTTCTAATTGTGACGTCATAATTCAGATACGACTTCACAGTTTAAAAAAGTTACGTCAAATGTTGTCATGTCGGGTCTTAGGATGTGTAAAATACTACTCAACTGCGGTAGCCTAATTCAATGTGAAAATCGTCTATAGTAAATTCTCTCAACCTTGTCATTCTTTCAGTTTGAGGAAAAATTATTAGAATAATTCAATACTTACGTACATGTAACTGCTTCGGGTGGGTCTATTGCATTGGTCAAAATTCCAACATACAACAATTTGGAGATGAATATTCTCCGGGGAAGGGTTCCAGCCTATGGTCAAGGTAAATGCCCGAGATCAATTTAAGGTCATTCTTTAAGTACAGCGTTGGTACAACTAAGTCTAGTGTAAAGTAATACACGTATGTTTTTTTCAAGGTCAATGTCAAACCTCAAGGTCATGGTTAATACCTCATGCCATATTATATATTATAATATTATACATGGTAGCATTGGTAGAAGCAAATTCAAACTCAAGATGGTAACTAATTTGTCAAGAACAAACATCTAGTAGGTCAATGTCAACCCCCCCCCCCCCCCCAAAAAAAAGAAATAAATAAAAAAGGTCATTGCCTATCACTAAGCCTTGACTAAGGTCAAGGTCAGTACTTAAAACTAATCAAGTCTTCTGTGTACATTCATGAAATATTTCATATAGCATTGGTACAATATAATACAATTTAAAATTTTATTTTCAAGGTCAAGGTCAAATCTTCAATTCAATACATGTACCTGAAATCAGGTCCACTTGCTTAGATATATCTCCACACCAAGTTTACATGTGATATTTGATGTATTATTGGTACCTTATTCCGATATGGTCAAATTCAATATTGTATCAAGGTCAAGGTCAAGGTTAATGCCTAAAATCAAGTCAACTCATTATTTTCTATCTCCATGCAAAATTTAAATGCAAGATTGCATACAGTATTGGTACGATAGAGCTTAATTCTGAATTACATTTTCAAGGTCTAGGTAAAACCTTAAGGTCAAGGCCAAAGACAATACCAGCATTCAGATCCATTCACTATGCTTTATCTCTGTATAAATGTTGAAGATCGTACCCCTTATGATTCTTTCACAACTAAACTAAATGCAACAGCTAAACCAAATGTCATAATCCAGATTTTGCTTTGCAATCCAGCCAGTAATGCTGCACAAATCTCTGCGATATTCCATTGGTAAGTATTTCAAAAACTTTCATTCAAAGAGGAATGTGTTTAATCATGGAATCATATAACCTTTAAAATTATCTATAAATGTATACCGGTATAAGATGTTATCTTTAACATGATGGGGTTATTGGCAGATTTTCTTCCTTTAATGCTGCAGTTTCCATATGCTCGGATCATTCAGGGTGCAAGTTTTTTACTTTTCCACTTAATCTTTCCTGTGATTCTGAGCACGTCATCTGATGAAATAGGAATCACACTCCCAACAAACTCCCAGCAAAGTTTGATAAACATCCAAAGAATACTGAGGCTTTTAAAGTCAATTGATAATGTACGTTTCAATAAACAATACATGTATTATTGTACAAGCTTGACCTCTGATACTTACAAAGAAAAGCAAGAAATGATCCTCTCACTTAGGGTAACTAGCAAACAATTCAGCCATCAGACATGACTTTCAAGAATATCTAACGAGGTCTGTTTGAGAAGTAGTAATGTTTGCAAGACATGCAGTTTTTCAGTGTCTCATCAATGAAAGCAAATGTGACCTTGACATTTATACCCAAAAATCATTACATATATATTCCCATGTAAAAAGTATCCATATGTCCAAATGTTTAATCATTCTTCTTATACATCAAATAGGAGTTGTCATTCCTCTACATTACCTTTATCAGTTCCATTATTATTAACCATTATCAACATTTATAACCATTGCATGTTAAATGACTGATTGATTATACTTTGTACATGTGAACCAAAAATTACCATGTTCATTTAATGCATATCATATTTTGTGTTGATAAATGCCAATATGGTGAAAGTCAATAAAGAAGTCAACAAAGAATTTGAATATTAGACGTGCAGGCAAAGTATTGCAGGCACCTTGAAAATCAATAGGCATTCTCTTCTCATTTACCTGTATTATTGGCATTAATAGAAACCTGTGACTGCAATTAATTTAAAATATTTTGTGATAGGTACAGTTATGTAACAATATTCAGTGACTTATCATCAGTATTGGTGTAAAGACAACAAATACCTGAATCAGCAGTGGCAAGATGTATACCTTTATCATGGCCTTGACCTTTGACCACTTCTGAAATCAGAGGTGCTTAATCTTTTGCCATAAAGTACACATTTGTTAAAGATATGATGACTTTGAGTTTTTTTACTTAATTCTGCCATATCTACCAAGTTTGCAAATTCATATTTGATTTTTAACCTTGACACTTGAAATAGTATTTCTATATGACACACAAACTTGACAAAGTGATCCAAATTATCACAAATCATCCAGATTACAATAAATGAATGCATTTAAGTTTGAATTCCGTGTATTTTTGATTTACATGGCATCACATGGCAAAGCAAAGATTATGATGTCACAAAAATGGGTAGGAAAACAAGATTAAATTACTTGCAAAATCAGAGAGAAATATTTGATAAAAATTGATTTTGACCCAACAATATCCCTCTACATTGACACATCATGATTTTAATGTACATGTATTTAAAAGTACAGTATGTATACATTATGGCAATTTATCAGTTGGCACAAAAAGCAATGTCCAGTAAATAAAGCATCTTACATAATTGATATTATGTGAATAAGGATATGTAGATAATAAAAAAAATCACTTTATAAAAGTGCATTACTAGAAATCCAAATCAGTACGAGTAAAGCCCTGATAATTACAAAAATGTATTCATCATAAATGCAAATTTAATATCCTATACAGACTTCTGTACTTTTGAGTTATGGCTACTTTCATCACATTTATCTTTCGAACCTACGCGGCACAAAGTCACTAAGGTTTCCACCCTCCGTACCTGAGCTACCACTACTACTTCTACTCCTAGGTTCTGGATCCTCACGTAAAAATGAACTGCCGTCGTCATTTGAGTCTATATTAATACCCCCCATAGCACCAATGCACTTGTCTTTCTCAAATTTAAGTCTAGAGTTTAGCTGCTCATGAAGATTTAGTTGATTTTCTACCCTACTTGACCTTGCTGCCTCAGCACGCCTGAAGCGAGAATGTAGAAGATGCTCAGTTGGAAGTCGATACATGGAATCAAAGTCCATCCCTCTCCCTGAGTCTTCTCTATTTTTGCCACCTTTCATGTTAGTTGCCATTCTATCATCCTTCCGCCTCACCAATTCTGTTCTATCTCGGCTCCTGTTTCTTACATAATGCCCATTATTGCCGCGGTTATGTCGTTCTACCATATCCCTTGGGGATTCAGCTCTCTTCTCCTCATTCAGCTTATCTTTAACTTTTCTTCTGTTTTGTTGTTTGCCTTGCTTTATGTCACTTCTACCCTTGATTGAGTCATCTAAATGAAGAATAAAGTCTAGGTCTTTGTACACTCTTGTGTCTTCACAATCCACTTTGTTATTTTCTGTAACGGTAATGTAAGGCATTATAAAGTCGTAGCTAGGTTTGGTACATTCAGCAGTATCTTGTTCTTTCTCGTACAAATCAGTGGCCTCTTTAACTTTCTCTTCTTTAGGCTCCAGCTCTTCTTTGAGCTCCTGTTCTTTTGGCGATAGCTCTTCTTTTTTATTCTCGTCATCGTCTGGCAATTCCACGATTATTTTCAAGCTCAATTCTTTTTCGGACAAAGGTAAAGATGAAGCAGGTGTTCTTGACTCCTGTACACCCTCAGTGTCAACTATTTCTACTTGTGTGGTTTTTTCCGATATTTTGTTGTCCACATTTCTCTCGTTGTCTGGAAGATTAATGTTATTTGAATTTTCAGGTAACTCTGCTACAGTGTTTTTATTATTCCTTGGTGTCTCAGAGGATCTGTGATTTTTATCGTTTTTATTTTCCCTTCTCGAGGTACCTGACTTTTCAGTATTCTTTACTTTTGGAACAAAGCTTCCACAGTTCTCTGCAGAATCTCTTACTTCCAGTTCAATCAGTCTCCTCATTGTCTTTGGTGAAAGTTCATCAACCTGAAGTTTCAAACAAAATACAGAATAAATCACTGCATCTAAATTTCAGGGTTTTTATAGATTTTCTTTCTTTTAAGATTATTTGAAGAACTAATATTGTCTTCATCAACTGTATTCCTAAACATGACACTAATCTTCAAAAAAATTCACGATATCTAATGGCTATTATTCAACAGCAAAAATTCAAATGGTTTAATGCTGGTTTTTGTTTTAACCAATGTTATTCAACAATACATGTAAAACAAAGATTGACCAAGCAATTCTGAAAAAGGTGAAAGAGGGGAGAGGAGTTCTGACCCTGTGATCTTTATATTTTAGTCAAAAGGGAGGATCCAACCCCCAAAAATGTTGAAATTATTTTGGGTGAAACTTCTAAAGATTCTTCACAAGGAGAGGATGTTGTTCAAACCTTTAAAAATTTGTTGAAATGTCTACAAAGAGCAAAAACCACATAATTTTTTTATTATTCAACAATACATGTAAAACAAATATTGACCAAGCAATTCTGAAAAAGGTGAAAGAGGGGAGAGGAGTTCTGACCCTGTGATCTTTATATTTTAGTCAAAAGGGAGGATCCAACCCCCAAAAATGTTGAAATTATTTTGGGTGAAACTTCTAAAGATTCTTCACAAGGAGAGGATGTTGTTCAAACCTTTAAAAATTTGTTGAAATGTCTACAAAGAGCAAAAACCACATAATTTTTTTATTATTCAACAATACATGTAAAACAAAGATTGACCAAGCAATTCTGAAAAAGGTGAAAGAGGGGAGAGGAGTTCTGACCCTGTGATCTTTATATTTTAGTCAAAAGGGAGGATCCAACCCCCAAAAATGTTGAAATTATTTTGGGTGAAACTTCTAAAGATTCTTCACAAGGAGAGGATGTTGTTCAAACCTTTAAAAATTTGTTGAAATGTCTACAAAGAGCAAAAACCACATAATGCCTAACCTCATTTTCTATGTGAAATGAGTGCAAGACTTCAGGTTCATCATCTGGACAGCTGTATTTCCTCAGGTATGGATGTGACAAGGAATCATCTGCTGATATTCTCCTGTCTGGGTTAAACACCAACATGGCCTCTAGAAGACTTAAAGCTGTAATAAATACCACATATAAGATATTGTATATCAGCCAGACTCAGATAAATCATATATATCTCGGTATGATCTATCTTACCTGAAATAACAATAGTGTCTCACTCAAAATCTTCAGTTGTTTTCAGTTCCATTATATCAATAGATTAGGTAATCGCAATGTATATTGGTATTTATCATAGAGTTCCTGGTACTGTAAATTGGTTTTTATTTGTCAGGTTCCAATTTTCGTCATTTTCGTTAGTGTCTCACTTGACGAAATTACGTATCGACGAATATAAATACTCCTGACAAAATATAGTGTAGAAAGGAAAAATTGAATCGTAATAGTTAATACGAAAGGCAAATGATAAATCATTGAAAACTGAATATGCACACTAAGTCGCATGCAATATACTTCTAATTACCAAATGATATGTTTTCACAACAAGCGGTATACATGTCTCTAATTGTTTGTTTACCAATAATTGTTAAACAAACAATGAAAACAAACGCACACGGCCTACTGTATACCTGAATGTTAAGTTGGCATTAGAAAAGACAAATTTATATTTTAGGGACCCTTGGATGACAAATTTACGTACTGACGAAATGGTCATTTTGAACAAATTGACGAAAATTGGTACTGACGAAAATAAAGCAATTTACAGTATAATTTCATTCATTTGAGATATTCTTTAAAACAGACGGGTGTAAAATATGTCACTGGAAATACATAAATATAGCCATACCATCTGTGCAGATATCCTTGAACTTTGACCTAAGAGTTGTTTTTGGAAGCCTTGACCTACGCCTTAGGACAGATTTAGGTAAAACTTGGGTCATTTTGTTCCACTCATTATCAGTGAGAGCCTGAAGGTCTAATATTTGTCCAATCTGGTCCATCTCGTTGCCGCCCGTAAACAGAGGTTTTCCTGTCAACATCTCTGCTAGAATACAACCCACGCTCCACATGTCTATGGCCTTAGTGTAGTCTCTAGGGGAAATAATCAGCTCAGGGGATCTATACCAGCATGTCCCTACACCATCTGTCAAAAAGCCCTGCAAGAAAATCATATAAAATGTATTTATGTTAAATTTTCATAATCTTGTCTGATGATATACACAAATGCAACAGCTACATGTATGTTTTAAAGGAGAAAACAATTAATAACTTTAATGAAAACAATACATAGACAGAAAACAAATAGTATATCTACCATGTTCAATTGACAAAGAGATATCTGCAGAAGAAATCAAAATGATGAGCTACATAAACACTGGGCGTTAAAATCCGCCGTTATCATTGACAAAGAAATCCAACCCTTATGTCCAGGATTTGCTTTTGTCTGACTTGGTTGGCCTCATCATGGTACATGCTCAGATTCTTTAGTTGGATTTCCTTGTAAATCATAATACCCGCTGATGGATTATTATAATCTGCATAGCTAAATTTTGGAAACCCTTAGGTCCTTAGCTAGCCTATGATTCTAATTTTACCACTATATATACATATGTCTTTTTCTGTGACCTTGAACTTGCAAAGCATGATTCAAGGAAATCCTTTGGTCACAGAATGAAATGCATCCAAGCTGAAAAACTGACATATGTAGCTCTACTTTTTGGCCAAACATTGGAATTCTACAGAATTTCTATGATAAAGTAGATGAAGTCATTTTGATGATATACCTATGTCAATTACGTCCTCAAGTGCCAGGGCTTTCAATCAGCCTGATTTCAAATATAAAATAGAATCTTTTTTCCCAATTTATTGACCAATTTTTCCCAATTTGACACCTCATGGAAAAGTTGATAAAATGAGTTTACAAAACTAAATTTCAAATGAAAATTGACAAGAGAACCATGTAGAGAAGTGCTTGTTTGTAACATAATTCAATTATAAGTATTCAAATGAAAGCATTCTGCTTCGTTTAGTATTTATATTATTCCCAATTTCAAAGCCAAAGACCCCGGCCCCAGTCCCATAAAGTGGTGGGAAAGCCCTGGATGCACTTACATATAGCACTTGTACTTCTGTCAATATTGAAATTTCCATGAAATTTTATGAAAATAGGCTATATACAGTTTCCTAAGCAGACGATCATCTCAGCACATGTACACCAGCTTTCATTTGGGTAGCACTTATATATATCATCCAAGAAGACCTTCCTTAACCTGGTTGGCAAAGTGGAAAATGTAGGTCAAATGCAGTGTCTGGAGCATGGCTTCAATAGAAAGCCAAATAACAGAAACTCAAATAATAAGAGGGCTCTTCAAATAATTTTAAATTAAATTAATTAACAAGAGGCCCAAGGGGGCCACATTGCTCACCTGAGGAGACTGTATGTATGTTTTCAATCAAAGTCAAGACCTGAAGGAAATCGCTTTTAGTGAAGCTTTGAGAAGGACAAGGTGTACAAGTTACTTCCTGTAAAGTTTGGTGACATTCTGTGTTTAAGAGGATAAGTCAAAAATGTGTCATTCAAATAGAGCCTATAGAGGACATCTTGGATTTCCAATCGTCTTGAAAAACACAAACTTAGTAGAGGACAATGAGTACTTGCGTCCTGTGAAGTTTCCAGAAATTCTGTGAAGCGGTTTCAGAGGAGAAGTTGAAAATGTGTCAGCCAATCAGAGCCTGTGGCGGCCATCTTGGATTTCCGATAGGCTCGAAAAATGCAAACTTGATAGAGGGTATGAGTACTTGCTTCCTGTGAAGTTTCATGAAATTCTGTGCAGCGGTTTCAGAGGAGAAGTCAAAATTTGTCAGCCAATCAGAGCCTGTGGCAGCCATCTTGGATTTCCGATTGGCTTGAAAAGCACATACTTGGTAGAGGGCATTGAGTACTTGCTTCCCGTGAAGTTTCATGAAATTCTGTGCAGCGGTTTCAAAAGAGAAGTCGAAAATGTGTCAGCCAATCAGAGCCTGTGGCGGCCATCTTGGATTTCCGATTGGCTTGAAAAACAGAAACTTGATAGAGGGCATTGAGTACTTGCTTCCTGTGAAGTTTTGTGAAATTCTGTGCAGCGGTTGCAGAAAAGATATCGAAAATGTTAAAAGTTTACGTCGGACGGACGGACGATGGACGGACAACGCGCTATGACAATAGCTCACTTGAGCTTCGCTCAGGTGAGCTAAAAACAACAATACTTGTAGGGGACCATGATTACTTCATTCCTATCAAGTTTAACGAAAATCTGTTCAGCGGCTCTGGAGAAGAAGTTGAATATGTATGAAAATCATCCCCCCCCCCTTCTTCTTGAGTAATCTAAGTTATCCGAGAAAGATAGTTATACAGAAACTAAAGCAAAATAACAGCCTCCCCCTTCTTTCACTGTGTTATTGATAACATTGATCTGTTCTTACATTAATATTTTGAGCTGCTCTCAATATTGTAATTTCAAAGTTGTATATCTAAGTCTTCATTAGAGAAATTTGAAAATACTTATTCATCTTTTTAAAATTATTTAGTTTCCTTTTCCATACTTATTTAATATATAACATTCAAATGAATCGATAATCAAAAAATTTAAACTCTTGCATACATGCACAAGCCTTGGGTCCATGTTCACAGTAAACATATCTATTCATGATTGAAAAAATACTCATAAAAATCTGTTCAGTAGTTCTGGAGAAGAAGTTGAATATGTATGAAAATCACCCCCTCCCTTTCCTTTTCACATAAGAAAATAATTCATAAAAAATCAAAAAATTAAAATTTCAGTATAAAATACATATCAAAGCTTTAGGAACTTAAATGTGATAAATGCAGTAAATGAATGTGTAAAATCATACACGTATTGAGTTATTTAAAGAAATAGTGCAAAAATGTGCATTTCTGACAAAGTCCGAAAAGACATAAAAAATGCTTCAAAAATTTGACTTCCGAGTGGAACCATAAATAACAACACTTCTTAAGACATCTCTCTAGATCATCCTGATGCTTTCGGTTTGTCGATACCTGCTTCCATTCTGAAGAAGAAGTTTGTCAAAGGAGGGTACCCCCTGTAACCTACTTTTGCCTGTGGTGGCGCCACCTTTTGATGGATCCGGACGAAAAACAACAACACTTGTAGGGGACCATGAGTACTTCATTCCTACCAAGTTTCATGAAAATCTGTTCAGTGGTTCTGGAGAAGTTGAATATGTATGAAAATCCCCCCCCCTTTCCTTTTCACATAAAAAAAAAATTAATAAAAAATCAAAAAATTTAAATTTTAGAATAAAATACTTATCAAAGCATTTAGTAACTTAAATATGATAAATATGCAGTAAATGAATGTGTAAAATCATACACTTATTGAGTTATTTAAAGAAATAGTGCAAAAATGTGCATTTCTGACAAAGTCCGAAAAGACGTCAAAAACGCGTCAAAAATTTGACTTCCGAGTGGAACCAAAAATAAGAACACTTCTTAAGACATCTCTCTAGATCATCCTGATGCTTTCGGTTTGTCGATACGTGCTTCCGTTCTGAAGAAGAAGTTTGTCAAAGGAGGGTACCCCCTGTGACCTACTTTTGCCTGTGGTGGTGCCACCTATTGATCGATCCGGACGAAAAACAATAACACTTGTAGGGGACCATGAGTACTTCATTCCTACCAAGTTTCATGAAAATCTGTTCTGGAGAAGAAGTCGAAAATGTTGAAAAGTTTACGCCGGACAGTGCACTATGACAATAGCTCACTTGAGCTTTGCTCAGGTGAGCTAAAAAGCGCTCTTTTAAAAAAATAATTAAAGAGCTCTTCAAACAATTACAGAGCTCTCTTATACAATTATAGAGCTCATTAATTCATACTTAGCCAATTGTTGTAATTAGAGAGCTCTTAAATTCGATTAAAGAGCTCTTCAATTCTCTTACAGAGCTCTTTAATTCAAATAAAGAGCTCTCTATTCTTTTAGGGAGCTCTTTAATTGTATTAAAGAACTCTCTACTTATTTGAGTTTCTGTTAATTTGGTGTTCCATAGGCTTCACTTCTGTATGCAAAGACAATAATTATCAATGATCATCAACCTGACCTCTGCCAAACTTCCTTAGCAGATTTTGCCGCTATTGACAAGGGTATTACATAAGCTTCCTTAAACTTCATCAAGGTGAGCTAGAAATGTTGACACTTCAGCTTAGTACCAGTACACACTCTTATGAATACTACAGCTCACCTTGTGTGAATATTCAGAGTCTATTACCCTGGCCAGCCCAAAGTCTCCTATTTTCAGCACCAGGTCTTCTACATTGATGAGCAGGTTAGCAGGTTTAAGGTCTCTGTGAACTATATTAGCAGAGTGTATGTACTTCAAGCCCCGTAACATCTGGTAAAGGAAAAGTTGAGCATGGTCCGCCGTGAGAAGCTGACTCTGTATTAACTGTAGGAGATCTATGTCCAGTAACTCCTGTACCATGTAAAGGGACGTTAATTCACTTAAGCTAACAGAAGTCCTCGCGCTTAGGCCTCTCCCATCCGGTCCTAAAATGTCATAAACGGTTACAATGTTATCATGTCTCAATCGGCGAATTATTTTGATTTCTCTCAAGGCATACTTGCAGGTCTTTTTGTCGGAGAATGAGATTTTCTTTATGGCGACAGTTTTCTCACATTCTTTGTCCAGAGCTGAGAAGACAATACCGTTTCCTCCAAAGCACAATGGACGTAGATTACTAAATCTGGAATCAATATTAAAAGATCCCTCCAAGATTTCAAGTTGGCTAGGGGAGGAGGGAAAATTATCTGCCATTCTTGACAGCTGATTTTAACTGAAAAGAGAAAGAATTCATAGTTATTTATTTCATCCTGAATAATATCTATTCTTGTCTGTACATACATGTAAAGGCTGTTATGCATATTACACCCCGTCAGACTTCAGTGTTACCTTCTGTATATTGAAGCATCTACATACAATATCATACAGGTTTTCATTGGCATCACTTCAAAACAAATGCCTAATAAGTTCCCTACCGGCTCGACAGATGGGACTTATATTTTCCACCACGTTTGTCTGTCGGTCCGTCTGTCACACTTTAGTTTTCCAAAAAATTTTCGCTGTTGTTGCATATATTGAACTCATTTTTGGTATGTGAGCTTATGTCAATGTGATACGATCAAGTTTGAGTTTGGTTCTGATTGACTTATCTTTACAAGAGTTATGACCCTTGGACTTAACAAATTTCATGAAATTCTCAGTATTCTTTTTTCCATGTTATTGCTGATATTAAAATGATTTTTTATATGTGAATACATCTAATTGTTATACAGATCAAGTTTGGCCTTTTTTACAGGAGTTATGGCCCCTTGACTTAGCAAATTTCATGAAATTCTCAGTTTCCAGACTTTCCTTGGATGTTGTTGTAGATACCAGACATTGTCAAAGTTCAAAGTTTTTACCAGACAATTTGACTAGTGAAATGAAAAATATCACCAGTCAAATTTTTCTTTTACCAGACGATTCTTATTTCGGAAATATCACCTGTAAATGAGAAAGAACTTCTCTTTGAGCTATGCAGTGGAAGAATCAAGGGGTTGGGGGGGGGGGGGATTTGCAAATCATAGGTAAAACGATCCATATGAAAAAGAGTGAATATGAGTAAATATTTACTACCTGTTAGTTAAAATTGTCAGATGCACCAAATTCAATTCAATTATCAATTTCAGTCATGAAAACGATTTTTAACAATTGATCGGGTTCCATGAAACAAACATATTTTTTTTCTGTGGTCTTAACTATTACCAGACAATTTGTCCGATACATGGATTTTTTTACCAGACAAAAATCGAATTTTACTGGCTATAGCCAACAGACCGGTGACTTTGATGATGTCTGAGATACCGGTATTGAACTGATTTATTCATTAGTATGCGTATACATTATAGTATGATACAGATTAAGTTTAAGTTGGGCTATGATTGACCTGTTTTAACAAAAGTTATGGCCCCTTAGCAAATTTCATAAAATTTCTGTTTTCCAGACCTTTTCTTAGACACATATTGAACTTATTCTCATGTTGGCATTCATCTTTTGGTGTAAGTACAGGTCAAGGCAGAGTTGCAGGACATGGATTAATGCTGCTGAATTTGTGATTCATAAATTTATTACAATTTGAGTTGTATTCAGATTGTCTCTCCTGAATAAGAAGTGCAATGATTCGGGAAATCCCTACTATACATGCCTTTGACGGTTATCTGGGTGGTTGGGGCAACCCAGCAGCATAAATGACCATCAAAGGGTTTGATCAGGTATTTTAGACTAGTCATGCTAGGAAAGTTTAGTATGAAATCATGAATCACGCCCGATAGGGAAAGTAACAGCCACCAATACAATAAACTGAGGCGCAACTATTCAAATTTAAAATTGAAAAGAAGTTATTTATTAGAAGACAAAAGAAAACTCCAACCTGTAATCCACCGATATTCATTTTTTTATGTAAAAGCTATGTTTCATGGATATTTTTCTTCATGAAAAACAAGTCACACTATTATTCATATATTTCATTGATTTTAATGATCGGCAACCTGTTTCACTTCAAGTCTGATCGACAGGTAACTGGGCAGGTGGTAAATATACGATGTGCATAAACATATGTGTCCTTCATGGCTAAGGATACATGACATTGCGCACAAATATATGCGTGTTCCACAGCGAAGGTTAATTGCTGATATTAATCCTTACATCTAACAATTATTACAGTTTCTATATCAATGCCATACCTGATACATGGATCTGATATGATACGTATCGCGATACTATGTTAACTAGAACTGCCCTTATAGTGACGAATTATACCTGTCATGAGGAATTTACATGTGAAATATCAAAGCCATACTCCTTATAGTTTGAAAGTAGGTCAAAGGTCATGATCAAGGTCACTAGGTCAAAAGTCATGGTATCAAATGAAAGCTCTGGTCATAAGGAATCTATAAGTGAAATATCAGAGCCCTATCCCTTTAAATTTAAAAGTACATGTAGGTCAAAGGTCAAGGTCACTAGGTCAAGTCATGGTATTAAGTGAAAGCTTTCGTCATATGTGAAATATCAAATCCCTACCCCTTATAGTTTAAAAGTAGGTCAAAGGCCAAGGTCAAGGTCACAAAGTCAAATGTTTTGGAGTAACACTTGTTATGATGAATGTGTGTATGAAATAGTAAAGCCTAATCACTTATACTTGTAGAGATATTCAATTTAAGAACATCTTAAACAAAATATTACAATAAAGTCAAAATTCAAAGTCAAGGTCGCTAGGTCAAAATCTTGGTATCAAAATGTAGCACATGCATTGGTGAATGTATGTAAAAAATATGAAAGCCCTATCAATTATACTTGAAGAGATCTTTGCTTTAAGAACTTCTTAACCAAAATATTACTACAAGGTAAAAGTTCAAAGTCAATGTCACTAGGTCAAATGTCTTGGTATCAAAATGTAGTTCTTGTTATGGTGATTGTATGTATGAAATATAAAAGCCCTATCATTTATATGTGAAAAAATATATGCTTCAAGAATTTCTTAACCAAAATATCACTATAAGGTCAGAGTTTAAGGTCAAGGTCACTGGGACAAATGTCTTGGAATCAAAATGTAGTACTTATAAAGGTGAATGTATGTATGAAAGATGAAAGCCCTATCACTTATATACTAAAAGAGTTATCTGCGTTAAGATCTTCTTAACCTGACAAACGGATAGGTTGACAGATGGATAGACAGACAGGGTGTTTCCTATATACCCCCCCCAAACTTTGTTTGCGGGGGATATAATTAATAAAACCTTCTCAAAAAGCTATTTAATAGTATTTATATTCAACATATAAGTAGCTTTTTTTATTCAACATGTTGTTTTTATTCAATACTAGCTTTCTGCATAGAATTAAGATGAAAAATAAATAAACTGTTTGTTACATGTATTTGACTAGGAGAAATGACAAACAAATTTGTTTCGAATAACAATAAGAGGTAATGGAAAAATCATAATAAAAATCAATGGTTCTTATCATTTTGTCATGTTTATATCTATATGTAAACTGAAGAAAAATGGATTTAAACTAGAGTGCTTGAAAATCAGGAAAATTCAAACACTCATTTTTTGTAAATTTTAACTTAGGTTTGTCGGGTTGTATCGATACTTGGATCACGAATAAATATATCATGATGCATTGATGAATCAGAGTATCATCCCATCCCCTCATATACTGATAGAATAAGTGTCTAAGCGTTTTTAATGTTTAAAAGAGAATAGAAAAATGTAAAAGATTGTAGACAGACTTTTTTTCTTCAAAGGCTGTTCCCGATGTTCAATCAGGTTCCAATATACAGTTTTCGCGCATTGTTCCGAAGGAGCAAAAAGTATGCACGTCATGCTAAAGTTGAAGTCATTAGACAATTAAAGTGGTTTACATAACTTTATGAACCAGACCTTAGTACAATCAATACAACTAGACCTACAAAACATGAGAAAACCAGTGCAGCCAGATTTACTGTTTTATCATTAATCAGTATCCAACGATGTAAAATGGCAGTTGAGCGCATGTGTTCAATGGATGCAGTAGCTCAAGCAGTGAGGTCAATACCGGTACAGCAGTGTTCTCAAAACATTATCTACATCATTTAATACTTAATTGAAAGAGAACATCAGTAGCTTTTATCATGAAAAATTATTTGAATTTTCAACATCTGGATTTTCAGATATATCCGGGAGAGTGTAAAACACCCCTCAGGCACTACCAGCATCAGGAGCACAGGCCGCGCAGTCATCTCCTATCGCTGTTTACTATATGGACCAATGGCTAAAATTGATGTCCAGTTCTCTTCTTCACATCCTTCGAAACTCATATAAACCCCAAAATTCCAAGTTTTTTCATTAACTCATATAAGTGTGCATACGACAAAAGATTTAAGTCTCAATACTTAGAAATAAAAAAGTCGTCCCTGGCCATTTCTTCTGATACAAAACTAATACTGTATATTGGAACCTCAAGGATTGACTCAAGTCGGTTATATATCAAAAGTTTAAAAAGTTAAGTAACTATAAAGTTTGCATATGATTTTAGAACTCTTTTATTCAGATGAATAGATAAAATTGTCTTAAAGTTGAAGAGACTTATGTGTATAGAGGTCAAACGCCAGTACATGTATCTCAAAAATCGATAAATAAATGGATTATGGACGCATGAATAGCTACTGGACAATTTAAAGTCGCGTTTTGCGAGCATAAGCGTTGTGATAACAATCAGGCAGTTTCTCCAAACAATGGTTTCTTACAACTTTGTAAATTAAGATCAAGTTAGATACTGATTCTGAAAACTTGACTTTTGCCGCTTTCAATTCTTTAAAACAAACTTGAGTTTGAGTAGACAAAAAATCTTAAGGATTCCCACGAACTATATATATAGAAAATTAACAATTATACTGTAATGCATTGTGCAATTTGCATATGATTCGGAGCAAACAGATAAAGATTAATCAACAAACATAGGTAATCACAGATTACGAAGCTCACCTCGTGACAGCAAAATTCAATTCAAACATATTTCTTAGTACATGTATATTGGCTTTTAAAGGCAAAACCACTCAAGCAGAAAAAGTAGGTCAAGGTCAATTTATGAAAGTTTGATCAAAGATACATCCAATATGCAAGTTTGGTACATGTAGCAGTTATACTTTGCTCAATATTGGCTTTATAGAGCAAAATCACTCAAGCGGAAAAAGTAGGTCAAGGTCATTTTATGAAAGATTGATCAAAGATACATCCAATATGCAAGTTTGGTACATGTATCACTTATACTTTGCTCAATATTGGCTTTTAAAGGCAAAATCACTCAAGCGGAAAAAGTAGGTCAAGGTCATTTTATGAAAGTTTGATCAAAGATACATCCAATATGCAAGTTTGGTACATGTAGCAGTTATACTTTGCTCAATATTGGCTTTATAGAGCAAAATCACTCAAGCGGAAAAAGTAGGTCAAGGTCATTTTATGAAAGATTGATCAAAGATACATCCAATATGCAAGTTTGGTACATGTATCACTTATACTTTGCTCAATATTGGCTTTTAAAGGCAAAATCACTCTAGCGGAAAAAGTAGGTCGAGGTCATTTTATGAAAGTTTGATCAAAGATACATCTAAAATGCAAGTTTGGAATATCTAGCACTAATACTTTGCTCAATATTGGCTTTTAAAGGCAAAATCACTCAAGCGGAAAAAGTAGGTCAAGGTCATTTTATGAAAGTTTGATCAAAGATACATCCAATATGCAAGTTTGGTACATGTAGCACTTATACTTTGCTCAATATTGGCTTTTAAAAGCGAAATTACTCAAGTGGAAAAAGTAGGTCAGATGCTGCATCCGATGCATAGGTCCATCTTGGCATCCAAAGATGAATCACTTGTGCAAGTTTGGTTACTGTAGCATCAGCACTTTGTCAGATACTGAGCTACCCCAAACTTCTTAACCAAGTCACTCAAGCGGAAAATGGAGGTCAGATGCTGCATCCGATGCATGGGTTCACCTCAGCATCCAAAGATGAATCACTTGTGCAAGTTTGGTTACTGTAGCATCAGTACTTTGTCAGATACTGAGCTACCCCAAACTTCTTAACCAAATCACTCAAGCGGAAAATGTAGGTCAGATGCTGCATACGATGCATGGGTTCACCTCAGCATCCAAAGATGAATCACTTGTGCCAGTTTGGTTACTGTAGCATTAGTACTTTGTCAGATACTGAGCTACCCCAAACTTCTTAACCAAGTCACTCAAGCGGAAAATGTAGGTCAGATGCTGCATCTGATGCATGGGTTCACCTCAGCATCCAAAGATGAATCACTTGTGCCAGTTTGGTTACTGTAGCATTAGTACTTTGTCAGATACTGAGCTACCCCAAACTTCTTAACCAAGTCACTCAAGCGGAAAATGTAGGTCAGATGCTGAATCTGATGCATGGGTTCACCTCAGCATCCAAAGATGAATCACTTGTGCAAGTTTGGTTACTGTAGCATTAGTACTTTGTCAGATACTGAGCTACCCCAAACTTCTTAACCGGACGCGGACGCGGACACGGACACGGACGCGGACACGGACGCGGACGCGGACGCGGACGCGGACGCGTGGGGTTATAGCATAAGCTCACTCAACTTCGTCGAGGTGAGCTAAAAACATCTTAATGTCTGATGTCTCCTCTTAGGCCAATAAGTCACACGTTTTTCCAATTGGTGAAGTTGACGAGCATTACTGTCCGCGCAGCTCACTTCAGAAATCAGAAAATTAAAGTTTTCTCTACTTTAATTGTCAGCAAATTTGGCAATTAAAATTCATGTAGGGGGATAGATCTCATGACTAAAAGTACCTATACTACTAATACTACGCTCACAGTGAAAGAAAATAGTTTTAGATAGTTTTAGATAGGGAGTTCTCTATGTTAATTTTAGCACGATGTTGCCAATATTTAACACCGAGTCTATGGAGAATGTCAACGACGTCACGCTAAAATTAACATAGAAATCTCCCCATCTAAAATTATTTTCTATCACTGTTAGCTAATTAGTATTGGTCGTACAGACATATATCATGCACTGTTTGTTATATGCCAGTTACTGTCCTGTTCACTAATTCCAGAGCGCCCTGTTTTCCCAGTTTTCTCTAAAATATAATAATGTCATCTTCCAAAAAGATATCAATTTCATAGTACTCCTTTAGTCGTAACAGAAAATACCATTGTTTTGGCTGTGCATCAACTAAGTTAGAAATAGCATACTTGCCATAATTTTTCGGAGTTTTGTCATTGCAAAGAGGGACAAAAAGAGGGACAAATCATCAAAATGCGGGACAAATATAACGCCAATGAGGGACATAAAGAGGGACACTTTTAGGAGGTTGAACTTCAGATATTGCAATCCAAAATTGCACTAGATCATTGCCCTCCGCAAACGAAAGAACGTCAGAGTAAAAAATAAATCTTATTAATGCGCGCCGTATACGTAGATGGCTCCTCACGGGTCGGACGCATTTCTAAAAGTGGCGCTTCAGTGAACTTGTCTACCCTATTTAATTTTTCTCTGTGAAAGTTTTAAAAGTCTTTTACTCCATTGTTACGCTTTATATTCACAACTTTCTGAACATAAGTATTAAACATCTGCGCTGTTGCCTGCGTTGACGTTGGCGATTTAAATGAAATACACAATCGATAACTTAACGACTCGGGGTATTAAAAACGACACTAAGCAAACGTACTTTGATTGATACTGACTGAGTCAGAGAGTTTTTTGACATGATAATAATAAAGAGCATATTATAGTTACTTTAGAAGTTAACGTTCCATGGTTGCCGTATTTTCTTATTTCTTTTTTTTTTTTTTTAATCTTGTTTACATGTTTTACATCACGTTGTTTCTTCTCATAAAAATAAATTCATATCTTGGCTTAAATAAATGGTATCACTCGAACATTGTATAACTATTGTTATTGCTTTATCTATTTCAGTGATCGAATTGTTTTGTGAGCAAAAAAAATACCAACAAGAGAAAGGCTGCATGAATGTATTTAGCGACGTTTGTGGGACAGCCGACCTTTAATCAACCTATTACTATCAAAACAAAGGTCGATTATCGGCTGATTACTGTATATGGGTATATAGCGTAGATAATTGGAGACGTTTAAATAAACAATGAAAGTTTAAGAAAAGACGGAACGACTGAAATCGACAAAGAATAATCAATATTACCATGATTAACCCGATTTTTTTTTTTCATGAAACGTCCAAAAATCGGGATTTTCCGTGTCCCGGCCGGGACAGATATTTTCGGACGAAAATGCGGGACATTTTTTGTCCCGGCCGGGACAATGGCAAGTATGAAATAGGACAGAAAATAAAAAGTCTACGGGGATTTTCTATAGTAAAATCGCCGAAAATGTGTGATGTCGGAGGCTTTGACGTCACTGTTTACTATTGTTGACACAGAGAACAATATGGCGGCGGCTTGAAATTAACATGGGAATTTCCCGTAGACATTTTATTTTCATAATGCGGTTTGAAGGCAGCTGATAGGGTAAGTGGAAGTTAATTTCCAGTTACGACTAAAGGAGGTCAATTCTCGGAAACAATAATTTATAGCAAAATTCTTCAGACGACAGAATAAATCGCCCAAACAGGGTGCTCTGGATTTAGTGAACAGGACAGTAGAGATCTATCCCCCTATATAAATTTTAATTGGAAAATATGCCGACAAAGTAGAGAAAACTTCATTGTTTTGATTTCTGCAGTGAGCTGTGTGCACAGCAATTGCATGGCATTGAACTAGACCGAGAACAGACCAAAAATTTATTCCTGAGTTGCAGTTGGTAAAATACCAACTCGAGAATAAAATTTTGGCCTAGCTGTTCTCGGTCTTGGCTTTGAACATGCAGAGTTAAAAACGTATCAATACGCATATCGTGGAACACTGTATCATGATTTATCGATGTATCATCCCAGCCCTACATGATAGCAGTGATCTTGTGTGGTCAGTCGCAACCTGATGCTAAATCTTTAATTTTGCAAAATGATTAGTCCACATTTCCTCTGATAATAAAGCGTTTGTACGAAAATGACAATTTTGCATGTACTCGGGTATCTACCAAAGAAAATAACTTGGTCGCCTTAAATTTCTTTCTTATCATATTGCACAAAGTTTGTTTGGATCTGACATGATTGATTGGACTTCGATGGCCTCTCCAGTTACAAGCTTCTCTGCAACGTCGACACCGGTAGTCGTTCCCTTGTGACGTCACACCTGCTGGGAAGAGAAGTACCTTGCAGCTCACCAAAATGGCAAAAGCAGTATCAGACAATGTGGAGACTTGGAAAGCCAAACTTGACAAACTTCTTCATGAAAAGAACGCAGTTACCGATCTGCTGGAGAAAGTAGAGCAAAAGACTGGCGTTCGACGACTTTACTTGGCAATAGGTAAACTGATCAGTGATCACCTGACCAGCAGTTACAATTTGTAACTTGTAGTAAGCTGCATGCAGGGGCGTAGCCAGGGCACTGATGATGTGGAAATCTGGCAAGATTTATATATGTATTTTTTTTCTGTCAGAAAGCCTAGTTTTACACTATTGACTTTTTTATGTCATGGGTATTCGTTGCTTTTTTGGAGACAATTAACATATTGCGTGCACATCTTAAAGCTGTGCCATTAAAATATCGGCCAAAACATATGTATGCTGGTCAGTATTTCAGTGTCGCAGAGATGTGTTTACCCATACACTTGCCACCATTAGGTATTGATGGCTGAATAACTATTGACCCTTGTTTATTAATAAAGCTTTTTAGTTTTATTCTTTACAATTTCATGTGTACATTTATGAAATTTAGACAACACGTTAATTACCCAGTGAGTGTCAGACCAGCTGTATACGTGTAAATGAGCTACGATATGAAGGGGTTGTCATTGGGAAATGGATTAATTCGATCAATTTTTACAACTTTGTCATGAAAAACTTGAAATGATTGAAATATGTATAGGCCTGGTTTCAATGTCAGATATCTTGCATACACGGTAGCTTTGTAATTCTTTCAGTATAAATTAATTTGATTCCATTAAACATTGGTGATGCCAGGAAGAGGTTTGTGTATATTTGATTGCTTAAACAGTGACCATTAAACATGATTACATTTTCCGTAATGTACCAACATCACCATGATAATCTTCCTCCATATCAGTGCAAACCAGTTTAGTATTATTGCACTGTCTACATGTATGAGGGGGTGAACATCTATGTACATGTACAGTGCTCATAAAAACAGTTATTTAAAAACTGCAGATTCCTCTAATACACTGAGTAGTTGGACAGCCGGCAAATACATGTACTTGTCAACTTTTTTTCAGAAAAAAGATGATCAGGGACCCTCTTTGGGGAATGAAAAAGAGGGTCATAGTGTGCTAAACAAAACCGTGACCTTTTTCTGGTATTATCATGAATTAAATTTAATGTAAAAATAGATGTAGGACAATAAAGACCATTTTATTGTTATACATGTAGAGCACATATTTAGATTATAATGCTGCATTGTAGCACATGTGTAAGATTTGAGGACATCTTAATTAAGGCCTTCCTGAAGGTTCCTAGTTGAATTTTGGGAGCTAGATCATTAAAAGTATGATCATGGGGTAAAAAATTGGGACTGACCCGCCAAAATTGGGTAAGTTAACAGGTATGAAGCTGGATGTTAAAGCCGTCCAAAGTGTTGGCCTCCACTAACTCCTCCTGGTAGCTGGTTCCAGAGTCTGATGGCCTTGGGGAAGAAGGAGATCTTGCTTCTGTTGTTCAGGTATGTTGTACACGGTAGCGGAGGGTGTGGCCTCTGGTCCTCAATGCTGTCTTCTTAAGGTAGCTGTCAGCAGGTGTACACTATCCTGTATAGCATGACCACCTGGGATGTTTCTCTTCTGACTTGGAGCGGTTGCCACGTCTGGAGCTGGCTGTTACACTGCTTTGGCGCTGATAATCTCCAATGGCAAATCTGGCCGCCCTTCGTTGAACTCTTTCCAGCTTGTTGATAGTCTCCCTCTTATAGCTGGGCTCCACACACAACTAGCATACTCGATGGTCAGTCTCACTAGGGTGGAGTAGCACTGTGCCTTGATGGGAGTTGGGTATTTACTGATGTTCCTTCCAAGGAAAGCTAAGGTGGAATGTGCTTTCTTGGTGATCCTGTCTATATGGGTGTCCCAGCTAAGGTCCTTGGTGATGGTCAAGCCCAGGTACTTTGCAGAGTCAACAGTTTTCAGTGGATGGTGTAGTAGTCAGCATGCAGGGGAGATTTGCGGTTGGTTACCCTTAGGACTTCACATTTATCAGGGTTGAATTGCATGAGTCACTGATCCTCCCAATCCTGCAACTTGTCAAGGTCTCTGTGCAAGGTGACTTTGTCTTCTAGGGACTTAATATTCCTATATAAAAGGCAGTCGTCTGCAACAATCGGGTGGTTGATGAAACTGACAATGGTACTGGTAGGTCGTTAATAAAGATCAAGAATAGGAGTGGCCCTAAGACGGTCCCCTGTAGGACTCAAGATGTTACTGTGGTTGACAGGGATGACTGACCATCTAAAACAACATGCTGGGTGCGTTCTTGGAGGAAGCTAGAGATCCAACTACCCGGTATGTGTATGTCATCTGATCCATAATACTGCAGTTTCATCAGGAGGTGGTTGTGGGGGGGCGGGGGGCTTGTCAAAAGCCTTAGAGAGGTCTAGGAGGAAACAGTTCACTTGGTCCGCAACATCAAGGCTCGATGCAGCAATAATGCTAGGTCTTTCACTAACAAAATCAGCTGGGTCTCTGTTGAGCACCACTTTCTGAACCCATGTTGGTTATCTGCCATTCTAATATGACTTGAAATTCTCTCCCTATATGTACCATAGAACTTTCGTGGTGTAAAATCTCCCACAAACTTCCAGTGCGCTAAGCTCCGCCCATTCATGTGCTATATTAGAATAGAAATAACAACTAGCTAGCCGTGGTTCATTGTCCAGTACCGATAATTCCACTCATCACATGAACCAATTAAATTATCATTATTATAATTTGATTGGTTCATGCGACTCTTGGAATTACTGGACAATTAACCACGACTAGCTAGTTGTTATTTCTTAAGTAGACCATGTTCATCAAGAAGGCCGATGATATGGCTGTGAACAATGTGTTCCATGATCTTGCTGCAAATAGATGTAAGGCATACCAGTCTGTAATTGACTGCCATACTCCTGTCCCCTTTCTTAAACAAAGGTGTGATATTGGCAGACTTCCAGTCGTTTGGTACTTGGCCCTGGTGAATATAGGCCTGGAAAAGTAGTGATAGTGCAGGAGCAATCTATGATGATGTCTCTTTGAGGAGCCTCGATGATACTTTGTCATAACCTGAAGCTTTGTGGGGATTCAGCTGCTGTAGTAAGTTCTCTACCCTCTTCTGATTTATTGTGATGTCTGGGACAGTATGATGTGGACTTGGCCCGAGGTTGGGTAGGGGGTTCATCAGGATTCTCAGAAGTAAAAACCAGTGTGAATTGCTGATTAAGAATATCGGCCTTCACCTTGGCATTACTGTAGGCTATACCCTCCTTTTTAGCTCACCTCGACGAAGTTGAGTGAGCTTTTGCTATACCCCCACGCGTCCGCGTCTGGTTAAGAAGTTTTGGGTAGCTCAGTATTTGGCAAAGTACTGATGCTACAGTAACCAAACTTGCACAAGTGATTCATATTTGGATGCCGAGGTGAACCCATGCATCGGATGGTGCATCTGACCTTCATTTTCCGCTTGAGTGACTTGGTTAAGAAGTTTGGGGTAGCTCAGTATCTGACAAAGTGCTGATGCTACAGTAACCAAACTTGCACAAGTGATTCATCTTTGGATGCCAAGATGGTTAAGAAGCTTGGGGTAGCTCAGAGTGCCTTGGTTAAGAAGTTTGGGGTAGCTCAGTATTTGGCAAAATACTGATGCTACAGTAACCAAACTTGCACAAGTAATTCATCTTTGGATGCTGAGGTGAACCCATGCATCAGATGCTGCATCTGACCTACATTTTCCGCTTGAGTGACTTGGTTAAGAAGTTTGGGGTAGCTCAGAGTGGCTTGGTTAAGAAGTTTGGGGTAGCTCAGTATCTGACAAAGTACTGATGCTACAGTAATCAAACTTGCACAAGTGATTCATCATGGGATGCTGAGATGGACCCATGACCTTGACCTATTTTTTCCGCTTGAGTGATTTTGCCTTTAAAAATTCCAATATTGAGCAAAGTATAAGCGCTACATGTACCAAACTTGCATATCTATGTATCTCTGATCAAACTTTCATAAAATGATCTTGACCTACTTTTTCCGCTTGAGTGATTTTGCCTTTAAAAGCCAATATACATTTACTTAGAAATATGTTTGAATTGAATTTTGAATTTGAATGCTTCGTAATCTGTGATTACTGATGTTTGGTGCTATCCACACGCATCTGTCTGTTTGCTCTTACCGGTAATAAAGCTACATAGTCGTTTGGTCTTTTGTCGTTCATCCATGACGATGCTATTGACGTTGTAGTCTAGTCGTTGTATCTAGACTTACACTCAGATTGGACTGCATTTTTGATGTTCTTGTAGGTGGAATAGCCATGATTCAAACGAGTCTTTCTGTACTGTCTGTATGCTTTATTCTTCTTGAATCTTCCTTGATAGATGTTTGATGTGAGTAATCCAGGGCTGGCTGAATCGCTGAGATGTTGTTTTAGATGGTACATGTTCATCAAGGATATCTAGGCTGCTGTGTTTAAAGGTGGTCCATAATGATTCAACAGGGTGGTCTATGTTGTGTCTTGTAGAGTATTCCTCACTAAAGGACGACATTCCATCTCTGAGACCTTTCAAGTTTGCCTTGTTCCAGAGATATATCTTCGGACAGGCTGGTTGTTGGGGTTTTACCTGTACATCACTATCAATGAACAGAGCCTCATGGTCACTGATCCCTGGGATCACATTAAGGCGGCTTACAAGTGAAGGCCGGTTTGTCAAAAGTAGGTCAAGTATGACATCCTTCCTGGTGGGGGACTCTACAAAGTACAATCTGAGCAAGGCCAATATCTGCTATAGTATCCAAAAAGGTGTTGTTTATAACTACAGCATTCTTGTTTCCATTCACGGAGATGCCGGTCCATGATAAGTCAGGTAGGTTGAAATCACCTGTGAGCCAGAATGGAGAATTAGGATGTTTACTTGTTAAGCTGTGGAACTCATTACAAGTAATCTGCCTCTTCAGGTCAGTAAAAGCTAATTTCAAGCCCTGAAATCTCTTGAACCTTAGGAGGTAGTGCTTTTATAAAGACCTCTCATTTGTGACCTTGACTTTTGACCTAGTGACCTTGACCTATAAGTTTGACCAACATTGTACTTTTCAGTAGTGTTAAGCTTGGCTATAACTTTTGAACTGTAATGGGTAAAGCTTTGATATTTCTCATGTAGATTCTTAAGGACAAGACCTTTCATATTATATAAAACATTGACTTTTGACCTATTGACCTATTGACCATATGACCTTGAAGTTTAGTAAACCTTTTACTTGTCTGTCTTTTAGTGTTGGGAATGGGGTGGAAAAATAAAAAAATATACTAGAAAGGTTTCTTGTTGCGGTTGCAACAAGAGTGTCTTCCTCCTATACAATTTTTGGTTTGGAAATATGAAGATATAAGACAGATATATGGATAAAAAATAATAATATTGAAATTTTTAGGAAACTTCATAAGCTTAATTTTTGTTTACTATTATAAGCAAAAAAGTGTCTTCCTCCTATGAACTTCTGAATTTGGAAATATGAAGGACGGTGAAGGACGTCATCGTAATAAATCGTTACAGTGTGCATCTAGCATTTCATATCTTGCATGGCTGTCGACTTTCAAAAAGAATGGAAATTGTAGATAGCAAAATACGAGATATTTAAGCTTACAAATAGCAAAACATGAAATTTTCGGTCCTTTTGAGTAATTCGACGCTCCCGTCAAATATTTGAATCTACTAAAAAACATGATAAAAAAAAATAACAGAGACCAAAAATAAAAAAGACCAATCTAGCTTTTACTCCAAATGTAACGTTGGAGAACTTTCATTGTCCTAGCTTACAGGGTTCTTGAGAAATCGCTGATCCAATTTTCCACGGTTACGAAAACAATAGGTCTTCCGACGGAAGTCGGAAGACCTAATTACCGGTAATGGGATAAGTCTTTCTATTGATCATGTTGATTATCGATTATAATCAGACTCTTGTATTATATTGCAAAACAGTAAAATATTTCAAGATTTGTCCATAAATTACGTAACATTGACCACAGATTTTATTATAACTCTGTAAAATGTTCATTCCAGTATGCATACTAATCTGAATCAATAAAACCAACCAACTGAAACGACTTATTAACTGTTTCTCTGGCAAAACTTTGGTTTTTATGATGCAAATATATCAGTTTTAAAAAGTTTTGAATTTCACGATTATAATCGATTTTTAATATCTTAATCAATTATAGTAATTGGAATTTGGAAGGGTCGCCCAAGTTGGTGATAATGGGCACAATGCTAATAATCTCTTGACCCGTAAGTGGTATTCTTATGGCAGAACCTTTCATTTGAGTCTTTGACCTTGAACTTTGACCTAAATTCCAATAAAATTCAAAGGAGCTGTTTAGATAAGGGCTTGATTTAGCCCTGAAATCACTCGATGATTTCTCGTGCGCAGTCCTTCTATTTCAGAAAAAGAGTGGTCGGGTTTAAAAAATAAAGTATTAGAAGATTCCAAGTGGGAGTTTTATTTAAATAGATTTGGTGAAAGATGTTATAATTACGACTTGAAGAGGTAGGGGGTACTGATGAGAGAAAACGTCAAATATCGAGCGAAAATTCACAAAAATGCATTATTTTTCACAAATTTGATTTATATTATACTTCTGTACCGTTTAATATAAAAACTGGATAACTGAAATAAACCTTGAGGTTATTATATCAATATAATCGGCAAAATCTGCAATCCGGAAACTTAAAAAAAACAGTTATATTTCGTATTTATCAGTCACAAATGTAGCTTTCAGGCGCGAAATACGCACAGTGTAGAAGTAGACAACTTTCTCGTTTATTTCCTACCTAACGGCTAAATATTTGATCAGAACACACTCTAAATAGATTTTTACATGATTCTAAAAGAAATATTGGCAATTTTGATTTATTTTACCAGTCTAAAGACTGATTCTAAAATATCCATCCATCCCCCCTTTTTTCGTTTTTTGCCTGTGTGACATATTTCCCCCCCCTTGGTTCAGAACCCCACTTGGTCAGAAAATGTCTTTTATTGATATACACCTTTGGTGAAAATGGCATTCTGAACCAAGGGGGGAACAATGTTGTAGAAAAACTTTTCCGTTTTCCATTGATTTCTATTGGAAAAACGCTTGTTTTGACCCAAAAATCGGTCATATTTTGAATAATTTATCCAACATGACAGAAGATTCATATCTGGGCTAAGTTACTTCTTATTTTTACCGAAAAACTTCCTGAAATTTCGACTTTTCAGGGCATATTTTACACCTTATCTTAACAGCTCCTTGGCTGTCTCTTGAACTATAAGTATTAGGACTTTGATGTTTCACTCGTAGATTGCTTTTAATAATACCTTAGATTAGATCAAGTTAACATCATTAAAAATCTTATGCTTCACAGTCCGGCCACACTGTCTTTAGTCATCTTTGGTTATTAAAAAGAGATTTATTATGGCTTAGACCTCTTGGACATAGTAGGTTAATTTCGAGATATACATGTACATTGTTCTGGTACATGTACATGTACACTGTATTATCATTCATATGATCATTCCAAATGATCTAATCTTGTCATTCTGTACGTGTAAACATGTATTTGCACTAATTATGCTATTACATGTATACTATACACCTGTATATAATAAATGTATGACAAATATGAGCTTATTTTAATTTGCATAAAAATGCACATATTTATGCAAGGTCAAAGTCTTTAGATAGTAGATCTAATCTTTGTAAACATACAAGTGAATAAAGTACAAAATGTATAATACAACTATGCATGCTTTGAATTTTATATTTCTTACAGCATTTTTGTACACAAGAGACCTTTTTGTTTACAGGTGTGGCAGCAATCTTAGCCTTGTATCTGATGGTGGGGTATGGAGCACAGTTCCTCTGTAACTTTATAGGATTCCTTTACCCTGCATATGCTTCGTAAGTACAGGCATGATATCACTGTTGTAGTACACAGTCACTATGAACTACTTTTATAGTTTGATTTTGAGGATCATATAGTATTTATCTTTAAATTTTGAACTGAACTGGCATTGTTTATAAAACTGACAAAGTAATGAAAGGCTCCACTGTAGGCTCTCCTTAAAGTAGAAAGTCTTCATCACTTTATCAGTTTTCTAGTACTATTTCAGTCTTCACCACATGTTTATACTAGTATGCCTGTCATCAGGCATACATAGGATTGTATAATGCTGTCTGTTCATCTGTTCATCTGTCTGTCTCCAGCTACCTGTAGAAAAGATAACATATACTGTACATAAGAAGCTGTTAAGGTGGTACAGTAGTCTCACCATACCCCCATTACTTCCCTACATTCAATTTTCATCATAATTGCAATATTAATTTACTATGATATCATGCGTCTTTTGCTAAAGTTTAAAAGAAATTGAACCAATTGTTTTGCGTGGATTGCAATTCAAAATCTCCAAATTTTGTCCCCTTTTCAATGCAGAAAATGGCGACTTTGTCACAAAATTTGTTCGCAGATATTCAATGAGCCTGCAAATTTATCAATTATCAGCTTTGCATTTCAAAGATAATACATACATCATTCATTGTTAGTAAAATTTTGATGTTTTAATATCACCATACTTATTTTAGAAGCGATTTTCATAGAAAATAGGGACAAACATGTACATGTACCTGTCTGAATTTCCGAAAATTGTCACATTTACATAGCCCATGAAAAAAGTATCATTTAGTTTCAATAAAAAACTAATGGAAAAGAGATTAATTATATATAAATCTATGCAAATTACAGGGAAATCGAATGTATTTTTTTACGAGTTAGCGCCATTTGGGTTACCCCTACCCCTTCTTTTTTTTAATGTTGCGATACGTTACGTCGAGGTTAAGCATAGCGTTGTATGTCTTGTCGGCATATTTTTTATCAACATGCTTACGCGAAATTATAAAATTAATTTGAATAAATTACAGTTATCATTATTTCATAATTTAGTCGCAATTCGTGCATGTGACTCGGTTGATATGCCGATTAAACACGGAAAGCAACCGAACAAAAAGTAAAATTTAAAAGAAAAAACAAGGAGGAAAATTAATAAAAGAAAAATAGAATGGACTGCCCAATGCGCGGGTATAGATCAAGTCGAGTTGTGTAGAACCGATCCCCCCCACCCCAGCCCCCCCCCCCCCCCCCCCCCTGGACCTCTCATTTTGAAATTTGTACAACTTTATTATTTTCCCGATATTTTTAAAAATAAAAAGTAATCGTCCCAGTTCGCCGAGTCGGACAACTTACCCTCTTTATACTACCATACATTTTTTTCTTCTAGATGAACTTCTTATCAAACGAAGGTATCTTATAAAGCTAAATGTAAGGGCAGGATAGAAGTGCTTCCTGCTAGATGTATGTTTCACAAGAGCTATAGTTTATGATCCTGTACTTGAATAGAATAGATTCTTTGTTTTGTAAAATACATAAATTTTATTTGAATAATTCTTTCAAGAATTTTTGAGGTGAGAATTTCTCATTCAGATGTCAGGGATACAATTTGTATATTAATATTACACACAGTATTTATTATAATAATCCTCAGTGGTACTAGTTATTACAAAATTTATTTTTCCGTGTATGTAGATTTAAGGCGGTAGAGAGTACACAGAAGGATGATGATACAACCTGGCTGATCTACTGGGTGGTATACGCTTTCTTCTCTCTGCTGGAATTCTTCACAGACATCTTCCTCTTCTGGATTCCATTCTATTGGCTGTTGAAGGTAGGTAACATTAAAATCTTTTAAGTTCCCTATCCGCAAAGTGGAGGGGAATACTATTCATTTACTGACTTGGAATGAGGGCAATATATGATTTGTTGGTCCTGAAGACTAAATATTGCCTGAGGCTGAAGGCCAAGGGGTATATTTTTGTCTGAAGGTCCAACAAATCACATGATGCCCAAATAGTTTTTGAACTGTTGCCCTAGAGCCAATATTGATGAAACTATTGACTGCTCGGAACAATATTCAAATTTATAGGCATTTTTCCTACGGATATTTTATATGGAGATACTGATAAGGGTATAACAATAATTTTTAGTCGAGTTTCAAAACTCAGGCTCTTAAAAATGTGAAACTAGCGGGCGGAGAGGTGGGCAGGCATCAACAGTTGGTATATAGTTCAAATATACTAAGTGCTAGTGCAGTGAAACTTCATACACTTACTCATGAAACTTACCAGAAATGTTTCCCATGAGTCAAGAATGACCACTATTGATTTTGGGATCAAAGGTCAAGGCCATAGGACTCTGATGATTGAAAATTGTTTCCGGATCATATTAGAGCATGTATTGCACCTACATGTATTATCATAAAATTTACTGGAAATGTTTACCATGAGTCAAGGATGCAGACATGGTTTTTCTCCGCTTTAAAGCAGAATTCCGCTTCAAGAATCGGTAAATTCCACTCGTTCAAATAATTTCCGCTCTTTCGTAAACTCTGGAATTTGACAACCCGTTATAAAATCGATGTTTTACCTTTGCCGTTTTGCGATGTGTCGTGATTTCTAATTGTCAATAGCCAACCATTCGACCAATCAACGATTAGTATTTATCCGAAATATGGAGCAAAGGAAATTCGCGACTGATCCTTGCCAGCCGGATCGAAATTTCGTCGTTATTATTGCATTTGAACTTTAGAGAAATGTCTTAAAGCATATGGTCGGTCGTCCAGAGGGGAGAGGTAGACGTAAAGGCCCTTGACTCCGGCATTATCACTCAAGAATCCGTGGAAATGGGGGCGTTGATAGTGAACCCCTATCCCTCTCAAAAAGTACAAGAAAATCAGAATATAATAATATTTTCGTTTCAATATAACAACTCTTTACAGCTGTATTTTTTGCCACAAGAAAGCTGTTCTGAAGGGTCTTTAATGATGAAAATTGTCATTTACGGCCGGGGCCTTCGGCCCCCTGATATAGGGGCGCTGCCCCTATACACCCCGCTGGGGGAGGACCCCCAGACCCCCCTTCAGCTTTTTTCTTTGAACACTAGAATCATGTCTGAGGATGGCCCCTATTGATTTTGGGGTCCAAAAGTCAAGGTCATAGGACTCTGACCATTGAAGTTGGTTTCTGGATCAAATTAGAGCCTGTACAGCACCTATTATAATGAAACTGACCAGAAATGTTCCCAGTGAAGCAAGGATGACTCCTATTGATTTTGGGGTCCAAAGGTCAAGGTCATGGGACTCTGATGATTGAAAATGGTTTATGGATCATATTAGAGTGTGTATTGCACCTATTGAAATGTATCCCATGTGTCATGGGTGACCCCTATTGATTTTGGGATCAAAAGGTCAAAGGTCATTGGACTCTATTGGTTTCCAGATCATCTTAGAGTGTGTATTGCACCTTTTGTCATGAAAGTTAATAGATATTTTTCTCATGAGTCAAGGATGATTATTTTGGGTCAAAAGGATGCATTACAAACAATGCACAGTTCATGTAAGTCTGCATATTCATTAATTCTTACATTCCGGTTTTGCAACTTGGCACTTAGCATCTTTGATACATTTGAAGCTTATTAATATTAAGTATTCATGTCTCTTCCTCCCAAATTGATAGGGGAGAGCATTCATGGCCTTTCAACATCTACACTTACCTGTCAGTTTGCTTGTCTGTATGGTTGTCCACACATCAATATACATGTATAAAGGATATCTCCAGTGGAAGCCATCACATGAGTTTGACCACTTCCTCTGCCATTGTCTTTTATCCTACACAGGAAATCCAGACACACACATATATACCCTGTATCCTGATTTTTTTGGCAATCTTACTATTTAGGGGTTACCATGTGTGTGTTTTACAAAAACTGACAGGGTATCGGCGAATCCCCTGTCAGAAATTGAGTTTTACCGCGAGGCGTCAGCCGAGTGGTAAAACGGATATTTCTGACAGGGAATTCGCCGATACCCTGTCAGTTTTTGTAAAACATCGGTATGGTAACCCTATTCTAATGCTTTGGTCAGTAAGAAGCTAAAAACGTCTGCTTTTAACGACGTCATCATAGCAACGCATGACGTCATAGCAGAAACTGCAGTGAAACGTGAATCCCCTTGCAGTTTTTGAATCGCTCAGCCAATCAGAATGCGCGTTACAAACGGAGTGCATTAGAATACTGCATTCTTGAGCAGCCGGGCCAAGAGACCTTTGTTACATCTTCACCTCATTCCAATAAATTCCTAAGGTTATTACTGGTAACCTTTTAGCTTTACCTTTTAGTAAGGGACATTATTAATGAAAAATCCTATTTATTGTTGACATAATATTGCAGTGTATCTTCCTGATTTGGTGTATGGTGCCCACCAGTTACAATGGATCTCAGATGATCTACTTCAAGATCATTCGTCCCTTCATCCTGAGATACGAGAAGAAAATCGATGAAGTTGTAGACAAAGCCTCCGACCAGTTCAGAGAAGGTAAGTGTTGTAACAGATACATCTCAGATAGAACTTGATTATTTCTACCTCACGACATCACTGCTAGCTTGCTGTACTCTATATTAACGTTCAATGTACATGTATAAATCTTTTAGTGAATATTGTTAGAATTAGTTAAACACACACAGATTAGAAAACGCTGGATGTTGTCCACAATGCTTGTCTGTTGATTTCTGGCATGATTGAGCATCCATACTAACCCCATATAAATACTAATACAACTGATTATAAATTGCTTGGATATTGTTCAATGGTTGTTCTATTGTATACTGTATATGTACTTATTATAGCAGGATTCGTATTTTAGCCGAGTTAGTGCCGTTAAGACTTAGCTAATGGAAGAATATGTTAAGTCATTGAACTGTTATAGATTATAATGAAAAATATTGAAAATAAGTCAAGTGCGCTAATTATTGATCTAACAGTTAATATGCCCAATATGCCTGTTATTCCTAAATTTTGGTTGCATTAAAGTAAGTGCATGTACAGTAAATTTTGTAATCCCTGAATGATTGGATACTTTAAATTTTCTTTAACAATGAAACACTTGATTCTATTAATGTGCTTTTTTGTGCATTAAGTTTTTGGTTTGGCAAAAGACATGGCGGGTAAAGGTAAGATCAAGCAAACCTTCCCAATTCCCTGTTTATTATTTTGTGCTTTAACGAGGAGGTCAAACTTGTTTTCGTTCATCCTCCCCTCCTCAAAAGGCATGCCTTTTCTGATTGTTTGCTGAAAATTGTAAATCAGATCTTACAAGTTACAGTTACTATTGTTTGAAATCACTGCTTAAATTATATTTAAAAGTATTAACTGCACTTTTTGGGGACTTTTCAATTATCATGATTATGAACTCTGACCTAGATATTATACTTGTTTTTGAACTCTACTGGTTTATGATTTATTTACACAATACATTCTAAGTTTACTCAAAGTAGAAGTCCTATATATATAGTATATAATGTACATGCATTGGAATGAATAAAAAATTAATGTAAGAACGTACGTGGCAGATGGCCGTCCTAAGTCGGCACCTATTGTCAATTGGTCCCGTTCGTTTATGTGTAGTCATTTAAAAAAAAAAAAAGAACGTATAGGACTAGAGTACTTTAAAGACTTACCAAACTGAAGGACACATATTGTTGAATGAGATGAAAAATAATTTTTTATAGAATTTTGTATCATCAAATTTTAACGATAGCCTTTCTTAAACAAATGATTGTATATGACTGTATGAACATAAGAAAGACTAACATGAATCTTGATAAGAAAATTAAATCAAAAGAAATAATGAATGTAAATGCAATATCAATTGAAATTTGGAGATGAAATTTATTTGACATTTGCACAAATGTGATGATATCTTGATAATAAGTTCATCTTGATAATAAGTTCACATTGGTCAATGTAAATTCTTTCTTTCTACATACATGAATGTAAGAAAACATCAAATGTGACAAATCGAGATAAAATATTGTGACTTCGTGCTTGTATAATCTTTAAGCTCCATACATTCTTAAAGGAAATCTTTTTATAATGAAGCCCAGAATTAGATTTGAAAATTTCCTTTAGATTTTATGTAAGATATTGTTTTTTTACTGCAAGCGCACATGCATGTTCACTTACTTGGTATATTCATGCACTTGACGTAATTTAAAATTTTTAATCTTTTTTCAGATGGTAAGATGTAAAATAAAAAACATTGTTTGTGATTGTTAGACCCCTTACTTATATCAGTGAAGCTGAATTCGGACTGTTAGTTTCTGCCGTCAGTCTATCTGTCATTCCATTCCAGTTTCCCTACCTTTTTTTTGCAACATATATAGGTGCTAAGCAGCATTTTTAGTATTGATTCTGTTGAAATAATTTTGACAGAATGTATCCATTTTACTGCCAATATGGGACTTAATATTGCTTGTAATCTCTACAAACCTGTTTTTCCTCTAACAGTGCTTATATAATTATTACACTCAGTATAATATAACTAGAACCATATTAGACAGTACGAACACCAAATGAAATAAGGACTTGCACCTAAAAGCTATTGCAATGACAACAAATTTAAGGGTTAATGTACATGTATTTACTGTATTTTCTGTACAGTAGAAAATTGTGATATTTATAAAGGTTGATTTAGATACAGTTTAGCAAAGCTACTCACAACTTTAAATCATTGGTCAGAAGATTTTCCACTCCATAACACCATTGTATGTGTATTTTTGTGAGTGTGTCTGTTCTCATGGACACTCTATTAGTCGCAGATTACTCTTAACTGTGCATGTTAAGAAAAATTGCACATAATGTTTTCAAGGTCACAAAATGATTGTGGATACACAAAATGATTGTGGATACTTTGAAATACAGATAAATTAGGATGGCATTTTTATATGTATTAAGCTTGTGAAGATCTCATAAGAGGATAATACATGTACTTCAAAGATGTCATGGATCAAATGTCAAGGTCACGTCAGCTTTGTTTGCTTGCTTAAAGCTTGGGAGAAACAAGAATGAAATAGTAAGATCATTATGTATATATAAAGAGGGATGGTACACTTTATGTTGGTTTGATTATACATTATACTTTGACAAATGCCCAGTATGTACATGTATGTGTCCTAATTGCCATTGTATTAGCCTATAGCTATAGGTTACATGGTGAAGTCAGTGAGATTTAGGTCAGAAATGTGTATAGACAGGTTTAACTTTGTTAAACTTTGTTCGAATTCACAGACCGAATACCGGTAATGTTGTCTCTTTACCACCTGGAATCTATGGGAATAACTTTATGAAGCATTGATTTTGTCTGTCCATTCATCTGTCCGATCATCACACTATCATATTAATGGCTATAACTGAACATGATGGCCCATCGCAGTCACTAATCAAATAAAATTTTCTCAAAAGCTTTTTAAATTAAGAAATAAAAAATGACAAGCCGGGCTCTATTGTCTCATAATGCCCGAGTGTCCTAAGCGCATCACATTTATTACCGAGCCGCGTGAGCGGCGAGGTGATAAATGTGATTGGCTGAGGACGCGAGGGCATCATATGAGACAATAGAGCCCGGCTTGTCATTTTTTATTTCTATTCTAATGATGACCAAACTTAGACCTTTTGATGAACAATGAAACAGACGACAAAATCGATTCTTGGTAAAAACCAGTTCCTGCCGGTTTATCTGCTTTCAGAAAATGGGTAGGCGTGGCTTATCGCTATAGGGCCTATATTGGAGAATAGAGCCCGGCTCGCGTCTGTTGTCTTATAGGGAAAAAGAATCAAGTCATATTAGAATTATAATTAAATCATACAAAACATTATCTTTTTCTTTTAAAGCACATGTGTAAAAAAAAAGTACATTAATTGGATAGCAGTAAACAAACCCTGCTTTTATTCTATCTCAACTAAAATTCTGGTATGATTTTACAAAATGATAATAATTTAAATGGTTATAAATTTATCCGACTCTGATTTTATTTATATATATTTATTATTTTTGTAGTTTGACATGTTTATTATTTTGTACGTTGATATATTTATAAATTTTGTTTTACAGCATCAGATGTGGCTTCTGACATGGCCTCGGACGTGGCTTCCGATGTCATAAAGAAACGTATCGCAGATTCCTCCAAGTCTGACTAGATGTTGACGTCATCTATCACCGTGTACAGGAAGTCAAGATGGAGGGCGTATTGCAAACCAGACGGAATTCTCAGAAATGATTTAATTTTGGAACTTTAATTTCTATCAATGTTATCTGTCAATTTCAAGTATGAATTTACAATTTTTATTTACGGAATGTAATCTGAACACATACTGTAAGAGTTACTGTTATAATTTGTTTTCTTCATGTCTATAAGATAAAGAAAGTGCAATGTATCAAATTGTGTTTTTTTTAATTATATGTACTTTTGTTAATAAAAACGTGACAAAGAATCTCATACGCAGAAAAAGTTATTGTACTATTCTATTGATTGATGCATATAATGCAAGATGACGGAAGTATGAAAGAAAAGTAATGCATTGTTATAATCAGGGTCGGTACTAGTCAGTTATTTTCATGACAAAAATCCAAAAGATTATTTTCTCAGTATTGAATGGAATGTTGTACTAATTGGCTTAAGGTGTAGAACATTGTTGATTTGATATAGTATCCGTTATTCCTTCATAAATCATATAATCTAACTTAACTTTGCTCAAATTCTTAATTACATGTATTTGAATGTATACATATTTCATGGAGTTTTGTGTACTTTCTTACTGTCAACATATATTGTAGTTTTGAATTTAAGATTCTCAAGGTATATTATGAACTGTAAATGTGCATGCTATTTATTACAATTTATAGATGTAGTATTGTATTTAAATTATAATTGCATATCACATTCCCCCTTCTAATTCTTGTTCGGTTATTTCTTTGGTTTCAGTCTTTATGTACTTCTTTTCATCTGAATCAAATCAAAATTCAAATGGAGCAAATCAGACACTCATTCAGCAAAGATCGAAATGTACCTATGGAATCAATTAAAAATTTTCAGATACATACAAGGATGTGAATTTTTAGAGGTGAAAATGAGGTTGTCTTCGTTTTTTACTCTATTATCCAAGTTACGATTAATATTGCTTCTACAAATTTTTAAGAACTAACATTTCAAATCAATACAAGTACATGTACACATGTTTATTGTTAATTTAGGAAGTTGACTTCCTCTTATCCTTGAGGTGGTAGATAATATACCGTTGATTAGAATATCGGAGAAGTCTGTAAGTACCAAAGTTGAGCATCACTGAAGGAAATGTTTTGTATATTTTTTCTTGTTTAACTATGACCCTAAGTGTTCATATGGTAGAGAATGCAATCTGTTTTCGTGATGCTTGCCTTTTTGGTGTTGTAAATGTTTTTGATTTGCACTCCCTACCTCTCTAAAATAGAGATTAAGCACAGTGTTTATACTTTGTTCATGTGTTAGACTAGAACATTATGCAGTACAAATTGGAAATAAGCAACATTATCATTATTGAAGCTTATGTGTATCAAGTTCATATCTAACATTTCATGTCTCATAATTAAAAAAAATCCAATTAGAATGTCAATGTTAAAATTTTAACCTGTAACATAGAAGGCAGATATACTATATTTAGGAAGAAAATTTGTGTTTTATACTTGTGAACTTTGAAAATATTTATACTTTGATATGAAATCAGACCTAAAATGTTGATAAGAGACTACTACAAACTAGATTGACACATACCAAACCAAACCTTATCTCAAGATCATATTGTGATTACGATTTCTTTTTATTTGCAATTAAAAATTGTCAACGTTCCATGAGAGCACTTTGAACATCTAAGACTTTCCTACTCTGCAGCAGAAAAATGAGGGGAACTGAAAGTAAATTCTGTTATCCTGCTCTGTGAATTTAGATGACTAAAAATTTTGACACAACTACAGCAAATAGACAGTAATGAAACATCACATGTCATGCTTATGCATTTTTTGACGAGTTGAATAGTAAGGGTTCATAATGAACAACTTTTCGCTGTAAATTCATTGCTCTGAATGCATTTTTCTAGTCTTCTATAATAAAACTTCCTTTACTTACAAATCTTCGTATTTTATTTTCCGTTATTCAGATAGTCACTGACACTTGCTGTCATTCAATCTCTGATAAATCTACACTTAACATGTAGCTCATCTGGATCCTCAGCAAGAATGAATCATATTCACTTATGAAGTCTATGAATCCAAGACTTGATACATGTATATATCATGATGAAACTCCATGAGAATTTTGTAATATACTAATCCGTCTTTTCAACATGCAGAGTTTCTTCAGATTTGGGATGTTATCTGGTGCAAACTAATTATGATTCTATGGAAACTTGTAAAATTATGAGTAAACATGACTCGAATATGATGTTTCTGAAGAAATTTAATTAAATCACAATATTGGATACTGTCCCAAATTGAAAGTTACTGTATACTGAAAAGACAGAGTATAGTTTGTTTCAGCCAGGACTGGTTCATTTGTCTCCGTTAGTCCGTCTTATTATGCATTGGTTGTGTACATATATTGGTTTTTGACTTTGAGGGCTACTTTATATATTTCGGCATACTTAGCTCATGCCCTACCCCTGATGCCTGTATCTGCACTGACTGGTAGTGACCAAACTTAGAGTACAATATGCTCGGTGATGAGCATTAGAATGCAGATTGTTAATGCTGCAAGTAACTTGTGACCTTTTGAAGAAATTTTATGGTTCAGTGGTAATGTTTTGAACAGTGTTAGTGTTTCATTTTATGGTTCAGTGGTGATGTTTTGAACAGTATTAGCGTTTCATATTATGGTTCAGTGTTGATGTTTTGAACAGTGTTAGTGTTTCATTTTATGGTTCAGTGTTGATGTTTTGAACAGTATTAGTGTTTCATTTTATGGTTCAGTGGTGATGTTTTGAACAGTGTTAGTGTTTCATTTTATGGTTCAGTGGTGATGTTTTGAACAGTATTAGTGTTTCATTTTATGGTTCAGTGGTGATGTTTTGAACAGTGTTAGTGTTTCATTTTATGGTTCAGTGGTGATGTTTTGAACAGTATTAGTGTTTCATTTTATGGTTCAGTGGTGATGTTTTGAACAGTATTAGTGTTTCATTTTATGGTTCAGTGGTGATGTTTTGAACAGTATTAGTGTTTCATTTTATGGTTCAGTGGTGATGTTTTGAACAGTGTTAGTGTTTCATTTTATGGTTCAGTGGTGATGTTTTGAACAGTATTAGTGTTTCATTTTATGGTTCAGTGGTGATGTTTTGAACAGTGTTAGTGTTTCATTTTATGGTTCAGTGGTGATGTTTTGAACAGTATTAGTGTTTCATTTTATGGTTCAGTGGTGATGTTTTGAACAGTATTAGTGTTTCATTTTATGGTTCAGTGGTGATGTTTTGAACAGTATTAGTGTTTCATTTTATGGTTCAGTGGTGATTAAATGGGAAGAGATGGGAAGGGGCAGATGTCATCAAGGAAAGCAGAACTTTATTACTCTCAAGGTCATTTGACATATTGAGCAGATGCTATAGCTTAAAGGAATTGTTACAGTTCTTGTAGCACGACTCCTATCAGAAGAACATCACACAATAGGGCCTAGGTAAATTTTTGTACTAGCCGCATGTTCATCTTTACTTGTTACAAAAGGTGGTGTCATCAAAGTGACCTTACAAGTGATTGTGGTTAGGGTAACAATTATCCAGGGCACAACTCCTTCCCCTATGCATAAATTTCAAGAGTTCACAAAAATGTTATTTAGGACCCATGGGTATGTCATGATCTTGAACAAAGATCAAGGTCATATAACTGTCACAGTCTGGGATGTGATTATTGTTATCATACCTTTGGCTCAATAGACTTTCCACATTGTAAGTTGTATGTCTTTGGTTCTGAATATGTCCATTGCAAACATTTTCAGAAGTTTAGTTTTTTCTTTAACAATTGCAAAAACTGAAACTAGAGCAAACTTCTGGCTGTAAGCTTTTGATAGCTGTCTTTAAGTCCAACTCTATAGGTCAAGAACTCTACGGACATTGCAATGAAGCCTTCCTTCTACATGTTCTCATTTAAAATGTTATGTACATCCTTAAAAGCCAACCTTCAAATGTAGAGAAGGAACAAAATGAAGTATGAATAGGAATTTTAAATACAACTGTATGCGAGACCTTGAGTGTGACCTTGCCCTCATTGAGCATTGAGTCTCTCAGATTTGATAGAGGTGTATGTCAAGTAATTAATAGAAAGTGTGAATACCAGACAGACAGAAGGACACCAGATAAAATTATCCCTCTGCATTGCAGGGTAAATAAAAATAAGCAACACATGTAAACAGATTGATGTCCTTTACTTTCATGTAAAACAAAGAAAGACACCATATTAAATTGGATTTGAAGCAAAATAAATAGTATTGTAACAAAATAACAGATGGAATGTATTGTCAAATTGCATTTGTGGAAGTTAAACATGTAAAGGACTGCAGTCCAATTATAAATGGAGTAGAAATACTGTTACTACAACATTTCATTTCTACCTTCTAAATACATATGTACTTGTGTGCAGCTTAAAACTTTTGCAATTTGAGAAATTCTATCAACAAGTCAGTTTAATAGATGCATCTACTTCTGTGTAACAACAAGAGCCTTTTCATTTAACACTAGGGCAAAATGTATATAGCTTACAGCTATTCCCATAGGGATGTATACAACACTATATGCTGTGGCTTCATATACAACAATGTAGAAGGTAAACAAAAATATTATATATAAAACACAGACATGGTGTCTGTATACTGTATCAGAGAACGGAAAGGAAACTCTTGATTTTTATGTATAATAAAGACTGATCTTCTAAAATCCAGTAGCGCTATGTAAAAGGAAACTACGTGATTTGTTGTTTCCTTCCTAACGTTAAGTGGATTAAAAAATATTCCCTCATAAGTAGTCAGCACTGCAAGTATTACTAATGTTGTTAACATCAGGTAATATAGATTACTATGGATGACATGTGTTTGTGTAGCACTAATGCCCCTTATACTACCTCAATGTCAAGGTCAGATGATACAAAAATGTTAACTTAAAGAGAGGTTGTCAAAAACAAAAATCATATAAAATGAAAAAGCTAGATAACACTTTAGTTTCTCAAAAATTACAGTATTTGGTTGAATTTGAACATCAAGGTCAAAGATTGCCAGGTCTAAAATTTTTATATTGAAACAGAAGTCTTGCAGGTAGTACACTAGTGAAATATGAAAACACTAGTCATTCAAATGTTTGGCGCAGTAACTAAACATTTAAGATCAAAGTCAAGAGATACAAGATTTTAGTATCAAATTGCAACTCATATTTTAATCAGAAAATTCATAACTTTATACTCAACTGTCAGTTTGTGGGGACAAGCTAATAGACAAAATTTTCTATGACCCGAAATTTCAAATGAAACGAACATTTCCTGCTCTCACTGTGACATGACATATGCCTGACTTATACATAAAAAATTGTGTGTCAGATTCCCCAATGTAACAAACGGGGATGAACATGGTGAAAATTATGAAAGACTTCTAACGATGTAACATAATAATGTAATATCTATCAGAGGTCTCATTACAATAGTAAGAGACAAAATGAGCTATTTTGCTGATTTTGCACACATGATCATTACAGAAGAGAGGTTTGTCAATTTCAACATATAATGCAGTGTTGTTGCAAGATAACTTCTACTCTATAATCAATTTCAAGAGTGCAAATTTGAAATATTTCACAATATTTCTAGTAAAATATAAACATTATTTCACTTTTAATCTTCTACAACCGAGACAAACTGAAAGATATTCACACTGCTCTTTACTACTCAATATTTTGTTTTTCACCAATAAGAAAATGTGAAAGTAAATGGCTTTTGATGAATTTTACTCATAGAAATGAGAAAAGAATAAAAAAAATTTCTTAAAAGATTAGAAGTTTCTTACTAATATAAGATCTCATATTGTTCCATTTACTACAGTTCAATTTTGTGACAATTTTTACTTCCTATGTATGTGCACTTTGTGCTATATATACATGAGAATATTACATTGTTTTTTCAAAAGATAAATTCTATTAATCATAATTTGAGAGTACTGCCGACACTAATACAGATAATTTTGAGTTGTGTTCCATGGTGTAGTATCTAAATTGTTTTCCTTTGATGTATTACATGTAATCTGATGACAATGATCTGTAGCCCATTCCCCCTCTTTATGATTAGAAATTTAAGGTGGTCACGAGGAATGCAATTTTCAGTGCAAGAGAATTTACGCAAGATTCAGTAACATTCTTTATATGAAGGTTGTTGATCATCCAGTGGATGCAAACTGCACTCCACTTGAGATTTATTTTCTAATATAAATAAAGTTGAAATGAATGGAGATTAAATCACCTAACATCAGTATAGTGCTATGACATAAGCTATGCTTGAAGTACAGTTCATCTATACATCACCAACCATGATCTAATTATTTATTGGAGCACCATTTGTATATGAACCTTGTTCATATAGGAACTAGATTTCTTCCTCTACTAGGGATCGGTAACTGCATCTTAGATCTGAGATAACCTATAGATGTTACATCTTTATATGAGCCAGGGGTTCACTTTGTAGCTACGTCTCGTAAGATCCCTCCGTAAATGTTACCTCCTGGAAACCCCGGTGCAGATATGTTAGCACTTCTAGGAAACCTGAACTGAAAGCACTAATGGCAGTGAATACTAGCTTCTCTCCAATTCTTCTAATGATTTTTTCATATAAGTCTGCATATCACCCATTTCTGTCACAGAAGAATACACCATTTCATAAAATATAACAGGCCACTGTTTTAATAATTCAGTCTTTTTTCTGTCTGTGAATATGGCATCCCTTGCTATTTCATGAACATAAGTCCTTGCAAAACTTCTTTTTGAAACTTGCTCCTGTAAAGAAGGATGAGATAGATGCATTTATGTTGGTTTCATTACCCCAATGAAAATACAGAAGCACAAAGGGATTGACGAAAGAAAGAATTTAAAAGATTTATAATCTTTTTCTGCAAACAATTTACACATTCAGTTTACAATCATACACTTTAGATCAAACATTTAAAGAAGGCTTAATGATTTATGTGGTTTTTGTAATCTTTTTCTGTGATGACAAGGTCTACAACGTATAAAAATGTTTTACATCGCATTTTTGCAGATTTTGTCAACTTTAGACTTTTTACAGACATAACAATATTTGTTCTTGAGCCATGAATACTGCCCATGTCACCTGACCTTGAAACTCTGCAAGCTTAATCATTTCTTAAGGCCAGTTCCAATACATGTATATTGAATATTTAGATAAAAAATTCAGACAAGAGTCTCAATCACAAAAACAAAATTAAAAGGATTCAAAACAGTAATTTTGTACTCCCCTCTTGACATAATAAATTATAATGCCAAGTATTAGTGGCAGAGAAGATAAGTTGGCGATACCTGTTGCCTGGCGTTGATAGCCTCTGATTGTTGGTAGGTCAGTCCGGCACGCCCCACAAACTCTCCCTGGGATTTAGTGTCCTTGCCCTCTAATATCTTCTTGGTTTTCTCCTCACTCATAGACAGGAGCTGTTTCCTCCTATAATCAAACAAGAAGTATATCATAATGTTGTACATAATCTCACACAATGTCTGCGGATTTAGACACCTGCAAGAAAGTTCGATTCCACACTTCACAAATTTAGTTTTTTTTTCTCTCTAAATTTTACTTTTACCGCAAGATAGGATAAATGTTGGCCAATGAGCATTGTACAGATTCCACTAAACACTTCAATAAACGATTTTCTGAATGCACAATTCCAGTCATGATTTCAGGTCGAATATAAATGAACAAAAAAACCCAATGATCTTAATTGCAATATAATCCCGAGGAAGCAATAATTAGCCATGTATATCAATAGACATCGGTTTGTCAACAGATTTCAGAACGTGATAACATTCCTGTGAGGATTCAGGTCCACAAACAACGACCATTACTAATGATTTATAGGCCAACGATATCCAAATCTCATGTACAAACTTAATACATCTCATTGTACAAATACACAATATAAAACAAAGGAGGCATCACTGTAAATTATCCCGTGTCGCACGACCACGATCTATTTATTGTTTTGGTCTTAAAGACCCCGATGTGGTTATTTTAGCGTTAATTACAGTGACAGAGACGACAAAGTTTTGGCAGAGATGTCATGAACATCATCGATACCCAAGATATTTTTAATATAGACATACATAGTAAAATCATAGTTCGCAGGGTCAACTCGTGACCTGAATTGTGTATGTTAGAAGTAGATGTGAAAAAAGACCATCATTCTGGAGAAAATATTCCGTTTTAATTATTTCATCCAAACAAACATAGTACAAGTACTTATCGAAAGATGGTTCGACATTTCTTCATACAAGTCCAGATCCATTTGAGAAAATTTCAGAGGTACCTTATTCCAAAATTATAATGACGTCATTGACATTTCTACCATGACATCATTCATCTATTGAATTCCCATGAAAATTACATTACATTAGCGTATTTAGTACGATAACTGGATATCATAACCAGTGAAATGTATATTACTGCTCCCACGGATTTCGCAGGACATTTGCTAACTTTGACCAGTTTCTCTGGTTTTATATGTCTCAGGTTTCATGATTTTTGAACAATTAAGTTACGATGGGGTTTGAATTTTATTGCGATCTTTGTCACTAAAATCCATTTTATATTTCTAAGTAAACATATTCTGAAACAAGCATTATTGTGTGAGAGAAAGAATCGTCATAATCTCCTTTTTTGACCAATTTCTTCAACTTACGGAGTCAGCGTCGGAGCCGGGGTAGATATATAGGAGCTAGTGGTACGTCTAAGAGAGAAGGATTGCCGCTCGTCGTAACCTTCTATAAACTGTCTACCATCATAACCATGGATAGTGGTTTGCTGACGACCATTCTTTAAACCTTTACCAAAGCCGTGTCGATTAATCATTTGGTTTTGATCGTTGAAAATTTGCGGATTGTCGTGATTATTGAATATATTGGTTTGACTAGAAATCACAGGTTCTTCACTTTTCTCCGCTGCTTGCACTTGTATGAGTTTCAATGACACTTTCATTTCTGGCATTTTTTCAAAGTCTGTAATTTTCGTGGGCTCTGGGGATGATCCCCAAACATTGCGACTCAGTTTGGGGCGTCCAAATGAAAACCCATTGCTATATGACGCCCTGAACGGCGCATTTGAGGTACCACACGTTGGCGTCACGGAGAAGCTGCGCGTCAGACGTGGTTTGGCACGGATGTCTATTTTAGTAGCACTCATTGACGTTACACTAGTCATATTGCCGTTAGCTTTCTCCAGTAGCTCATCACGGGGAATTGACCTTTTCGGTAAAAATCCCAAATTCATTTTTATGTAGGGAGTGGATCCAGGTTGTTGTGGTTTCCGCATGATTTCTTGTCCGACACATCCATTACTCATTTTACAAAATGTCCATTCGTTCTTTATTCATAGAAATTCACTTTCCAAAACGCACTTTCTTTATTCACAGAAATTCCCTTTCCAAAACTTAAGTCACTAACGAAAATAATTACAACTGCATTCATTTCTTTAAGTTTATATCACATATCGACTACCTGGCAATAAATGCATTAGATTGCATTTCTTTCGCGTAAACTCCCATGGCGGTTATCTTAATGGTAATCACAAAACACTAAAGTAGTCATAAACGCAGGTCACAGAATTCCACACGATATGGACTTTATATAAGGAATCCTTCACATCCCTTTTGGTTACATTTTCTTCCCTCTCCAGACAAGGTCGTACGAGATCAGAAGTAAGCAAATATCGCATGAGCGACATCCCTAGATACCCAACAAAGGCGCGTGTTTAATTAGTTAAATTAGTAACATTCTTGCACTTTACAAAATACAAGTGTCATATCAAGTGCCGCTTAGCACCGCCCGTTTCTGCTATAGATGTACGATTCCACAATATTATATACCCTGATAGACCGTAATCAACACCTATTATCAAACTGGGCTTTAAAAACCCCAAAGCGAGGATTGCTTCTGTCTTAATTCACAGATCATTGCATATTTATTGACCATGTGAAGTGGCACATTTAGTGGCTGCAATCATTCAACATTAAAGCAGAGCTTGATTTCTGAATACCCATTGTCAATCGGTTGTTCATTAAACACACAAAGCTATCTGCAAATATGACTAACCTTCTTTGAGTAAATTATTAGTAAATGTCACTAGTTTAATATTTGTTTCAGGCGACGGAAATTGAAGGCAAAAATCTTCAGAGACTTAAAGTTATGTTTATATTAGAATTCTTAATGAGAAGTCGATGAAATATTTGAGGAAAAAGAAACTTAATGTCGATAATCAATAACACGACTAAAGATTTGTAATGTGACAAAAATTAATTATTGCAAGGAAGGATTTAGTGACAAATAGGGTTTCTAATACTTTTACAGCCCTACATAAGAATGTTTGCACCGAAAGCTTTGTGGTTGAATAATAGCACCACCACCTCGGAAATTACATGACCTAAACCTTATCATTGTAGCTTATCTTTTAGACTGCATTCTGCAAACTTTATCCCCATTCAATCATAGGGAGTGAAGACTGTCCAACTGCCAGAATGTTCACAATGGATGTTACTAATCCTTATGTGAGGAAATCAGTCCTATGTTATTAGTCATCATTTACAACTACATAAGAGCAAGAGGGAGAGGGAGGGGGTGGCCAAGTGAAAGGTCAATGAAACTGGGTCTGCAGTTAGTGTTGGTAATGAGTACAAATGTACATGTAATGGTGACATTTATCCTTGAATTTCCCAGTGTGTTCTCTTCCTTACAGGCATTAATAAGATCAACCCAGCATACAATATAATGACCTTGACCTTCTGACCCTTTAGATATTACTACATGTAATCCTCATGTGACGAAATAATCCTGTGTTATCATTTAAAAAACACAAGGGCAAATGAGACAGGGAAGGAAAAGTGCAAGGTCATTGAAACTGGGTCTGCAGTGTTTGTAAAGTGCATTTACTGGTGAGTTTTATTAATTCGTTGAAAAAAATCCCTATGCAGCATACTTTTACTTCACATGCACCAAACTTTATATATAAAACCCAACATACATCATAATGTCATTGACCTTCAGCATTTTCTGTGACACTAACCCTTGACCTTGATAGCTATAATGTCCATGACCTTTATTAAAGTGGAAAAAACACTACCTTTTGATGTGCCATTTTATACAGTGTTATTATCATTGCCCCTAGTATGATTGTCTGCATTGGGTATTTCTAAAATCTTATTTTACAAACTAAGTTTCATAAGCTAACTCATATATACATAGTTTCATAATGACAATAATGACTTTCTAACACATTCTTAGTAACCTTATCAACAGGATTCACGCAAAACTGCCTTTTAAAATTTACATTATGATATATAAATCATCAATTTTTCCCTACTTTTGTCTTCAGACAACACCTTGAAGTAATATTTGTTCTGCACATTGTAAAATTTATGATGCTTATCAAGTCAAAAAATTAAATGTCAAATATATACAATGCATGGTAAATATAGCTAAGATTGTCTATGTGAAAACCTGTATATAACGACATCCTGTTCTATACAACCATGTGAAATTCCACCCATAAAAATATAGGAACTTTCTGTTAAATGGGACAAACCAATGGAATTTTTAGCTCTAAGGAATAGACGTCTTTTGCTATTGACAAGCACAATGATGAACATATGATAAGATCTTATATTACTTTAATATGATAAATCATGTAAATCTTCACAACACTGACTCTAAATAATACTGACAATTCTACATGCATAAACTGATACAATATCACACAGCATTTAGCACTGTATCTACAAAGCTGGGTCTAATTTAATTAATCCCTGTGCAATAGGACCTTTTCCACCGGTTAGATTTGTTATTATTTTCTAAATTTCTAGAAAGTAAATCGAAAACCTACCTTGTTTCCCCAATAAGAGAGAGGAGTCTTGACTGCGGTAGTTGTGAGGTGGTGATGTGGGACACGGGACCAAATAACTTCTCCGAGTTAACGATGTCCCCTGCCGTAATCTGTTACACGAAGACAAAATTTCAAAGCCATAATTATCCATCTCATGCACATTGGTTGACCACTTTTTGTTCATTTTGAAAATGCAATTTTCAAAAGAAAGCTTACAAATCGTTTATGAAAATAAGAACAGTACAGATGTCAATCATCCAACTAATTATAGTAATCATCTTTTCTCCCAAATAATGAATCAACTTTCTGTTATAAAAGGAGCAAAATGTGGCAAATATACCTGTTTAGAAAACATGATAAATGAAAACATACCTCCACATCATTGATTTTTTTCAATGCGAAGTGTGCCAGCCTGAATATGACGTACATGCGCCACAGCGTGAATTTGGTGATGGGATTTCCGTCCGGTTGTATGGTTAGGAAGTCAATACGACGAATGTTTGACAATGCATTGATCTGTTGTAGTGAGCTAATGTTGGTGGCACTGAATGTCAGGGACTGAAGAAGGAAAAAGAATTTACAAAATACTTGCAGAATGTGTCATACAAGTCAACTATACATTTCACAGAAATAAAAAGAAAAACCTTAAAATATACAAGTTTTCCTATGGTCTTTATTTGATAATCTTGAAAATAACAAAGTTTGACAGAGGATTGATGAAGCATGAACCATACTAGCTGCGCAAGTCTGACACATCAAATGTAGGAACAATGTTTGAAAGGTTCTATACTCCTATGTACAAGTGTGGAAGTTATTGAGTATAGCATTATTTGATGAAAAACCTTTAAATCATGATGGTGATTTTATCAAATATAATTGTCAGCTTTTTTCTATAAAATGGTCTTTTGACAATTAAAACAGTTATATTAATGAAATTTTAAAATGTAGTCGTTATTCCTAAAGTCTATCATTCGAAAATGAAGTTCAACCTTAGTTATATAACAAATGGATACTCAAGTTTCTTCCACTGAAATATCAGAAGGGAGTGTAAAGTGTTATGCTTCTAAACTTGAATAATTTAAAATACTGATGTTATGGTAGACTTATCAAAATGCATATAGATGCATGTTACTTTAAGGAAGTCTAAAACAAATCCCAATATAGAAAAAAAAATAGCCAGCATTTTGAAAATGTTCTTACATAATGTGTTTTAAAAAACATACTTGGTTGACATCAAAAGCAGTAACTTACCAATTACTTTCACACTAATGAACTCTTTTCACAATTAAAGTACATTAATGATGTGAAATCATTGAGTTTTTTCCCTGTGTAGGCTGTCTCATTCAAACATAGACTTTGGTTCTTTACTTCTCTACTCAGAACAGAATTACTAATTTGATGTTATTGTGAGAACAGGGGAGAATTAAAGGCCATTGTATTGATAATCCATTTCAAAGGCCAATAAAATTAAAGATTTGTTGAATAATTCATAATACCTAACAGGATTTCTACAAAGTAATGATCCTGTTTAAAATCAAGGCTATAGAAATTGTCAACATGCCAAGGAAACTGTACTTGTGTGTCTCTTAATGAAAGTTTCTCTAGCTGTTATCTGATGTACCACGCTAATTTCTTACTAAAGTAGTGGTTATATGTAGTGAAAGTAATACAATCAGTACAATTTTTTTTTGCTGTGACCTTGAACACAACCCAACACAATCAAATGTCCATTTGATAATGACAACATAATCTTGAATCCTGAGATGTGGGGCATTTGGTGATCCAAAAATGAAATAAAAGAGCCAGCGGTAATGAAAATGGATGGTATTAAGTTCTTCAGTAGATGCTATGTAACAATGATTGGATGTACCAACCTCTGTGAAAGTTAAGTGAAAGTTTTGAGTACATATATTTTGGAAGACTTTTGTCATACTCTATGTATATAAGACATTTAAACACACTTTTACATAGGCATGGCCTAACAAAATAGCATTACTTTAACTTAATATTGGATTAGTAATCACAAACACTTGTTTTGGTAAATGAATGCTGAAAATTAAGATTTAAATCCTACAATAGGAGAAGTTACTTTAAATGAAGCATACACTCCTCAATAAAACATACAATAACGGTTATAAACGTCATCCAAACTGCATGGTTAGCTTGTTTCTCCTTTGTGTATTCACAGTTACTTTCACTTAGGAATGTATATCTTACTTTATCATGTTTATAAAACTATTTGTCATTCAGCCTAAATTCTTTAATTGACCTGTAGGGATAGGAGGAAATTAACTTTGAACCAGACAAAATGTTTGTAGAAGATATGTCCCCACTGTAATAGTTTTACTCTAGCAGCCATAATCAATGAAATCTTGACTTATGACCCTAATAGTAATAGGTACCTTTACCTCCTGTTCAGTATTTAATTATATATTATAATTTGGTTCGAATAAGTGAAAGGAATGCTGAGTCAAATTTGAAGTCGATTTCTCCTACAGTGACCTTAACATTTGACCTATTGACCTCAAAATCTCCAGCCCTCTTTCCCTCCTGAAAAGTAAGCATATGTACAAAGTTCATTTTAACTGGTGAAGTGGTTTTTGAGTTATCAGCTAGAAAACCACTAACCTTGAACTTTGATATAATGACCCAAAATTAATAGGCTTCTTCTGCTTTGATAAATAAACACATTTCTAGATATGATTTGAATAGGTGAAAGGGTGCTCGAATTATCATTTGGAAACCATTACTTCAAGTGTATTTTTAATAGCAGTGACATTGACCTTTGACCTATTGACCCCAAAATCTATATGCCTCTTCTCTTTATAAGTATGCATAATTCCAAATTTGGTTTGCATAGGTGTAAGGGTTCCTGAGTTATTATCAAGAAACTGAAAGTGTGACAGAATAACGGACAGAGCAATCTTAATGGCCACACCATAGCATGGTTGGGGGCATAACAATAATAGCAGAACCTTCAATGCAAATAATTTACTTGCTTATACATATGTAGTATAATATGTTAAAGCTAGACCTGTTATTAAGTATCATAAAGGTGCTTATTATATAATTTATTTCAACTGCCAAATGAAATGCAACTAGAACTCTTGTATATTTGTGCTGTAAGCTTTGTTGTGAAAAATTAAACAACATTAACTAGTGAATGGAAGCCCCATTACCTACGTTATGTCCAACGTTAGAATTTTAGCAGACAGACAAACAGACGGACGGACTAAAAACCAAATGGCACTATGTCTTTGATTCCAGTGGCATAAACAGGTTTTGGACAAAGCGCTAGGACTCTTAGAAAGTGACTATTACACAATTTGTAAAACATTTTGTACTGAAATGTAAGCAATACTGCTTCTGGTCCAAATCGCTGTTAAGGGACTTAGACATTTTTGTACTCTTTTTCCCCCTCCTCCCCTCAACAACAAAAAAAATCCCGGCAAAGCACTCCATAACTAATATTAAACATCAATGGAATCTAGTTAGTTGTAAGCATATGGTATTTACCTGCACTCCCGGGAAGCGTGTCCTAATTTTATGTAAATGTTTTGCTATTTCCTCAAAGTCGATGAATTTGAAGATAATATGAGTGATGGCTCCCACAGCCTGCATTCCCCAATTCCGGTCCATCGCCTCCAGTGACTGTGGTCCGTACAGTGTCAGGGTGTCCCCCTCCAAGTCTGCTACATTGTTCAGGTCACTGGCATAAGGACCCTGCTGACTGTAACAAAAACAAAGGGGTTATCACAATAGGTAAAGGGAGAAGGCCTAAAGCCAAAGGCTACTTCAGAATTCAGGCAAACTTCAATAATTATTACATTTTCAAGATGTCATTTATTTATCAGGCCATCAGTTTAAAGGAAAAGCATATGGAATTTCAAGCTAGAAGTAGATATTACACTTCAATCCATAAGGTCAGTGTGAATGTTCTCAATAAACAAACATTATTTCATAGTCAAGAGTCAGAGTCAGGAATATTTGAAATATGGAATATGAAAAGTAATGGGTCCACCGTGGTCAAACCAAAAGATACTGTCAATACTGAAAATTATTGCAATATAAAATTCAAGATCATAAAATTCAAATCTATATCAGTACATGTATTTTGTGTGAATGCTCTCGAGATATTGCAAATGTAAAAGACTTTGAAACTGAAGGGTCAAAGTTCCATTGGTTTTATTGTCAATAACCTAAGAATAAAACTTTTTCCATCTTTAAGAAACGGTAATGCTTAAAGCTAAGAAGTGTAACTGTTCAATGGTTGATGTTAAAGAATTTGGAATCATTGAAAGTTATACTTAAACCAAATTTTTTATAAGAAATATGAATACATCTGAATATCCTTCAGTAAGTAATACTTTTACATACTTATATATTTTTTTACATTAAAATTTAAACTGAATTGCTGTGTTTCATATATCCCAAAAATTGAGAGATTCACCAGTTAGTAATAAATCAGGAAATGTTTATGTTATTAGTGTATCAAAATAAAAATTCCTGAAATTGGAAGATAAACTATAGAAATATAACATTTGGACAAAAAACGTATCTTAAAAATTTTTGCGGACAAAGAAAGGTAACTCCTGCATGAAGTTTTCAAAAGATCCATAAAATGTTTGTTGGTATAGTCTATTTAAAGAAAAGTACTGTATGTGTCTAAGGAGATATACTTTAAAATGTTGGACAAACTACAAAAAAATTTTCTAATTCAGATTAAGGGTTGATATCGGACAAAGAAAGATAACTCCTATATTGTATAATTGAATTCACAAGACTTGAATGGAGAAATTACGTAAATCTAAATCTTTTTAAATTGATAAATCCTATATACTAACTTTAAAAGTTAAATCAAGAGTTCAATAGAATTTGATTATCTATAAAGTGGGCAGTTTAAATGTTTTTCATAAGATATCACTTCTGACTTTATAAATACTTATGAATAATTTGTCCTGTTATCCTTTAATTCAAACAAATTTACAACTTGTTTTTATTAACTTTTAACAACAAAACTATCATATCTAAAGTAAACACTTGTGGATTGTAATATTAATTTCTTCAGGTCTACTCTATAACAAATAAACCAAGAGGCAGAAATGCAATTATTGAATAACAAACAGAAAAAGCAATTATTTCATCACGAAAATTGAAGTAACAAATAGAATCTATAAATATTGGACTTCAGGGCAGACACCATGAGACACTATATCAATTCTGGACTCCTCAATGTCAACGCTTCATGGTTATTTAACAGTAGTAAGTAAATGGGATGTTAAATCAATATTTATAGAGGAAAAAATTTAGAAGAAACAATGGCAAAGCAAAGAGTTAAAACTCAATTCTAACTCAATTTTATCTACCATAACACAAATGTCAGAATTAGTCTAAGTTGGGTTAACTTAAGGCTAACTTACCTCTCATTTTTTCTACAGAAGGAAATTGAAACAAATTGGAAAAAATTGTGGTATGCATATCTAAAATATTCTTGTAAGTTAATAATGAAATTTTGCTTTGTGATGAGAAATTATTTCCAAGCTTAAATTACTTTTTAATGTGACCTACCCAAATATGACAACTTCTTTAAGTTGTCCTGGTTTGACTGCCTCTGGTACCTTCTTTGTGAGATTATTGCCGGTTTTTGGCCGTTCCGGTTCTACATAGCTATGACCACTACTTGGACGACTACCAGCTCTACTGCTCTGCTTTGACCCACTGTGTCATAAAAAAGGAAAATAATCATCATCATATAGTGTCTACAAGCTTTCACAAACGGATTTCTCATGGATAAAAAACATAGTGTTATCAGAGATGGCAGAGCTCACATCAATGGCAACATAATCTCCTGACCAGCATCTGTACGTACATTGCACCAAGTATCTCCAGATTCATCACTCATACATCTTTGGTTGATAAAAGAGTTGAAGTAAGATGGAAATGAAGGTGTCTTATTTCACCTTACCTGGTTGCTCAATCATGAAATACGAGTCAGATGCAACATCTGTACCATACCTTGCAGTAAGCATCCTCAGATGCATCATCAAAATAGGTTCGATTGATATAGGACTTACAATAGGTTGGAAATGGACTTAAACCATTTTACTTAGCCTGGTCGTTCAAGCATGAAATATAGTTCAGATGCAGAATCCATACCATGCATTGCAGTAAGCATCCTCAGATGCATCAACCACACAAATTTGGTTGACTTAGAAATTAGAATAGGCTGGAAATGGACCTGTCCCATTTTATTTACTGTCCTGTTCACTAAATCCAGAGCACCTTGTTTTCCCTGTTTTCTCTAAAATGTGATACTGTCATCTTCCAAAAAGATATCAGTTTTACAGTACTGCTTTAGTCATAACAGAAAATACCATTGTTTTGGCTGTACATCAATTTAATTAGAAATAGGATGGAAAATAAAAAGTCTACGGTGATTTTCTATAGTAAAATCGCTGAAAATGCGTGACATTGGGAGCTTTGACGTCACTGTTTACTAAATTGCTGACATGGAGAACAATATGGCAGCAGTTTGAAATTAACATGGAAATTTCCTGTAACATTTTATTTTTCATATCGCGGTTTGAAGGCAGTTGATAGGGTAAGTTGAAGTTAATTTCCAGTTACGACTAAAGGAGGTCAATTCTTGGAAACTATAATTTATAGTAAAATTCTTCAGATGACAGATTAAATCGCCAAAACAGGGTGCTCTGGAACAGGTGAACAGGACAGTAAGTGGTTGCTCAAGCATGAAATATAGGTCAGATGCAGCATCCTTACCATGAATTGTAGTAAGCATCCTAAGTTGCACCATCCATACAAATTTGATTGAGCTGGGATTTAACATAGGCTGAAAATGGACCTGTCCCATTTTAATTAATCTCGCTGTAGGACTTATAGGAGGCTAAGTATAGAGCTGTTCTGTTTTTCTTAACCTGAGTGTGGGCGCCAATGCCAATGACAATGCCAATGTTCAGACGCCAGGGCAATAGCATAAGCTTCCCTCTACTTTGTCGAGGTGAGCTTAAAATGCCGGAATCCCTAGTCTGTTGGTCATCCCTTTGTAAAGAATCGAGGCTGCCTCTGCTTTTAAATGCCTTTGAGGCTTGTGCGACTAGAATGGAACTGATGCGTACCTACTAGTACCAGAGATCGACCAGAAAAATAGCAGACTTCATTGTACAAGTAACATAGAAGCAGTGGATAAAACAGAAATGCAATGTATAAGAACCAAACAAAATGGAAAATGAATGGGCATCTGTTACTTGTCCGTTTGCCTCTAGTAGGTGTCAGTTACAACTCTGTTTTCTTTGTTTCCACATCCCTTAGATCATGACTCAAGTCTACCAGACATCAAAGGACACCTAATTGACATCTACCAAACAGCTAACCGGAGATGAAACAGACGTCTAACGGACAGAATGGACAAGTAACATACACATAACAGACATCTTAGTCTGTTCTTTCTGGTGGCAAGATTTTAACATGCTCAAAACTTTCCACCACACAAAATAAAGACCAAAGAACATCAACGGATGAGTAACACACTCATTGGACGACTAACAGATGAGTAACGGTTGCAAACGGAGACCAACGGATTGAAAATTTTATTCGTTAGTCGTCCCTTTGCCTTATCTGTTTTGTGTGACAGAGGCATTACAGGCTTTCTATGAATATATAAGAATCAACATTTTTTAAAAGTTGTCTTCCATCAGACTTCAGCTGAAAGTCATACCAATTTGAACAAATTTCTTTCAACAGTAGTTAAATCACAAGTAAGAAGTTTCAAATTACAAAAAAAGAAATAAGTTTGGTTAAGTTGTCTTGTTGTCACTGAAGGACTTAATGTACTGTCCAAATGTTGTGCTTATGATGCATTACATCCTTTAAGTTTTCAGTAAAAAAAACTCCTACCTATTTACTGACTCTACATCCAGGTTTTCCTCATTCTCGTTTCCGTTTGGGGATATGACATCAGAGTTGGGCACGGAGCCTACATGGTTGGCGTACAGTTCCGGCATCTTGACTAGCTTACTAGTACGGTTAATCATGGTACCCTGCATTACTTCCCACTGCCGTTTGGCATTGTTAATGGCCAATCTCTTCTTCTCCTAATATAAATATAGTATAGATTTTATGCAGACATATAATATAAATGAGTTGTATAAAACTATATGGATTTGAGTTACTACATTGTTATACACATTCCATCATTACAGAGAGTGTGTATAAATCCATCACCTTTGAGTAACACCTATCCTGCTATGTTTGAATATTGTATGTGTTACGTTAGGGAGAAAAGCCGAAAACTATCCATTATGTCAGAGAAAGTACTGATCGAGGCCCGTCAGGGCCGAGATCAGTTCTTTCTCTGACATAATGGATAGTTTGAGGCTTTTCACCCACTTAAAACATGACATCTTTTGTTTTAATAATGGATAGTCACAGGTAAAATCCTTTCGCTGAATTTGGACACCTCAAAATCAAGAACCGTATCATTGGTCAAGGGATGATGATCAGGTGCATGTAGCTTGACTCCCTGGTCAGTCAACCGATCGATTTCTTTTGTCTGAATAATGGACACTTTCATGTCAAGGTCAATCACTGAGTTGTTGAGAAAATAATTCATTTCGATGTAGCAACGCTTGTGATATACAGTGTATTTTTCGTATGGATCTCGTTCTTATTTTTATCAAATTAATGCTTTTAAAAAACTAATTGATCATTTTTAATTGAAGCGTCATGTTTTGGACATAGACTGTAGCCATGTTTTTTTAGTATTTTTCTAAAGACAACGCGAAACATAGGATGTAATTCGTCTTGGATTTCAACATTTTGAAGTTTTACTTACTTTATTTTACATGTATTTGATTTACTTCTATTTCATTGTATTTTCGGACCTACGAGATTGAAATATATCCTCATAAAATTATGAAATCCGCGCATCCATGGATTCTTTCGTTTATTAATATAGAGGAACATGTTTTACCCCAAAAGAGGAATATTAATGGATATGGAATTTGAAATCGGAATTATCAAAGAAACTTGGAAACAATTTTCGTTGGGACATAAAGTTCTTTGTGTGTGATATTATGTCATCTGATTTGGATTTTTTTGTCTGAAAATTTACCTGTTACTGTCCATTAAGTTACCTTTAACTGTCCATTATTTTTAATAATGGACAGTTTTGGCAAACTTAATGGACAGCTACAGGTGAACTTTTGGACGAAAAAGGATCATGTTGAGACAATATCACATAGAAAGAACTGTTTAGACAATGGGATGACGTCATAGTCATGTTTTAAATTCTAATAAAGTCAATATCATACGATAAGATTAATCACTTCAAGATTACAATGCAACTTTATTTATATCTTTTACACATACCAATATTTTTTTTAAAATTCTGTCACCCCTCACCAGATTTTTGTTAGGAAAAATAAAACAACAAAAATGAAAATGAAAAAGAATATGAAGACAGTGTCAACATGATACTTAGTCCGAAGTCACTCAATATCTGAACGCAAACTAAATTGACCTTATATTGACCAGTTTCTACCATGAGGTCCCTGACAAACATACAAATTGACTGACCAGTATGACCAATATCTTTTTATGTAAAGTATGTCAACACTGACCAAAATTAAAATGGACTTTTATCTGATCACATGAAGTACTATTTTATCATTTCAAGGAGAAGATTTTATAGAAGGGCAAGTTCTCATGGCAACTTGTAATGTGTAGCAAAGTTTCATACATGTAACTCCTTCCTAATCAAATTTTCAAAACTGTTTGATGATAACTAAATTCTATACCATCCTGTGTGAAACCTGTAACTATCGTAGTACGACCAGCTTCCAACAAATTCATTGTTAAGACAACATTTTGTTTTTCAAATTTTCAAATTGAAATGATCAGCCTGTTGCCTGTATTCATTCATCACATGCAAATTATTCAAAGCAGCATCTGTAAAATGTGCAGAATGTAGGTTAACCCTATACCATGCACATGATCAACGACTTTCTATGTATGATTCTAAGGTTAAAATTTAACAAAAGCCAAACTAAAAATGTCTTGTACACATTACTAGCTATGAAATATATGGACAAAAACAATGATGTTTTTTTTTATGATGCCTGTTTACACACTTTTAAACTCCTCTATGGTTTGAATAAATTTCCAATATGTTTTGAAAATTTCAGTTTCAGAGAATTGTGATTCAAATAATGGATTCTAGACTGGATTCCGCTGTAATCTAATTCTAAATAACTTCTTCATTTTAAATCTTTTTTTTTTCATACAGATCTTTCCTTTCTAGAGGCATATTTATATGAACTAAAAATTGAAAAGTAAACATAATAAACACCCCTTTTCTAAAAATTTCATAATAAAAGAAGCCTATGATTATGAGAGAACAAGTAATGAATGAAAATTGATTGGTTTAGTATCAAATACGACACTGATGATGCAACCATGATCTACCGCATATCTATAATCAGTGCAGAACGGTGTGACGCTATGGGGGCGGGGTGGTAGGGGCGGCCATACATCGTTTGTATTGTTGTCTCCTACACTAATTACCGTCACCATCTGTCACCAAATATAAAACAACCCATACAGTATTAATCAACATTAAGTAGGTAACAATAGTAGCGATTACAAGACTTCTTGTCTTACTGCTCTTTGTAAATCACTTAAATAAGAATTCTGAAGCAGCCTTACTATATGTGAAATATGTTCATTTTCTAAAATAATCAAATGTATATTTGACCTTTAGGTAACTATATAATTTTGACAGGGATCTTTAAAAAATCACATCCCTTTTTTATTGCATCCTTTGGTAAATACATGAATACGCCAAGAAAGAGAATCAGACCTATCCACAGTGTAATAAGTTGATCTATTAGGGGAAAGGGACTTAGCATCATTATCAAAAAATTGGTCAAAAATGCTTATCTCTTTAATATCCATATATTTCCAGAAAATTCATAAGTAGAACCCCTTAGCCGAGCTGTCCAGGCTATAAAAAAGATAGATTCTGGCATAGCTATATATGTGGTTCGGTTGGGCAGATCACATAATGAAAAAAAGACTATCAGTAGAATGTTATAGCTCTTTAAAACATGTTCTTAACAAAAAAGATCTGTGTTTTGTGACAGAATCAAATTAATAAATGTCTCACTATTACCTGTACATAGCCAATTATAAAGAGACCATACCATAAGTATCATTACAGTATTAGAGTATCTGAGATTTGTTTAAATTCTACAGCTTTAAAAATTATCAATGAAAATCCTTACATACTTTAATGAAATTTATTTCATACTTGATATCATAATAATACTTTGTAACAATTCTTTACATGTATAATTCTTAAGAATACGTCTACATCTGAGAGACTCTAGTTTAATTACAAACAAATCTACATCAGAATTCAAGGAGAGAAAAAAGGTTTGATATTGAAAAATTCAAGACTTTCCAACTGATGAAATCTTATGGACGTACTGTGTAACCATCTGTTACCATCAGATTAATTATTTTTGTATGTTTGTTTGTTAGTATCTGCGATGACCATGCATATTTTCTCTTGGTTTCATTTGAATTCCTGTAGGAGTTATAAGGGTTATTGTGTACAACATGCCTCTCCTTGCTAGCTTCCCTTTTTATATAGATTGATACTTTTTATTAATTTTAGTGTTAAGATGCTGTCTTACATGCTGACCTGGCCTGTATGTATTATCAGTGATTCTACTTTATAGACAGTGCTACCTACCAAACTGACAGGGGCCACAGTCATCTAGAATTACGACGTACATTTTTACTATTCAACATACTGATCAAACTTTCACTACATAGAATTCTGCGAGAAGGTATTTAGGGACATCTAATTACATTACACTTACTTCTAGATGACCCTATACACCTTTTGTAGATTTAGTGAGAGAAGTAAACAGCTCATTTCAAAGGCAGCACAATTAACGTGCATGTTAAAAATGACACAACATAACAGAAATAAATATAACTTGAAAAATACAACTTTCAACATAATATAACAATAGATTTATATATCAAACAATAGAAATACCCCTATCTTACCTTGAGTACATTGGCTTTATTCATTTCTCTTTTCTTCTCCTCTTCCTTTCTTGCCATTACCAGAGCTATTCTTCTTTCTTCCTCCTACAATGATGGCCATTTTTATTATTCATATTTTTAAACAACAGAACTAAGAATCAAAACATGGATTGTCATAATATTTCATTAAATATGACCTTGAAAGTTCAAACTTCTTAAGCATGCTCCTAACATGATCATTTATCTGTACATGTATATGAAATATGAAAAGCTGTTCCTTGAAATACTGCAACGCGTTGATGGATGGACAGATGGAGAGGTATCATGATTCTAAAGGCTCTCACATTATCATGTTGGGCCTTTTATAGTATTTATCTAATAATATTCTATAAATATACATGTACATGTATAAGTAATGCTTCTTTACAATCTATGAGAAATAAAAATTTGGTTTTATTTGGAAGAAATATATATCATTTAGAGCTAAGCAATATCAGTAATTGAGATTTAAGATGTAGCTCTTACAAATATATGATATTGTACAAAAGATCAAAGGTTTGAATATATCCATGATTATATTTTTGCAATCATTATAATACATATATGGAAAATAATAATAAAACATATCAATCACAAATAGAGAGAAATACAAGATTTGAAACAGAACGGGTGATTTCGACAAGTTCCCTGGTACAATGTAGAGAAAGGAAAAAGAAGAGAGTATCTGAAAGGTGTCAAGGTCACTTGTGTACTGCAGTCACCCGTTAAAGTGTGCCATGGTAACGATACTGTATAATGTTGGATTAATTACAAAAATGCAGTGAGGTGTATACATATTTGATGTTTACTACCAATTGTTTGCAATACATGTGGCCTTGCAGGCTCAATAGGCCTGATCCCTTTATATGAGGTAGCGCGCTATATAAATCGTATGCGGCAGCAGTTTTAGGCTCAGATGGAATCAGTTTGGGAAAAAGTCCAATAGAATAGGATTTCTGTGAAGGAAAACGAAAATCTGGTCAGAAAATTTAGCATGAATTTTCCTTCGCATGAACTTATTTCTGATTCATGTAGGACTATATGTTTTGTGAAGTTTACAAAGACTTTTGAGTTGGCTTGTAGCAGGAACACAATTGTGGATAATGGTATAACATAGAAAATTAATATGTACTTTTTTAAAAGGTCAAGGTCAGATCAACTTCTCAGAAGGTGAACTTTTCAAACAGTCAGGGTCAAGTCAATGTTGTTGACCAAAGAAAAATCTTATACAAAGAAAACACTGAAGAACAGGTTTGTCACCAGTCATATGTTTGACCCTGAATACTTGACCTTGACATTGGGTGCAGAGTCTTATCATGATTTACAATCCCTGCAAATTTAAAAGTTGTCTGATGTATATCAAGTAAGTGTGACTACCAGACGGATGGACAGACAGCCAGACTCCAGACAAAGTGATCCTTATATGTTGCTGCGTTGTAGGTGACATACAAAGCATGCTCTGAGTTAAGGTTATTGGAACAAAAATAGGCAGACTAAAACTATACGATGCCCCCAAAAATATCCTAGTCATTACCAGTGTATAGAAGCAGTTTCATGCATAATGAATGGACGTTGAAGAGAAAGGTAAATAATAGAATGATTTAGAGTAAATTCAGAATAGTTGATTTGTTTGTAATGTCTTGTAGATAAAAGTACAACTGATCATTACAGTAGATTGAATCGGCTGCTACTGAACACACAATATGTATGACAAACAGAGAAGCAATTCTGTGTTCCAATGACTGCACCAAAATGTAATGTGTTTCCATGACAAATTGTACAAGTATTTAGCTCTCCAAATTTATGCCATTATACATGTACACTATAGCTATTTGTCAATTATCTACTTTCCTTGAGCCAATTCAAAACTAAAAACAAGGAACCCTTATTAGATTCTCATTTGATGAACAATTTAAACCATAATTTTGTTTCAATTGACATGGTAATATATAGTACAGTTATATTTACATATATTTTTAAAAATACCAATTTCATACATAACTTACCTTAAATCTTGTAAAACCTTACTCATGTTTGGAGTATTATCAGTTTTATTGATATACAAGTAATTTTTACATATGTGCTTACTGTCACCCTTTTCATGTCCAGTATTTTATCGGTTTTAATTTTTACATATGTGCTGCACTAACCATTTTTCATGTCCGATGTAATTTCAGCTTTAAAGATTTTTTTACAGTACATGTTTGTGCTAAATGTCACCCTTTTCATGTCAAATGAAGTAAGTTTTATAGATATTTTTAATTATACACATATGTGCTTACTGTAACCCTTTTCATGTCCAATTAAGTACCAGTGTATAAATTTTTTTGGTTGCATATGTACTTGCCATAATTCTTTTCATTTTCAGCGTAGTACCAGTGTTACAGATTTTATTACATATGTGCTTACCATAACCCTTTTCATGTCCAGTGTAGTAGCGTTTGTATAGAATGTTTTTGCATGTGTGCTTACTGTAACCCTTTTCATGTCCAGTGTAGTACTGTTTCTATAGAATGTTTTACATATGTGCTTACCGTAACCCTTTATATGTCCAGTAAAGTACCGATTCTATATAATGTTTTACATATCTGCTAACCGTAACCCTTTTCATGTCCAGTGTTGTATTGTTTCTATAGAATGTTTTACATATGTGCTGACCACAACCCTTTTTATGTCCAGTGTTGTATTGTTTCTATAGAATGCTTTACATATGTGCTAACCGTAACCCTTTTTATGTCCAGTGTTGTATTGTTTCTATAGAATGTTTTACATATGTGCTAACCACAACCCTTTTCATGTCCAGTGTTGTATTGTTTCTATAGAATGCTTTACAAATGCGCTTACCGTAACCCTTTTCATTCCAGTGTAGTACCCTTTCTTTAGAATGTTTTACATGTGATTTCTGTAACCATTTTCATGCCAAGTGTAGTTCCATTTCAATAGAATATTATATATGTGTGCTTTCAGTTACCCTTTTCGTCTCTAGTGTAGTACCGTTTCGATAGAATGTTTTACCTATGTTCTTACTGTAACCCTTTTTTGTCCAGTGTAGGTCCAGTGTAACAGTTTATTTTACATGTGTGATAAGTGTATTTTTTTTCATATCCAATGTAGTGTTATTTCTATAGAATGTTTTACATATGTGCTTACCCTAACCATTTTTATGTCCAGTGTAGTACCGTTTCTATATAATGTTTTACATATGTGCTTACTGTAACCCTTTTCATGTCCAGTGTAGTACCATTTCTATAAAATGTTTTACATAAGTGCTTACTGTAACCCTTTTCGTGTCCAGTGTTGTACCGTTTCTGTAGAATGTTTTACATATACTAGTATATGCTTACCATAACCCTTTTCATGTCCAGTGTAGTACCGTTTCTATATAATGTTTTACATATGTGCTTACCGTAACCCTTTTCATGTCCAGTGTGTAGTACCGTTTCTATAGAATGTTTTACATATGTGTGCTTACCATAACCCTTTTCATGTCCAGTGTAGTACCATTGATATAGAATGTTTTAAATATGTGCTTACTGTAACCCTTTTCATGTCCAGTGTAGTACCTTTTCTACAGAATGCTTTACATATGTGCTTACTGTAACCCTTTTCATGTCCAGAGTTGTACCTTTTCTACAGAATGCTTTACATATGTGCTAACCGTAATCCTTTTCATGTCCAGTGTAGTACCGTTTCTATATAATGTTTTACATATGTGCTTACTGTAACCCTTTTCAAGTCCAGTGTAGTACCTTTTCTACAGAATGCTTTACATATGTGCTTACTGTAACCCTTTTCATGTCCAGAGTTGTACCTTTTCTACAGAATGCTTTACATATGTGCTTACCGAAACCCTTTTCATGTCCAGTGTAGTAGCGTTTCTATAGAATGTTTTACATATGTGCTCACCGTAACCCTTTTCATGTCCAGTGTAGTACCGTTTCTATATAATGTTTTACATATGTGCTTACCGTAACCCTTTTCATGTCCAGTGTGTAGTACCGTTTCTATAAAATGTTTTACATATGTGCTTACTGTAACCCTTTTCATGTCCAGTGTAGTACCGTTTCTATATAACTTTTACATATGTGCTTACCGAAACCCTTTTCATGTCCAGTGTAGTACCGTTTCTATAGAATGTTTTACATATGTGCTAACCGTAACCCTTTTCATGTCCAGTGTGTAGTACCGTTTCTATATAATGTTTTACATATGTGCTTACCGTAACCCTTTTCATGTCCAGTGTGTAGTACCGTTTCTATATAATGTTTTACATATGTGCTTACCGTAACCCTTTTCATGTCCAGTGTAGTACCGTTTCCATAGAATGTTTTACATATGTGCTTACCGTAACCCTTTTCATGTCCAGTGTAGTACCGTTTCCATAGAATGTTTTACATATGTGCTTACCGTAACCCTTTTCATGTCCAGTGTAGTACCGTTTCCATAGAATGTTTTACATATGTGCTTACCGTAACCCTTTTCATGTCCAGTGTAGTACCGTTTCTATAAAATGTTTTACATATGTGCTTACTGTAACCCTTTTCATGTCCAGTGTAGTACCGTTTCTATATAACTTTTACATATGTGCTTACCGAAACCCTTTTCATGTCCAGTGTAGTACCGTTTCTATAGAATGTTTTACATATGTGCTTACCGTAACCCTTTTCATGTCCAGCTGTTTGAGCTGCTGCATATGGCGTAGTACCACTTGTTTATAGTACTGTTCCTGTGTGATAGGGTTTCCATCCAGAGATATCTCAGACAGACTGGTGGAGTCACCCAGGCATGCTATGTCCTCAAAACTGATAAAAAAAAGATATGAATAAGATATGAATAAAATTCTGAACAGGAAAAGTGTATTTTCTTTTCCCAACCTACTGTTGATATAGGTCAGTCCGCAACTAAATAAAGTGATGAATTTGGTGAATGTTATAAGATAATAAGAAAGGTGGCCCAGCTGAGATTTACTCAATTCTACAGAAGCAAAGTTCCTTTTATATGTTTTGGTTTAGATAAAGAATTCCTTTATCACTCTTAAAAGACAAAGGCCAACTTGTACTTTAAGCTAGTGATGTTGCTGTAGGTTTCTTTTTTGATTGTTCAATAACTACAATACAGATGTACCTCAAACAGCAAAATACCACAGAATTTTGAGATGTTCTAAGGAGAGAGGACAGAGGAAGATGCAGATAGAGAGAATAGTTGCAGCTTCAGAAAAAAAATAGCAATCCAAGGAATGCTTGTGTCGCCTGCGAAGCGGTTTGATTATTATTCTAGAAAGTGGTCAAATGAAATTCATTTGAAATATCAGACCTCTTAATTACAAATTAAAAGATATGGTCATTCTCAAATTTTCAGAAAAGAGTGTCCATCATCTAGGTCAAGGTCACTACGTAAAAATTGGTAACAAAAAGGTCTCATCATAAGAAATATGAAAGACCTATCACCTACCAATTAAAAGATATATTAAACCTTAATTTCTTAGAAAAGAAGGTCAAATAGCTAGGTCAAGGTCAAAAGGTTAAAATTATGGTATGTGTAGAAAGATCTTGTCACAAGAAATACACATGTGAAATACCAAAGCCCTATCACTTACCAATCAAAAGATATATACAATCTAATTTTTGTTTTGAAAAGAAGGTCAAATATGTAGGTCAAGGTCAGTAAGTAAAAAATTATGGTATGTGTAGAAAGGCATTGTTACAAGGAATACACATGTGAAATATCAAAGCCCTATCACCTACCAATCCAAAGATATAGCCAATTTTACTTTCCTTGAAAAAGAGGTCAAATATCTAGGTCAAGGTCACATATTATGGTCTGTGTAGAAAGATCTTGTCACAAGAAATACACATGTGAAATACCAAAGCCCTTTCACTTACCAATCAAAAGATATATACAATCTAAATTTTTTTTGAAAAGTAGGTCAAATATGTAAGTCAAGGTCAATAGGTAAAAAATAATGGTATGTGTAGAAAGACATTGTTACAAGGAATACACATGTGAAATATCAAAGCCCTATCACTTACCAATCAAAAGATATAGCGAATCTTATCTTTTTTTCAAAAGTAGGTCAAATATCTAGGTCAAGGTCACAAGGTCAAACATTATGGTATGTGTAGAAAGGTCTTGCCACAAGGATTGCATGTGTGAAATATCAAAGTCCTAACACTTACTAGTCAAAAGATATATCCATTCTTAATTTTTTTGAAAAGTAGGTCAAATATGTAGGTCAAGGTCACTGGGTCAAAAATTAAGGCATGTGTAGGAAGGTCTTGTCACAAGGAATACACATGTGAAATATCAAAGCCCTATCACTTACCATTCAAAAGTTATGGGCTGTGACACCCAAAGTGTGACAGACAGACAGACGGACGGACTGACAGACGGACAACGGACAAAGTGATCCCTAAGTGTCGCTATGCTTCGCAGGCGACACAAAAAATCAAATTTAAAACACCAAAATATACGCCACATTTCTACTCCTATTTGCTGAAGTATTGACGTACGTGCTGGGGACCTTTTTTTCTTCAGTTTATTTTTCTGAAATTTTGGTTGTGCGTCCTTATTTTCTTTATTTACTGAGCTACGAAACAGGAATTTGACCTTTGATCTACTATAGACTTCAATGTAAGGTTTAACTATCTTCAGTTTGAGGTTTCCATGTGTCTAAAAAATCATGACCTTGACATATGACCCCAAACGGACTTTCTCCCTTTTATCATGTTTATCTATAATCTAGTTTTTCAGTCTATGTCCACAACAGACAGTTTGGGTACGTATATGTCCTACTTCTACGCCTTCGTCTTTCAGTGGGCGTACGAAAAATCATAAATTCTTCTGCAAGTCAATTCTTCAAATTTCTAAATATTCAGATTATATAATTCCATCTAGTCTACATGTACATATCTTACAGTTTTATCAATAAACATCAATAATTTACCTTCTTATAGACAAAAACTTCCAACTCATATTGACAACAAATTTTCCTTCAAATCTGAAATCACTTTTGCCAACCACTTTCTGACGGTAAAATATCCAAAATCTCAAGTACAATACCTGACATTAAGAAGAAACTTTCTCAATGAGAGGGTCCTTGTTTGAATCAATATTACCTCACACTTGAGCATGAAAAAAAGTTATAAATTTCTAGACACCCGAAAAATAACTTTCTCATGCCTTCTATCGAGAAAACTCTTTTAAATACTTGACACAAAACCATAGTCCATATATATCGGACCAACTTATTTGAAGCAATGTTAAGTATCATACACAATGATTAAAGCCCCAGGTCTGTCAACAACGGTGCAATTCATTTCTGCTTTTTTTCAAAATCAATAATTGAATTTACCTTATTTGTTTCTAACAAACACTGTCACGACATTTGATACCTAGGTTTTTAACGTTTGAATTGGTATTTGGAAACAATGCAAGACACATACAAGGTATTCCTTTTACCCTATTGAACAAATGTTCATGTTATATGGTATGATTATAACATCCCTTTGATAGATGATACTGGCAGTGTACATGGGTCAAAGTCATGAAGCAAAAGTATATGAAGAGTAATTATAGCAGTATGTGAAGCATCAGGAGCAGAACAGAACTCTACAGACAAACATTTTACAGACAGACGTACAAGATACGAATTTCATAAGAGCACAATAAAAACACTGGAAGTCACCGAAAATTTGTGTATTTGAATGTTTGTGTGTGTGTTTTGTTTCATTCCTAAGTTTCTTGTAACATTACTTTTCAATAATTTTGCATATTTAAAGATTTAGGAGTAAACGGGGGATTTTTTTTTTAATTGTGTACTAGAATATACATGTGACATACTTTACAAAGGATGATATGAAAATATGTGAAAGTCATTCCTATTTCTAATGATGCCTACTATTTGTCCATAAAGAACTAAAGTCCGAAAAATACTCCAATGAAAAATTTACAAAGGTTATGGTATAAACCAATGAGTATGAACTTACAATTTTGAAGATCGGTGGTATTTGTGTTGCTTTTCTCTATAAGTTCTAAAATGCCACATAGCGATCTGAGTAAATCAGGGGCTGCAATTCCTGTGCATACTAACACATCCACTGTCCATATGTCGTTTTGTTGAACAGAAAATCTATATCACCATATCACCATTTCTAACTTTGATGTCAAGTTCGCAAATGTAAAGCAGTTCTGACCCAAATGAATTCCATTTAGTTTATATGTCTCTAAATCTCCATTATACCAATAATATAACAAAGTAAGTGGGTTCACGTTACGTCCGGGTAAGAATAACCATAAACATCACTGAATAATGCATAAATCGTTCGATATTAAGGAATTCTATCAAGCACTGGTACACAGAATCAAAATGGTTCAGTGAGATGTGATTTAACACCTTTTAAAATGTTTAGAACCCCTCCTCTTTAAAACTTAAGCCTCCACTCCACGTACATTGTCCTGGGGACGTTCTTATAGTACAGACGAAATCTCTGGATGAATAGATACCTTTATTCAGCTCTTTACTATATGGATATGACATTCAACAAGAGGCCAAACCATTCCTTGAAGTTTGACACCTGTTTGACGAATACGAGCAAGTCATATTTATTGATTTATCTACTGAAGTGCAGCTTTGTCGTCTAGAATTTCTGAATACAACTTTCTAAAGCTACAAAAACTGATATGATCTGGTAATCTAGCATACTAGTAGTATATTCAAACTGACGGAGTTCTTTGACTTTTCTGATCATGGCCCTCGTGACATTCCTGATGGCATGGGATTCAGTAGCTTCTTTCAAGATGCGACATTATTGATCAATGTTGTCTCCATGAAATACTAGTTAAAGTTCGTCCCGTTGAAATCTAACTTATTCAAATTTGACTAATGTCCCTTCATTGAGAGGTCATCCAAGATCAAACATATGCATTAGAAAATTACCATTACGATGTACACGGGGCTCGATTTCAGTTCGTGACGTATCCAATGATTATTCCGTAGTTACTGGTTAAACATATGGCATTCCGTCATTTTTTCTCTCAATGATTTAATTAAAATTCAAACGTTGCCATTGAAACTTTACTTTCAATACAACACAATAAACAATTCTGAGAATGGTAAAACAGACAGATCCAGATTTGATAATGTTCACGACAAATCCGAATTCCAAAGCACAAAATCGGGAAAAAGTGGTTACGAGCATACGCTGGTGGTGGTGTACAGGTATCAACTGTAACCCTTTTTCTTGCATTAATATATAGATGTCAAATATTCTGGTACTATTCCTTCATTGATCGTTTCTTTTCTTCAAATAAGCCGTTGCCGCTGTATTGCAGTCCCTCATATTCAGTTTATTTACCGGAGTTCATATAATGAACATAAAACTTCATAATATCGTGAAGGCGCGTTATTATAATTTACCGCCAGGCTAGGATTTAATGAACAAATATTTATTGAGCGGCACAAAGAAATTATTCAATTGAAAGATCGGATTCTACTTTACAAGGAAACAGGACACAAAATGAGGCAGGGTTTCTGATGGTAAAAATGCAATAAGTAGTTTAGAGGTGAATTGAATATAGGAAGAGAGCACAAGCAGGCAAATTTGAAGAATTATGGTCTCCCATTTTGGGTGTTTGTCACGATGGTAATTTAAGTTTTTTTTTATAAATCATAATAAATATAGGTTAAAATCCAGGGTAAAGATCACAAGGTACAAAATTTCAAAAGGTCTTGTCACATTGTATTCACGTGTAAATTTGAAAGCCCTTCCATGTATCAATCAAATGTTTTGCTCCAGTTTAAAGCTTTAATGACGAACAGACGGACACACAAATCGGATTTATGTCTTCGCGAAAGACAGGCCACAATGAGAAGAGCATTCTACATGACTTACGGTAATTCCGATAGCCTTTGCCAAAAAAAAAAAAAAAAAAAAAAAAAAAAAAAAAAAATTAAAAAATGATCATTTCAATAATTACATGAAAGTGTGAACTTAGCATTGACATGTTAAAATAAAGGTAAACATACGATAGAGCGATAGAGCGAATTATGAAGAAATTCAAACAATGGAATTATAGATATGACAGAATATCGACGACCAGACTTTACATTGTATTTATTCATAAAAACAAATAAACAGAAAAGAATAACACGGAGTCAATCAGGTTGAAAAGAATTTCACTTTTTTCTTTCAGGAATATGACTTTTAATTTAAAAGTTCTGTCACATTGGTATTCCTTAAAACTGTTCATTTACGAGTACAATGCATACATAAGGATTACCACGACATCTACTTCAAAAATCTTATCTTAACAAAAGTCTCATTGAAAGTCAAATTAAATATTATCTCGAAGGTCATCATGGTTGATGTTCGAAAAACCGCTTGTGAAATAAAACTGTAGATTGCAAATCTGTCGTTTTATTGTCCTTTTTCCCTAGCTGCCCCCCCCCCCCCCCCCAAGTTCTGAAGACTGAAAAGACATGGAGCTTGAATCTGCCAAAAGAGCTTCTTAACTATTCTATATTGTGTGATTATGTATTGAGATAGCAATATAGCGTATCAACTTTTTTTTTCTATCTACTGCGTGTAGGTTATGTAGAGATATTTGTATTTTCAATTTCCATATACATGTACTTTTTATCATAAACTAAATGTACATTCAATAATGTAGTATTAGAAGAAAATATCGGTTTATTAGGCCGAATTCAAGAAGACCATCATGTTTTGATCTCGATCGTGTAAAAAGGACGCTTTTGGAGTGTATTCAAGATACAATATTTTTGTACAAATGTCCTTTACTAATTTCCAACATATGGTTGAAAACCATTACATTCAACCATATGTTGGAAATTAGTAAAGGACACAAACAACAATGGCATGCTCTGAAAATGGAATAACGAGGAAATGTACTTCCAGTTTGAGCAACAATCAATACGATTAGAGTTACCATGACGTGTGACCTTGAGTGACTTGTAGACATTTATTGAGTATTAGAAAGAAATTTGGCAATGATCAGTTGACAATGATCAAATTATAAAGTCGCCAACCGACACTTATCAGATGACAATAATCAAAATTCCAGCCATTTCATCAACCAGATTTTGCAGAGATTTTCAGAAGGGATGAGGCCCTTAAGATATTCAAGGTCACACACAACCAAACAACCATAATCAGCTAGGGAGTAAAAACAGGACAGTTCTACATACCACCGTTTCGTGTCTATGGCCGCCAGGTCGTTCAGGATGGGTTTACATTCCACCACCTCCACCTGTTTCATCGCCCTCCTCCCGCTATAGGGCGGGCGGGGCCGAGCCATGGTGCAATTAACTCCCCTAAGGTCTAAATCATTCTTTATGTCCAGTTTATACGCACTTTTACCGCTTCCAGTCCGAAATTTTATGTAGGTTAAATCCATAATGCTTTTATAGACACACGGAATTCACTGGGTAAACATTTCTATTATATATTATGGTTTTATTAAGTCCGAGGCAATGAAGATTAAGTGGATGGTCAACGAATGCACAAAGAAACGTGTTTGTTCATCGTTAACGTTTTATGTTGTTTTGAGATTATTAAAAACAACTTCTTTGACCGCCCCTTTTTCATTGTGCATAATGAGTGTAACAAATACCGAAATTCATTACAATATGTATTTAGAACCTCAAGTTTTTCTCGCTGTTGATTTGATCTGAATGAAACGAGCGTATAATTGGACTAACAGATAGTTAGCACAGATTATGGTTTCATTAATACAGCACTGATCTACAGGGGTAATGCTAGGTTTACACTTAGCCACGATGCCCTACGATGTCTACGATTGAGCAAAATCGTGGAGCTCCACGATTCTATAAATAAAATTGGTTTTCGCACGCTCTCCGACGCTCCATCACGCTCTGATACGCGCTGTTGCGATTTGTTACGATTGTAGATAAGATCTGTTACGATTTGCATCCCGTTCTCTCAAGCTTCGTTACGTTCCCTTACGATTACCAAGATGAGCAATTACGCTTTGCCACGCTCTATCACGGTTCCCTACGCTTATCAAGTTTTGTTGCGATCTGTTACGATGCAGGACTACGATTTGCCGCGATTTAACATGATTTGATATGAAATCGACAACCAGTTTCAATACCACTTGCAATATCCGAACAAGATTAAGCTTAATATCAAGGAGATGAATATTTTATATCGCAAAACGCAGGAAATGGCATTAATGAACCGTATTTGATCTTTCTTTTTTTCAATTATTAAAGTTTACATTTTTCTTGAGCAATTCAAATCTTTGATTGCGTGTATATATTTAACTCGTTCGAAGACAATTAATGCAGCACCTCACTGATTATCAAGACTTCTTTTCTTAGTCTTCTTCGTATGTTAGAAATTGTTGCGGATGTTAAAAATACTTTTAACCCATCAAAAACGGGTCGTCTTATTAAAATTTTATTATAGAAATATTGGAATCGCAACGTATCTTGTAGATCGTGGACTGAATCGTGGAAACCGTAACAAATCGTCAAAGAGCGTGAGTGAAATCGTAGTGGACCGTAGGAGAACGTGTTTCACCAAGATCTCCTACGATCGCATATTACGATCTGTTGCGCTTTGTCAAGATCTGTTACGCTCTACTACGCTCCATCACGTTCACTACGCTCTCCTACGCTCTCTCACGATGTAAGGATCAATCGGGACAATCGTAGCAAATTTTTTGAGAATCAAAAATTTTGCCACGATCTCTGCGATCTCCTACGATCATCACGATTCCACCACGCTCTCTTACGATCGTCACGATTCAACCCCACGCTCTCCTACGATCTCTACGATTCACCTCAATCGGGGCAATCGGGGCAATCGGGGCGATCGTGGCTAAGTGTAAACCTAGCATAACTGTGAACAATTCCTCCTAAGGTAGAATACAAAATTTAAAGTTTGCATTTGAATTGTAACGTTCCGTAATTGTAATGCGAGCCGCTTACTGTTCAAATGCATACGTCCAACCTAAACAAGATATGGGAACGAGTTCTAGTCCTAAATCCCAACAGAATAGGGGTGGGTGAATCCCCGATAAATGTAACAAGAGGGGCTTTATTCCTACCATTAAATCAAGATGTAACTTTTGATGATGTATTGCAACTACCAATCACCCGTGTCAGACGACAGATAAAGCTTGATAAAGTACAATCTTTGTCCGAATCAGTCAATGGAAGACATTTAAAAATGTACTTTTGCAATATTCATAATCTGAATCAGAAAGTTTAATAGTTTGTATTTATTTCAGATAAGACTACTATTAAGTAGAAACGTCGAAAAGTCTTTTTCTTTGTCAGGAGCTCCGCTTTGCTTAGGTAAAACCTATCCCCTCCCGATTCTATTAACAATGACATCACTGCTATTCTCAACTTAAAGTATTCTATTTATCAAATTGTTGAAGGATAAATGCAGAAACTGAAAGTCTCACAGACGGGAAGATGGCTTTATTATGACACAGGTCAATATTTCACAGAAATGTGTTTATAAAACGTTGAAGCCTTATATGAGGCAACAACTCTTGATATGATTAAAACGGTTCACCAAAACTCATTCTGTAGATATATGTGAAAAATACAATTCACGAGTACCTTTTCAAAAATTCAAAATTTATTTAAAAGACTGATATACCGTTGTAATGGTGTATAGATACTTCCATCAACCCCCAAAATATGATACTGACTTCTAGAGATAAGAGATAAACTTGATTCACTTGTTTGAAAGTGAGATCACATGATTCAAATACTATATATAAATTTTGTTGGTACCTCACTTAATAAAGATCTTCTGTGACAGAGAAATGTCAGATACTAACATCTCAGCCTGAAGGACATACATTTCTCTTTTAACCATGTCCCTCTACTTTCACCTAGATGGTTTGATGGTACATGCATCTGTGACATTTGCCATAATAAAGCATTTGCATTGGACATTTGTAGTTAATTCACATCAGATTGCTTCATATCCAGAATCAAATCAACAATACATGTAAAAGAAAACAACTGAAAAATGCTCAGGCCATATATATATAATAATGTGTCAGTTTGATCTTAGAGCTATTATAATATGTCTTAATCTTAGAAATCTTTTCACATATTTTCTCAGTGATGATTTTGATAGATTAGACAAATATCTGAAAGGAACCTCGTTTTTATTTCCTTTGTAAAACCAAAATTGAAGATAAATTGCATTTTATCTTTAGCTGTTCAATTTACACAGACATTCGTCATAAGTACATGCACTATCCTAATATATGTATGGACGACACTTCACAATAAGCTGATAGCATATTCTTTTGAATCCTGACAAATATATTCAAACAAAATGTGTATGTGATTTTATATTTGAATGCCCTCAGGTTCGAAAATTATGTCTTCAGAATATGTTATGATGTAAAACTCTTTTTATCATTTAATTGATTCATCATTATTACCATTTCACACTGGGTCATATCTATACTATCCCTCATTTACATAATTTATTGACCATTCTCTATAACGATCTCAATTACATAAGCATTTCTTGTTTTTATGCCCCCGGAATCACAGATTCGGGGCATATAGTTTTTGGCCTGTCCGTCTGTTTGTCTGTCTGTTTGTCAGAAAAAACTTTAACCAGGGATGTATATACGTTTATATACGTCCCTGCTTTAACATTGGGCATAAATGGAAGGTGAAAGAGCTTTCATATTTCACATGTGTATTCCTTGTAACAAGACCTTTTCGTTGATACCAAAATTTTTGATCTCATGACCTTGACCTTTGACCTACTTTCAAAAACTTTAATATTGGGAATAACTTTCTAATGGTAAGTGATAGGGCTTTCATATTTCACATGTGTATTCCTTGTAACAAGACCTTTCTATTGATACCAAAATTTTTAACCTCATGACCATGACCTTTTTTTTAAAAAAAAAAATTAACATTAGACATAACTTTTGAATGGTAAGTGATAGGGCTTTCATATTTCACATGTGTGTTCCTTGTGACAAGACCTTTTCGTTGATACCAAAATTTTTGACCTCATGACCTTGACCTTTGACCTACTTTTAAAAACTTTAATATTGGGAATAACTTTCGAATGGTAAGTGATAGGGCTTTCTTTTTTTTTTTTTTTAAAGATTTAATTCATGTAAATTGCCCAGTAACAATCCTCCAAGCTTGGGCTTTCTTGAAGGCTAACATATGTATATATATATATTTATCGGCTATACTATATTTCAAAGTTATTCTATTATGAATCATTTTGTATCAATAATCTATATATTTCTTATAATTATTTTAAATAGAAGAATGAACAACTTTCTTTTTATTTCGGTATTTAAATTATGTGTAGTTATAAATATGTATAAATAGATCCTGTCTTTTGCCATTTCGGATACGATCTGCCGGTTAATAGTATCCGTTTAATATCGGTGACCCAGTTTACACCCCAATACACATCCCGTTTCGCAGCAGACCTATACCTGCCACGTAATCTGTCAACCACGAGGAAGAGATGAGTAGTGGAGTGCATAAGCATGGTGTCAACGTACATTGTAAGTAGTTTTCCATTGTTCATTCTTAAACATTTATGATAAAGTAGAAATATTCTTTATGGAGAGCAGAAAATAATAAATAAATGCTTCTATATTATTATCTATGTTATTATTTCATATTTTGTGTATATCATTAGCCGAATGATTAGTACCGGTATATTTCTGTAATTTCAAATTATTTATAGAATTACATTGGATGAACATAGATTGTGACAGTTTTTGAGCCTTTTTAGAAGCAGTTATGAAGTTGCTGGTTTTTTAGTAGATGAGTATTTTAATTTTTTTTATTTAAAATAATGATTAGAATTAGTAATTCAGTTTTGCGGCGGTTAATGTTGATTCACTTATATTTTGTCATGAAGACTTCTTGTCTTTATTTTCCGTGTTGTTCGGTGAGGTGTCACATTATGTAATATTTGATTCTATAAATAGAACAGTGTTTCTATTTTTTGTCAAGCTTTTTTTTTTTTTTTTTTTTTTTTTTTTTTTTTTTTTTCATTTTAAACAAAAACTTTCTTTCATTATGTTTAATAATTATATGTTTTTCTTTTAATGAATTTTTATCTATTTTGTTTTTTTAATACATAAATATCTTTGATTATTTTCAGCTCCAATTGCTTTGATGGATGAACTTTTCAATTGTTATGGAGTTGCTGTTTAGTGTTATTCAGTGGACTTTTACACATATTTTGGACTAGCAGTTTTTATGCGATCCCGAAGACCTCCTTTGCAGTGTTTAAGATTTTTGGAATTTTAATTTTTCTTGCTGTGTATATTTTTAGAAGTAAGTCAAGATCCTTTTTGCATATTTTTAAATGGTCAATAGATTTTATTCTCTGCTCACTCATACAATAGCATTTGTAAATCTCAAATCCCATGAAAGTAATGAAAATATTTGTATTATCATATGCGTTTTCTGATATCTTATACCCCAGTACAAAATTTTCTAATTGTAACATATTTCTGGTGTATCCAATTTTAGTGAAGATTTCAGACATTTTCATTCTTAAATTTTCAAAATATTTACATTTTGTAAAAAAATGATCATAGTTGTCAATTTCATTACATATTTGACATAAAGGGTCTTCTCTTAATTTCCATTTGCATAAAGTTTGATTGTTGATCAGTATTTTTTGAAACAATTTCCATCTAAACATTTTGTATCTATTATCTTCTAGTTTTTTAAATATGAATTCTAATGTATATTTATACTTTTTCCCTACATCTATATTATTGAAGATAGAGTCCCAATATATTGTACATATTGGTTTTTCCGAGACTCTATTGACTAAATGATTGTATATTAATTTATTAGATATTTTCTCTGTTTTTAACTCATATTCTTTTTTATTTAAGTCGTTTATAGGGCTTTCATATTTCACATGTGTATTCCTTGTGACAAGACCTTTCCATTGACACCAAAATTTTTGATCTCAGGACCTTGACCTTTGACCTACTTTTCAAAAACTTTAACAATGGGCATAACTTCGAATGGTAAGTGATAGGGCTTTCATATTTCACATGTGTATTCCTTGTGACAAGACCTTTCCATTGATATCATTTTTTTTCTTACCTCATGACCTTGACTTTGACCTACTTTCAAAAACTTTAACATTGGACATAACTTTTGAATGGTAAGTGATAGGGCTTTCATATTTCACATGTGTATTCCTTGTGACAAGAACTTTTCATTGATACCAAAATTGTTGACCTTGACCTTTCACATACTTAACAGAAAATGAAGTTTATACTAACAAAGATGCCAACGTGGGCATTCATGTTTCACAAACACAGGCTTTATTTATGAATGTTGTTTGAAATTTTGTAAAATATTGAATGTATGCCAACATGGTGATTTCAGTAAAGAATTTGAATTTGAAATACATGTAGGCTGTGGGTTGATGGGTGAGGTTTAAGGCCCCTCCCCCTTGTGAGGTACTGCTGGAGATGAGGTGGTGGAAAGGTCTCTAACATAGTAACAATGAAGAAATACTGCTATTTTAAGCTTAAAATGGCCAACAAAAACAAATTCAAAAAAACAACTTTTATTTACTGAAATATTGGAAATCTATTGAAATTTATCAAATTTCTGATATCTATTATCTATTATAACTTAAATCCGATAAATATAGGAAGAAAATCATCACTGTTATATCTATAGTAACTGACCATTTCTTTTAATAAGAGTATTGAAGGAAAATCCATATCAAAATGACAATTTTGAAAGTTGTGATGGCAGTATATGGTATAGAATACAAGATAGTTACTGACCTGCATATTTCATTGAAACTAAGGAAGAGCCTTTGCAGACTGGGTAGGTTATCTACATCAACCTGAAACAGAAAGATTTGTATAGATTGTTACACCTTATTATTGATATAACAACAACATTATACCAATTATTTACCCTATAATGAACCATTTTATTTGCCGTGCATAGGGAATTAATTTTTCTGACGATTGCGTTGCTGAACTATGGCCAACTTATGATTACTATTTCTGTAATGGTTTATTCATGGGGATAGTTTACTTTACAGAAATCAATCTCATTACATAATTCTACCTTTTTATTGATTATCTTTCCCCTACAATTTTTTTTTGTCTTTTAACTTTCTAACTTGATATCAAAGACTGCATTGTGTTTCTTTTGCAATAAGGTAAAATGGCAATTGCTGATTTTGTGTGAACTGTTAAGAACGTCGCCACTAGGGAAATAATTGTCCTTTTATCTGTCTGTTTATCTATCTGTCTTTCTATCCGTTCGTCATAGGTAGTAACTAATCTAAGCTATATATGATAGATTGTTGACATTTTACATATATATTTCCTGTGACAAGACTTTTCTGTAAATACCGAAAGATCTTATGACCTTGACATGGATGTACCTATCTTAATTGTATGAGCTTCATATTTACCTAGTCGGTAAATAGCTCCTTAGTTGGTAAATAGCTCCTTAGAGCTAATGTTGTTTTGTTATATGTATTTGACTCCAAGTAAACATTATTTGATTTGATTTGATATTGCCCAGTGTTTATCATATATTTTTTTGCTGTCTGCTGTGGCATTGCATCCCAAATGTTCAAGATTAGCCCTCTGTTATGGTATTTCATATTGCTACATGTGAATCATATGTAAATCATATAATTTCACATTACCAGCTAATCACAAGTATGTCCTCTATGTTGACATTCCATATTGTCACATTTTTTTAAGATGTGCCCTCTAATTTAAAATTCAATAAATTCATCAGTATTTCCTATGATTATGTATCTGTCACTGTCAAATGATAAATATATCACCTCTGTTTTTGTATTTTATATTGCTTTTGTTTTGATACTTAGTAATCTGAATAATGTTAAACATTTTCCCTGTTTTTATCATTTATATCAACATTACATTAAACATTTTGCCAAACACTTTAAAGTAATGTCTTTCATTAAATACATTCCATTACTTAATATCAAGTTAATTGTTATCCGAAAACTGACTGCAGAAAATTGATAAAGTAATAAAATGCAAAACTAACCGGCTTCAAAACGTATCATTCTTGTCAAATGACATTCTATCACACAACAGTATGTTATTTCTGATTCATTGTGACACATTTATACCAAAGCATGAGGGAATATACAGTAATTTTGTGGCCAACTTCAAATTTTTTCTTATTTCAGTAAATCTTTCAAAGTGCCGATATTTCTGGCTTTATACATAGTTTTTCCTTACCACAGTTTTAATGCGGTTACGCCTAAGGTTAAGCTCTGCCAATGAATCCATGCCGGCTAAGTTATCTACGTGGACAATTTGGTTACCTGCCAAATTCAACACCCGTAATTCACTCAAATGACTCAGGTTCTCTATGGTTGATATCTGTATAATGGAAAATGATACACAACATAGGAAGTATGTTTGTGCCTCCTAAACAAAGAAGATGTCATTGGTGAAAAATATAAAGCTCAGAGATTTTTTTTATAAAATTAACCTTTTTGGTGTAGAAATGCAATTTTCAAAATCTTTCAAATGGATGTCATATTTTGTATTCCTTTATCATCATCCATTCTTTAGACAGTAATATTTCTCATAAGAATGAATGTAGATTACTTTATCTAATATAATTCTGTAACTTACCTGGTTACCATGGAGATCCAACACATCCAGTTTTACTAGATTATCCAAATTCTCAATTTTCTTTATTCTGTAAGAAAAGAAACATAAATACATAAATCATAACTAACCATGAGAAACACTAAAGTTTATTGCCTAATTTATCATGTGTTAAAAAAAGGTCAAAGTCCAAGGTTGCAGTCAACGGGTCAGAATTAGTCATGGTACAAAGTAAACACTTCAGCTAGAGAAATAACATGTTGAATATTAGAGCACTTTTTCCATACAATTCACTAAATATAGATTTACCTAGATTGTTTGAAGTAGGTCAAGGTGACTAGGTCAAATGTTATGGTATAAAATAAAAACTTTTTAAAAAAAATTGTCATGGGCAGCCCACAGGTAAAGCAACCAGACACGTTAACCTAAATGCTAATAGACAGACAGAGGGATGGACAGACGGATAAACAGATGGACAAGTTTCATAAAAACAAAAATAAAGGTCAAAACTATTAGCAGTCCTATTTGTGTTTCATTAAATGCATATCACAGGCTTTCAAGTGGTGTTTGAGCAAAGAATAGGGATTTTCATAAGGCCAATTTCACGAAAAATAGGGCATTATAGAGCAAACCTAACAGCATATATGGACATTATAGGGTCTTTTTCAATACAAGATTGTTTAAACAAGAGGCCCAAGGGGGCCACATCGCTCACCTGAGTTGCAAAAAAAAAAAGAATAGTAGCGGACAATTTAGTGCAGGCCCTTGAGTACTTGCTTCCTTAAAGGTTTCGTGAAATTATGAGCATCAGTTTTGGAGATGTCAAAAATGTGACAGCCGATCAGCCATCATATTTGTTGACCGATCGGCACGAAAAAAACAAACTTTTGGGGTTGTTTTATTATTATTTTTTAAAAACATCACAGAAACGTAAACAATACATAGACAAGGACATGTATATAAACACAGAACATTGAAGAGTACATGTCAGCCGACCCATGGTCCTAGCAAGAATCGAACCATCAATCATGAGGTTACTAGCCCGATGCCCTATCGGCTAGACCACAGAAACAACAAAACACAAAGTTGGTAGAGGACCTTGAGTACTTGCTTCCTGTAAGGTTTCGTGAAATTCTGTATAGCAGTTGCAGAGGAGAAGTAAAAAATGCCTCAGCCAATCAGAGCCCTTGGCGGCCATATTTGTTGACCGATCGGCACGAAAAACACAAACTTGGTAGAGGACCTTGAGTACTTGCTTCCTGTAAGGTTTCGTGAAATTCTGTACAGTAGTTGCAGAGGTGATGTCGAAAATGCGTCAGCCAATCAGAGCCCTTGGCGGCCGTATTTGTTCTTGGATCGGCATGAAAAACACAAGCTTGGTAGAGGACCTTGAGTACTTGCTTCCTGTAAGGTTTCGTGAAATTCTGTACAGCAGTTGCAGAGAAGAAGTCAAAATTGCGTCGGCCAAACAGAGCCCTTGGCGGCCATATTTGGTGAACGATCGGCATGAAAAACATAAACTTGGTAGAGGACCTTTTGTTCTTGCTTCCTGTAAGGTTTCGTGAAATTCTGTGCAATAGTTGCAGAGGAAATGTCGAAAATGTTAAAACAGACGGATGGACGGACGGAAGGAGGGACGGACAGATGGAGGGACGGACGGACGGACGGATGGAGGGACAGACGGACGTACCACGTACGGCGTACTATGACAATGGCTCACTTGAGCTTCGCTCAGGTGAGCTAAAAACAGAAATTTAATACTGTATTTTGCATACCTTAATGTCTCAGGCACAGTCAATTTATTATGTGTCAAGAGAAAGCTTTGGCGAGTGAAGCCAGCCAGAAAATTGTTAGGATGTGCAACAGTATTTCATGCTTATTATTCAATTTAGAGGATAAAGTGAACATTATCATTTTTGGTCAAGTTTTTACTACCAATGAAATCTTAAATTATAGGGATAATATAGGTAAATGGGCCTTTTTGGCCAAAATATAGGGAAAATTGGTCACATCCAAAAATATAGGGATTTTATAGGAATTATATAGGGCCGCTTGAAAGCCTGATACAAGTACTATATAGAGACTTAATTAAATTATCACAAGCAAACCTCAGTTGTTTACAATGTTGAAAGGGTTAAGGCAGATAAATTGTAAATACTTGTATTCAATAGATTAACAGAGAGAGCAATCCTATATCTCACCTGTTATGTTAAACTTTAACTTAAGAATGATTAATCTTAGAGACATAATATTTATATTTGTATCTGACCTAATGTTTAACTCATCTTTTCATACAAAGAATGATAACTCTTAGAGACATATTATTCATATTTGTAGAAGATTATTATCCCTAAAACCTGGAACCAAAGATTCAGTCGCACAACATCTTATCATACTAAATAAAAGTCATAATCATCATAGTTGAAGCGCAAAACCAGATTTTGAGACCTTACATATCTATCCAACTCCTTGAGGTTAAATCCTCAAATGACTTGCATTTATGAGGATTATATTGTACCATAGAAGGTCCAACAAAATTATAAACTCCGGTGTTCCAAGGGTTTGATTAGCAAATGTAATATGATTTACCATCAATTAATTTGTCAAAACTCTTAATTTAGACCACTAAATGAGGACTTTGTTGAAAAGTGATGTCTATTTCAGTAGTCCCTATGTTATGAAGAATGGAAGGCAGGACACCAGGAAACACGTACATACTATGTTTTTTGATGAACAGACAAAGAAAGTGACGTGTTCTGTCCTCCTTCAATATAGTGCTTTATCAGTATTTTTTCTGTTTGACTGTCTTACCTATTTTTGCCCAACATAAGGACTCGGAGAGATTTCAGGGAAGACAATCCTGATATTTCCTCTATTTGGTTATCATAGAGATCGAGGAAGATGAGACGTTTTAACGAGCTCAGGTGTTGTATTTTTGTTATTAAGTTATGCTGATAGTTCAGAAGTCTTAGCTGTTCCTCTCCTTCCAATATAGGACAAACTGTCAATTTTCGCCTGAAAATATCATATCAATATTAAGAAATATATGTCATATGTTCAATGAAAGCCATTGTAAAGATTTTTGGTTTTTATTTTCAATGACATGATAAAGTTGAAACATTTGTATCTTTAAAGACAGAAATGAAATGACTTGCCTAAATATATTTATGTATTTGTCTTTGATTCAGAAATGAAATGGTGTGTTTGATAATGTTTATTTATCTGATAATGTTTATTTATTTGAATTTTGTTCTCAATGAAGTCCAAAGATATTCTAAATTTGGAGCAGAATCTACAGTGTAAGGAAGTGGCTCAAAAGGATTGAGAAATGTAGGAAAGTTGATGCTTGCGACTAATAATTTATAGTGACGATATCATTACTTGATGCACCTCTTACCTATCTAGGTTAAGTCTGTCTGGGTTTGATGATCGTTCCTCGGGGGTCCTGTACACCACAGGTATACCAGGGGCTGAGGGGGACTCAGCAAATATCACTCTGTCACCTGGTCAAGGCAGCAAACTCAATCAGTATACATAGAAAGTCAAAATTGTTACCATGGAAACAAGTTAATAGTTAATTACCAAATAATTTTGAATTTTTTTCAGTGATATGATATGAAACATGCTTCTTTATCATAAACTTTCTAGGTTTGAATGGAGATATGGATAAAATAGATGTATTTTTGAAACAGTGTCTTTGTCATTTCTTATGCATAAGACATCACTTTAGAAATTCAGCATTAGGTAGAAATCCCAAAATTAATATGAACATAGGCACTGCAAAGCAGAGCATATTCTTTTTCTTTTATGTTATGATTTCTATTTGGGTTTTTTTATTTCTTGAACTCTTTGTTGAATAACCGTATGATCCTAAAATAAATTGCTTGTTCATATCGCTACATAACCTAGCAATTAAGATCTATCTAAAAAGTTGTGAAAATTTAACAGTGCATGCTCTTGTATTCTAAAATTGCTACAAATTTTTCTGATTAAACTGGCGAGTGATTTCATACAAATTTTGCTGTACTACACATTTTTAGTGCAGAAAAATATGTCATCCTTTCTTTCCAAATATGATTATTTCAAATCTCTAATATAACCTTGGGCGCTACTTTGCATTTATAAGTGACTGATAAATATAATTAAAGTGCAAGCAATAAGTAGATGACAACACTATAAGTCTGCATCAGTTTTGCAGCTTACAGAATTATACAAGGAAACAATGACAAACTACATACAGACAAGGAAATCTGTTTTAACTTTACATGAAGTTATCACATTCATCAGGACTTTTCATATGAAGAAACTTATTTCAACATTGACATAACAAGATAGCGTGACCAGCGTCTTTTTGAAATGCTGATTTTGTATAAAAATCTAAAGGAAGCTTCATCACATGTCTATAAAAGTTACCTGGAACTCTCCGTATAGCATCTGTATCATATATATAAGGTATTAATAGTAACTTATATCAAATATATCTTCTACCTAAAATTTGTATGTAAAACTTTCCCCTTTCTTTATCAGTTTATGTAGTATTCAAACTTGACAAAGAGACTATCAAATACTTTAATCTAATTTTTCAATTTTTGTATTATAGAGTTAATGATATTATGAATATACTTAGAGTAATGTAAATATAGTGCACTCTTTACCACAACCTTATTTATTAGTCCAACTACCATGCTAAAAAGGCGCATGGGGGAAAGGGGGCGGGGTGATAGGAAAAAGCACAAGCAAACCACCAACCTGGTAAAAATGCAGGGGCCTTTTGTGTTTTCGGGGATATATCTGAGCTAGAGCGTGAGTTACGCCCTGTATCCCCCTCCACATCCTGTACAATATCCGGTGTGACACTGAGATCATGGGCACAAGCTGGGGCGGGCACCATCTGCTTCTTGTTGCCCCGGTAATGGATGGGTACCTTCTCTGTAAAACAATAAAAGCCCTTCACCTGACTGCTGTCACCACCGCGTGGTGCAATCTCAGCCTCTCACTCACATGTTAATTAGCAAAATGGTGCAAAACTGCAGACAGCTGAACACAATTCTGATAGTAAAGTGTGCACTATTTACCATGTTAGATCTAATTTATTACATTTATCATTTTCTTCAACATGTTAAAAATATATTTAAAAAGATAAATTCATCAATTTAATTATATAGCTATGCTTCTTAAGATTCAACTAAATGACAAACATAATGTGGTCATGCGGTGCATAGTGATCTATCAAACTGATCTATTATCACCCACCCAATTGTAATTCTATAGATGAATGTGCCCAATTTAGACCAATTGTAAGGCCTCTCTCCCTTATCGAGAATAAACTCCACCCTCTTATGTCTCTTATCGGAACTCTTATTGTTGTGTGTTTGAATTGACTTCTCTCTTATTTCAATTAGCGAAATAGAAATATATTCAAAGTAAGATCTTTTCAAATTGATACCAATCACTAGGACATATGCCCTCATTGTTCTTTAGTGGTCTCTTCCGTTGCAACCATAAAGGATTGGAAGAATGACCTTGACCTAGCGAGCCAAACTCGACAGGTCACATGATACCTTTCCCTTCTAATCTGAATAAGTATCTAACATGTATTTGAACACATTGAAAGTACTTGAGTTGTCATCTGTTTAAAAACGGCATTTGAAATCTATTTTCCAGAAACAGTACCACAAATATTACAAGATCTTTCTAGATAATTTGTTGTGTCGTAAACATATGTAGCAGAAATCTTCAAAACAAGTCACTGTCCTTACAATCATGACAAAAATTTATCAATTAATCTACAAGAAATCGTGTTGACCACGCTACAATACCTCCACTTAGCTTAGATGGATGTTTCATCCACACCACGGTATAGGTAAGTGGTACCACGGTGGTGGTCGTACTGACCGCCTTCTTCTCTTTCTCAAACCTCATCACCACACTATCTTATAACATCCCACGACAGATGACCATCAACATGGATTCCAATATATTTCCAAGTAACACAGAAAATTACTGCAATTCTCTTCAAATCATCTCGCTTTTTAGTGAGTCCTTCTAGTAAAATGTTTTTGGAATATACACCTAAATTCCTTGGGTAGATCATACCAAATTGTGTATCGTTCAACGCCCAATCTGCATTTCACGTAGAATTAAGTCAATAAATAGCTAATTATTACTATAATACCCACACCACTTACAAAATAATAAGCCCAAATACGTAGTGTTTAACTTTAATTTTCTTCATGCTTTGATTTTCGCATTTGACTGATCCAAAAGTGGGTCGATTTTTTCGAATTACACGAAGCAATTTGTCATTCTTTAAATCAAACGTAAGATTAACATTTGTTGATATTTTCTTACGATTATTACAAAGTCAAAATCCAACAGGATTATTTCTAAACCATACACCGTGGACTGAGCGACGAAAGGGGACATAAACCTATACAAATCGTCTTTTTATCGCATTCTTTCATAAAGTTACAGTTAACCTAACTCTCTGCTCTTCTTGACAATCCCAATATGTACATAAAACAAATATTGAAAATAAACTTCTTTTAAATACGATAGAGCTTATAATTTCCAATCTTAATTGAAGTTTTTCATGTGAATCCAAAATCTTTATCATTGAACGAGGTTCCCCATGAAGAACATCAATAGAACACCTATACACCACAAAGATTGCTCAACGTTTCACTTTAAACCGATTTCGATATTTCCTCTAATCACTTCAATACATATGCATAATAAATTGTATCATCAAGAATCCAATATTCAAAGATAACAGATAAAACACCATCTATCTTTTCACGGTACAATGACAGCAAAGCAAAAGATGAAGTCAAGAGTGACCAAACACACAAAAACGTTATCAAATCAAAATGAAATGTTTCGTAGGAATATGGCTGTCTGTCCTGCTATAAAGGTATGTGATTACACAGAGAGGCTATCAATCATTTTATATACTCAATACTTATCAATTCTGACAAACTAATGGGCAATACCCTGTAGAGTAAATCAAATTGTAGCCTTTATCAGCTAAGTTCACAAGTAAAACCAATGGAGTTTGATACACAAATATCAATTTACACTGGACATAAGGTGCTCAGAATTCTCATTGGTGGATTTACCAGAGAAAACGAAAGGAACAGAACAGATCGAATCAGTGGGACATGATAGATCAAAATGATCATGTTTACTACATAAAAATTACGATCGTCATTGCTTTACGTCAGTCCATCGATTACCTTTGCGGCCGGACTTAGTTTCAACATAATTATTTATTTTGTCAAAATGCATTACATATGAAGTCATAGGAAAGCACAATTATTATCTTCTCCCAGAAGAATATCAACTGCGGCCGGACTTGCCCCCCCCCCCCCCCCCTCTCCACCCTTCCTCCTTAAAACCGCACATAAGAAAGTTTCATCGAATGAAACGTGCCGGGAAAATCTTTAATTTCGACCTTAGTTATGATTATTTTGACCTTTTGAACCCCAAGTCAACACGACTTATTGCGAGTCCATCATGATCAGCACGAGAGCATTTTCCTTGACCTATAACCTTGACCTTTTGATCCAAAAATCAATCGATGCTGAGGTGGAGTAAACCATGTTATGATTGAATAGCCCCTTCTCCAATTGTCTTTAAGCAAGGAAAAAGAGTGAAAATGCACGAAAAGTTTCCAACATGCAGTATGACAATTTCATGGGTCTCATTCTTATACATATTCAAAATTCTTCTGAAAACTCTCAGGGTGTGCTGGTTTCAAACTGAAGATTTTTTTTGCAAACGCTGAGGTAATCTCCTTAAGTTTGTGTTTTAAATCTCCAATTATACAAATGACAAGTAAATCCTTTCGATTTTCCACTTGGGTATTTTCTCGCAGTCAGACAAGAATGTCGGGTGCCAAAAATATGACGTTTAAACCAAACGTAGATGCTTTTTCGACCTAATTCTAACGTAAAATCGATCAACATGACATTAAACTAGAGGCCCGAGTGGGGTTGGGTTGCTCACCTTAGGCTTATCTAGTACATGTACTTTATTTAGTACATGTATGAACACAGTCACTTCTATTAACGTTTAACACTAAAAAAAGATATGCTCATTTATTACCATAAAATAAGAATATTTTGCTAAGAGAAACGATAAAACGAGTGGAGAAAGAGGTTTTGTTATGCAGTTATTAGTCGATTTGATACACTCAAGCTGCATGAAATCTTATAGACGTACAAAATACAGAACATCAAGTAGGGTTTCTTGTTACATGAAGGATATTAGTACCTTAGCACCACTGTAACTTTTCCTTGCACATCAAGACAATCAGCATCCGAAGCATTTGAACAATAATTATCAAATGTACCCATATGGCCTATGGGACATAATGGCGACTTTTAGCCCATTATCATACAGGATAGAAACAGTCAACGTGACGAAGATATGGGAATTGTTGTTCAGGTTGGTGTACAAGCTAAACAGCTTTATATGGATGGCATTATTTTCAATTTCATTCTCATCACATGCTGATAGAAAATTAAAAAAATATTTTCTTGAACTGGAAGGCCAGAAGTGCAGATCTTGTATTGAAACTTATTTCTAAATTCTCCTTCGATACAGTAACTGGATAAATTCTAAAACTAAGGAGTATCTCCCTCAGTGCATAGCTCTGACCCTAGCTGGACCTTTGGTATACATTAATGTTCATGTTTCTTTCGCGCTTCTTATATTCAAAACTGACACTCGTCTTTTTTTTTGGCCTTGAGCATCACCGATTAGACATTAATTGCTTCAAAGTGACATAATTTGTTGTAATGCGCATATGGCGCTCTGAAATTATTACACCAGAACGTATATTTCAATATTGATAATATTCTTAGAAAAGAAACATTGTTGACAACTGACACACTGACATAGACACCACGTGGTATAATGACTCACCAGACGACAAGTATCTAGCGTTTGTACCCAACACACACATCGCAGACGACACGATGCTGGGCATAAAAGGCTCCAAAGGATCGACTGGCATATCACGTGACTGAATGCCATGGTTTTGTTTTGGCCGTCTAAGGCCTGGCATTTAAATAATTGGGTCTAAACCCTGTGAATCACACTTTTTACGAACATATTTCTTCACTTGTTAGGAATATATTTGTTCCTATAGAAATGACTTTTATCCATGAAATCCAAGAAAACGACACATTTTCCATAAAAACTAGTTCCACGTTACAATGGAGTGACACAATTATCTTTAGAGACACATTTTAATTTTTGCACCGTAAGTGTTTGTGTTATTAGAGACCTGCGCTGAATTAAAGGTTGTACTAATCAGATATAGGTAACGAGCGATCAAGTCTACCCAGATTAAGCACCAGACCAATAAATCATAAATACACGGATAAAATCTCTCACAAAATGTAACACGGATTAATTATCTAATCCCTAAACTGCTTATACCGAAGTGCAATTTTGTCGCTCTGTTCTCCGACTACTTTCAATCTAAATTGATATTCTTAGAACTTATTAATTTTGCCAAACGAACCATGAATTCTCATTATTACCACCTAATATAACCAGAACTACGTGGTATAAAATATTAACAAACGCAGACACATATTGTACTGGGCTGACTGCAGAGGATGTGATCGGAAGAAAAGTTATAAAATCATAATGTATGCTTTGAGAGCAATATCGCGGAACAGTTAAAGTCAAATAAAACACAATAATACACTTTGGAGTACAAAGGACAATAATATATCGGTATGGTTATATCATGTCACAGTTATCGCATGGCAACCACTGAAGTTAAGACAGACATACAAACTTTATGCCATACTAGATTAATAAATATTCTAAACGCTTATGGAGACAAAGAAAGATAACTCTTGCTCTGAAATTCTCTGGGTGGGAGGGACAAGGTGATATACTTGAATGTTTAAATTGTTAACAATATACATATGATAGGTACTGAAATGTCAGTGTTTTATGCCGTTCCCTGGTTAAACCCAGCCCAAAATACTGATATATACTAGTACATATATAATGTGTTACTGGTGCTCAGGTAAACTTCATACCATCTGATTCTAAGGGCAGATAATCTGTAGAAAAGAACTCACTGCTTATAAACTACATATGTATCACAATAGAAAAACTCTCATCTTCTGTAAATGCTATACTTGTCTTCATATAAAGTTCTGTTTGTTCAACAAACAACACAAGGTCAATTGGAGATGAAATCTGATTAATTGTACTACCAGTTTATAGTATATAAGTTGTAGTATATAGAAATAATAGCCAATGCCTAGCTCCTTTTCTGCAAGTCTGACAATTCAACTCTAAAATTGTTCTACACTTACTTGTATAGTCATCGTGCCATAGATCTTTCATTTACCATATAAGGGTCATCATTCATGGCTTGTACAATCTCATATGATCATTCAAATTTATTGACAGTATTAATTATATCAAATTGTCAACATACAGTAGCTATAGGTCCACATGGTTTTTTTAATGAATCACATGTTCTTTTAACCAAAACTTGTTAAAATTTATGTTCAGTATTCATCTATCATGCCACAATCTGCCTTATCACATCAGATGAGTATGAAATGTGCAGTGTGCACCCGTTACCTGCAATGTGATTGAGAGTAAAGTCAGGTTGACCTTGACCTTGATTGTATCGTTTCATGGTGGTCACATCGCTGGTGGTGGAGATCTGGGTGGGACGGAAGACCACTTGATCCTGGGGTATAACCGTGTTCTTCTCCGCAAACTACAAATATAATGGTAGAATATTATCATACACGTTATTATAAAATATCTACACAATTTGTTAAAGAACACCATACCCCACATTATGAATATTATACTAATTCAAAATATGTACATATCAAATGTTTTCATCTCTTCAATCCTTTTTTTTCCTAATGCATTCTTCCTTTTTATAATCTTTCTTTTAATCGATGTATTCATATTCTTTTCGATTTTCTTGGAAAATTTTAATGAAATAAACTCTTTTTACTAAAACTGTACTTTGTTAAGGTATATTTCTTGTTCTTGGCTATGTAAAACGTACAAAAAAATACGTTGAATCAATTCATTCATTTTACTTGAAAATGGATATTTTTACACTTTGAGAGGTTAGAATTCTTCAGGGATAGTTGTGATACTTGAGGTGGTAAAATATAGTAGACCATTATGTGAATCTGCCAGTATATTTAAATATCATCTTGACGATTACATGACGATTACATGGAGTAAAAAGACAAAGGTTTCAGAGTAATATTACAGGTGGTAGATTGATATGACAAAGATGGTACTGTTTGTTATACGAGGGTGGAAAGGAAATGTGAAAAGATACTGATTTCTTTTTTTTTTAATATAGAAAGGATTTGCTTTTATACTTTGTTTCGATTGACTACTAGATATTCTTACTGGAAACATTTAAAAAAAAAACAACATAAATCCCTCAATGTAATAGGCGAGTTACATAGTGACACTAAGATTTTGCTCATCCTGATAATAACCCAGTATATTCATACAGCTCTATTACATTATAAAATTTTGACAACCTGAATTTTTTTTCATTAATAAGCATCATTGAAATTCAAATGCTACAGCAAATAGAATGTAGTTCAAAAACATGAAAAAGTTAATAAATTTCACAAAAATCTTGAAACTACAAAAATCAATGTCATAGATTTTTGAAGACATTAACGAATAAAGCTACGACGTGGTCAATAGAAACACCCTGAAAACGTATACATAACACTGACGTTAAACATGTTAGTCCGGAGACAGAAGACATGGTTATATGACCCAGTTACCTCTACGAACGGACATGGAGTGACCTGCTTAGGTCTACATTCCTAGAAATGAAACGAAAATTCTACATGCATCGGCTTTTACTCATAATCCATCAATGAATGATGTCCTAGCTATGGCATATTGAAATTTAATTTAAACGAGCATTAACGACGACTTTCATGTTTAAATTTTCATTTTAATATGTCATAGGACAATAGTACAATATATATGACTTCATGCGAAAACACAATAACAACATATGAATACACATGTTAGAATTATAACTTAGTGCATTGCACTATCACGAATAATTATTAAGATGCTGAGCAATGGTACGTTGATTATTTGGTAGGCTTTTTTTAAATTCCTTTTCCGATGGAAATATTGAAAATTATAAATATCATAATTTGTCTATTACTTTATGTAAAGTATTTCATGTATTTACCGGAACAGGTAAGTGGTAAGTCCAGAATGGTACTTTCCTTGCTGCCATTTTATCATATTAATGCAAATCATCGATGTTCAATAGATAGAATACAGAGTTTAATTGCAGATTTATCCCTCCAGCTGTATTCACTAACAACATTTAATTTCTCGTGCGGGGATTTCTTAAGTCCGAACTCATAAACACTTGCCAAAATTTTAACAATAAAAGTTTAAGTTTGTACCTAGTCTTAAATTAGATTAAAAGTAGGGTGTTACAATCAATACATATTAAATGCAGTACAATGTCGAGTGTTGTAAAGAGAGTGAAATTAGATTAGCACACCCTTGACATATATATCGTATATTAGGTAGCCCTGAATGTCTTGTAGGGTCATATTGATTTATATGTACTACAGGGGACATATACCGTATTGTTACCTATAAATTAGATAAAAGTTGTTCTTTGCCCTTCTTATTGATTATATAATCACCTTTGTCAACCTCAGAAAGTCATCTTGAAGTCCTGATTGTAATTTGGTACCGCAGTCTTTACTAAAGGTACTAATCAATTATACATGGCGTCACACATTCTTTTTGATTTCAGCTTCATAAAAAGTACCAGTGTCACATGCACGTGAAATGGAATGCCCTAGAACCATTCAAATTAAACATTCTATAAGACACAAGTTAAAAACTTGTGCATAACTACAAAATTTTAAATGAAAACTGCCCTACAGGGATGAATACTCATAGAAAGAGCCACTACCATCAGCAACATAAAACACAAACAACAACAACTATCACCTGGAAAATAAAGCAGCAACAATATGCTGTCAGCAACATAAAGCAGCAATATAAGCCACTGCTATCAGCATAATAAAGCAACAAAACCACTATCATAAGCAGAATTAAGCAGCAACAAGAACCACTATCATCAGCAACATAAAGCAGCAATAATAGCCACTGCTGTCAGCAACATAAAGCAGCAATAATAGCCGCTGCTGTCAGCAACATAAAGCAGCAATAATAGTCACTGCTGTCAGCAACATAAAGCAGCAACAAGAACCACTATCATCAGCAACATTACGCAGCAATAATAGTCACTGCTGTCAGCAACATAACGCAGCAATAATAGCCACTGCTGTCAGCAACATAAAGCAGCAATAATAGTCACTGCTGTCAGCAACATAAAGCAGCAATAATAGCCACTGCTGTCAGCAACATAAAGCAGCAATAATAGTCACTGCTGTCAGCAACTTAAAGCAGCAATAATAGTCACTGCTGTCAGCAACATAAAGCATCAATAGTAGCCGCTGATGTCAGCAACATGAAGCAGCAATAATAGTCACTGTTGTCAGCAACATAAAGCAGCAATAATAGTCACTGCTGTCAGCAACATAAAGCAGCAATAATAGTCAATGATGTCAGCAACATAAAGCAGCAATAATAGTCACTGATGTCAGCAACATAAAGCAGCAATAATAGTCACTGCTGTCAGCAACATAAAGCAGCAATAATAGTCACTGCTGTCAGCAACATAAAGCAGCAATAATAGTCACTGATGTCAGCAACATAAAGCAGCAATAATAGTCACTGCTGTCAGCAACATAAAGCAGCAATAATAGTCACTGCTGTCAGCAACATAAAGCAGCAATAATAGTCACTGCTGTCAGCAACATTAAGCAGCAATAATAGTCACTGCTGTCAGCAACATAAAGCAGCAATAATAGTCACTAATGTCAGCAACATAAAGCAGCAATAATAGTCACTGCTGTCAGCAATATAACACAGCAACAAGAACCACTATCATCAGCAACATAAAGCAGCGATAATAGCCACTGCTGTCAGCAACATAAAGCAGCAATAATAGTCACTGCTGTCAGCAACATAAAGCAGCAATAATAGCCACTGCTGTCAGCAACATAAAGCAGCAATAATAATCACTGATGTCAGCAACTTAAAGCAGCAATAATAGTCACTGTTGTCAGCAACATAAAGCAGCAATAATAGTCACTGCTGTCAGCAAGATAAAGCAGCAATAATAGTCAATGATGTCAGCAACATAAAGCAGCAATAATAGTCACTGTTGTCAGCAACATAAATCAGCAATATAAGTCACTGCTGTCAGCAACATAAAGCAGCAATAATAGTCAATGATGTCAGCAACATAAAGCAGCAATAATAGTCACTGCTGTCAGCAACATAAAGCAGCAATAATAGTCACTGCTGTCAGCAACATACAGCAGCAATAATAGTCACTGATGTCAGCAACATAAAGCAGCAATAATAGTCACTAATGTCAGCAACATAAAGCAGCAATAATAGCCACTGCTGTCAGCAACATAACACAGCAATAATAGTCACTGATGTCAGCAACATAAAGCAGCAATAATAGCCACTGCTGTCAGCAACATAAAGCAGCAATAATAGTCACTGATGTAAGCAACATAAAGCAGCAATTATAGCCACTGCTGTCAGCAACATAAAGCAGCAATAATAGTCACTGATGTCAGCAACATAACACAGCAACAAGAACCACTATCATCAGCAACATAAAGCAGCAATAATAGCCACTGTTGTCAGCAACATAATGCAGCAATAATAGTCACTGATGTCAGCAACATAAAGCAGCAACAAGAACCACTATTATCAGCAACATAAAGCAGCAATAATAGCCACTGCTGTCAGCAACATAAAGCAGCAATAATAGCCACTGCTGTCAGCAACATTAAGCAGCAATATTAGTCACTGATGTCAGCAACATAAAGCAGCAATAATAGCCACTGCTGTCAGCAACAAAACGCAGCAACAAGAACCACTATCATCAGCAACATAATAGTCACTGATGTCAGCAACATAAAGCAGCAATAATAGTCACTAATGTCAGCAACATAAAGCAGCAATAATAGCCACTGCTGTCAGCAACATAAAGCAGCAATATTAGTCACTGATGTCAGCAACATAAAGCAGCAACAAGAACCACATTCATCAGTAACATAAAGCATCAACAATAGCAACTACTGCCAGCAACATAAAGCAGCAACAATAGCCACTGCTTTCAGCATTATAATGCAGCAACAATAACCACTATCATCAGCAACATAAAGCAGCAACAATAGCCACTGCCATCATCAATTCAAAGCAGCAACAAGAACCACTATCATCAGCAACATAAATTAGCAACAATAACCACTATCATCAGCAACATAAAACAGCAACAATATCCACTTCTTTCAGCATCATAAAACAGCAACAATAACCACTACCATCAGCAACATAAAGCAGCAATGATAGCAACTGATATCAGCAACATATAGCAGCAACAATAACCACTATCATCAGCAACATAAAGCAGCACAAGTTTAAGCTTTATAACAATGTATTTACCATTCATCTAATTTTGCAACAACAGTAGCAATGATACCCACTGCCTTCAGCAACATAATGTAGCAACAATACCCACTGCCTTCAGCAACAAAAAGCAGCAACAATACTAGTACCCACTGCCTTCAGCAACATAAATTAGCACAGGCTTGACTTTTATAACATATGTTTAGTTTGACCTTTCACTTATATATTTACTGTTCATCATTTCAACAGCAGCAGCAAAAAAAAAGCCAATACCATCAGCAACATTGATGTAAAGCAGCATAAGTTTGATCTTAATAATCATACAATTACCATTCATCTGTGCAACACTGGCAGCAATAACCACTACCATCAACAATATAGATTGTAAAACAGCACAAACACACTTTTACCATTCAGCTAATTCTGCAACAATGCAACAACAATAACCAATACCATCAGCAACATAAAGCAGCACAAGTTTGGCCTGTTTATCACATGTCACCATTTACCCAATCCTGCAGACCTCTTACCTCAAGCTGAATATTCCGTTCAAGCTTCTTCAATATAAAGTTTATAATTGCATGAATGATGGTGTAAAAATGACCATATTTTTTATGTATGTTATTATTTCGAAAAGACAGATGAAAGACAGATTGGTGTTGATGAATGTTAACCTTATACACAAAACGCCAAACCTTATTTTGGCCCATTGATTACCACGTTTGCGTCATTGGTGAATGGAACATTGCTTCACTCTTCTTTAACCCTTGATTGGATTTCAAGAATTGAATGGACAAGACTGCACTAAATTCACAAATACCCATGTACAGGTAAAAACACATAACATTTTTAGCCGGATTGCAAAGCAAAATCTGGCTTATGAAATAGTGATGTCTATTTGTCTGTCTGTCCGTCTATCTGCATCAACAATTTATTTTAGCTGTTGCGTTTGGGTGCAATCTTCAAACTTGATACAAAAGTAAAACGTGGTGAGAGAATCTGAACACAAGTATTGGTTTGTTTTTTTTGTGAATGAACTAAAAGGGGTACAATCTTTAAACTTTGTAAAAAGATAAAGCATGGTGAGAGGATCTGAATGCTGGTACTGTTTTTGACCTTGACCTTGATCTTGAAAAATGTAGTTTTGTATTTAGGTTAGTTGTGAATTAACTATAAAGGGTACAATCTTCAAATTCAGTAGAAAGATAAAGCATTGCAAGTGAATCTAAACAAAGGTATTGCCTTTGGCCTTGAACTTTAGGTTTGACCTTGACACTGAAAAATGTAATTTTGTGTTTAGTTATTTGTGAAAGAACTAAAAGGGGTACAATCTTCAAACTTGGTACAAAGATAAAGCATGGAGAGAGGATATGAACATAGGTATTGTCTTTGACATTGACCTTGAGGTTTGACCTTGACATATGTAATTTAGAGTTAATCTCTATTGTAAAAATACTACATGTATATGGAATTTTACATTCAACCTTTGCATAGAGATAGGATATAATGAGTTGATTTTATTTCAGGTATTGACCTTGACCTGGTCATCTGACCTTGACCTTAAAGGTACAATTTTTACTAAAGCAAGTGGACATGATTTCAGGTATTGATCTTGACCTTGAGATTTGACCTCGACCTTGAAAACAAGATTTTGAATTAGACTGTGTTGTACCAATACATGTATTACATGTTTATGAAACCATGAGTAAGACTTTATTGTACTATATTAGATAGCATATTTAAATTCTGTATGGAGGTAGAACATGATAACTACCCTTGACAGTTTTATTATGAACTGGACATACACCAATGACACCATATCTCTATGAAGTATCACTTTAAAACTTGCTATATAAGTAGAACATGGTTAGTGGAACTGGTTTCTGGTACTGAAGTTAACCTTGAGGATTGAGCTTGACCTTGAAGATATGATTTTGAATTAAGACTATAGTGTATCAAAACTATAATGGACATAGTGTTTCAAAACACAATCTTAATCCAGCCATTAATACCGTCTTTAGCTGTGTCTTGTTCCTGAAGCTTGTATTCAAATCTATAATTTTGAGAAATTTTCAAATGTGTAGAATGCATGTATAAGAGTTCTTAACAAATCTCAGTGGATGGTGTGTCCTACGTTAACTCTCCTCAAGATCTGCTAATGTCTATCTTACATACAAAAATTTTGTATTTCCAGTGGTCATGTGTAGCCTCCCCCACCCCCTCCACCTCTCTAAATATTGTCCCCTCTGGCTCTGGAGTAAACTAAATACATGTACATTTGTACCATGTGCCAATCTATTTCTGCCTATGAGGTTCAGACATTTGACTTAGAAAATCAGTAGCATGCTCTTCTTATGGATTGAGTAAATAGTATGCAGCGCTTGTCCAAATTCTGTTGAAAAATACTGTTGGATTTTGACCAATGTTTGATGACCCTTTCTGTTAATGGAACATTCTTCACATTATTATCCTTAGTACCAAGTCTAATCTGTCATGTACCAGCTAGGACAGACTCACAGGTTATTACTTAAATAAAGATATGCAATAAGCAAGACACTAAACATTAATGAAATATTCAAAGAAGCTATCAGAACATACAGAAGAACCAAACAATAAAATAAAAATAGCAATCCAAGGAATGCTTGTGTCACCTGCGAAGCGGCTTATTCTAGAAAGTGGATCACATGTAGGTCAAGGTCACTTGGTTCAAAATTATTGGTATCAGTAGAAAAGTCTTGTCAAATGAAATTCATATGTGAAACATCAGACCTCTTACTAACCAATCAAATGATATGGCCAATCTCAATTTTTCAGAAAAGAGTGTCAATCATCTTCATCTAGGTCAAGGTCACTAGGAAAAAAAATTGGAAACAAAACAAAGGTCTCATCATAAGAAATACATGTATAAAATATTAATTTTTTACAGCCCTTCCACTTACCAATCAAAAGATGTATATAATCTTAATTTCTTAGAAAAAAAGGTCAAATATGTAGGTCAAGGTCACTAGGTCAAAAATTATGGTATGTTTAGAAAGGACTTGTTACAAGGAATACACATGTGAAATATCAAAGCCCCATCACTTACAAATCAAAAGATATATAGCGAATCTTAACTTTTTTGAAAAGTAGGTCAAATATCTAGGTCAAGGTCACAAGGTAAAAAAATTATGGTATGTGCAGAAAGGTCTTGTTACAAGGAATATAAATGTGAAATATCAAGGCTGTATCAATTACCAATCAAAAGATACAGCCAATCTTAATTTTTATTTTATTAGGTCAAATATCTAGGTGAACGTTGCTGGGTAAAAAATTATGGTATGTGTAGAAAGGTTACAAGGAATACACATGTGAAATAGCAAAGCTGTATCACTTACCAATCAAAAGATGTAGTGAATTTTAATTCTTTTTGAAAAGTCGGTCAAATCTCTTGGTCAAGGTCACAAGGTCAAAAACTATGGTATGTGCAGAAAGGTCTTGTTACAAGAAATACAAGTGTGAAATATCAAAGCCCTAAACTTACCAATCAAAAGACATATACAATCTTTATTTTTTTTTTTGAAAAGTAGGTCAAATATGTAGGTCAAGGTCACTAGGTAAAAATTATGGTATGTATAGAAAGATCTTGTCACAAGGGATGCACATGTGAAAAATCAAAGCCCTATCACTTACCGATCAAAAGTTATGGGCTAGACAATAGACAAAGTGATCCCTAATGTTGCTATGCTTTGCAGGCGACACAAAAATTAGTAAATATGAATTCTTCTATCTGACATAACAGCACAGTACACATATTTGCTACCTATTTCACATGCACTTAGGGGAAATGATAATTACTAAAATTTTGCATTATCGAAAACTTGAAAAAGTTCAGATATTCCAGTTGTGATATGGCTTCTTGGCAACCACATTAATTGATTACAAACCAGTTTTCATATTGTAAGGGAGCAACCATTTGATTTTTAGGGAGGGGGGGGGGGCAGGAAGATTTCTGCTAGCCGGAATTTTTTTTCAGCCATGTTAAGAGCTGGAAAATTTTTTTTCACCGCATTTTTTTTTTCAAATTTTCCAATGTTATAAATCTCACTGAAAGTTTATTAATAAATCATTCAGCGTGATATCAACATCAAGCACGGAGTGATATCAGGTGCAAAGGAAGAGTATACTAGTATAAGGCATTTCTTGCTAGCAGATCTTTTCTTGTTTATTTCTGGAAAGGCATACATGTATGAAACTTAGGGAGCAACCATTTTATTTTTATGGGGGGGGGGGGGGGGGGGGCAGGAAGACTTTTGCCAGCCGGAAAAATTTTTTCAGCCATTTTAAGAGCCAGAAAAATTTTTTTTTGTAATTTTCCAATGTTGAAAATTACCCTAAAGTTTAAATAATTCAGCGTGATTTTTCAGCCATATTAAATATCAAACACACAATGAGTTCATCTCTTGCCAGCAGATCACTTCATTTTAATTTCTTGAATGGCATATGGTGCCTATAATCTGTTTACTAAAATGATACTCAATGGAGACAGGCTATATGGTGCTAATGACTTTTGAATTTGATTTATTCACTCCAAATTGCGTAAAGTTTGTTCCATTTTTTATACTTTGTTTATGATACACAAAAAAGTGTTTACTGGGCAGTGGAAAGGTCGGAAGAGAGGGGTGAGTGGCAATTTCATGATCCGGAAAAATTTTTTCGCCGGCCCTTTGGGCCGGAAATTTTTTTTCCCTAAAATTTCGATCCGGAAATTTTTTTTTGCAAAGTCTTCCAGCCCCCCCCATAAAAATCAAATGGTTGCTCCCTTATAATCTTATCACTTAAATGATATTCAACGCAGACAGTCTGTTTGGTGCTAATGACTTTTGAATTTGATTTTGTTCCTTTGAATTAATAAGTTGAATAAAGTTTGTTTCATTATTATTTGTACTTAGTTTATGACACACAAAAAAGTGTTTACCAGGCATGTGGAAAGGTCTGAAGAGGGGGGAGGGCAATTTTGTGATCCGGAATTTTTTTTTGCAAAGTCTTCCTGCTCCCCCACCCCCATAAAAATCAAACGGTTGATCCCTAGGTACTACATGAATGTTCACTAAAATTTTTCACTAAAATTTGGCAAGAAGTCATTTGTTTTCATACCAAATTGAAGAAAGGGACTATTCCAAACATTAAAGTTGATATAGTTACTTTGTGAAAAAAGTTATGTTTTCTATATTTGCAGGTTTCCAAAATGTGAGTAGTATGCAGGTGACACAGCTCTACCACTGTGTGACCTGCAACTAAGGCATGTGCATTGGCAAGTATGTGTACAGGACAAAGTAAAATAGGCAATATGTATTGTAACTAAGAAAAATTGAGTAGCCACTCACATTAAGATACTCAGCAGAGTTGGTGAGGTGCCTGCTACTCAGGGTGGGGAGAATTTGGAGTGAAGATAAAGCAGTGGTTATGTTAGTCTGAAAATAAAACATGTTATACACAGAGACATTCCACTATAGTTTCTACATCTACATACAGAAGTAAAATTAGAGGTCAATATTAGTACTATTACAACTACATGTATAATTGTTCTATATAATTGTTAGATTAGAAGACAAACTACACAAATCTACAGTAAAGCAAATTAGTATTTCATTAATTCAGGATAATCTTGAGACAAAAACCACATGTAAACAGAAAATGCTTAATTTTTTTCCATATCATTAATGGTAAAATTTTGGCTGATTAGAATGTACATGTAAGCCAAGAAGTTAATGCCATAGCCCTCTCATCCGTTTCAGTTTGTAGAGGAAACTTTAATCTTGGTTTTGAACAAAAGGGGTTCAGGTAGAATATAAATTTGATATTTCATGCACATAGTGTAGCTTACAGTTTAATAGAGTTGGCATCAGGACATCTAAGTAAAAACACTTTCAAAAAACTTCATTCATTTTGCAATGGATAACAAACAAGTCATACAACGTATGTCTCATGCTGGCTCAGATGTTGGCTGAAGTTAAGACATTGGCTTGAGTTTTTTTTAGCAGAAGGAAACCAGAGTAAAGAGAGAAAAACCTCCTAAGACCAGGTGGGTGACCATCATACCCACCATATTCTTTATCTACTAAAATAAATCATACAGATTGTTACTTCATTTTATTTCTGGTTAGAAAGTTATTTAATTGAAAGTTATACATGTCATCTACATCTGTAATCCTAAAATGTTTGTTAATACATACAACATGTACAAATAGTAATAATTCTTTGATTTTGGAACATTGAATGGTTGGTTTGTAGATTTTCGTAAAGCCCTATGGTTTTCTAAAGGTCCCAGTGTCCTAAAGAATTTTGTTTGTTCACCAACTCTGGTAATACATGTATATATATACAAAATAGTAGTTACATGTCTCCTTTTCATTTTCTTGTTTGTTACATGTATAAACAGTATTTGTAAGTGAAAGTAGACATACTGTGATGACGACATCATACACAGATTGAAAATAATGTGAATTCTACATGTACAACGAAGTTACGTGAAGCAGCATTGTTCTTTGAGTAAGTAATAAACACAGCGCATTTGGTACTGAAAAATCTGGTGTAAATGAACATTAACAATGTATTCCATTTATCTTATGAAGCCAAACAATCTAGAGGATTTTTTCTTTGTTGTTTACAAAAATTATTGAACTTCTGGTCGTACCTGTAGTCTGCTGACAATTAACTTATCCTGGGCTAAACATTTTCCAAATTTAGATTTACAATTTACTACAAGTGCAAGCTCTGCTAAAAAAGGCCCTTTGGGCTATTTTATGGGTAAACTAATGAAACTACGGTACTGTAACTATCTAGTTCTACCCGTAAAGGAAAGTGACGCATATATATCCAATTAGCACATACATGCATAGATAAATTTCATTGAATGACCATCACAAAACAAATTGCATGATGTAAATTAAGTTGCTATATGAACATAGATGGATAGGAAATATATTTGAACTTCAAAAAACTATGTTGAAGAAAAGTTAAAAGCTTTGCCAAATATACCTCTCTGTTCAAAGCTGTCAATCTGCTTCTTGGTTTGTTGTACATAACTGAGGGGGGTCTTCGTGGTCTTTTTGATTAGAAACGTGCTCTACATTCACTAATGTGGAAAATTCATGACACATCGTGGACGAATGAAGGTAGAAATAGTGAAAATTTACTTCACATCTTAAATTTCTGTGTCCTTGGCTGCAGTATGTATTGCCGCCATGTTGAATCATAGGAAGCTGCGCATGCTCAGAACGGACCGGAAAGAGCACCTGCAATATACTAATCAAACCATAATAAGTGGAATCCGAGAAGAAAGTGGAAGCTATAATGACAACATTTAATCCTAATGGTCTGTATAGAAATCTAGAGATCTATTGATCAATGAATTAATTTTAATTACCAGAAAAGTAGATTTCGTGGCACATAGTATTTGTCCCGTCCGCCCCCCCCCACCAAAAAAAAACAAACTGTTTTATAATATAACCTTGGTCAAATACACACACATGATATATTATAATAAATAGTTTTTTTTGCAGAGACTGCTTGTTAGAATAGTTGTTGCAGAAGTAATATAACGGGCCTTCCTAATGACATGGTCTGATTATTTTATTCTCTAATCAAGATATCCATACTATTTGAGTTTCTCCCAATATAGGAGGTACATGTACTAGCTCCTAATTCAGACTTTTAAATCATTACCCAATATAAGACATACTATCTCCTAATTAGGAGATACTATTAAGGAGTTGGAGATAACTAAGTCGTCATTAGGAGCAAGCATTATCTAATTGAGGAGATGGCTTAATTAGGCCATATTAGAACTGTAGAATAAAAGTATATGTATCTCCTATTTAGGAGATGGTGCATTCTAATTTAGGTGATAGCTAATTCCTAATCAGGAGTTGGTTTCTCCTTATTAGGAGATAGTTAAGGTTCTAATTTGTAGTTATATAGTTTGTCCTAATTTTGATGATAGATAAGTCCTCATTAGGATTAGGAGTTAATATATCTCCTAATTAAGAGATGTATCTGTAGTAATTAGGAGCTAGTTAACATTATGTCCTAAATAAGAAATAGCTAAGTTCTAATTTCTCTTAGTAACGGTATCTCCTAATTAGGAGATGTATCTGTAGTAATTAGGAGCTAGTTTACATTACGTCCTAAATAAGAAATAGCTAAGTTCTAATTTTAGAAGTCAAAGTACTTACAGTAAACATGTTAAGGAAACGGAAATTTTGATTTTACAAAACACTTTTAAAAGATGGATACAGATGAATATCGAGGGAAATGTTTAACTATTTGAGCAACTTGGGGAAATGAAATTTTTAAAAGTATTATTTTTTGTGTTTTCGCTCTACACATAGGAAATAACACATTAGATCATTTTTCATGCACAAAAACCGTAAAATTATATTGGTCAAGTTTGAATGATACAATAGCCATAATCTTGATGTAACTCATAGTCATAGATTTATGCCTGAAGGATCAGTGAATATCTACCTATATGAATAGGAGTTGCTGTTACTTTGAACATACTCAACCCTTGTTAAGAAAAAAATGACTTTCAATTTGTAAACTTGAAAGATTGCAATGAGTACAAAAAAAATGATCTCCTATAAGGTTTAAAAAAGCTATGTTTTTTGAATAGTGCTTTCCCCTCTGAATTAATATTCCAATTTTTCCAATGATTCTATGTTACCATTTGCAAATAGATGAGAAATTTCTGTTAAATTAAAAACCTGTTAGTACTTTAGTATCTCCTGATTAAGTGATAAATAAGTCATAATATAGGAGTTAGTGTCTTTTAATAGGAGATAGCTTATTCCTGATTAGGAGTAAGTTTTTTTTATTAGGAGATAGTATCACAGCATTTTTAGCTCACCTCTGATTAGGAGTAAGTTTTTTTTATTAGGAGATAGTATCACAGCATTTTTAGCTCACCTCAACGAAGTTGAGTGAGCTAAAACTATACCCCTGCACGCCTGCGTCTGTGTCGGCATCCGTGTCCACGTCCCCATCCGTGTCGGGTTAAGAAGTTTGGGGTAGCTCAGTATTTGGCAAAGTACTGATGCTACAGTAACCAAACTTGCACAAGTGATTCATCTTTGGATGTCGAGGTGAACCCATGCATCAGATGCTGCATCTGACCTACATTTTCTGCTTGAGTGACTTGGTTAAGAAGTTTGGGGTAGCTCAGAGTGACTTGGTTAAGTAGTTTGGGGTAGCTCAGTATCTGACAAAGTACTAATGCTACAGTAACCAAACTTGCACAAGTGATTCATCTTTGGATGCTGAGGTGAACCCATGCATCAGATGCTGCATCTGACCTACATTTTCTGCTTGAGTGACTTGGTTAAGAAGTTTGGGGTAGCTCAGAGTGACTTGGTTAAATAGTTTGGGGTAGCTCAGTATCTGACAAAGTGTGATGCTACAGTAACCAAACTTGCACAAGTGATTCATCTTTGGATGCTGAGGTGAACCCATGCATCAGATGCTACATCTGACCTACATTTTCTTCTTGAGTGATTTTGCTTTTAAAAGCCAATATTGAGCAAAGTATAAGTGCTGCATGTACCAAACTTGCATATTGGATGTATCTTTGATCAAACTTTCATAAAATGACCTTGAAAGTTGACCTACTTTTTCTGCTTGTGTGATTTTGCCTTTAAAAGCCAATATTGAGCAAAGTATAAGTGTTACATGTATCAAACTTGTATATTGGATGTATCTTTGATCAAACTTTCATAAAATGACCTTGAAAGTTGACCTACTTTTTCTGCTTGTGTGATTTTGCCTTTAAAAGCCAATATTGAGCAAAGTATAAGTGTTACATGTATCAAACTTGCATATTGGATGTATCTTTGATCAAACTTTCATAAAATGACCTTGAAAGTTGACCTACTTTTTCTGCTTGTGTGATTTTGCCTTTAAAAGCCAATATTGAGCAAAGTATACGTGCTTCATGTACCAAACTTGCATATTGGATGTGTTCAAACTTTCATAAAATGACCTTGACCTACTTTTTCCTTTTGAATGATTTTGCCTTTAAAAGCCAATATACAAGTATTTAGAAATATGTTTGAATTGAATTTTGCTGCAACGAGTTGAGCTTTGTAATCTGTGATTACCTATGTTGTATGTATCTATAAGGGCCTAGCTATCCTTTTCAGTGGTGTTTGTGTGTGGTTTTTTTTTTTTTTGGTGAGTTTGTTTGATTTCAGTATTATCATTTTTTCTTGGTTTGGTTGTGTTTAAGTTTCTTGTATATAGTAAGGTATGTTTTGAAGTGTGTATAGTCTATTGTACATGTAGTCACTGCAACATGGTCTTGTAAGAGTTATTTCTTATTGTTATACACTATACAGAGACATTTAGGACTGATACGTTTGATTCATACAATATGGTCACATAATTTCTTACAGAGCATCCCCATATAAGGTATAATCCCCTCACAGAGGAATGGGTGACTGTGTCCCCACACAGAATGAAGAGACCCTGGCAGGGACAGGTGGAGAAACCTCAGGAAGATGACATACCCAGACACGACCCAAAGAATCCCTTATGTCCTGGAAATACAAGGCCTAATGGCAAGGTACTCAGACAATATCATCTAAGCCTCATGGGCGGATCCGGGATTTTTTTTTCAGGGGTGGTCTTAAAGTTAATAAAGTCTGAATTTTTTTGAAGGGCAAAAAAAAAAAAAAAAAAAGATAGCACACACCAGAAAATAAAGTCCTTGATGAATAATTGTCAGTTCTGTTTCTAATTATAAATAAAACAGATAACTAGTGAGCAAAAAGCATTTAAAATCTTTAAAAATTTTCAGATCATAGTACTTGATTAATAATTGTTACATTTGTAGTTCTAATATGTAAGTATAACAAATGGTGAGCGATAGTGAAATATTTTCAGAATTGGAATAAAATCCCGGATGTATTCGTGTCTTTATCAGTTTCATTACTCTTAGTGCCCTTGTTTATTGACCAAGGTGTATCGGGACTTAATCTTATGAATTATGTATATTTATGATTTTTATGCCCCCATAATCGAAGATTCGGGGGAATATAGTTTTTGTCCTGTCCGTTTGTCTGCCTGTTTGTCTGCAAAAAACTTTAACCTTGGCCATAACTTTTGAATAGTAAGGGATAGGGCTTTGATATTCCACATGTGAATTCCTTGTGATAAGACCTTTCCGTGGATACCAAAATTTTTGACCTTGTGACCTTGACCTTGGAGTTTGACCTACTTTTGAAAAACTTTAACCTTGGCCATAACTTTTGAATGCTAAGGGATAGGGCTTTGATATTTCACATGTGTATTCATTGCGACAAGACCTTTCCATGGATGGCAAAATATTTGACCTTGTGACCTTGACCTTGGATTTTGACCATTATACAATTTTTACTTACACAGTTGCTGATGGGGGCTTTCGTGTTTCACAAACACACATTTTTTTTATTCTATCTATGCTTCGTTAATTCCAGGGGTGGGGGGGTCCAAATCCCCCACCCCTTCTGGATCTGCGCTTGAGCCGTAGATTTATAAAAACTAAACTTAAAAGGTTTATAAGGTTTATGAGATTTATAAGTACTAAACTTAAAAATTACACTCTGTACATAAGCCCAAATGGGAAGGTACTATGGTCTTAGACAAAACGTATAAACTTTAGATTTTGATTATTGAATAAAAACACAAAACAGACTTCTTATTCCAACCTCTCATTGAGTAGTCATGCAACAACATCCTAAAATCCCTGAAGAAATGACTAGTATTACTTAACGAGATAAGCATATAAAAGGTTCCAAAAGCAGATGTGTTTATTTTTTTTGTAGGAAATTTCTAATAGTTGATCTGTATCATTAATATAAAGGATGCCATTATGATGATTCTTATAAATTGATGTATGTAAGTTGAAAACTGTCAAAAAGGAAGGAACGAAAAACCCCAATAATACTGTCCATTGTTTATATATATGTATTACAATGATTTGTAGGTGAATCCAGACTATGATAGTACGTTTGTGTTTGATAATGACTTTCCTGCTTTACTAGATGATATACCTTCTCCAGGTATGTATAAAACGGCCATATCAAAGTAGCTATTGAATCCTATGAACTTAAATTAACTAGTATGTTTGTAGGATTAGAATTAGAAAGATAAAAGAATTTGAGGAGTAATATTTTGATAGACTTTGTCTGTGCTGTCTATAATCTGTATTGGAAGGCTCAGTGGAGAAACTGGATCTTAGCTTATCATAGACGAAGCAAAATCTATCATATAACTTTCCCAAGGATCACAGAAGATGTACCAGTAAGAGCCATGATTGATTGATTGGAACCTTATTCCCAGTCAGAAAACTGTCTCGAGGTGTTGTTATAAAATCTATCTGCCTAGTTACATATTAACATGTATACCATGTATTTATATAGTGTATTTCTTAATTGAGAAGAGATAAGATAAAGTCATCTTTGTGAAATAGTTACTAGAATAGAGTTTAGGTAAGAGAGACAGTACATACATATATATACAGAATTTTGATTGATTTAACTTCTTTATTTTGCTCATGAAAATGATGTACATGTACCTTTTGTCTTTTCATACAGAGCCTAGCGATTCTCCACTATTCAAAACTGCTGCTGCTTGCGGTACGTGTAAAGTTATGTGTTTCCATCCCAGGTCCGACGTCACATTACCTCTGATGTCACCTCAGGAAGTGAGGGCCGTAATAGACAAATGGACGGAAATAAATACAGACCTTGGCAAAAAGTACAACTGGGTACAGGTACACTGGTATATATATTATATGTTCATGTATAATGACTTTGCTCTAGACCCTCATAGAAAGAGTCAGGCGTTGTTTGAAAAATTAACTATGGTGTTTTACATTTATTTTTGCCATCTTTTAATTGTTTTGTATTTTTACTTTCATATTAGAATATTAAGACAGGTTTGAAATAGATTTATTATTTAAATACTGATAGAATATTAAATATTCTATCAGTATTTAAATAATAAATCTATTTGCCCTGGTGCAGTTTCACACATATGCAACAATATATGATTCAAATGCAAAGAAATTGTTCTGTAAATACCAAATAATTATTACATGTATTTGGTATTTACAGAACAATTTCTTTGCATTTGAATCATATATTGTTGCATATGTGTGAAACTGCACCAGAGCAACCTGTAAACTGGACTTGGATATCTGATTGTTCTAATTATACATGCATTGATTTAACAAAGTCAGTTGAAAGTTTGAAAAAAAAAATCTCAAACCATATTCAAATAAACTAATGTCTTCTTTGTAGATATTTGAAAATAAAGGAGCTGTGATGGGATGCTCAAATCCACATCCACATTGCCAGGTATGTACTGAAAAATTATGTGTAGCTTTTCTTCTAAAAATCTACAACATTGCCAGGTACTTAGAGCAGTATGTGAGTCCGTTCTTTCTCTCATACCCACATATGCTTTACAGAGAAGGCCCATGAGATACAGCTATGTGAGCAACATCTGTATCACATATCATGTGACACTATTGTTTCGATTGTTTGCGCTATTGTGACGTCATGATTTCAGCCCGCAAAACAAACAAGCTAGCAGCGATGTGGCAATAAAACATTGAATTTAAGATCGTTTTTCAATGTATTCTTGTGTTATATTTTGAAAAGCCTAATATTCCTAGTTTATTCTTATAGAATAAACCATTTTCGGAGGTGCTGAAATCGAATATCGCAAAAGTTTTGCAATACGCAAGATCGCAAATACAGCGCATGCAGCGTGTCCGTTCTGATTTTTCATTTAGTCACCTACCTAAACCATTGTTCAAAACTTGGGCACCTTTTCTGCCCAAGTATATCGATGACGTCAAAACAATGGAGAACAATCGAAGAGTGCGCGAGAACATTCATATAGTCTTGTTTAGAAGTATTTGTGATCTTCCATATTAGATCAACTTGATATTTTTAAATTTTGTCTCTTTCCTGTCAGTTTTAACTTTGGCCCTTAGATATGAGAGATAAATACTCTTTCATGTTCTTCTATGGAAGATACATCGTTTCCACCCTCGGGGGGTCTCAAAATTTTGCAAATGATTTTGAGACCCCTCGGATGGAACCGATGTATCTTTCATAGGAGACCGTGGAAGAGTCTTATAATAACAAATGCACAATCACATTACTGGATACTTACATACAGCAGCGTGTTTTACAAAAATACTTACAAAATGGGTGTTGTCATTTTCTCTTAAATATAAGTCTATGTAATCTTGTGCTTGCAACTCCTCTGACACTATAAATGATGGAGACTTAATTCTTTTTGCAATATGATGGGTCTGTGGTATAGTTGTGCACCTGATATTTTCTTTGAGTCCCTAACCCCCAGGGTCTTAGAAAATGGGTGTGGTCATTTTCTCCTATATAACTCTATGTAACCTTGTGCTTGCAACTCTGACTTAATTCTTTTTGCAATTTGATAGGTCTGTGGTCTAATCGACACCTGGTATTCTGTTTGAGCCCCTCACACCAAGGGTCTTTGAAAATGGATGTGGTCATTTTCTCTGATATAACAATATGTAATGTTTTGCCCGCAACTCCTTTGACACTATAAATGATTGAGACTTAATTGTTTTTGTAATGTGATTGGCCTGTATTCTAGTTGTGCACCTGATATTTAGTTTGAGCCCCTGACCCCAAGGGTCTTAGAAAATGGGTGTGGTATTTTTAGCTCACCTCGACGAAGTTGACCGAGCTTATACCCCCGTGCGTCCGCGTCCGGTTAAGAAGTTTGGGGTAGCTCAGTATTTGGCAAAGTACTGATGCTACAGTAACCAAACTTGCACTAGTGATTCATCTTTGGATGCTGAGGTGAACCCATGCATCAGATGATGCATCTGACCTACATTTTCCGCTTGATTGACTCGTTTAAGAAGTTTGGGGTAGCTCAGAGTGGCTTGGTTAAGAAGTTTGGGGTAGCTCAGTATCTGACAAAGAACTGATGCTACAGTAACCTAACTTCATCTTCATTCATCTGTGGATACCAAGATGGACCCATGCATCGGATGCAGCATCTGACCTACATTTTCCGCTTAAGTGACTTGGTTAAGAAGTTTGGGGTAGCTCAGTATCTGACAAAGTACTGATGCTACAGTAACCAAACTTGCACAAGTGATTCATCTTTGGATGCCGAGATGAACCCATGCATCAGATGCAGCATCTGACCTATTTTTTCCACTTGAGTGATTTTGCTTTTAAATGCCAATATTGAGCAAAGTATAAGTGCTACATGTACCAAACTTGCATATTGAATGTATCTTTGATCAAACTTTCATAAAATGACCTTGACCTACTTTTTCCGCTTGAGTGATTTTGCCTTTAAAAGCCAATATTGAGCAAAGTATAAGTGCTTCATGTACCAAACTTGCATATTGGATGTATCTTTGATCAAACTTTCATAAAATGACTTTGACCTACTTTTTCCACTTGAATAATTTTGCCTTTAAAAGCCAATATACATTTACTAAGAAATATGTTTGAATTGAATTTTGCTGCCATGAGGTGAGCTTCGTAATCTGTGATTACCTATGTTATTCCTTTATAATTGTGCTCTCAACTCTTCTAAAGCTATTAATAATGGAGAGTTAATTCTTTATGCAATATGATGGCTATGTAGTCTTGTTGTGTCATTGATAGTTAATTTGAGCTAGTAGACCCTGGTACCTAGGATCTTGGAAAATGGGTGTGACATTCTTTTTTTGAAATACTATATCTCAGATATTATGAATTATATGAGTGATATTCTATTTGCAGTCTGATGGATATGTTGTTTTGTTGTGCTGCTTATACTTTGTGAGAGCACCTGTTCTGTATGGTCTTTGGCTAAAAAAAAGGAAATTGATATTTTTGTGTATGTATCTTATTGACTTGCCAATGAGTGAAGAAAACAAAACAACCAGGAGAGCTACAGTCTCGTCAGAGACTTCTGGTTAATATAAACATTCTTCCTTGCAGGTATGGGCAAGTTCTTATTTACCAAATGATCCTGCGATCAAACACAGAACACAGAGAGAGTATTATATGAAACACAAATCACCGATGCTGGTGGACTATGTTAAACAAGAACTGAACAAAAAGGTAATTATGAAAGGTTCAGTCCCAAGATAATACATTTTACATTGAACACTTGGAATATAACAATTCAACAATTGTCTTATATGGTTGAGAAGTGTAGCCATGGGGTAAATTTCTTTCCAAAAATGTATCACCAAAAAAAAGGTAATAGACTACCATAATGAACAATTAAAAAAAAAGAAAGATATGGGGACAAAGTTTTATGTTTGTGCTTGTGCATTGACGAAAGTAGGGGACAAAATATTTCATTAAGAACTTGACCATAACTTGATCTACAGATACATTTGTACATTGATTCATTGTAATAAGAGTTTTCATATATTTTGACATTGTATAGGAGAAATATTTCCAATAAGGACATGGTGTTTATTGAAGACATTTTGCTTCATGTCTTTTTCATATGACAAAAACCCAAAGGGGAGGTTTACTTAATTTTTTTTCATTACCAATCGACAAAAAGTTGATATAATACAAAGTGACTTCACATTCATCATCTTTGATTTTAGGAGAGGATTATAATAGAAAATGACAGTTGGGTGTGGTTAGTACCGTACTGGGCTGTATGGCCATATGAGACCATGCTGCTTCCTAAACGTCATGTTCAGAGATTAGAAGATTTAACCGATTCAGAACGGAACGGTACGTAAAATTATAGCTACTTTAAGTTTAGTGTACATGCAAGACAAGAGCTGTTTGACTTTTAGGGTGGGGGTGCATAAATTGCATGAATTTTAGATATATGGATCTGGAATAATTTGAAAGACATTCATATTGGCTGATACATATAGCTTATTTGCCAGTAATCCAGTCAGACAAACAGACACCAAATATAAGAATACATTGTGACGTCACAACTTCATTCTTGGGAAAAAATTGAAAATTTTTCACTTTTATTTTAAAATGGCAAAACCCATCTCCTTTTTCACTAAACAGTATAAGCTTACTGTAATTTGTGCACCAAACTTTGAATATACACAATCTTTTCTTACCTCAAATACCTGTAGAGTTAAAACAGTATAATAATGATAATAACCTTGTACCATTTCAGATCTTGCAGCCATCATGATCAAATTGTTGACAAAGTATGACAACCTGTTTGACGTCTCTTTTCCATATTCTATGGGATGGCATGGTAAGGTTATTGAATAAATACTGTAAGATGAACAATGCATGTAAATGTTACATTGTTAGGGAATGAAGTAAATTCAATAGAGAATTCCACATTACATCCTCTTTAAACAAAGTTTCAAAGAGAATGAAGCATCAATATCACTGCTCTTTATTTTTGTGTGACCAAAACATTTTGAATGGAATAGAAGACAAAATATATAGTTTAGAATCACCAAGCCTTTCTTAAATATCGTCCATACATGTAGGTAGAGGATGAACCCTAGTGATTTGATAGGTCAGAGGTTAAGATCAAGTAGGTCTTTTGTTTATTAAGTAAAGAAAAAGTGAAAAATAAATTAAATACTTATCATTCAGATCCTACAAACAATAATAACTTCAATCAAAGAAGAAAATTGCTTGTATCTAATAGAGTAAGAAAACTAACAATAATGTTACAGGTGCTCCTACTGGGGAGTATATGGATGAAGATAACAGCCACTGGCAGCTTCATGCTCTGTACTACCCCCCTCTGCTGAGATCAGCCACCGTTAAGAAGTTCATGGTAGGATACGAGATGTTATCTCAGCCCCAGAGGGACCTTACTGCAGAACAGGCAGCAGACAAACTGAGGGGTTTACCCGATACTCATTATAAACATAGGACATCTTAACTATAGAGTGTCATAGCTATAGAATCTCAGTATTTATTTGATTCTTTCTGTCACATCCTTTATTAGAGATTGTTACCAAATATTATACATAATGTTACTGAGTGTTATATATTACATGTATTAGTACATGTGGGGTTTTACCAAAGAAATAAATTCTGTTTAAACATTGCTGTCATTATTCTCATTTTGTTCGTGAGTTAGATTTCCTAGGATACATGTTGGTATAGTTCCAATTGTCTATACGATATATATCCTAATAGCCAAGTTCAAGACTAAAATGTCACTGCTAGGATCTTCATACTTTCCATAAAGGATGATGCAACCTATTGACTTACAGGGATAATGGTGAAAAAATAATGACATGAGTCAAAACCTTATGAGGAGGATAGATTTATCCTCTAGGATCTTCCTATAAGCTACAAAAGACCAATATTGTGAGAGGGAGAATCCATTTGATTATCAAGGCAGCCACCAATGGACCTGATGTGCCAACATTTTATCAATTTCTCTGCAATAGCTGCTTAGGATTTAAAGGCGAATTTCTTCCAGCAGTTTGCGTTTCATGTATCACATGTAGAAATTATGTAGATCTCGCTGACGTCATGTCCATTTAATTAAACAGTGTTATAATTATCTCGGTATTCTTTGATAGTGTCTCAATAGTTTCCATGGCGTAGATGACGATTGTCATGTTGATTTTTGATGATGGAAACCAACTTTTATGTTGTATTATGGTATATTTTGGTAAAGAAATGTCACGATTCTGTTTGTTTTCTCAGTTGCACACTTGTTTCATCAGATTTTATTGAACTCGAGTAATAATTGACCTCTTGTTTGTAAAGCAATTCTGGTCTAAGTATCAACAATTTCTGTCAATATTGGTTTAAGTCTCTGATGGCCCTTGTGATGGAGTCAAAATTTCAGATACTTTTAAACAATGATACCTTACCTGTAGTTTGTCTACTTCAAGAACTTGCATTTTAATCTATATTTTGTTTAGCTTGTGACCTTGATAAAACATTGATACTTCATTATGGAATTTCATTAGAATTTTCAACCCTGATCATCTAAAATACTTTAGTAAGCAAAGTGAAAACAAAATATGCAAAAGACTTGACAAAGTGATGAATAGGACCACACTTTCTTATCATGACCTTGACCTACATTTTCTGCTTTATTTTCTATAAATAAATTCAACATGCAAATGTTTAATGCATCAAATTTGCTTCAAATATGCATCTTGGACAAATTCAAAGTTTAATATTTTATGTAATAGCAATGACCTACTAGAAAATAGATCAAGACAAGATCTATTAAAAGGATAAAAAATAGTAATCCAAGGAATGCGTGTGTCGCCTGTGAACGGCTTATTTTTCAAAAGTGAATCAAATATGCAGACCAAGGCACTAGGTCAAAATTATTAGTATCAGTAGGAAAGTCTTGTCAAATGAAATTCACATGTGAAATATCAGACCTATTACTTACCAATTTTAAAAAAGATATGGTCAATCTAAAATTTTCAGAAAAAAGAAGGTCATTTATCTAGGTCAAGATAGCAAGGTCAAAAATACTGACAAAAGGTCTCATCATAAGAAATACTCATGTCAATTAAAACCTGTCACTTTCACATCAAAAGATAAAGCCCATCTTAATTATTTTTTTAAAGTAGGTCAAATATCTAGGTCAAGGTCAATAACTAAATTTTTCTTTAAATTTCTATTAAAAAAGGTCTCATCAAAAGCAAAACACATGAGAAATATCAAAGCTCTGACTTACCTATCAAAAGATATAGCCCATCAACATTGTTTGAAAAGTAGGTCAAATATCTAGGTCAAGGTCACTTTGTCAAACATAATGGTAAGGTATTGGCACAAGAAATCTTAAAACCCTATCACATACTAATTAAAAGATATAGTCAATCTTAATCTTTTTGAAAAGTAGGTCAAATATCTAGGTCAAGGTGAAAAAAAAATTGTATGAGCAGAAAGGTCTTGACACAAAGAATAAACAAGTGAAATATCAAAGCCATATCATTTTCCAATCAAAAGATAGAGCTAATTTGATTTTTTAAAGTAGGTCAATTATCTAGGCCAAGGTCACTGGATCAAAAAATACTGTATGTACAGAAAGGTCTTGTCAGAAGCAATAAACATGTGAAATATCAAAGCCCTTTCACTTACCAATCAAAAGATATAGCCAATTATATATTTTTTTTTAAAGAAGGTCAAATATCTATGTCTAGGTCACTAGGTCAAAAATTATGGTATGTGTAAAAAGGAATTGTCACAAGGAACATAAGTGTGCACTTACCAATCAAGAGATATGGCAAGTCTGGATTTTCTTAAAAAGTAGGTCAAATATCTAGGTCTAGGCCACTTGGTCAAATTTATGATTTGTGTAGAAAGGTCTTGTCACAAGGAATACACATGTGAAATATTAAAGCCCTATCACTTACCTATCAAAAGTTATGGGGTGTGACTCCCAGATGGATGGACAAAGTGATTCCCAAGTGTTGCTATGCTTCACAGGTGACACAAAAATTAATATCATAGTGAACTTGGACCTCCATTTTCAGTACAATAAAAATACAGTACACTATCATACACCTTTTACACACTAATATTTAGTACACTGAAGAGTTAATTTTCTGATGTCATTAAAATTGGAATAGTATAGTAGGATCACTTTCATGTATGTTTAAATTATGCATTCTTGCTCTGATAACTTTATAGAACAGAAGTTGGATTTAATAACAGAATAAACACTAAACCGCTAAAGGCAGTTTCATATGGTTGGATAAAGTGCCAGTATTTGTTGATGTATACTTTAAAGTATTGCTAATACAAGGAATCTACCAGTGAAATATTTAAAAAAAAAAAAATAGTTGCCAGAGTCACCTAATGCTCGACTGCATAGAATAATGTCTTTAATGACGGCTCAAAAGGAAAAAAGTAGGTCAAGGTCATTTTATAAAAGTTTGATCAGAGATACATCCACCGTGTAAGTTTGGAGCATGTAGCACTTATTCTTTGCTCAATATTGTCTTCAAAAGGCAAAATCATTCAAGCGGAAAAAGTAGGTCAAGGTCATTTTATGAAAGTTTTATCAAAGATACGTCAACCATGTAAGTTTGGTACATGTAGCACTTATACTTTGCTTAATACATGTATTGGCCATTTAAGGCAATATTGCTATCTTAACATTTACCTTATCTCAACATTTGAAATATTTTTTAAAATCCCCACCCCAGGGGCTACATCCCCATCTGGTAATATTAAACATAGTATAATTGAACATTTACAACGAATAGAAGCAACAGAATATGAATATAGGAAAGGAAATTGTGTGATCTTAACATTTACCTTATCATCTAGTTTGGCTGACGCCGGGGTATTGCAATAGCTCTTTTGCACTAAAGTGCAGTCGAGCTAAAATTACCGCTAAAGACGGTATGGCCGGATTACAAAGCAAGTTTTTGTCACTAACTGGGTCAAGGTCACTGGTCAAATGTTTCAGCATAAATCGAAAGGTCTTGTCATAGGCAACCTACATGTATAATATGAAGTTTCTACAGCAAACAGTTCCTCAGATTTTGCTTCAACCAGAAACTTTAACCAAAATCTTTTGAAATAGGTAAAAGTCCAAGGTCAAGGCCACTAGGTCAAATGTTACGGCATAAATTGAAATGGGCAACCTTCATGTATAATATAAAGTTTATACTGCATACTGTTCCTTAGATTTTGCTTCAACCAGAAACTTTAACAAAAATGTTGAAGAGACGGACGGACATCCTCTATCAATAAACCGGAATTGCTTTGAATCCGGCCAAAAAGCCCAGCCCCTTATACATGCATGTTTTACAAAAGATACAGCTAATTTCAAGGTCTCAAATGAAAGGTTCAAGGTCAAATACTCTCTTGCAAGGGCTTGTAATAAAGAATCTTAATGTAAATATGAAAGCAATACTACTTATCAATTAAGAGATATAGTCAAGTTAAATTTTGCAAAGTAAACCAAACTTCAAGGTAAAGGCTACTACGTCAAGACTCAAAAGTCCAGGTTTCACAAAAAGGTCATGTTGTAAGGAATCTATAAGTGAACTATGGTAGCTATATCCAAAACGGTTCAAAAATAAGTATATCAATAAGGTTTATGATTTTGAAGAAAAGGTCAAACTTCAAGATCAAGGTCACTAGGTCAAAAGGCAAGGTCACAAATGAAAAGTGAAATATAAAATCCCTACCCCATAAGGTTCAAAAGATATGGTCAAAGTAAACGTTTTTTATGAGCAGGTCAAACTACAAGGTCAAAGTCACAAGCTCAAAAGTCAAGGTCACGAATGAAAGTTCTTATCACAATGAATTGAATGTGAAAAATAAAATCCCTTACCCTTAAGGTTAAAAGACATGGTCAATGTTAAAATGTTTTAAAAGTATGTCAAACTTAAAAATTAAGGTCACTAGGTCAAAAGTCAAGGTCTCTAATGAAAGGTCTAGTCATGGTGAATGATTATGTACAGTAACTTGTCAATTCTCCCTAATGGCTAAAACATAAATTCATAATTTTATATCTCAAGGTCAAAATTTGCTGCTGCATTTAATTTGTTTCATCATGGCCTATCATTATGTAAAGTTTCAAGTTGTTGCTCCAAACAATTTTCTCCAAAAAAACTTAAACACAATAGTTTAACAAAGAAGTTGACGAACGGACAGACAGACTTCACAATTTCATACACCAGATTGCGAACAATTCTAATATGACTTGAGATTTTCTTCCTATATGTACCATAGTATTCGCCTGGTGTAAAATCTCCAACAAACTTCCATTGCGCTAAGCTCCGCCCATTCACATGCTATATTAGAATAGAAATAACAACTAGCTAGCCGTGATTCATTGTCCAGTAATTCCACTTGTCACATGAACCAATCAAATTATCACCTCGCCGCTTCGCGGCTCAGTGACAATTTGGTTACTGGACAAGAAACCACGGCTAGCTAGTTGTTATTTCTTAAATAATGCATCCTCTTATTATGTCTTCAACCCTTGACCATTGGCTTAAGGTTAGGGTTGCGACTACAGGGAGATAACTTTATTTTCATATCACATAATATTTGAAACGGACATAAACGATACATGATATAAGCTCAGATTGTTACATTATTTTAGAAAAAAATAATAATCCTTGAAACTTTCATTGCTGAATCGATATTTTTGGGAAAAATGCATATTTTTCAATGAAAAATAGCCAAAAATTGGAAAAAATTTGTCATTTTTACAGGAATTCTGTTACCAAAGATTCAAACATCAGAATATTTACTATTCATTATACTCTTTAAAAGTGAGATAATTTGAAATTCGAACTTCAAGTAAACTCTATGTTTTTGGGTCAAAATGTTGAGTTTTCGCCTAAATTATTGTGGTATTTATAGAAACAGTCATTTTGCTCAAAAACTAATTCACGTACATATTGATTTGACTGCTTTAGGATAAAGCAATACGATAGATATATATGTAGAAAAAAATTGTGTAGCTGGCAACCTTCTAGCTATTAATAGAAATAATGAGTTGTTGCCATGGCAACCAGCAACATAGTTTTTATAAGAAAATAATCTCCTTAGAACTGATTACTTTATCAGAATTTCTCTAAATAGCCTTTAATTCATCCACAAGCTATAAGAATCTTGAAAAATAAGGATATATATGAATTTTTGAAATTTCATGCATTCTAGAGGTATGTAAAGTTATGATATGGTATTCTCTAAAATGTCAAAAATGTTAAAATAGGTCAAAAATGGACGTTTATAGCCAAAAAACGAGACGGGCAAATTTTGATTTTTTGGTCTTTATAGTTCGAGATGTTCCTCTACATATGAAGCTATCCTAACTCATTTCTATTAAAAGTCGCCACCCTTACCTTAAATGTTTTAAAAATATCCTCAAATCCCATGGTCCACTTGTTGAGATAGGAGAAGATACTTCCTTATAATATTATATGACAGGAAAACAGTTTGACTCTTGGTTATGAAAAAATAGAAACTGTTAAAGATGTATCAATTTTATTTCAGAATCTTTTATTTACAAATACATGTATCATAAAATAAAAGTGATACCTTCTTAACATACATGTATTGTAAAGCAGTTTGAATGAATAAATATGCAAACTTTTTTAACAGAGTAGAATGACATGATGGTGCATTCATGCATTTTTTGTAACATACCATATAACCAGAAATTTTTGCGAGTATCAAATTTCGTGATTTTATGGTAAATAGGGTGTCTTTACTTCTGCGAGTACAATTTTTTGCGGTTCCTATATGAGCACATGATGTTACTGTTTTGGGCCTTTCATTATAGAATTTTTAGTTAGTTCTATTATAAAAAAACACTCAATGTACTTCTCTTAATGTTTAATCAGAAAAATGTGAAGAATGGTACATGTTAAATAAGAACAAAATGTAACTGATCTACAAATTTATGATATACCTTATCAAACACAATATATTTTTGCGATTCCAAATCATTCGTGAATATGGTGAAAATTAGTATCTCGTGAAAAATTCTGGTTATACGGTACTAGAATGTTCGAGAGCTTAAAACTTCTGTTATTTTACAGTATTCATCTTTGACTGAAATATGTGTGACACTGAACTAACAGTCAATACCTTATCCTGATGTTGAATCTAGATTTAACTGAAATTCTCTGCAAGTTTAGTAAAGTAAAATATTGTAATAACATTTAAGCTATACATGTAAAGCATGACAGAGTCACTCAGAAGTAACTCACTATGAACTTATAATATTTTTAAAAACTTAACTTTACAAAAAATTGTTACAACTTTAAAATTCTTTACACAACCAATTCACATGCTATAGGAACTGGAGTGGGAATTTTCCATAGCGACCTTGCATGTATCTTAAAAAGTTGGAGATATGTTCATGGATGAAGACTATTGGATGAATATCTGTACATGAAGCATGTTAACAAAATTTGATACAGCATCATTAGGTAGAACACAATATTCAAAATGTTTTAACATAGCTAACATGACTAATACATAAAATACAGTATATACTCTTATAAAGAGTTCAATGCAATGTACAAATGAAAATCATAACATTGAGAAGCGTAACATCCCTCACTGTCAATATAAAATAATGTATTAAATTGGTATAGATTTAATACATTTATGAAGATTTATCTATGGCTAAAGTGTGCCTGAATTTTCAAAATTTTTGAGTAAAATAAAATGATTCCCCTTGGTTTTCGCTCAAGTAGAGAACAGATGTCATGACATCTTTGATTGTGTACAAATCACAGCTCAAAAATGTTGGCAAAGATTCTATGATTAAAATGATTCTTAGATTTTCATCATACAGTAAGTGAACCTGCATGGTCCTTTCAAACCCTGTCTTTGATAGTACAAATGATACAAAAGCATTGATCATAAATATAATGTCAATGAATATTTGTCAGAAATCACAAAAGTTTTTACAACTTACCAGACATTTTTGAAATTTTGTAGAAATTCAAACATGCTTATTAAGAAAAAATTGAAGTATTTTACCAGACCGAAGCAAATTTTACCAGATTTGTCTGGAATGTCTGTTTACTTTCGATTTGTCTGATTTGTATAGTTCTTTGAAATGTACCTAAAGTCTTAAGTGCATCATCATGAATATAAGATTTATGAATACATGTACCAAGAAAGCTCTGAAAACTTGCTCTGCAGTTTCTCCTTATGGAAACTGATAATGCAAATCTTGCATGTTTCTAACAGGTCTGACTGAAATCTCATACAGCATGCACGGAATTACATGTACATTCACTTACATGCAACTCAATTTTCAAACAAACTGCATTATATCACTGACTGAATATTTCTCTTCTTAAAAATATATCATCTCAATAAAGCTTAGAGATACTACTACAAGGCCTCATTAGATACTGTAAACTAACATTATATACAATAAATTTAAATGTATGAAATATGTCAAGCTAAAACCCCAGGAGGGACGAGAATAATGTCTTGTATCAGCATATGTGTAACTGCCGGCACACACTTCATCAGGTTAAATTCTTCCTCCGCAGTGTTAGACTCCATACTGAGGGCCATCATGTGACTAACCTCGGTAACGGCCTGCTGTAGGTTGATGGTATGACCATTTCTAATGTAGTTACTCAGGACCTGGTACATACAGTATAGAAGCCATCCACCCTTATCATTGTCAGACCATGCCACACGCTCTGTAAATATGGAATAGAATTCAAGTTATTGAATACATCGTACGTACACTATAGTATACATGTATGTAGTTGAAATTGGAATAAATAACTTTATTTCAGTATGTGCATTAAGTTTTTTTCCTTGGTTAAGGTCAAACTTTTATATCCAAAGAAAAAACTAAGACACAAAAGGCCCATGGGCTATCGCTCACCTGAGAACACTTGGAATCTCATAGTGATCATGAATGTGTTAAAGAAACACATAAAATTAAAACAATAATGTTGAAGTAAAGTTCATAGAATTTCATACAAACATTCAAACTGAAAAGTCTAAAATGGGTCAACCAATCAAAACCTTAAATAACAATGATTTTCATGGATCAGCTGGAAAAACGCAACATGGTAGAGGACTTTGAGTACTTGCTTCCTGTAAAGTTGAGTTAAAAAAGATGTTTGTGGAAAAACTAATGCCCCTGTCAGCATCTTTGTCAGTGTATCAACTGTAAAGTTAAAAGTAGGTCATACTCCAAGGTCAAGGTCACAAGGTCAAACTTTTTGGTACCAATTGGAAGGTCTTGTCAAAAAGATTGCATGCGTTAAATATGAAAGCCCTAGTATCACCATTCAAAAACTTGAAACAATTCAATAGTTTGATTAAGACATACACATACGGCAAAGCGTTTTTTTACTGAGCCCACCTATCGCGGCTGGCTTATTTAAGGTGGAATTCCACCTCAGCATCGCCGCTGACCCCCGCAAATCACTTCATCGCGGTGCCAAGATCGCCGGGAGTTGCGGTGGCGTTGCGGTTGATTGCCGCGCTGACAATTACCTGTCCAGGTGTTACCTGACCAGGTGCTATTTCTTACGGATGAATAGAAACTTGTTTTTAAGCATGACATGTATAAATAAAATGATGATTTAAACATTAGGACATGAAACATAAGTACATTTTGTAAATTGAGCCTAAAAATGTTTCGGATAACCTGACTCGACGCCAACGATCCACAAGAATATCCGCCTCTACTTTCCTTATATATATTGACTATAGAGAGACGTGAAGGGGCGGGTGTCATTGAGGGTTGTTGGCATCGAGCTCCTGTGGATCTACCTTATTTTCATCCCGACTCTTTTTTATATCGGATAAGCAGGTCAAAATAATGAATATTTACATCTTCTGACGTCAAGTCCAGATGAAGCGGAATCTATTCACATTAAAATTGAAGCATGATCAAATTATGTCTGTAGGCTCTTTACACGGGTACTTATAATAGGCATGTGAAAGATGCAATGAATCGTCGGTCCTTGTTCACTTCTTATTATTAAAAACATATTAAACTAGCGTTGATAAAATAAATGCTATATGAAAGATTACTCCAGATGAAATGCAAAATCCCGAGTTGTGTATCACGTTACGCATAACTCCGTTTGTAGAGACCAGACAATCAAATTTCCAAACAAATTAATTAGTGCTTATACAGGTGACAGGTATATTGCTGGACAAACAAAGCCATTAGAGCGGCGATCTCTACGCTGTCATGGGTACTCGTCTGACCCCGGGGACGTAATAGTGTGGATCCGCTCACCATAATGGTCCTTTTCTATTATGATGCAATATTGATTTTTCTCCGACATTCTTTTTTATCCTCGTTCTGCGTCTGAGATTTAAATGTCCAACGTCCACTTAAGTTTCTTATCTACGTAAAGGTACTTGTGTATGCGTTCGTCCGTAAAATTATCATGCCATTTTAAGTGGTCAGTCAATGGGTACACAAATTTGAAGAGTGAGTTGTGATATCGACATATAGATATGTACGAGGGAGCTCGACCGGGGAGTTTGGAATTATATAACCCTCCCTTTCCCCTGGCTTTTTACTGTAAAATTTTAGAAATAGCAAGAGGGAGCTACGTGAACATGCATTTGCGGCATCTAATATTTCTGCAATAACATATTTTCTTCAGTCGCTGCAAATTAAAATAAAATACATAATTTTACGCCAGCACTTCGGGCTGGTAAGATTTATTTCTCGATATCATTATTTTTTTTTTACAAAGTCACAATTCTTTTTTTTTTTTTTTTTTTTTACAAAGTCGCATTCCACCCCCCCCCCCCCCTTCAGATTTCCAAAACGGTAAATCAAACGGCGATTGAAGGTAGATGATACGCCCTGCGCAGTCAGCCGATAAGGTGTGAAAACACGTCAATTAGTAATCCCCACTGCCAGACCTGAACCAGATGGAAGACCCAACCTGTCAAATGCGATTGCATTAACGGCTTATAGTGAATAAAGAATCTGAATCTGAATCACTCTCCCTCCCCCCTTTCTTTTTTCAATTATTTATAAGCACCCGTCTTTAAACGGGTATAGCTTTAAATAGTATGTCAACACGCGGATCTAGAGATAGGAGGTCATGATCCAGTCCCCACCTCCTGGAATTTGCCATTATAGTAAAGCTGATTTTCATAGCCCCCCCCCCCCCCCCCCGTGAGTTAGATCTGCCCATTGATTGTAAAAGTATCGCTCCTTAGAAATAATTCAATTCACGATGATTGGACTTTCAGAGAAAACCAATTGAAGACCATACGATAATGCAATTTAAAAAAAAGGAAAGAAAAGAAAAAAGTGCGTGCTCCTTGTTCTGGTCAAACAAGTCCGCAAAAAAAAAAAAAAAAATAAGACATCGATTGATGAAGAACGTGTATCCAGACAAAGATGAATCATGTAAATAAAGTAAAAAAAAAAAAAAAAAAAAGAAGACCGGCATACAAAGAAAAGCAAAAAAAAAAAAAAAATGAGGATAGCCTAATAATAAAACAGATGTAATAAATACAATAACCAACCCCCCCCCCCCCCCTTTTTGTTCGCACTGAATTCCAAAAGTTAACCGGTGAACGGCAAACCAAAACTAAATCAACAAACGATGCCTCACAAGTTGTTCACACCTTTTCAGTTACCCTGCGCTTCTACCTGTATTACAATCATCCCCTGTACGGGAAGAGGCGATGTCTTCACACCTTGTAAGACCAGACATATAGGCACGCCCATATATAACCCTTCCCTAATCAATATTGACAGCTACGTACACGCGACACGTCGTCACTCAAGCAGAACTAAGGAGGGTTTTCATGGAAATATCGACGTTAGCGACTTTTCCAGAATGTATGCAATTTCATAATAATTATTTACTTCAAGTAAGAAAATAATGAGCAAACATTGTACCAACATGACTAAACCGTAGATAATAAATAAATTTTACATAGTATTCACCTGGATTTTTTGCGAAGAATTGAATTTAAATTTTGCATGTTCCTTATCTGCATGAAATTGAGATTTAATTAGGCATTTGTGACAGAAAGAAAATAAATTACGCTCAAAGTTTAATAAGGTTTCCTGTATATAATGTTTACGTACGATATAGTTCTTTTTTTTCTTGAGAAAGAAATAAAATAGTGTTTACATGTATTTTTTACGGAAGTCGAAGAGACAAGAAGACACCCAGATTATTTCGATCCACACAAACATCGTCTACCCCTGTATTAATCTAATGATCTAATAAGTAATTTTGGCTTCACGCCTTTTTGAATCGTGAAGGGGTGGGGGGAGTCGCGATTTCACACTTAGCATGGACAGAGGGGGGGGGGGGGTTGCATTACAGCGCAAAATGCTTTTAAAGATGAAAATAGTATGTATAAAATCAATAAACGGACAGGCTAGAAAATTTATTCTACCATTTTATAGGAAAATTACCCCCCCCCCCTTCTCCCGGACGGCCGCTGGTGATTAATCTACCTCTGACTCCTGCGTCCCTGGCGCATAAAAACGGAGCTTTTTTTTCCTATGAAAAGATATATATGCATTGTGGAATGGGAGTTTAACTTCTAGATACATGTTATCTATAAAAAATCTTCTATAATTGTAAACTTTGCAGGACGTTGTGAATTATCTATTGAAATCGTTTCACACCTAATTACCACCTTTGTAATTTCGTATATATATATACATTTGTAATTAGTTTGTTTGGATAACGTTTTACTATACATTACCTCACTTGCGCAAATAAAACAACCAAATAAACAATAAATTACTAAATAAGGCTATCAAGGCTATATTTGACTAATTGGGAGATAGACGCTTTTCAACATTTTAACATACGAACTAGCGAACATAAAACACCGCTAACTAGTAATCTCAAACGGAAGAATCTACAAAAAAAAAAAACGGTCTCCAGTGCTTTGGACTTGAACAGTAAAGATATACAAAAAAATGTCGTAAAGCCTCGGCTCCAGTCGATGTATCTCTCAAAGTCGAAAGACGGAGACTTTAAACCCATTTTTGCTTGACCGTACCGCTCCCGTAGACTGCCCATTGTTCTCTAATCCTTAGATAAACACAGCTGGACATTATAACTAGTTCTATCATTCAGTCACACGGTTCTCTTTTCGTATGTACAACGTAACGCTTTTAAAGGACATTTTTATGTCACCAATGATAACAATACATCAAAATAAAGGACGTAAATTTTAAAAGAATAAGTAAAATATAAAAGAATGGTTATAGTACTGTTACAGGTAAATAACAAGTTATTAATTGCCGCTGAGAACTGCGGCGATCGCCACCGCGTATCCCGGCGATCATTGCGGTGAATTGCCAGGATCGATGTCCGCGTTGAGTCAACTCCATTGTTAATCCATGACCGCGGGGATTTAAAACCCTGGGTCAAAAAAGATTGCGGGGATGATTTGACAGGGTAAAAACACGCGATGCCGGTAGTGTATAATGACATTGAACAGATCTTATATTTGAAATTCTAATATGACTTTAAATTTTCTCCCTATATGTACCATAGAACTCGCCTGGTGTAAAATCTCCAACAAACTAAGCTCCGCCCATTCACGCACTATATTAGAATATATTGTCACATGAACCAATCAAATCATCACCTCGCCACTTCGCGGCTCGGTGATGATTTGATTGGTTCATACCACTCGTGGAATTACTTGACAATAAACCACGGCTAGCTAGTTGTCATTTCTTAAATATCTGTAACTGAACGTACAAAAACTTTTTACCTGAAGGGCTTGCCATGACAACCATACAGTTATGGTAGCATGGGGGAGGAGCTACATTTATTTCTTCCTCCAATAGAATCGTTCTGCCTGTGATGTCAACATAGTTCTTCCCACCAATCACAAATGTAGGAGGCTTAGCACCTTTAACATCCATGCTAGACTGCCAAGATTCATCTTGATCCATTGTTGACTGGGGTGGAGCAAAGAACTTGGCTGGCTCTATTTTGGGTTTCTTTATCTCTATCTCTACATCTACTCCCGTGTCTAAAGCCTCATGTAGAGTTTTCCCTTGTCGAGAGCTACAAGTCTGTAAATTGGGGAAAACACTTTCAAGACTTGCAAAACAAGAAAGTGAAAAGTATAGCAATTAAGGCAGCAAAATATCCAATCTATAGATGTTATTAGCAACCTAGAGACTTGCAATCAATCTCCCATACATTACTGTAAACAGTTTAATAGTGCATGTAAATGTCTGTCCCTTTTGCTTTGAAGGTGACAAAAATAAGGTTATCTGTGACTTTTACTTTTAGAGTGTTCAACACTAATATACATTTACTATGACCTTTACCAATGACAGAGGAAAAGGTGTCATCTTCTAATAACAAGCTTGGGGATCGTTCGTCATCATCCAATATAATGTAATCTCTTGAGTCCACATGCAAAATTCTGACCTTGACCTGACCCTGAACATTAGTACCTTAGGTCACACTCACTCAGAAGTTACAATATATCAAGTAAAAAGAATTACAAATCTTAATTATGTGATAAGTTTGATGAAAAAAATATATTTCTCAAAGATTTAAATGCATCATAATCAAAAGATTTATTAAGATGGTAGTCTCAGGGTAAGGGACTTAACTCAAAATTGATCTCACGAGCGTTTGTTGTCTGGCGTAACATTATCATCGTTTGTTTTCACGACAAGCATCTGCATGACTTACATCATGACATCATAATAGGGGAATTTCCCGGCCGGTGCACGGAGGTAAACGGGAATTTTTTTATGGTTAATATCATTATCTATTTTCATAAGTAAGCATTTCATTTTCCGTGATTTATTTCCTGAAATTGAGCATTACTTAAATTATAGATTGAATATGTTTCCGAGATTTATATGTTTCTTTTTTCTTTTGATATTTTCAGTATCTACACTAATCCTTTGACCTAACGTAAATGTCCAAAGAAATCTGATGTCATCTGATAATTATGACCATGATTACTTTGATTTTTTTTTTGCGTGATTGGTGTAAATAGAGTACATTTACCTTTATACCATACCTTCGTTTGATAAGAAGATCGTCAAGAAGAAATCAAAGCACTAAAGGTACTGAGTGCGAATAGCCAGAATAATATCACTTATAATGTATGACAAAATATTGTGTTTTCAAAGTTATATTTGTTCCTGAACACCTTCGTAGGCCAGTTTATGGATGTATAAAGACAGAACTAAAATGCAAATGCATAATGTTGTCGTAATGAATTGAAAGATGATGTCTGACAGTGAACATGAAAATTAAATAACATCACATTAAATCCCCCCCCCCCCCCCTAAAAAATACAAATATCCAATATGACTATCGATGATTCCATATACAAGGAAAGAAGACGAATCTTATTTTCTAATTTGATCCCCACTCTCTCTTTAACCTTTTATGTTCAATATTAGGTGTGTGCTAAGAATTTGAAGGAAAATTCACTTTGATCTTTTATTTTTCATAATTGTTAATATCATATTTCATGATGGAAGTTCCTAATTTTTCCATCGTATACAGATTTTATTTTGTGAAGCGGGGCAAAATAAGCCTACTTGAAGTTAGTTTTACGTTTCAATGATTCAACTAAATATCTTTCTCGATAGCACCGTTTCATTTATATATTGTCCACTAAAACAGATAATCACCTGGTAATGGAAAGAGGTTTCCAACACACAGCCTGTGTTCATCTCAGTACATACAGATGCAATTTTTCATTAGGTCATGCAATGTACATAATAGGACAGCTCGATTCATATAGATATAATTCATTGATTCATACAGTGATCAGACTTTATACCGATCATGACGCTGACGCAGTCCCAAGGTACATGTAAACAGAGTAACATCGTTTATACATACTCAGTAGTTGGGGCTCCCATGAGTGAAGAAATCAGGCAATCGCTATGTGCTATTCGCACAAAAAATGTATCATAGAAAGGGGGAAAGGTGTCCGGCTTGGCAATCTCGGACGATTAGTTTTTATAAAAAAAAGATCGGGAAAATAAAAATTTTGTATGAATTTCAAAAGGGGGGGGGGGGGGGGGGGGGGGGGTTGTAAAATGGTTTCGGTTCTAAACACCTCAATTCCATCTATACCCGCGCATTGGACATGTTGGATAGTCCATCCAATTTTTCCTTTTCTTTTTTTTTTCTTTAATTTTTCCTTTTTATATTACTTTTGGTTTGGTTGCTTCCCGTGTTTAAGTAATATCAACTGAGTCAAATGCACAAATTACGTCTAAATTCTGAAATAATGACAACTGTTATTTATTCAAATTAATTTTACAATTTTGTGTAAGCATGTAGATTATAAATTTGCCAACAAGATATACAATGCTTACTTAACCTCGACGTAACGTATCACAACGTAAAAAAATGGGGGTAGGGGTAACCCAAATGGCGCTAACTTAGTAAAAATAGGTTCGATTTTCCTGAAATTTGCACAGATTTAAGATAGATAATTAATCTCTTTTCAATTAGTTTTTCATTGAAATTAAATGATACGTTTTTTCATGAGCTATGTAAATGTGACAATTTTCGGAAATTCAGAAAGGTACATGTTTATCCTTATTTTCTATTAAAATTGCTTCTAAAAACAAGAATGGTGATATTAAAACATCAAAATTTTACTAAAAAAGAAAGATGTATGTATTATCTTTGAAATGCAAAGCTGATACTTAATAAATTTGCAGGGTCATTGAATATCTGAGAACAAATTTCGTGACAAAGTCGCCATTTTCTGCATTGAAAGGGGGACAAAATTTTGAGATTTTGAATTGCGACCCACGCAAAACGGTTGCTTCAATTTCTTTCAAACTTTAGCAAAAGGTGCATGACATCATAGTTAATTGATATTGCAATTATGAAGAAAATTGAATGTAGGGATTATGGTGAGACTACCACCTTAAGATCTTCTCCAACATACCTGCATAAAGAAGAATTTGGGTTTATTTTTCAGTTCCTTACAGTGGTTTTCATCAAAGGCTTCCATGATGTCCATGGTTCTCATTTCTCCATCATACGTTGTCACAAAGTGTTCGTAAACTCGGAAGTTTTCAGGAAATAGTTTCTCCAGCTGATTTGTAACAACAGGATTCTGGCTCCCATGAGAACTTATCACCACAGTCAAACACTCTGCTGCCTTTAAAACCTCTTTCTGATTTGTCACTGCAAAATGACAATTTGATAATAAGAAATGTGACTTGCTTCATGCTTCACATGCATATAGGGATTATAACTATAAAGATTACAACTTATGATAACTGGCTTAAAACAGTATAAAATTTTAATACCATGTTATCATAATCTATCAAAATTAAATCCTAAGCATTCTCTGTTTTCTTTTAAAAAATATTTGACAAATTTTAATTAAACCTATGAATTCATTTAAAAAAAACAAACAATCAATCCTTTTTTAAAGAGAATTACATACATGTTCTAAATTTGACATTCGAAAATTAAAAGTTTTATTCACCCTTAGTACATGTACTTGCCCATTGTCAGAAAGTTTTTCAACGAATATGATGATGCGTCTTTAATCCAATAGGTTGTATAGCGTAGCTTGTTGTGAAATAGATCGTACATTTCTGTCAAGTCTTTTTTAGCTCCAGGTCTATACTGACTACCATCTTGGAAACGTTCATTTGCAATAATTACTGCCACACCCTTCCTTATTTTCAGGGTAAATTCATCCTCATTTTCCGTCTGCTTCAAAGCATCTTTAGTGTCAACGTATATTTGAGTGACTTTCCCAAGTTCAGATAGGTCATAAGGAATCAAGTTCTCTTGTCCTGTTCTTTGGTTGGTAGAGCTTTCATCCTTTGTGCCTCCCCCAAAACAACTGAAAATAACTTAGAATATCAGCTTATACAAAGCTTTAATTATCTTAAATTGAATAATCATTTAATTATGATTCACTACATATGCTTATGACAATATAGCATTTCAGTAGACAAAGATCTACAATGGTATGAGAGTTGTAAAAAAAAAATCTATATGTTGTCTGAAATGCTGACACTGAGTGGTAGTCACATGCTAGCTAAAAATATCTACTTTTATATTATACAATTATGGACTTTTTATGAGGTGAATATGGTGTGATATTTCAATAGTTAAGGCTTGTGTTATTTCAAAAGTAGGTCTATAATGCAAAGGTCAAATATAGAAAGAAAAATCAAGGCAAAACAACTCCTCCCACAGCCTTCATATGATGAAGGTTGCAGATAACAAGAGAGAAATAAATTTATGAGCATGACCCTGAAATGCCTGTTACCCGGTGCAGTGGCATAAAAATCATCGAATTGATGATAATCAAATTACCTGGAGAAAATTCCAGCATCTACACTTGATGTCATTCTGTATCAGTTACCTACAAAGACAGAACAAGAAGACAATGAGAATGAAATAAGTCTCCAACATCATCTATATATAATTCACAGATGGGACTTGATGATCAATTTCTGGGGTTTTTTTTTAATTGGTCACTTAAAATATCTCCCTTTTTAAACATAGGTAATCACAGATTACGAAGCTCACCTCGTGACAGCAAATTCAATTCAAACATATTTCTTAGTACATGTATATTGGCTTTATAGAGCAAAATCACTCAAGCGGAAAAAGTAGGTCATGGTCATTTTATGAAAGATTGATCAAAGATACATCCAATTTGCAAGTTTGGTACAAGTATCACTTATACTTTGCTCAATAGTGGCTTTTAAAGGCAAAATCACTCAAACTGAAAAAGTAGGTCGAGGTCATTTTATGAAAGTTTGATCAAAGATACATCTAATATGCAAGTTTGGAACATCTAGCACTTACACTTTGCTCAATATTGGCTTTTAAAGGCAAAATCACTCAAGCGGAAAAAGTAGGTCAAGGTCATTTTATGAAAGTTTGATCAAAGATACATCCAATATGCAAGTTTGGTACATGTAGCACTTATACTTTGCTCAATATTGGCTTTCAAAATCACTCAAGTGGAAAAAGTAGGTCAGATGCTGCATCCAATGCATGGGTCCATTTCGGCATCCAAAGATGAATCACTTGTGCAAGTTTGGTTACTGTAGCATTAGTACTTTGTCAGATACTGAGCTACCCCAAACTTCTTATCCAAATCACTCAAGCAGAAAATGTTGGTCAGATGCTGCATCCGATGCATGGGTTCACCTCAGCATCCAAAGATGAATCTTTTGTGCAAGTTTGGTTACTGTAGCATTAGTACTTTGTCAGATATTGAGCTACCCCAAACTTCTTAACCAAGTCACTCAAGCGGAAAATGTAGGTCTGATGCTGCATCCGATGCATGGGTTCACCTCAGCATCCAAAGATGAATCACTTGTGCAAGTTTGGTTACTGTAGCATCAGTACTTTGTCAGATACTGAGCTACCCCAAACTTCTTAACCAAGTCACTCAAGCGGAAAATGTAGGTCAGATGCTGCATACGATGCATGGGTTCACCTCAGCATCCAAAGATGAATCACTTGTGCCAGTTTGGTTACTGTAGCATTAGTACTTTGTCAGATACTGAGCTACCCCAAACTTCTTAACCAAGTCACTCAAGCGGAAAATGTAGGTCAGATGCTGCATACGATGCATGGGTTCACCTCAGCATCCAAAGATGAATCACTTGTGCAAGTTTGGTTACTGTAGCATTAGTACTTTGTCAGATACTGAGCTACCCCAAACTTCTTAACCGGACGCGGATGCGTACGCGGACGCGTGGGGTTATAGCATAAGCTCACTCAACTTCGTCGAGGTGAGCTAAAAATTGGTCACTTAAAATAATTATACTTCTCAAGGCAAAGGATTCACACACTTTTATTATTGACCATGATCCTGGCCTAGCTAGGGAATGGTGAAAGGGAGGAGAGGTAGGAGGTGGGAAGTATATGGAGGGTATGTAAGGGGGAGGTATATAAGGGGTGGGAGGGAGAGAGGTATCCCCCCTATATACACGCCAAGTCCCGACATCACAATATTTTGATGTATAATAGATCTATAACTACATAGTAAGATATAGCGTCAAACGTTGTACGTTACATGTAGCTGGTCTTAGCATAACTGTAATACGAAAATGATCTTTTTTCGTTGAAGGGAGGAAAATGCGCAAAATTTAGACAATACTCCAGAGGAGGTCCTGCAGTAACCAGAAGAAGAAGATAAAATGGTCTTAAAATTGCACTTCTGTACCTGCACGCACCTCGATTCCCTTTATCTTTATCCTTTATCTGATGCTTACTGAACCACTCCTATGTGCTGACCACTATTAAAGATCTTTTTCAATCCGAGAAAAACAAAATCATTGGGCCTACATGTACTGGTATATAGATCGACTCAGATTCTGTGATCTATTACATGTATGAACAGACCCTCACAGTCGACTGTCAAGCATGTGATCTTAAAGTGTGTAGTTGGTTTATGGTCACTTCGTACCATATGCAACTCGTACCTTGGTCACTTCGTACCAAAATTTACCAACTCATACCATAACCATTTCGTACCATGACCAACTCGTACCAAAAAAAATAGTCAATTCGTACCCATTGCATTCATGGGTACAACTCGTACCCAATTTTAGTTCAACTCGTATCATAACATACTCGTACCATAACCAACTCGTACCACACAGAATCTCGTACCCATTGACATAAACTCGTACCATAACCAAATGTACCCAATTTTATTTCAACTCGTACCATTACATACATGTACTAGAACCATAACCAACTCGTACCACACATAATCTCGTACCCATTGACATTTATATCATAACCAACTCGAATCACCTAGAATCTCGTACCCATTAACATTTACTCGAATCATAACCAACTCGTACCACACGTAATCTCGCACAAACACAAACTTGGTAGAGGGCATTAAGTACTTGCTTCCTCAGTGATTACGTTCACATGAACTCTTATTATAACCAACTCGAATCACCCATCGATGTACATAGCTTGTATATACAACATCTTTTGAATAAACTATGAATTATTACTTTAACTCTTTACAATGTATAATAAGTTTCCACTGATGCGGATTAGATATCTGAAACTGTCTGGTGACGCTTAATCAATCAAAATTAATGAAAAAATTTAATTTGTCAAGGTCGGAATAAAGTTATTTCAGATATGAGTTTACAGAGTACAATTTACCAAGTACCAGGGTACGAGTTGGTAGGGGTGGGAATTTATGCATCGTACAAGTTTATGTTACGAGTATTGGTACCATGGTATGAGTTTATGCATGGTACGAATTTATGCATGGTACGAATTTATGGTACGAGTATTGGTACCATGACACGAGTTGGTAATGGTACGAGTTTATGTATGGTACGAGTAGGTAGAATTTATGGTACGAGTTTGTCATGGTACGAAATGGTTTTGGTACGAGTTGGTAGTAAATTATGGTACGAAGTGGCAGGTACGAGTTGGTTATGGTACAAATTGACCATACCCCGTGTAGTTAACCTTATACCAATACATTGTAAATATATTCTAATACATATCATATCAAATACTTCTAATAACAGGTTACCGCATAAAGTGATTTGTGAATGACAAGCCTCGCGTTTTAGAAAACATCGTCCATTCTTGTAAACTAAAAATAGAATGGGGACTTCCCGCTTCTTCTCGGGTCTTTCCGTTGCACGCTCCGAAGACTCGTTCGTGCCTTTCCGGCTCGCACATACGGATAGTCTCGAGTCTCGGCGGAGTACAACTACCCGGGAGTTTGAGTTTGAAAACTTTACTACAAATGTAACTTGCATTGTTTAACCGACTCAGTCAATCAATAAAAGATATAATACATGTATTATGAAACACCAAGGACTTATAAACAGAAGGATTCGCAACTCTCTACACCGCCTTGAGAATAGTAACGAAAACTCGCGTGTAATGAGATCTGAACGAGATCAAAACATTGTCCAGTCCTATCCGAGAAGGGTGATCAAATAACATGATTTTCTCAAGCATCACACAATAAACATATAAAATATTGATACGTACATGTAGAAGAAACCTTGCAGTTTCAATAAATACCAATTTTATCAAAATATATTGATAATATTGTTATAATATCTAGCTTCAAAGCGGAGCCTTGACATTCGCCGTTATGACCCAGATATCGTCAACGAGAGTTAAATAGGCATATGCTCTGTCCCATTTTCTCAGTCATTACTAGACTTACACATAAAATATTGGTGGCAAATCGAAAATGAAAACCTAGTGCGTGCATTAGAACCAATTTTGATTAATTCATTCGACGATTTCATCGTATACTGGAGGTTCAAAAATAGAGGTTTTCACCCTCCGGTATGACCGGACATTTTCTGAAAGAGGTAAACAGCCCAACGCTCTGACCCATTTTCTCAAACTAGACAAAATTTACATATGAAATATTGTTATCAAAATAAAGACTTCAACCTAATGTGTGCATTAGGACTAATTTTATTTAATTAATTCGACAATTTTATTGTTTTACAGGGCTTCGAAAATGGGTGTTTTCACTCGTCGGTACGCGCGGCCATTTTCTGAAAGAGGTAGATAGCCCAACGCTCTGACCCATTTTCTCAAACCAGACAAGATTTACATATGAAATATTGTTATCAAAATAAAGACTAAAACCTAAAGTGTGCATTAGGACCAATTTTATTTAATTAATTCGACAATTTTATTGTTTTACACGGCTTCGAAAATGGGTGTTTTCACACGTCGGTACGCGCGGCCATTTTCTGAAGGCAGTGGCTCCGGATACGAACGTTCGTATCTTTAGACCAATGTCTCGGCGTACGAACATGTTTCTGATTGGTCTTTAACTGTCACGTGACGCGGGTCATAATAAAAAAGTTGATTTTTGTAACCATACAAGTATTAGCTTTTACAAAAAGCTTGCCGTCAGATAGCTGACTGTAAATGTTGTAAAAAAAAAATGGAAGAAAATGCATTTAACCGTACTAATCGCACATTTCCGGGCTTTTCCGCGTTTTTATCGGTTCAAGTGACGGAAATTTCCGATAATCTGCGATTGTTATGGACGTATCGGTACAAAGACTTTTCGATGCATATTTCGGAAGAAAATACACTGATGCGATATGACTTTCATTTGTCAGGTCACCTGGACTCTTAAGCCGACCTGGTGAGAGAATCTTATACATAGGTTCTGAATAACCTAGACGGATATTTGCATTTTATGCAATTGTAAACCAATCATATTGCCAAGAGGTATTTTATCCGTGCAAGTAGGTTACGAATGATTACAGTATACCGTCAGTCATGACTGACGGTAATCAAGGTATACGAGTTTATTCTGCATAATCTGTAATTAGCAACCGGGACAAGAGGCTATTTTCTATGCTCTCAATCATTATCGTGATCACTGCCCAGTAATAGACGTGCACTTGTCGGCTGTTGTGTGCACGTACCAGTGTGACGTTACGTCGCTCCAGTGGAAGTTGAAGTTTTTGAAAGTTTTGAGATGATGACAAATACGTACATGTAGATGCAACTCCGTGCTTTTTTCTTAATTAACTTTTCAGAATATGTCACCAAAAAAGATGCAATTTGAACACAAGATGCCTTGAAAAAAAAACGAACCAAATTGAAATATACATGCAGAAGCTCACTACGATTTGTGTTCGTACGACGAGACATAGGTCTAAAGATACGAACGTTCGTATCTGGAGCCACTGCCTTTTCTGAAAGAGGTATATAGCCCAACGCTCTGACCCATTTTCTCAACCTAGACAAAATTTACATATGAAATATTGTTATCAAAATAAAGACTAAAACCTAAGGTGTGCATTAAGACTAATTTTATTTAATTAATTCGACAATTTCATTGTTTTACGGGGCTTCGAAAATGGGTGTTTTCACTCGTCGGTACGCGCGGCCATTTTCCCAAAAGACGTAGGCAGGTCAACGCTCTGACCCGTTTTCTCAAACAAGACACAATAAACACAAGGAATATTGTTATCAAAATAATTAATAAATTCTCATGCGTGCATTAGTACCATTTTCACTTCATGATACCGAATATTAATAAGAATACAAGACTTCGAAAATGGGGGTGTTTACGATCACCTGTTTACCACGGCCTGTAACGAAGAAGGTAAACAAGCCATCTAAAAACCTTTTTTTTCTGTTTTATTTTATAAAGTATCTATGAAAAGTTGTTTTGAAATAAAGTTGGACTTTTTTGTATCTGAATAGAATTATTTTTGATGTATAGATGTCGATAATTGACCATGATATAACTGCCTCAGACGATCTTTGGGATCTCGACGCAAGTTCGACCTCGCCAAATGTTACGACTACGAGTACGACGTGACCTATATAAGTAGGCCCGATTTAATTTACCATTTTCTCGACTATTTCAAGACGTAATATCAAAATATTGGTACCAAAATGATCAGGATAATCTATTCTACTTATTCAAGTCGTTTTTATGTTGTCATAATCAACATATTTAGGGCATTCATGGTTTTGAATATCACAACCCTAACATCTCGTTGCCTAATTTGCATATCAAAAGGGCACGCGAGATGTTAACGGGAAAAGACGAGATTCCAATCCTTCTGTTTATAAGTCCTTGGAAACACGAATGCCCCCTTTACTTTTAGGTTATTTTAATTTATGAGAATGAAGTAGTGTTCTCCGTAGGGAAGTTAAATATAATAAATAACATGTATGTATGTATGTATGTATGCCGAAATTCCCTCCTATGACTAAGGAGCACCCCTATATATAATAGGGTAGGAGGGTCCTTGGCATTCCCAGAAGGGATTAATGTAGGTTAAAATCCTAAAAATGATGTATATGTTTTAAAACTGCACCAATCTCGGAATCCCAGCTGCGATTTAAGACCCTGTGGCACCAAGTCTGTCTAGCAGATTTAGTGGTGAACCACCAATTAAAAATAAAACTACTTCTAATAAAACACCGCTAAAGACGGTATGGCCGGATTGCAAAGTAAGTTTTTGTCACCAACTGGGTCTAGGTCACTAAGTCAAATATTACAGCATACATTGAGAGGTCTTGTCAGAGGCAACCTACATGTATAATATAAAGTTTCTACTGTATACAGTTCCTTAGATTTTGCTTAAACCAGGAACTTTAACCAAAGTCTTTAACTAGGTCAAAGTCCAAGGTCAAGGTCACTAGGTCCAATGTTACGGCATAAATTGAAAGGTCTCATCATGGGCAACCTAAATGTATAATATAAGGTTTCTACTGCATACAGTTCCTTAGATTTTGCTTAAACCAAGAACTTTAATCAAAATCTTTAACTAGGTCAAAGTTCAAGGTCACTGGGTCACTGGGTCAAATGTTACGGCATAAATTGAAAGGTTTCATCATGGGCAACCTACATGTATGATATAAAGTTTCTATTGCATACAGTTCCTTAGATTTTGCTTAAACCAGAAACTTTAACCAAAATCTTTCACTAGGTCAAAGTCCAAGGTCAAAGTCACTAGGTCCAATGTTACGGCATAAATTGAAAGGTCTCATCATGGGCAACCTAAATGTATAATATAAGGTTTCTACTGCATACAGTTCCTTAGATTTTGCTTAAACCAGAAACTTTAACCAAAATATTTAACTAGGTCAAAGTCCAAGGTCAAGGTCTCTAGGTCCAATGTTACGGCATAAATCGAAAGGTCTCGTCATGGCAATCTAAATGTATAATTTAAGGTTTCTACTGCATACAGTTCCTTAGATTTTGCTTAAACCAAGAACTTTAACCAAAATCTTTAACTAGGTCAAAGTTCAAGGTCAAGGTCACTGGGTCAAATGTTACGGCATAAATTGAAAGGTCTCATCATGGGCAACCTACATGTATAATATAAAGTTTCTTCTGCATACAGTTCCTTAGATTTTGCTTAAACCAGAAACTTTAACCAAAATCTTTAACTAGGTCAAAGTTCAAGGTCAAGGTCACTGGGTCAAATGTTACGGCATACATTGAAAGGTCTCATCATGGGCAACCTACATGTATAATATAAAGTTTCTTCTGCATACAGTTCCTTAGATTTTGCTTAAACCAGAAACTTTAACCAAAATCTTTCACTAGGTCAAAGTCCAAGGTCAAAGTCACTAGGTCCAATGTTACGGCATAAATTGAAAGGTCTCATCATGGGCAACCTAAATGTATAATATAAGGTTTCTACTGCATACAGTTCCTTAGATTTTGCTTAAACCAGAAACTTTAACCAAAATCTTTAACTAGGTCAAAGTCCAAGGTCAAGGTCACTAGGTCCAATGTTATGGCATAAATTGAAAGGTCTTGTCATGGGCAACCTATATGTATAATATAAGGTTTCTACTGCGTACAGTTCCTTAGATTTTGCTTAAACCAGGAACTTTAACCAAAATCTTTAACTAGGTCAAAGCCCAAGGTCAAAGTCACTAGGTCCAATGTTACGGCATAAATTGAAAGGTCTCATCATGGGCAACCTAAATGTATAATATAAGGTTTCTACTGCATACAGTTCCTTAGATTTTGCTTAAACCAGAAACTTTAACCAAAATCTTTAACTAGGTCAAAGTCCAAGGTCAAGGTCACTAGGTCCAATGTTATGGCATAAATTAAAAGGTCTTGTCATGGGCAACCTATATGTATAATATAAGGTTTCTACTGCGTACAGTTCCTTAGATTTTGCTTAAACCAGGAACTTTAACCAAAATCTTTAACTAGGTCAAAGCCCAAGGTCAAGGTCACTAGGTCAAATGTTACGGCATAAATTGAAAGGTCTTGTCATGGGCAACCTTCATGTATAATATAAAGTTTCTACTGCATATAGTTCCTTAGATTTTGCCTCAACCAGAAACTTTAACCAAAATGTTGACGGCAGACGGACAGACGGACGGACGGACATCGTCAATCTATAGACCGGAATTGCTTTGCAATCCGGCCAAAAATGTAAGTTAAAACAAAAGTGCCGTGGAAAAAAATATGTACATGTGATAAAATAAATGCAAAAGTATATTAACAATGAACACTCGTCTCTATATCCACAAATTTTCGGCCATTCGGCCTTTAATACATTCAAAATCAGTTAAGTTGCGCCAATTGCAAGTTCAAAACGGCCGCAAACTTTAAGATCAGGAATATTTCAAAACCATGTCAATTTTGAAGCTTGGTATATATGTGCAGTGGCGGATTCAGCCGGGGGGGGGGGGGGGGGGGCACGGGGGCACGTGCCCCCCCCCCCCCCCGACAGTGCCCCAAAAGGGGGCACTTATGGCATGCTTTTGGAAGCATTAAACTACTGTTTCCGTGATAAATGATAAATATATGAAAATAGTCAGAGAAATAGCCCCAAAGCACCACAGAAACCACCGATTTGAATAAATTTTCCAAAATTTTCTCAGAGATATAACAAAGTCGGAAAGGATGCATTGCTGTCAAGTCCATCGTCTGTACGTGAACGTTCACGTTTCGGAAACAATCTACATTGCAATGGCGGATTCAGCCGGGGGCACGTGCCCCCCGGCAGTGCCCAAAGAAGGGGCACTTTGCCACTTATGACATGCTTTTGGAAGCATTAAACTACTGTTTCCGTAATAAATCTATGAAATTAGTCAGAAATAGCCCCAAAACACCACAGAAACCGATTTGAATACATTTCCCAAAAATTTCTCAGAGATATAACAAAGACGGGGACATGTCCATAATATTGTCTGTACGTGGACGTACACACGTTTCGGAAACAACCTACATTGAATCATGTTCACTTCGAATTTTCTTCATCTGAGGGACATTGACACCATATTTCTTGACCAAATCTTCCATACCAATCATGATCGTTATGTGATATGCTCAGATGGGCCCTAATTTGGAATAAATAGATTTGTATTTGTATTTGATACAACCTTCTTTAATACTGACATTTTTTGGCCGGATTGCAAAGCAATTCCGGTCTATGGATTGACGATGTCCGTCCGTCCGTCCGTCTGTCCGTCCGTCTGTCCGTCTGCCGTCAACATTTTGGTTAAGGTTTCTGGTTGAGGCAAAATCTAAGGAACTATATGCAGTAGAAACTTTATATTATACATGAAGGTTGCCCATGAGAAGACCTTTCAATTTATGCCGTAACATTTGACCTAGTGACCTTGACCTTGGACTTTGACCTAGTTAAAGATTTTGGTTAAAGTTCCTGGTTTAAGCAAAATCTATGGAACTGTATGCAGTAGAAACTTTATATTATACATGTAGGTTGCCCATGACCAGACCTTTCAATTTATGCCGTAAAATTGGACCTAGTGACCTTGACCTTGGACTTTGACCTAGTTAAAGATTTTGGTTAAAGTTCCTGGTTTAAGCAAAATCTATGGAACTGTATGCAGTAGAAACTTTATATTATACATGTAGGTTGCCCATGACCAGACCTTTCAATTTATGCCGTAACATTGGACCTAGTGACCTTGGCCTTGGACTTTGACCTAGTTAAAGATTTTGGTTAAAGTTTCTGGTTTAAGCAAAATCTAAGGAACTGTATGCAGTAGAAACTTTATATTATACATTTAGGTTGCCCATGATGAGACCTTTCAATTTATGCCGTAACATTGGACCTAGTGACCTTGACCTTGGACTTTGACCTAGTTAAAGACTTTGGTTAAAGTTCCTGGTTTAAGCAAAATCTAAGGAACTGCATGCAGTAGAAACTTTATGTTATACATGTAGGTTGCCTCTGACAAGACCTCTCAATGTATGCTGTAATATATGACCTAGTGACCTTGACCCAGTTAGTGACAAAAACTTACTTTGCAATCCGGCCATACCGTCTTTAGCGGTGTTTTATTTTTTACTTTTTCAAGATCGTTTTAAATTTGAGGACATGATAAATTTTTTTGAAATACAAGTAAAATTGTTTTGGCCAGATTTAGACCGGCTACCTCCAAGAATTTTACAAAGATAAAAATACATGTTTTTCTTTTTTTTCAGAATCGAATTGCCAAGAAATAATTAAACCTATAAATCTGGACGATGCAGGGAATGGGGCACCCGTAATCTCTAGTTTATGAAGGAAAATTATCACTTACTTATTTTCTTTACCTTACAAACAAGCACGGATGTAGAGTATAATGGTAAGGGGGTCAGGTCCCGCCTTGAATTTGCATAAAATGCTGATTTTTTCCCCTAGTTTTACGCGAATTTACGGCTGGACACCCCCATGGGCTGACCTCTCTGCCCTTTCAAAACTTCTCTTGATCTGCCCATTTCCCTAGGAGATACTGAATATGTTGACTTCTGCTTGTCGTGCAAGAACAATACGTACAGCATCAGAAAATGTCGAAATTTTTCGAATATATATACTAATTATTGTTACTGACACTGACTGAATCATGCGCGCCAACTCCCTTCTAAATTCAGTTCAAATAAGCTTCAGATGCCACCAAATTGCTTCATTTTTTTTCAAAATTTTCTCGGGGGAGGTCCCCCGAACCCCTACCAATGGGAGGGGGAAACCCCCTCCCAAACCCGCCCCCACTCGGCCCTTCGGGCCTCGCAAATGATTCCCTTAAAAAATTGTATGTGCCCCCCCCCCCGGCAATTGGGGTTCTGGATCCGCCCCTGATGTGTTTTGGAAAAGGCTATAGAAATTTTTTTCATCAGCATTTTAGCCAGAAATTTAATAAGATGTAGACTGCTGTGTAATTGTATGTGAATTACGTTACATATGAGGGCATATATTAATAATAAAATTTTCTGACAATGAAAAGCGCCGTAAGTGTTCAATAGTGCTTTATTAGTAACTGTAGTCATTATGTTGGTCAACGAATACATTTAGTATAGATTTTCATATATTCATGAAGGAGAGCAGCTAATTTATAATACCTCAAAGCTATTCGTGCTAATTAATCACGAAATTTAAGTTATTGGTGTTTTTCAATTATGATAGTTTGATTTTAAGGGATAGCAGAGTAAAACAGTTTCTTCAGATTTTGCTTTTAGTTGATAGTAAAAACATATAAACTGCAAAATCTACAATAACTCGGAGGGAATGGCTATAAGATAAAGACAAACATTGAAAGTACCTCGTAACGTAATTCACGAATCGAGGAATTACGTCACCTTTTAAGCAATATTTCACTTGTTTTATCTCTGATAGCATTTTATATCAAGAGGACATGATCATAGAACAGTAAATCGTACTTGAAGAAATAAAAAAATATTGCATATTACAGCCAAATGGCATCAAATATTGTCATGCAATGTTTTATGATTAAGAGTATTCACATGTATTTATCTTCTCAAATTCGTTTTTGCACAGACATATTTTGAAAACCACCATCCCAATTCTTTTTAAATGATGATTTGAATTGATATGATAAAAACTTTAACAGAAGACCCCAAAATTATCATGTTTAGCTTCCAATTTTCAGAGTTTTCATAACCAAAAGTGCCGTAACGTAATTCACAAAATTATTTTAAAGTTTTATTTTCCATGAAATAATTATGGTTAACTTAACAATTCCTTGCCGATCAATTGCTGTGTAGACCTTCAAACAGGATCTGAATCTATGCTAGATCAAAATATATCACAAACTTGAATCATCTGGCATGTTTTAACATACTTCAAATAGAACATCTTACAAACAAGAAAAGCAAAGTGTTTTTGTACATATATAGCTACTTTGTATTATTGTATTTCTTTTGTATTTCAAAGCTGATTCTATCTTCCATATCATCTTTTGTATACATCTGTGTGATTCAGTATTACTCTGTGCAATCACTGTCCTCTGTAATCAATCAAGATACCCAAAAGTGAATTACGTTACGCAGCGTGAATTACGTTATGGCAGGAATTCTCGCTTGTTTTGGAAACTTCAGCATTATCTGATGACTATTTTTCTCAATACACATACGTATGAGATACATTCAAATGTTTCAACTACAAATTTTATCAAATAACGTGCAAAATGAAGAATATTGTGATTAAAAAGAATGTCTACTGGCTAATAAATGGCAAATTGTATATATTTGACATTTTAAATAGTGTTTCTGCCCACAAACTAAGTTTTATCACTAGCTAGCATGTCTGAAAGTAAAATAATTACGATAAATCCCATCTAGACACCTCAGGAATGGATATTACTCTGAATTTAGTATCTACTACGTAACGTAATTCACCGTAACGTAATTCACGTCATGTTTTTTTTTTTCTGTGTTTATTATCTGCCCCTCCGTACGCAAGGGAGCTTTAATCAAATTGTGATTGTCTTTATATAAAGGCATAAGCACACGATTACGACATGACCATAGTAATGCACTCTGCGATTCTTATCACAGTAAAAGCTGCGTAACGTAATTCACAAAATAAGTGAATTTTTCAGAAAATAATATATGAAAGGATTTTTTTTCCTAAAATGTAACGAATGTAAAACATTCAATGAAAAAATATTAAAGTTTGATCTATTACAAGTTAGAAAAGTATTGTTCTGATATTATATAGTTCTAATTTTAACTCATCCTAGATCTCCAAAGATGGTAACGTAATTCACCGTAAATCTTGTGACAATAGAGTTTAGTATAATTAAGGGTAAAATACTATAAAGCGTATGAACTGAACTCGATTTTTTAAAATACTGATATTACTTTTATTAAAATATGTGCTAAATATTTTGAATTTAATACATTTTCTCGTCACTGACAGCCCATTTTATCATACGCCTCAGTTTGTGACATGCATTTTTTGACAAATACTACCCTTATATGATAGAAAAATCCACATATATCGAGTTCAAAGGTAACCATAAGGCATATGGAGGAATAGCAACTAATGCAAGTAAAAAGTAAAAGCAAAAAAATCTTTTAATGGTTCAATGTTTCTTTCAAAAATGTCTCGTGACACAGTTTTTGCGTATTGGCGCAACTTAACTGATTTTGAATGTTTATCAAGTGGAAAAGCACGAATACAAAAGAATTCTACGTAATATCCATAACTGCTGGTATACAAAGCCCAGCGTTATAAAGTGGAAAAGCACGAATTCAAAAGAATTCTACGTAATATCCATAACTGCTGGTAAACAAAGCCCAGCGTAAAATGTTTCCACTACAGACAGTTCCCTAGATTTTAATTCACCAAATTGTTGACGACAGACGGACCGATGGACAGACAGACATCGTCAATCAATAGACAGGGATTGCTTTGCAATCCGGCCAAAAATGGTATCAATGGAAAGATCTTGTCAAAAGGACTACACATTTGAAATATGAAAGTCATACCAAAAGTATGACAAAGGATTTTGATATCAATGGAATATACGTGAAAAATATGATTTCAAAGCTCTATCATCTACTATTCAAAAGTTGTTCTCAATTTTAAACTTTTGCCACGAACAAACAGACGGACAAGCCAAAACTAAACTATATCCCCCTATTCCTAGATTCTGGGGGCATAAAAAGATCTTGCAACAAGAGGCCCAAGGGGGCCACATCGCTCACCCAAGTTGCAGACATAAAACTGGTAGGCCTAGTGGACAATTTGGTGGAGGACCTTGATATTTGTTTCCTGTAAGGTTTCGTGAAATTCTTTGCAGCTGTTTATGAGAAGTCTAAAATGTGTCAGCCAATCAGAGCCCTTGACGGCCATATGAGTTGACCGATCGGCACGAAAAACACAAACTTGGTAGAGGATCATGAGTACTTACTTCCTGTAAGGTTTCGTGAAATTCAGTGACGCGGTTCCAGTGGAGAAGTCGGTGTATTTCGAAAATGCGTCAGCCAATCAGAGCCTACGGCGGCCATGTTTGTTGAACGATCGGCACGAAAAATACAAACATGGTAGAGGACCTTGAGTTCTTGCTTCCTGAATGGTTTCGTGAAATTTTGTGTAGCGGTTGCAGAGGAGATGTCGAAAACGTTAAAAGTTTACACCGAACGACAGACGGCGCGCTATGACAATAGCTCACCTGAGCTTCGCTCAGATGAGCTAAAAAGGAATATACACGCATGAAAGATGAAAATCCGAGCACTTCAGGGGCAGATCCAAGTCGGAGGCGAGGGTGGGGTTGTGTTGGCTTGTTGTCGGGGATTTGGCGAGGCAATCTAATTAAAATTCAGCTCTCTGTATTTCGTAAACTATATGTAGATTCATGGTGAGATAATCATATCGGCGTAGCAGGGTTTTATAGTTGATAGCCCCTGCTTGTATCTTGTATTATAGACTTGCAGAAGAAAAGGTTTGTGACTAAGCAAGAAAACCTCGACCCTGTCGTTCAATGATTACGGGCAAAATTACTCGGATAAATTGTTTGGACAAGCAGACGGTCACGCCAAAACTTGACGCCCTCTATTCTCCGATTTCGGAGTCAAAAACAGATCTAAAAAAGACGGGGTTTCGGGATATTTAGGACCAAAACCAGATCTAAAAAAGAAGGGGATTCGGGATATTTAGGACCACTAGACGTCAAAGGTTTGACAAAAGCAGACTAAACTTCTGGACAGACGCTTTCACGAATGCGGAGATAACCGATGGCGTAACCAAAAGTCACATATTCGTGACGTCACAGTAGAGTAGAATGGCATAGAAACTGAAAGTTCCTGTGGGAGACGATCCTTGTCTTGGCGCGCTCACGGTTAGAAAAGCATTTCTATGTCATCTTGTTAATCATATGATAATGACATTTACATGATTGGTCAGCGTGAATTATATATCACTGTTGACAGATGTAATCTTGTATCAATAGTACTTACATTACACATTTATAGTGCATTTCTATCTATGGTATACATAGCATATTTAACATCATTATCACTTCCCTTTTACATGTTTTCCGCTCAATATGTCAAAAAACCAACTGACGAAACGAAAGAGTTCAAAAGTTCTTCAAAAGAAAGGAAGCAAAACGACAGAGAAAAATGTAAGTATACATAATAATTTTTGTATCTTTGTTGCGATGTTCGGCTATCTAGATTATGCAAAAAAATTTGTTTCGATGAAAGGGTCGGGTTCTGTTGTGTATGTAATTTCACTGAGGAAAAGTTCGGATATGTGTCCAATGGCGGATCTAGAGGGGTTTACAAGACCGACCCCCTCCCCTTTGAATTTACCAAAAATCTTGATTTGTCACGTATTCTACATCATTTTCATTTTTTCAAAATCATTGGCTGGGAATTCTCCACCCAAGCTGGACCCTGGAAAATATCTAATTCCGCCCATGGTGACCATCATAAAGAAGATGGAGGTGAGGAAGGTGCCCCCCCCCTTTTCATTGAATTCTGATTCTTATTATCAAAAATATTGTTGGATCAATCGAAATAATGGTTTTGAAGAAAACAGATTCTTCAGCATCTCAGTCAGTATAAATGTTGTTCTCTGTAAAATAGTTCAAACTCCAAGTAGGTCAAAAAGTCTTATATCAATAGAAAGGTATTGCCATTTGCTACTAGGGATTTACACGTGTAATCTGAAAGTCATTCACTTACGATCAAAAGTTTTGAAAAAAGTTAAACTTATTTATAAGTACAGACAAATGTAGGTAAAACTTCAAGGTCAAAGTCTTGGGGTCAATATTTTTTGATGGGTCCACACACTGAATGTTCGTGTGAAATACAACGGTCCTATACCCTCCTATTCAAAAATTATCAAGATAGAACGTTTTTGCGGACAAACAGAAAGACCAAAAACTATGTTCTCCGAATCTCTGGTTACGGGGCATATAAACTGACGTAATTGTCTATTAAGAAACAAACTTTATTACATGTATATGCGGTGGAGTTACAAACACTATTAAAATTTCAAATCTTCTTTACCTCAGGATGACGATAATGAAGATAAAGACGACGTGGAGGTGGGGTATCCACCCCCTACCCCACCCACCACAAAGAAATCACAGATCTATGATCAGGAAACCTTCCATCAAGTTGAGCAACACGTTCGCAAGGTATCGAAAATTATAAGTCAGATTTATACGCTCAAAAAAAAAAAACATGTGTATTGCATCAATAAATACCTTTCATCAAAAGATTCCTTTCAGTGGCTTCGCTCTGCATTACACTCAAGAATACCATTCTGTTCTTGTTTTAACGCAAGTCTAATGTTCACATCATTCGAAGAAGTCTATGGTTCCCTCGTAATTTTATATCGAGAAATCAAGCAGGTGTAATGAAAGAGTAAGAATCTCCTGCTAGTATAATAAAAGTAACACAAACTCCACAGATCTATTGTTTATTGCCGCTATAGCTGAAGTCAAGCAAAGTTTTTGGTGCATTTATGAGTTATCATTTTCAGGCCACTCCAGATATTGCAGAGGACTTTTCACAACTATTAGAATATCTATGTCACGGTCTGGAGACAGATCTGGCTAAAGTCCGGGCTATTTTCTACTGGATAATTCACCAAAAAATCCCTCTCTTATTGAAACAGAGAGACATACCCCCACCAGACACTCCCATAGGCTACTTATACCACATGAGGCAAAGAAAAGGAACTTATTCACAACTTTTCTCTTCAATGTGCAGGTAGGTATTGATAAAACTATGCTTCGAAGTTTGATCCGAGGCTTGTTTTCACAATGAGTAAATACATGAATATACATCTTCAACTTGTGACATTAACCTTGACTTTTGACCTCGAGAATTCATGAACTTCCTCCTGTTATCATTATTCTTTGTGGCAAGTTTTAAGATCCTAGATCATTCAGTTTATTCTCTATCTCCTTCATTATGACAATTAGACAGACGGCACCAGTCGTTTTGAAGAAATCTTAGAAAGTCATTTTGCTTATATATATTATATGCTTCGTAGTTTGTGATACGAGTGCCCCAATCCTTGCCTTTAGTACATATATAAAACTTGGTAGATGACAGAGCAAGTTTGGTAAAATTCGGTGCAGTCGTTGCATAGAAGACGAGGTTGCTGGACACAGTCCGATTCCAGTGAGTTTGGTACACAAAAAAATGAGGGGAGGGGGGTGTTCTTTGCAGTTCTATGCAGTTGTAATGAAGATGAAAATGCTCCAGTCAATGAGACCCACTGACAACAATATTGAGATATAGTTCAAACACAAACATTAAGGACTTTGAGTGCTTGCGTCTGATAGAGTCTGATGAACTTGAAAACGCGAATTATTCTGAATGTCATCATAGGACAGCAAAGATTTTGCTATTGATTGTTTTGGTAAGTGTTGTTGGCCGTTTCCATGACTAAATTTTTTTTAACATTCAATCTTTCTTTTTGTATTTAGGCAGTCTAATGTCCCTTGTGCTGTGATTCACGGACTCGCCAAAGGAATACGTTACAATGTCGGTGACAAGATGTGCTCAAAGCTCCACAAGCATAGCTGGAACGCTGTGTATGTGGATGGTAACTGGAGACTGGTCAATCCTCATTGGGCAGCCATGTCTGCGGATGGCTACAAGTCCGGCCACTGGACAATAGTGGACTGTCCAGAGAATCATGTTAACAACGACGGGGACGGGGCCAGCCGCTCATACATCATACGTCCAATGGTCAACGATTTCTATTTTCTGACGGACCCAGATAAATTCATTACAAAATGTTTTCCGAATAATCCAAAATGGCAGCTACTGGCAAAACCTCTGACAAAGCAGCAGTTTGAAGCACTCCCCTTCCTCCAACCAGCGTTCTATGACCTTGGTCTTCAACTGCTCAATATTGAAAAATGCATAATATATCCAATAGAAGGAAAAGTTGAAATACAGATTCAAATTCCCGACAAGTCGCACCAACGACTTCAGTTTATATATAATCTTTTCCAACTCAGAGATATGAATGATGAGGGAGAAATCGACTATCCAAAACTGGAACGATTTGTTCTACAATATAAGAAAGGAACCATGATTGTTTTTGAAATACGCTTTCCTCCAATCTGCATAGGATCATACAAACTTGAAATTCTGTGTCATGACCCAGAAAAATCCCTACCCTCAGAATGGGTGTGCGATTTTCTGATTGTTTGTGGACAAGGAATGGAGGATTGTGTGCCTCTACCAGTTGCCCCGCGGGCGGGTTGGGGACCGGGCTTGCCGCTCCATCGACACGGGATTACGGCCCTCACACACCAAGACGGCGTGATATGCATAGATAAAGATATATTTACAAATTTTTCGTTCAAAACAAAGAAAACTCAAGACCTTTTCGCAGAGCTTGTTCATATTAGTAGATCCAAAACTGAACTGAACGAATTTGTGGAATGCAGTAAAAATGAAAACGGAGAAACTGTGGTGAAGGTGAAGGCGCCATCAGAAGGAGAATTCGCCCTCCTGATACACTGTAGAGAAGAAGGGAATCTGAGATATAACAATGTTTGCAATTACTTATTACATCGGAATACAGTTGTAGAGGTAAGTGAATATTTTAGAGTCCCTATTCGGCTCATCATATGATAATGTAATACATATTAGTATTGTACCTTTTCACTTGTCCAGTAACTGATAAGGAAAGCATAAGATTAAGACCAGATACTTTTTCTGTCAAATGATGCCTTGCTGGCACTTGGACGAAAAATGTATAGTGTTAATTACTGTACTTCTTTTGAAGAACCCGAGCAAGGCGAAAATAAGACAGCAACTGGCAGAAGCCATAGAAGATGGTGACGAGGAGGCTTTGTCGTCTGCTATGCAGGACTTTGTGGAGAATGGATTGGTGGATAGCGGTGATCTGGCAAAGGCAAAAAAGAAATTCCTGGTGGCACGTGTCAACAAAGGTTAGCAGACTTTCAAAAACGTTTTCAATCGATAATCTGTAAATCTACTAGCTCAAATCTATCTTTTTCGTTAGTAACTGCAAAGCGAAGTCCATGAAGTTACAGGGGCATATTTGGTATGTTTGCGATGTTTTTCTATGTTAAAAATGTTACATGAGCAGATCTTTATGTTTGTCTCTTGAATCCCGAGCAGAGGGGTCCAACCTTTATCTTTGAAAATTAGAAAAGTATTAACTAAGGTATTTAAGAAATGACTGTCTTACTTTTGGTGTTCACGGGTGTATAATTCTGGTTGGACACGTGCAAATTCCGTGAATCGCGAAGCGATTCTCGGAAAATTTGCACGTGTCCAACCAGAATTTACAACCATGAACACCAAAAGTAAGACAGTCATTACTTATATTTACATTTATTCTAAATATCGATCCTTTTTATTTGCATGCACTTCGCATATTCTGCCTGTTTTAGTGTCAAATGTATTTGAACGTTGGTAAATTCTCCCTACATGCAAAACTTGCACGTGAGCAACCCAAGTTATTGGAATGTAATTAGGTCTTCCGACTTCCGTCGGAAGACCTATTGTTTTCGTAACCGTGGAAAATTGGATCAGCGATTTCTCAAGAACCCTGTAAGCTAGGACAATGAAAGTTCTCCAACGTTACGTTTGGAGTAAAAGCTAGATTGGTCTTTTTTATTTTTGGTCTCTGTTATTTTTTTATTATGTTTTTTAGTAGATTCAAATATTTGACGGGAGCGTCGAATTACTCAAAAGGACCGAAAATTTCATGTTTTGCTATTTGTAAGCTTAAATATTTCGTATTTTGCTATCTACAATTTCCATTCTTTTTGAATGTCGACAGCCATGCAAGATATGAAATGCTAGATGCACACTGTAACGATTTATTACGATGACGTCCTTCACCTTCCTTCATATTTCCAAATTCAGAAGTTCATAGGAGGAAGACACTTTTTTGCTTATAATAGTAAACAAAAATTAAGTTTATGAAGTTTCCTAAAAATTTCAATATTATTATTTTTTATCCATATATCTGTCTTATTTAGTCTTTCTGATTTTTCCTATCTCTTACTGTTGAAAAGATATGAGCATCGAAATTTTGAGTTGGGTATTTCGATACACCTTCACGCCAACAGATCGGGCGCACACTAAAATTGGTAGTCCGAGTCCGACTCGAGAAAAGCAGTGTTGAGATTTTCAAATTCCGATTTCACGGCAATGATGAATATGCATTTCATAAATACATTTCGATATACACAATTTGATTTTAAAACAGTTGATTAATTTAGAAGAGATCAGCTACAAACCAGAATTTACACACAAAAATTGGTAGTTTGATTCCGATTTCTAACCTACAAACCTGTTTCTAAACTTCAATAACTATATTTTGAACATCAAGTTTAATTTCTAATTCTAGCAAACGTTCGAACATAATTTTCGGTTGGTTTATTTACAAATTGATGAACAATTTCTCCAATATTCTTCCCTCCCCTCGTTTTTCGAAAACAGTTCTGTTTATATTGAACGATGTCGCCATGATGGAAATTCAAAATAAACTTTGAAAAAAGGGAAGGGGGGGGGGGGTCCAAATTTGAACCTGCACAGCGAGAACCTCATGGTATTTATATACATATATATATATTGAACGTAACTTGTTATTACCATTTCTCTTCTCAAGAAAATTGGTTCTACAGCTACGAGCTCGCCTTTTTTATGGGGGAAGGGGGCAGGAAGAATTTGCAAAAAAAAAAAAAAAAAATCCCGGCTCCGAAAAATGCTGAAAAAAATATTCCGGCCCAAAGGGCCAGCAATTTTTTTTTCCCGGACCATGCAAAAGTAAGGATACATTGCATGATATGGAAATTTTTGCTGGCCCTTTGTGCCAGACAATTTAAAGTCAAAAAATTAATTAATATAAATACAAACTGTTCACATAGCTGTATCTACCAGAGACCTAATACGCATAGGCACAAAAATCTAAAAAAGGTTCTAATTAAACATCATACAATCTGTCTGAAATTCGCTAATTGCAAAGAGACATCTGAAGGAACGGTTGTTAACTCATACTCTGTAACAGCGGGGAGTTTAACTTACACAGACATTCACAACATTTGACAATTTGTTTAAATCCGGCCCGAAGAACCGGCGAAAATTTTTCTCCGACTCTGGTAATGGCTGAAAAAAAATGGCCTGCTCAGGAAATTGCTGAAAAAATTTTACCGGCTGGCAATAGAATTCCTGCCCCCCCCCCCCCCCCCCCCCCCAAATCAAATGGTTGCTCACCAACAATTATCGGTTTGAAAATTTAATGTTACTGCTATTTGAAAACTTAAATATATAATATAAATACATGTAATGTGACGTCCTTCATATTTCCAAACCAAAAATTGTATAGGAGGAAGACACTCTTGTTGCAACCGCAACAAGAAACCTTTCTAGTTCTAGTTGTCTAATGGGCGTTTAACATGGGGAATCTACTAGTAATGTAAATATTATTAAATGAACACTTTTCAATGAATAAACAAGTTCCAATATTAGCCGTGTAATGATCCAAACAGATGGATCGGGCGAACGAAACAAATACAGTACATACTATACATCTTCGATGACCAAAATAAAATCGTACAGTTATATTTCAAATTTCATTCCAGAACTTCAAGATGCCATCGACACTCGTAACTTAGACAAACTAGAAAGAACCATGCATGGTATAAGTGATACTTCGTTAAGAAGAAATCTGGGCAACATTGTGGAAAACGCAGAGAATCTCAGGACGTATCTCAGACGTCTAAAGAGGGTGCGACAAAGCGTACTGGAAATGAACCAGAAAACGATATCTGAACTAAGGAGCTATGTACAGCCACCGTCTGCCGTCCATGGAGTCATGATATCTACCTACCTACTACTAGGGGAAAAGGAGGTCAACTTAAAGGTGACGAGTCCGCAATATAAACGGCATCAAAAATAGATAAAACGATTTCAACAATACCTCCTTTGTCAGAACTCAGTTCATAATTACCCATGACCTTGACCTTGACAATTTACAAAAATCTTCCTTTTATAGAAATTAGATAAATGGAGATCAAGCTAATACCCATCTTTGTGTATTTTTTTTACCTATACATGTATATAAGTTGAAGTTGTATTTAGTCCTAAATTTAATGAAGACACACTTGATTAGTAACATTTGTTTGTGAAACATTAAATGCCTCTGGGTGTTATAAATGAGATATTGCTGCATTACAGTGCTCAAAAATTAAGGGAGCAAGGTTTCTACTTTCATATCACACATTTTTGCAGCTGCTTATTCTATATAATGAACATAAATGTATTAAGACATATTTAATAGTCATTTTTTAATTACCAATGTCTGTATTGAACAGATTAACAATATACACATGATAAAACTTGATGATGTAGCCTTGCTTATCCCAAAAAATATTACATTGTAGGTCCATTATATTACAATGGAAAAATTTTTGAGCAGTGTGAGTATATCAAAATATAAATGAGAAGGTCAAGGTCACCAGAGTAGAATGCTGGTACATACAGTACTCACAGGAAAAGTCTCACCAATTTGAATATCATTGAAATCTATAATAATTTTGGTGCACGAGTGATTAGCTTCACACGGTGTATATGTAACCTAAAGTACAAATTGCCTTTGACTAACAGGTACTGCAAGATTCATTTCAATTTCTTTTTTCAGAAATGGAGAAGAGTTCAAATTCTGATTGGCAAGAAAGGGAAAGAGGGCCTCAAAAACAGGGTTGCAACCTTCCAACCAATCACAGTGAAGCGATCTGCCTTAGAAAAATCAAAAGAAATCATCCATAACTATGACTTAGAAACTGTCCAGATAGCAAGTGCAGGAGCTGCCACCTTCTATCAATGGGTAAATATAACTGCATGTTATTTATCTTTTTTTGATAGTTTGCAAGTTTTTCATATTCAAATATCCATAGCTGATAAAAGTGACTCCAGGAAAAATGTAAATGTCACACTACCATATATCAGTTCATGGTTCTGAATGTCACTGAAATATGATTTTATTTCACCATCTGTCAACAGGCGACTAGCATGATTCATGAAGTAGAAGCTATTCAAGGCACTGCCAAATGATGAGATTATCCTATATAAGGTGCCTTGACAATTGACACCCATGGAGAATTACAGGGATGGATGTAGTGATTCTGAGAGAATTATATACATGCAATTCAGATGGAAGTGCAATATTAACTAATTTATTACATATTCTCTTTATGTTGTTACAGATCAAATCGATTAAAAAAATTTGATTTAAACTTGTGAAAATGAAAATAATTCCTCATCATTTCTAATTGTTGTGTACCAATTTTACCTTGTCTTTCAAATAATGTATACGTACATAGAAATGTAGCATGTTGAATTGTTAATTAAATAAGAGTTACAAATGTAGCATGTTGAATTGTTAATTAAATAAGAGTTGATAACAGTTTCGTTTTTCTCTTATTCCATAATGATTTCCTTCTCACTGCGAGTCATGCACAAATTTTCTGAATATTAAAAAGGATATGTGGTCACCAGTCCTAGATTAACATGAAGCCTCTGTATCTTGTAAACCTCAGTATAACTGTAGATATTTGTCACAGTTCATGCTGAAGTTTCTGCTGCATATCAGTAATGATTTCTTGCGTCAGTTCTCTGATTTCTTTACTCTTGTCCACTGAAAGTTCCTTCAGGATACTCTCTGGTAGCTGAAAGTGTTATAAGTTTAATTGAACATTAGCTTTCATGATATACATGTATACAAGCCTGCTTTAAAAGGCAACACAAACATAGCATCCCCTAACAACTGCAAGTTCTATTCCATAACCAAAATGATTTTAAAATCAAGTCCATAATGACCTTGGACCGTGAAAAGGGATAATCCTCTCCCCATGGGGAACATTTGTGGAAGGTTTGATGTTTATATGATGATTGCTTTGTCTTCTATGCTGATCTCAAGGATTTTGAGCCTACGTCTACAGTGACCTTGATCTTTGACCCCGATAACATTAGGCTTCATCCTTTACCCATGGGGAATATTTGTGGAAGATTTGATGTTTTTTATAATGATTGCTTCATCTTTTATGCTGATCACAAGAATTTTAAGCTTAAGTTCACAGTGACCTTGAAATTTGACCTTGAAAATAAGCAGGTTCATCCTCCCAAAGGGAAACATTTGTGGAAGATTTGATGCTTCTATGCTGTTCACAAGAATCGAGACAAACATTAACACATGGCAGCGATGCTATATCCCAGGGGATGAAAAAATATCCGTCAGGTTTGATCATGCCAATGTCAACAAGTCAAGAAAAATTATTGCAACATTCTTTTATCTAATCAAAGTTAATCTAATCACCCTGCTGCAACCTCTAATCTAATTCCTCGCCATGAAATTCAAAAAATATCTTTCTTTCACACTTGTACTGCTAGATGATTGTGTGACGTTTATTTGCAGCTTTGAAATTGTTTTGCCTATGTTGTTGCTTATGACGTTGCTAAGCGCGTACTTCCAGTTTGGGTTGATGCAGGTATCAACACAATTTTTCCGCCAATCACAATCTTCGTTTCTTAAAATGACAATGGAAATTAAATGATAAGGTATTCTTCTCATTGCCGTTTTTTGAACTTAACCAAGGACTCCAGACCTTGAAAATCTTTATGTGTTAACGTTCAAACCCACAAAGTATGATGAACAACATTGCTGGAAACTCTCAGAAATTATCTAATGCTAGGACTAGCAGATTTGTGTAATGCTTTATCCAGCTTAAGTTCAGATACGTGTTATGTAAGAAATATTCTAAATACAGATACTTACTACTTCTGCCAGTTCATGAACGACACTAAAATTGCCTTCTTCACTCAACATGGACTGTATAAGCTGTAGAGTTGTCTGCTTTGTCTCTATATCCTTCTCCTCTATCAGATGTAGAAAAGGTTTTATAATATTATTGTATTATTAACACAAACACTAATATTGAGTTAAACATTTTAAAACAAAATCATTCCAAGGAATGCATGTGTCGCCTGCGAAACAAAGCAACACTCAGGAATCACTTTTATAGGGTGTGACATCCAAGTGTGACAGACAGACGGACAGAGAGACAGACAGACGGACGGACAAAGTGATCCCTAAGTGTCGCTATACTTCGCAGGCGACACAATTAAGGTGTCATATGAGTATTACATGCATAGAGGTATTGTGTGACATAAGAATAGACAAGTTAAAGAATTTTCATTACATACAAACCCTGTAAAAGCCAGGACAAGATCCCAAGGAGAGACTTCTGTTTGCAGAGGAACTTGATGCCCTTCTGATTTATACTGATGTTGTACAGAGACATTAAAATCAAACTACAACAAAAAGAACAATTAAGACATATGAATTAATTAATATCAAATCTGCTACATTTTTGTTTGTATTAACACATGTTATCCAAAATCACACATGTACATTTAGTATATATTTTTGATGAGGTTTGATTGACTACTCAGACCTAAAGGTCAATTATATCTAGAACAAGGCCAAAATTCTGTATTAGAAATGAAAATACCAAAAGCAAATGAATGAATTAGCTTTTTATCATATATAGACCCTATTTGAGAATAACTCACTCTGAGGCATTAAGAAGAAAACAGCAGACACATGTATATTAAGCAACAAAATTGAATCATTTGATATGAAAATTATATTGTTCAAGAATAGCTTTGTACCCAGTCTGACCCTGAATATGTGACCTAGACCCTTGACATTGACTTGGTACATGTATTATCATACTTGACCATTTCTGTAAATTTTGTGAAGTACTGTATATGTAGAATCATTTGCTGCACGTATTAACCTTCGCTACTTTTGCGGTCAGCTTTGTATAGCGAAAGTTTGTACCAGTGAGTAAAAAACCAAATGCACAAATCAATTGAAGCGGGAATGGATCTGTGAATGATTGTCCCACCGAAAAACATTTACACTAATAAAACCGTGAAAGAAAGTACCAGCGAATTCTATGTATACAGTACATAAGCTAGTAATATTGCCATTTATCCCATCCACCATGACAAATTTCTTGCAATATGATTGGTTGAGAAGAATGGAATATTATTATATTGCCATATATAGATTAATATGGAAGTGTGACACCCTAGTATAGACTGCATGACAAACAAATGACAAAATGATCCCTGTATATTTGACTAAAACGGGGACTTACTTTTTAAGACGTGAACTTTTTCCTGTAGGAGCCTCACCTAGGACTGTGATGAATGTTTCCATAAGAGCTTTGCCATGTTGGTTAGATATCAGAAAGTCTCTGCCATACGCTGTAGCCGCTATGTCTATTATAACAAAACATATCAGTGAAGTATAAATACACAAATATTTGGATTATCATCACTTCCAATGTCCTCAATTTATTAATTGTGCATTCTTGATACATTTTTAGAGGATTTCATTAAAAAATATCCCAATAAACCCTAAACTGCTAAAGGCAGTATGGCCCGATTGCGAAGCGCAAGTTTTAGTTGGTATATACTTTATCTATGGTATTGTTATTGTATAAGGAATCTATTATAGTGAAATATTAAAGAATGTTAATGTTAAATATAAAAGAAACTCTGTTTATAAATCAAGAGTTTAAATTTTAAAAAAAATCAACAAAATTTAAGGTCAAGGCCTCTAGTTTCATTAAAAGTTGTTGTTGTTAGGAATATGTGAGTAAAACATGGAAGCTCTATCCATTATGATTAAAAAAATATATCTAAAGTTAATGTTTTTGAAAATAGGTCAAACTTCAAGGTCGAGGTAACTAGGTCATAAATGAGTGGTCTTATCGAGAGATGTTTGCACATGAAATATAAAATCATCCCTACCCCTTCAGGTTAAAAAAAATAAGGTCGAGGTTAATTATTTTGAAAAGTAGGTCAAACATGAAGGTCAAGGTCACTAGGTAAATAGACAAGGTCTCAAATGCAAGGTCTTATCATGGTCAATCATTACGTAAAGTTACTTGTTAATTCTCCTCATAGTTTAATCCCTATAAATTCAGAAATTCTAATATCAAGGTCAAAGGTCAAGATTTGTAGCTGTGTTTGATTCATCTCATCATGGTCTATGACCTTGTAAAGTTTCAAGTTGCTGCTCCAAACAGTTTTCTCAAAAAGGACTTAAATGCAACAGTTTAACCAAAATTTTGACATACTGACAGATGGATGAACAGACAGACTTCACCATTTCAAAGATCAAATTTTGCTTCACAATCCGGCCAAAAATTTTAGCAAATTAATCAGAACAACTATTGAATATTACTTGTAATAATTCCACATAGAGCCCATATAAACTGTGTCTCATCAGACTCCTCCTTGGGCCAGTCCTCCTTGTAGGCAGTGATGTAACTTGTCAGGGTATTTGTTATCAGATTCAGGAATTCATCTACCTTGGTCTGAAATCAAATATGAATAACTTGTCAATTTAGAGTATTGCTTATACATGCAATTGTAAATACATACCGGTGTAAAATGTACTAAGTATAAATTATCAAAAAATACTATTAAAGACCTACAATGGATCCAGAAATTATGTTTCTCATATTGAGCTAATATGCTCTATATGGAGCATAATACCTGGATCCACTGTAGGTTATCACAGTATAATCACATTCCAAAAGACAGTTATTGTATAAATTGTACCCGGACCAGTTTACTGTAAACGTGGAAACTTTTTTGGGGGGGGGGTTGGGGGGGTGGGGGGGGGTGGGGGTGTAATTTCGATGTATTTCACGAATCAGGGGACTTTGCGAAAATTTTCCTTTTGCAAAAATAACCCTTCTGCACTCTTACAAAGGCAGAGATGTTTATATCACAAACATTTCCCACTCCTGAATATAACCCTGCTGCATTCTTACAAAGGCAGAGATGTTTATATCACAAATGTTTCCCCCTCCTGAATATAACCCTGCTGCATTCTTACAAAGGCAGAGATGTTTATATCACAAACATTTCCCACTCCTGAATATAACCCTTCTGCACTCTTACAAAGGCAGAGATGTTTATATCACAAACATTTCCCACTCCTGAATATAACCCTGCTGCATTCTTACAAAGGCAGAGATGTTTATATCACAAACATTTCCCACTCCTGAATATAACCCTTCTGCACTCTTACAAAGGCAGAGATGTTTATATCACAAACATTTCCCACTCCTGAACATAACCCTGCTGCATTCTTACAAAGGCAGAGATGTTTATATCACAAACATTTCCCCCTCCTGAATATAACCCTGCTGCATTCTTACAAAGGCAGAGATGTTTATATCACAAATATTTCCCACTCCTGAATATAACCCTGCTGCATTCTTACAAAGGCAGAGATGTTTATATCACAAACATTTCCCCATGCGTAACGTCTTGATTTTACAATCGTGAAATTTTCCCCCCAGAGAAAATAACCATGTTTACAGTAGATTTGATGTCATCTTACCCCGACCAGTATAGATTTGATGCTGTCCTCTACACGTGATACTCTCCATAACAGTGTACAGCAGGCAGATCCCAGACTGGAGCAGTATTCTGACTGTTGTGTTAACTGTGTAGTTAGCTCTTGTACATCATATTGTAATCTCACATTCTCCTAAAAACAATGTTATCAAGGTTAGTGTCATTAGAATTAAATAATAGAATCATTCTTTAAACAGTGGAAAAATCAGATTTACATATAATACATGATTTTACCAACATTGCCAATATCCTATTAGACAGTCATGCAGACACTTAACATCACAAAATTTGGCAACATTTTCATTGTGATGTCACTATAGAAAACATAGTGTAATCAAAGATTACAAAGCTCACCTCATGGTAGAATTTTATCATGGCAGCAAACAGGGAGTATACTCAGTAGTCAAAGACATATGCAGTTTTAATTTGAGAATCTGTCCTATTGAGGGACAACGAAAATGCTAACAACAAAAAAGAAAAGGGAAGAAAACTATTGATACCCAAATCTTCCTAACATGTGCACTCAAGCAGAAAATATAGGTCATGACCTACATTTGAACGTAGATTTGTAATCTAGGTACTCATTTTGTAATCTACTCATTAAGATGCATCATCTGTGCAAGTTTGGCCTTCCTAGCACTTAAAATGGAGAAATAAAACTTCTTAACATTGATACCCAATTCCTAACATGTGCACTCAAGTGGAAAATATAGGTCATGACCTATATTTGTGATCAACTCATCAAGACGCATCATCTGTGCAAGTTTGGCCTTCCCAGCACTTAAAATGGAGAAATAAAACTTTTTAACATTGATACCCAAATCTATCCAACATGTGCATTTAAGCTGAAAATATAGGTCATGACCTACATTTGACGTAGATTTATTATCTACTCATAAAGACGCATCATCTGTGTAAGTTTGGCATTCCTAGCACTTAAAATAAAGAAATAAAACTTCTTAACATACTACATGTAATGCGGACGCCGACGACAGGGTGATAGCATTAGCTCCCTCTCACTTTGTGAGGTGAACTAAATAGCATAAGCTCCCTCTCACTGTGTGTGGTAGCTAAACATGACAACACTTCAAGACAATGCAAGTAAACATGATGCCATAATGAAATAATGTTGCCAAATGATGTGATGCCTGGTGTCTAAATGTAGAAAACCCACGTCACAACTATTACATGGACTAGAACTATATCAAAAGATACCATTAGTTCTCTAAGTGACAAGTAAATTTTACAAGGTACAACAAAGGAGCTGTTAAGATAAGGGCCGTATTTAGCCCTGAATCCCGTGACTTATTTCTTGCGCATGGCGAATCGTACACAGAAAAACATGAATCATTATTGAAATATAATGTATTTGCAGAACTTTTACATGTTTTACATTATGTTAAGGAACTCTTAAGGTTGTAAAATTAAGGTCGAAAGAGGTAGGGGTGATCGGATAGAAAATTCGATAATATCGACAAAAAACGTATACATTTTTGAATATTTTGTCTAAAATGGATAAATATAAGCTAAAAGACATCAAATATGTCTACATAGTGTATCAGAAATAGATTTCGAACGTTCTACCTCCTTTAATCGGTAAATAATGAAATCCGGAACTTAAAATACGGTCTTATTCTTCATTCAATGGCTACAACGTAAGCCTTTTAGCGCGAAATACACATTGACGGAGAAATGTACATCACTCTTGCTTATTTCGTTCCTAATTCTTGTATCTTTCATTCAGTCATATTGAGTACACAATGTTTGATGGATTAAAGAGGAAAAATAGTCAAATGTGCTATATTTAATGGTCAAAAAGATCGATTCTTAAAAAATGCACCCCCCTTTCCATTTTTAGTTTTTCGTCTCTGGGGTAGTGTTCCCCCCAGAGATACAGAACCCCACTTTGCCAAAAAAATTGTATCATGGATACACATCTCCAGTAAAAGTGGCTTTCTGTATATCCGGGGGGAACAATGTTCAATAAAACTTTTCCGTTTTCTATTGATTTCTATGAGAAAAAGATAAGTTTTGACCCCAAAATTAGCAATATCATGCAACACAGATAAAAAATAACTTCATATTCTGATGGGATGCCGTATAGGTATACATTTTACCAAAAAGGTTCTGGAAATTTCCATTTTCAAAATTCCACTTTTCAGGGCTGATTTTACGCCTTATCTTAACAGCTCCTTTCAATGTATATTCTATAACATTTACATTACTAGTAGATTCCCCATTTAGGCAACTATAATTATATTCCAGTAACTTGGGTTGCTTTTGTGATGTCACTTTCAAGTTTTGCATGTAAGGAGAATTTACTAATGTTAAAATAGGTTTTACATTGTTTCAGGCAAAATGTGCGATGTGCATGCAAATAAAAATGACCCATAATTAGAATAAATGTAAATGTAAGTAATGACTGACTTACTTTTTGTGTTCATGGATGTATAATTCTGGTTAGACACGTGCAAATTTACACATGACCAACCAGAATTATACACCCATGAACATCAAACAGTAAGACAGTCATTTCTTAAATGAATAACAAAATAAATTGCATGGTACACATTAACACAGTTAAGAATATGAAAGTCTGTTTAGTGAGAAGAATACAATTTCTTAAATCCTTTTGTGCTTTTCCAGAAGAAATTGAAAATGTGAAAAATTTAAGACTGAAGCTGGACAATACTATACAATACAAGCCTTGCTCATGTTAGCCAAGAATAAGCTAAGATTTATTATTACTTAATAAAATAATGGAGATGTATTATACACATGGGAAAATCAAACCTGCTTATCTTTCTGTGAATCTGATATAGTCCTTTCCCACTTTGATTTCAATTGTTCAACTTCTTTTTTTAGGGCACTGTTCTGGACATGCAGATCTTTTATTTCTGAATTAAAAGAATGGATTAATAATTCATACTGCACATACATGATGGAACACTTTTGAATTATAAACGATTTGATTTATTCGGAAGCTAGGTACGCAAAAAAAATAATTGTAGTATTACAACAAAGTGAGTCACATTGACATGTTCAGTAAATAAATAGAAAATAGTCAGAAGAAAATAAATAACCAAGATCAAAATTTTCTTAAAACTATGTCAAAATCAAAGTTTACTCAGTCGAACATGAGGTACCGTATTACTGAAATTTTACTTCAACATCAATAATTAATTCTGAGAGTAGTCAGAATTTACCTTCCTCCAGCCTCTCTTCTTTAGCAGCTGCTGATGTTGTAGCTTTATTCAGAATCTTTGGCAAGTTGATTTTCAGCTGAGAAACTTCTGCTGCAAGCTGGGAAAGTAGATCTTTCTCTACAGTCATTAAATGCTGTGAATTAAAGGCAGCCTATGAGAAAATGGACAGAAAACTGAGAAATCTTTATATCCTTTCACATACTGGTTGGGAAGTAGTTATCGCCGAGCAGTAATTATCGCCGTTTGCCCATTATCTTCAGTTCTACTGATGACAGAGACTTGATTTTTTCAAAACTAATACTTCTTATATTTATGAAACTGTATATGAAACTACAAATGAATCTTTGCGATGTAAGCTAAGATTTTAGCAGCTAAATTTCATGAAAATGCGGTGTCTTCCCCCGAGCTCCTTGGGGACGATGGCAATGCACCTTGCTGTTTTCTCTCTCAATCACTAAAGAAATTTCAAAATATTTTCAATTATTTTTATCACAACTGTTTACAGAAAGAATAGATGAATCCGATGATATAATTTGAGTTGGAACATTGTGGATATAAGACGAGAATGATCCCATGTGGCAATAATTGCTTCTCCAACCCCTTTAAAGAGTGCTTAAAACTAGCGCATTTTAATTGCTTATAAAACCAGTACAAAAGAGCAGAATTTATTGAAAATTTATGGAAGTATAGGTTAAGGGTTCTAGTTTGTACTGACCAAATTTCATGTGCGAGTCTTGAAAATTAAAGGAAATAGAGCAGTCTTCGTGAAAACTCACTAGCCCGACCGCCAAGAATTCATTGTAACATTGAGCACGACCGCTGACATCCGCTTTAGAGGATCGTCGTCACCGGTAGTTTAACTTCGTTTGATTCTTATCAATTATGTATACTATATGCGTGAGTTTTGGCCTACTTAATGGACATATCTATAGAAAATGATGGGTCTTTATAGCGTTTTAATATTTCTTCAACGGCTAGTGAAAATTTTGGTTGGCTAGTAGATTTTGGCACTCAACTAGTCCGAATGGCTAGTGGGCAAAAAAAGTTTTCATGAAGACTGATAGAGCAAAAAATGCTTTAAAAATCGGCGATAATTACTTCTCCACCAGTAATCATCATCATGATGGACTTTCCTGACAGAACATTTGCATTGAAAATTTTTCATATATGAATTCTCCGGGGCTAATATTATGATTATAATATAGAAGATTTCATTGTATTTTTTTTTGTTTCACAAGTGGCTTATGCCATGAATATGGTTCTTGCCAATAAAGTTGAATATGAATAGACAGGGATTTTTTTGCCCCTTTCAAGTCTTTGGCACCATTCCCAGTGAAAAATACGGTAGTAATCTTTTTTTCCCAATTGTGGCTCTAAAATTTCCCAATCACAAATAGACGGAATTATGACCGAAATTATGTTCAAAAGCAGCAAAATTACTTAGGCATGGTCCATTTGATATTCAGGGGGGCTTGGGTTTTTTGTCGGAGCAAGATTATTTTTTTCGCCCCGGACCGAGGCAAAATTATTTTTTTCTGTCAAAGTTGGAGCAAAGAAATTTTTTTTGACAAAGTGATGCGCATATTCAGAAAATATTAATATATTAGTTTATTTTTATGCAAGTATTCAATTCACTTTTAAACAGAGAGATAAAAGATTTTTACAATACAATTCTCAATATTTTATATAAGGTACATGTATATAACATGTATAAGAGGGTCTGAGGGGAATGTCTCCTAGACAATTTTTTAAATGTTACTAAAAATTGTAAATTGGTGAATAATTGACGTTCTCCTTCCAAGCTTACAAGAACATGACTCTATGGGGATACATGCAACATGTATTAACAGTAATACATACTTAATATTAATAATATATTTAAGCTTTTAAGGAAGCCTTTTTTCATTCACATACATGTATAACTTTTGATATCTTCAAATATATGACTTTTGCTATCAGTAAATAATGTTTTGATAGAAAACTATGGCGAGCGAAGCGAGCCAAAAATTTTTTGATACAATTTGAAAACTGGCGAGCGAAGCGAGCCGGAAAATTTTCAAGAATTTTAGCAAAATTTTATGGTAATTCTTCAAATTCAGATTATTTGTAAGAGCAAGATTATTTTTTTCTGTCACACCATAAGCAAATTTATTTTTTTCATCAAAATTGAGAGCAAAATTATTTTTTTCGAAAAAAACCCAAGCCCCCCCCAGAATATCAAATGGACCGTGCCTTATTATATGCCATATTGTTGTAAGCATATGAAATAGAATCATATTTCAAAGAAAATTATTTGATCAAACATTCATGCAATTCTGTACTTTTGATTGTATAAACTGTCATTTTTCTTTGATATTGGTACTTCCCCAAATATTCTCAGTAAAACGTCGTTAATTTTCCAAATTGCAAGGGCCCCGACCCCAGGGGAGGGGATATTTTTAACTTTTGTGGAAATTATTGCAATATCTATATTACAAAAAGCAATGGAATTGTCTCCCACAAGTGCACATGTTGAAAACTTCAAGCAAGGTTGAATCACAGGTACCTGTGTAGCAGTAAGTACTAGAGATATGCTTCTGATGCGTCATGCATATTATGACGCATCAGAAGCGTAGCTATTGCTTACACTACACAAACACGTGTGGGCTGAAATGAATAATAACTCAAAAAATGCAACTCAAATTTAACAGACTTAGGTAGACATAGGTACTTGTAGGTAGGTAGACAAATCACTCAGATCATATTAAGGTATCCGATGTACAATAGGACATTTTTCCATGCCTGGTAAGGTACTATAAACTATATATTTTCTGAGAGGCTATAAAGCCCACTGATCAGAAATAATAATTTTGGGACCAGAAAAACAAAGGGGAATAACTGATGAAGCATTTAAATTGTCTATTTTCACTATATAACATATGTAAAATAATAAAGTTGTACAAGAGTTTTCCCCCTTTGATTTTTAAGACCTGGGAGTCTTATATCTTACTCAGGGCATCATTACCTTTCAGAAAATATATAGATTATAGTACCTTACCAGGCATAAAATTTACCATACTTTACTATGGAGATGATTAAAACGCTATGTAAAATGACTCAATTGTACAACGGATACCTTAAATACAATGCATTGGTCCACAGGCACATGTAGAAAGAGCGTCAATATCCTTTATGGTCATAAGAGAATACTGGTATCTTATAGAGAGACAAGGCTTCCGACGAATTTTCAGCTAGAAGTAGCATTTCTGCAATTTTTTGCATTTGAAGGGCAAAACGGGGTATGACCATAAAGATTGATTGGTATACTTCCTAAAAACATCAATAATTCACCCAAAAAGATCTCATAACATAGCCTAATCATCTACCTAAGTTGGACTGTTTTCTACTTTCTGTCTTGAACCTCCATTGCCAGATTAGCTTGTCTGAATCATCCAGATGTTTTACTCTGCTTACAGTAAGCAGAGTAAAGCCTCTGAATGAATCAGTATTTGTCCAATCTGGCAATGGAGATTCAAGACAGAAAGTAGAAAACAGTCCAACTTAGGTAGACGATTAGGATATGTTATGAGATCTTTTTGGGTGAATTATTGATGTTTTTAGAAAGTATACCAATCAATCTTTATGGTCATACCCCATTTTGCCCTTCAAACATGACAAATGCAAACATTTCAGATGCTCCTTCTAGCTGAAAATTCGTCGGAAGCCTTGTCTTTCTATACATATGCTATATTCCCTTACGACCTGTAAAGGGGTATCATACAAGATATTGACGCTCTTTCTACATGTGCCTGTGCATTGGTCATTCATTCATGCGATTTCCTTTCGATTAATTACATTCATAGCCATGCTAATGGTTCATTATATCATGCATTTACGTGTAATTCTGCAGACAACAAGCTTCGGATAGAGTGTTATAGCTCGATTTCGTGGTGTTCGGATTTTCCCGCGTTTTTTAACTCCCGAAAGTAAACTGCCTACTCGGAATTACTTTTGGTTTATCGTTTTGTCATATAATGACAACTATAAACCAGCTGAATAAAATTAATCAATTTTGATTTAAACCATCTCCTTTTTTCCATTAGTCAAATAATGTATACAAATTTTTATTGATTTATTTTATTCCCAGTTTATTTCAAACCATTTTGTGCTGAAAAGTTATTTCGCTGCTCCGCAGAAATTGGGGAAAGGTAACCGAAGATTTTTGTTTACACTCGCGATATCAGGCGCTTCTGACATCTATGACTTACGACCGAAAATAACCTCTTCTCGAGTGACTGTGTGTAACAATGAGCGATACGAGAAGGAAAAGGTACAATCCTGGCCTACGAATGCGGTCAGATAACAACGAGCATAACAGTCGAAACTCGTCTGCTTCGCATCGTGGTGGTGCAAGTCGGAACAACAACTCGCAAGTGTCTGTAAGTTCTAGCATTTTATTCTGAAGGGCGCGAGTTTAGTTGAAGTGGAATCTATATTGCTGTGTTTTCAATTCTGAATCTGATTTACAACTAACGGTTTAGATTTTATTGTGTGTCTAAAATTATAAAGTATGACACGAGATACACAATTTTCAAATTTATACGGGGAAAGGAGGCGGAGGGAGGGGGGGGGGAGCCTAGGCCTACATAAGTCATGTAGATAAATGATGTTATTGTAACATGTCAAGCATTAAGTAATTTTAGTATAAAATTAAGTAAATGGTATCAAATAGACTAATTATTAATAAACTTGGTTTTATAATTTTGTTGAAACTAAATTATTAAAATTCATTTCATGTACAATGTAACATATATATACAAATATCGATCTCACACATTCAGACAATGGTATTGTTTCCAACAACATATAAGTAGTGTCTTTAGGGGCTGTTGAATAACTGCATGTCCTTCAATCCCTCTTTTTCTGAGCTAAAAGATAAGTTGTAAATGTAAGTTGTTCTAGTTTAACAATTTTTTATGTATGCAATGTGAAAACATAGAAAAATTGTCAAACTTAAATAATTTCAAAATGTGGATAAAGTCTGAGAGTTGTAATCCAAAAAGGGAGATAACTCTAGCCAATTTGAAAGAAATATGGTTATGTGGGAACACACTAATACTCACTATGTACATGCTATACAGAAAAAATTAAAACCATTTTTAGCTCTACTGGTCTCTGACCAGTCCAGCTTATGTGATACCCCGTCGTCCGGCGTCCGTCCGTCCGTCCGTAAACAATTCTTGTGCTCGCAACTCCTCTGAAACCATAGGAGATAGAAAGCTAATTCTTTTTGCATCTTACTTGGTATGTGGTCTAGTTGTGCACCTGACATATGGTTTCAGCCCTGACCCCCAGGGTCTTAGAAAATGGGCGTGGTCATGAAAATCTATGAAATCTTGTGCTCGCAACTCCTCTGACACTATAAATGATAGAGACATAATTCTTTTTGCAATATGATGGGTCTGTGGTCTAGTTGTGCACCTGATATTTTGTTTGAGCCCCTGACCCCCAGGGTCTTAGAAAATGGGTGTGGTCATTTTCTCCTATATAACTCTATGTAATCTTGTGCTCGCAACTCCTCTGACACTATAAATGATAGAGACTTGATTCTTTTTGCAATATGATGGGTCTATGGTGTAGTTGTGCACCTGATATTTTGTTTGAGCCCCTGACCCCCAGGGTCTTAGAAAAAGGGTGTGGTCATTTTCTCCTATATAACTCTATGTAATCTTGTGCTCGCAACTCCTCTGACACTATAAATGATAGAGACTTGATTCTTTTTGCAATATGATGGGTATGGGGTCTTGTTGTGCACCTGATACTTTGTTTTAGACCCTGACCCCCAGGGTCTTAGAAAAAGGGTGTGGTCATTTTCTCCTATATAACTCTATGTAATCTTGTGCTTGAACTCCTCTGACACTATAAATGATAGAGACTTGATTCTTTTTGCAATGTGATTGGTCTATGGTGTAGTTGTGCACCTGAGATTTTGTTTGAGCCCCTGACCTCCAGGGTCTAAAAAAATGGGTGTGGTCATTTTCTCCAATATAAGTCTATGTAATCCTGTGCTCGCAACTCCTCTGACACTATTAATGATGGAAACTTCATTCGTTTTGCTATTTGATTGGTCTGTGGTCTTGTTGTGCACCAGTATTTTGTTTGAGCCACTGACCCCCAGGGTCCTAGGAAATAGGTGTGGTCATTTCCTCCTAGTATAAAACTGTTTGTAATGTTGTGCTCGCAACTCCTCTGACACTATTAATGATTGAGGCTTCATTCTTTTTGCAATATGATTGGTCTGTGTTCTTGTTGTGCATCTGATATTTTGTTTGAGCCCCCGATCCCCAGGGTCTTAGAAAATGGATGTGGTCATTTTTCCTATATAATTGTGCTCTCAATTCTTCAAAGCTATTAATGAATGTGAGTTGTTGTAATTCTAAATCAATAAGATGGATCTGTAGTTTTGTTATGTCATTGATACTTCATTTGAGCTAGCAGTCCCTGCCCCCTGGTATCTTGGAAAATGGGTGTGGCATTCTTTTTTTTAATACTTTATCTTGGATATTATGAATTATATGAGTGATATTCTAGTTGCAGTCTATTGGATATGTTGTTTTCTTGTGCTACTTTTAATTTGTTAGATCGCCTGCTTCCTTTGGTCTTAAAAAATGGAAATTGATATTTATGTGTATGTATCTTATTCACTTGTCAATGAGTAAATAAAAAACAAATATAAAACAAAACAACCAGGAGAGATACAGTCTCGTCAGAGACTTCTGGTTTTATGCATGTGCCAAGAAGAATTAAACTTGTCCATCTGTCTGTCAGTCGGATTGTCACAAAAAATTATCTATATGTAAGAAATACATGTAACTTTTGAATGGTGAGTGATAGGGCTGTCATAGTTTTCACATGGGTATTTCTTGTGTCAAGACCTTTATTGATACATGTACCAAAATTGTATCCCCTCCCAAATCTGTTGCAGAGGGGATACATCATTGCTGCAATGCTGCCTTCTACTTGTTCATTTGTACCCTGTATGAGTCTGATCACTTTAGAACTGCATACATGTAAAAGACAAAGAAATGCTTAAAGAAATATCTAACATTGCTCAAATTCTCCCCATGGAGAGAAGATGAATCCTATTGACTTTCAAGGTCAAGGGTCATAGTTCAAGGTTAGTATGGACTGGACTTTGAAAATCTTCAATGCCTTGTGAACAGTATGGTAGACAAAACAACTATCAAAGAATTATGAAGCTTTCAAATGTATCCTAAGTGGCGGATTCAGGGGGGTGCGGAGGGGGCATCCACCCCCCCGGCACTGACCCAAAATTTCCCAAAAAACCCTATATTTTGGCCCATTTTTAGTAAAAATCGGCAAAATTCGCTCCTTGACCCCCCGGCAAAGGGGGCGCTGGATCCGCCACTGATCCTTGAGGGAAAACCCTATTGATTTTCAAAGCCAAGGGTCACTATGGACTAAGGCTTAAAAGTATTTTTAATGGCATGGAAAACAAAGATAAACAAACCTTCCTTAAATGTTCCCCGTGGCATATAAAGAAGATGATGATTTTCAAGGTCAGTGTCAATGGTCATGCCTCAAGGTCACTATGGACTCAATTTTTGAAATCTTGGAGACAGCATAGAAGACAAAGCAATTATTGTGGAATCATCAAATCTTCCATAAATGTCTCCTGTTTAGATATAAAAACCCTATTTGTTTTTAGTGTCAAAGGTAAAAATATTTGGAACTTTGAAAATCTTACAAACCGCATGATCATCATAAAAGATACAGAGTTGTGAGGGGATGTCATGCTTGTGTTGCTTATATTGACCTTGTGACTTTGACCTGAAAGTTGAAAACTACTTTTGAAAAACTTCAACATGTTTGATTTTTGGCATTATTAGCTCTACTGGTCAAAGACCAGTCAAGTTGATGCGATCGCCCTGTGTCCGGCGTCTGTCTGTCTGTCTGTCTGTCTGACTGTCTGTCCGTTACACTTTTCTTGTGAGTGCGAATCCTCTGAATCTGTGAATAGTACAAAATAAATTCTTTTTGCATTATAATGGGCCTGTGGTCTAGTTGTGCACCTGATATTTTATTTTAGCCCCTGACCCCCAGGGTCTTGGAAAATGGGTGTGGTCATTTTTCTCCTATATAACTCTATTTAATCTTGTGAGCACCAATTCTCAGAAAGTATAATTGATAGAAAGATAATTGTTTTTGCTTTATTCTCAGTCGGTGGTCTAGATGTTCACCTGATATTTTGTTTTACCCTCTGACCCCCAGGGTCTTGGAAATGGGTGAGGTCATTTTCTCCTATATTACTCTATGTAATCTTGTGAGCACCAATTCTCAGAAAGTATAATTGATAGAAAGATAATTGTTTTTGCTTTATTCTCAGTCGGTGACTCGGTGGTCTAGATGTGCACTTGATATTTTGTTTTAGCCCCTGACCCCCAGGGTGATGGAAAATGGGTGTGGTCATTTTCTCCATTATAACTCTATGTAATCTTGTGAGCACCAATTCTCAGATTGAGTCAGAAAGTATAATTGATAGAAAGATAATGATTTTGCTTTATTCTCAGTCTATGGTCAAGATGTTCACCTGATATTTCGTTTGAGACCATGATCCCCAGGGTCATGGAAAATGGGTGTGGTCATTTTCTCCTTTATAACTCTATCATGTAATCTTGTGAGCACCAATTATCAGAAAGTATAATTGATAGAAAGATAATTGTTTTGGCATTGGTCTAGATGTGCACATGATATTTTGTTTGAATCCCTAACTCCCAGAGTTAATTCTTTTTCCATTATCATGATTATATTAATCATTCTCTGGTTCTGTATTTTGTTTAAGTCCTTGATCTCAGGGTCTTGGAAAATGAGTTTGGAACTTAAATTAATTTAAGCAAACAACCAGGAGAGCTTCAGTCTCATCAGAGACTTCTGGTTCTCGTATGGTGAAAGATTTTCATATTTCACATTTGGATTCTATGGACTCTACATGTATGTCAAGAGTTTTTCATTAGTACCAAAAAATTTTATCTCTAGAGTGTCAACAAGTATATTTATCATTCCCAATGTGACCTTGACCTTTGATCCCTGATCTTGAACATCAGTAACGGTAGGTGTCGTCCCCTTACCATGTGCAACTCATGGAAATTACGTGTCCACAAGATTGTTTGGTTTTAGAATTATGACTTGGACCTTTGATCCCTAAACTTGCAAATCAATAGGTATGGTCCTCTAACCATTGGCTACAAACATGCAAAGTTTGATGAAACATAAGAAGTAACTTAATATGTCAACAAGTTGGCATGGATCTACTCTTGCACTAACAAACACAAGATGACTGTATGTGGATCTGTCAGTGTGTGTAGATGGATTGGTAAATGTCTTAGTCTGACTGAGCAAGCTTGTAGACACTTTTAGCAGCCACAGTTTACTTCAATTAATTCTTCATTAAAGTTGGTGTGAGGTGCCCATGATGAGAGGTCAAAGCCTATTGATAAAAGGTTGAAAGGTCAAGGTCACAGCTGGTAATACCGTACATGTACATGTAATAGAAAAATCTTGTAAACACTCTAGCGGCCACCTAACGTAACAATAATGATGGTCATTGATGTGAAAAATAGATTTTAGAACTATTGAAGTATTGATTTCCAGGTGATAACTTAAAATCCTTCCAAAATATCCAAATCCATACTTGGAAATATGAATCTAATCAGAAAGAAGGCACTTACTTTAGGTCAGATATTTGACCTGAAAAATAGACTCTTGATGTTCATGGATGATAACTCCAGAGTCAGTTATGTACAGAAATTCAGGTTCATGTGCATACATGTATTTGGTTTCTACAGTACCAGTGATAACAAGGGGAGGGCTATTATAAATTTTGGAGTTAAATGTTGAAAACTCAATGTCACCTTTATATAGCAAAAGGCAAGCTGCCGTAGTATTGGTGGGGGGGGGGGGGAGATATGGCATAATTTACACACACTGTTTAGTTTGAATGTTACACTTACAGTGTATTAATATGGTGCAACAGATATTTTGCTTTTAAGATTTAAATGAATTTTCCTTTCCAAGCAGGGTCAAAATTACAACAGGATGAACAGTTATGATAGAGTAAGAAAGATAGTACAAGAAGAAGGAAGGACAGCTAGAAATCTGGTCATTTATAATGTCCCAGTGGATTATCCCAAAGGTATGGTGTTCTTGTCTATATAAATGTATCTTTGTGTAAACCTTTTTAGGTGTAATATGGAAATTTGAACTTATTTTCATTACTATACACTACAATTTACAAATCAAATTTTCATGCTTTGGATTAATTTCCTCATGAGTTATTAGACATATCGGTACTATGAAATCCGTTTTCTGCATTTTTGTAGTTCACCTGAGCAAAGCTCAAGTGAGCTGTTGTCATAGAGTGCTGTAGGTCGTACATTTTTAACATTTTCTCGACATCTCCCCTGCATCCTTTTCATAGAATTTCACAAAACCGTACAGGAAGCAACTACTCAAGGCCCTCTACGAAATTGGCCACTTTTAGCCCTTCATCTCAGGTGAGTGATGTAGCCCTCATGGGCCTCTTGTTTAAAGAAAAATGTTGAGATGTTGAATTTATTACTACAGATTTAGAGGTAGAACAATCTTTATATACATATATAGAAACAATACATGTATGTATACAATATCAATGTAGAAATAATATTTAGGGTGATTACATGGATATTACTAAAATAAGAATTTAGGCACTGTCCTTTGAAGCTTTTGGAGATGGATGATTTTGTGGAAAAAATCTTGCTTTGAATATTGATGAAAAATTAAGTTGCAAAGAGCATAAAAGAAAAAAAAATCTAGCTCATTCAGTGAATTTTCCTTTATAATGAAAGAATTCCGACCAAATGCAGCTCAGTATTATGTTAAATATATGCACAACCAATGTATTCATTTCGCATGAAACACTTGTGATATAACTGTTAAACAATGCATAAGATCTAAAGAAACATGGTACAAACTTGGTACAAAGATATAGCATGGTGAAAGGGTCTTAACGCATGTGTTGTTTTTAACCTTGACCTTGAGATTTGATCTTGACCTTGAAAAATGTAATCTTGTAAGGTAATTTGTGAAAGAACTGTAAATGGTACAATCTTCAAACATGGTACAAAGATAAAGCATGGTGAGAGGATCTGAATGCGTGTATTGTTTTTAGCTCACCTCAACAAAGTTGAGTGAGCTTATGCTATATCCCCGCGCATCCGCGTCCCCGTCCAGTTAAGAAGTTTGGGGTAGCTCAGTATTTGGCAAAGTACTGATGCTACAGTAACCAAACTTGCACAAGTGATTTATCTTTGGATGTTGAGGTCAACCCATGCATTGGATGCTGCATCTGACTTACATTTTCAGCTTGAGTGACTTGGTTAAGAAGTTTGGGGTAGCTCAGAGTGGCTTGGTTAAGAAGTTTGGGGTAATTCAGTATCTGACAAAGTACTGATGCTACAGTAACCAAACTTGCACAAGTGATTCATCTTTGGATGCCGAGATGGACCCATGCATCGGATGCAGCATCTGACCTACTTTTACCACTTGAGTGATTTTGCCTTTAAAAGCCAATTTTGAGCAAAGTATAAGTGCTACATGTACCAAACTTGCTTATTGGATGTATCTTTGATCAAACTTTCATAAAATGGCCTTGACCTACTTTTTCCGCTTGGGTGATTTTGCCTTCAAAAGCCAATATTAAGCAAAGTATAAGTGCCACATGTACCAAACTTGCATATTGGATGTATCTTTGATCAAACTTTCATAAAATGACTTTTTCCATTTGAATTATTTTGCCTTTAAAAGCCAATATACATGTACTAAGAAATATGATTGAATTGAATTTGGCTGCCATGAGGTAAGCTTTGTAATCTGTGATTACCTATGTTTTACCATGACCTTGATCGTGAATAATTTTGTGTTTAGGTTTGTTTTGAAAGAACTAAAAGGGGTACAATCTTCAAACTTGGTACAAAGATAAAACATGGTGAGAGGATCTAAATGCATGTTTTGTTTTTGGCCTTGACCTTGAAATTTGACCTTGACTTTGAAAAATGGAATTTTGTATTTAGGTAAGTTGTGAAAGAACTATAAGGGTACAATATTCAAACTTGGTACAGAGATAAAGCATGGTGAGATGATCAGAATGCAGGTATTGTCTTTGACCTTGATCTTGACCTTCAGATTGACCTCAACCTTGAAAATAGGAGTTTGAACAAGACTATGTTGTACCAATATTACATGTATATGAAACCATGAGTTGGACTTAAATGTACTATATTAGATAGCACATTGAAATTTTACATGGAGGATGAACTTGATTTCAGGTATTGTTCTGCCCTGTACATATGCCATTACTCTTCGAAGAATTGGTTTCAAACTTGCCACAGAGGTACATTGTAGAACATGGTTAGTGGAACTGATTTCTGGAACTGAAGTAAACCTTGAAGATTGACCTTGACCATGTTGACCTTGAAGATATGATTTTGAATTAGACTAAAGTGTGTCAGGACTACACTGTATATAGAATCTCACATTGAAACTTTCAATGGAGATATTAATATTGCACTCTGTTGCTTTCAATGGATATAAAGTTTAAAAACACAATCTGCTGCCATCAATCTGCCCATTAAAAAAAAATCTTGCCCGGACAACAACAAAAAAAACAAGCCGCCCCACCCCCCTGATTACCATCTTTAGAGGTGTCTTGTTAATATCATGGTAATGATAATAGTGAGGAGGAAGTCAGTATTTACTATTTCTCAAATTGACCACATTTTTCATCTATGACCACTAGGGGATTTTATTGGCTGAGTAATTTTGTACTTGCCTTTTTCCACCTCTGGTCTGATGTCAAGGTTACATGAGTCTCCAAGTTGCATATTCCACATGGTCCAAGTAGTAAAGTTTTGATGAGTCTCAATTTCTCAAAATTCTCAAACTAAAGGAAACTAAGTTGAGTTAGGGGTCAAAAAGAACTTTGTAATTTGCTGTATTTTTCTCTACCTTTATAAGGATGGAGTCCTCTACAAATTCTGTATGTTTTTACAACCAGGATGTCTACATTGATGCAAGAATGATAAGATGCTTATAAATCTGAGTTGTAAGAAATATTCATATCAGATTCTTTATATAATTTTAGCATTTTTGAAATTGTACAGAAAAGAATATTTTTTCAGATGATAGCTTAGAGGAATTCCAAAGATAATTTTCTTGTTATGTAACTGATACATGTTTATATTTGTATTTAAAAAGTTTCATATTCAAGTCTCAATACATCATATAAAAGCCAAGAAAATAATCTTAACATTGTATGAAAGATGAATAGAGCTGCTGAGCCTTACCAGTATGTTACAGTGTATCAGTCCAGTACAGAGCAGAGTATTGATTTTTGTTATGTCCCAGACCGTAACTGATGCTGTATGAGTAAACACTTGTTACAAATCTAAATAGGAAAATCATTCATGTTGTCTGTGTGGCAGTGCCTAATGAGAAAATCTTACACATTGATCTGTACTGTACTGTGAACTATACAGGACACTATGGTAATGTTTTATATGGATGGCATAATTGATTCTGTGCATTAATTTGGAGCAATAATTGCCTTGTTAACCCGTAATTTTCCGTTGAATATTTCATGTGTTTGGACCATTATATCCACTAATAACAATCCCAGTGAGGTCAATGTTGGAACTTGGATCTGTATTATTGTATGATTGTATTAATATAGGATTTTGTTTGTGGAAATGATTCAAACAATGAGTTGTATGAATAGTAGATGTAACTTGACGTGCAGACATTCTATATGTAGTTTTACTCTTAGGCATCAAAAGGTCAGTATTAGCTGTAAAATAATATTTTTGAATCTGTTGAGTAAATAGCTATTGCTTCATGCATGTACATTTCCACGCATGTCCTCTGCATTATAATGTTTTTCTTCTGTTGTTAAGTAGAAGGTCCTGTGGTCTTTCACGAAAACAATACTCGGGACATCATAAAATGTAAATATTTTTACCTCATGGTCTTGGCTGACTTTGTAGCCAATGTTTTATCAAATTCATTGTTTAGGAGTCTAGAGACTAATAATTCCTTAGGAGATATGTAATTTACTTTTTGTTTCTTTTGTATTTTTCATTCAATTTTGCTTCTTATAGATATTACTTGAATATGTAAGCCAATGCAACTACAAGACATTTGTGGCAAATGGCTCACATGATGGTCAGAATTATTGGATTTGAACGATTTCTCAGGAAAAAATATAATGCAACTCTGCATATCTTATATATCTCTAAATAAGCGTATTGATTCTCTTAAAAAAGTCTTTTTGATACAACACAGTCTCTATATGTTTTCCTAATAAGGCATATTGCCAATACAATGTATTTTGCTGATTAGCTTATACGGTAATGGTTTTCCAATACATTGTAGATACAGGATGACATCCATAAAAAATATGATTGTTTGAATGTAATAATGACTCAAGGAAAATATAGATTCTCAGATTTATCTATACTTGGCTATACATTGAAACGTTTGCAATGAGTTACATATACATATAGAAAGGATTTGTCACTGATGATGAAAAAAAAAATTCTTTGGTGTCGTTCCTGCTGACCTAATTCAAGTGAAGAGATTGAACACTATCAGTACTTGTTCAAAAACTCTGTTAAAAACCTTCATCAGATTAGAAAATTCTGTATTAGTGATGCGTGGAGAGATTGCTCTAGGAATAGATTAGGACTTATTTAGAAATCCAAAAAGGAAGGCAATAATAAATAAGTAAGCAGTACTGAAATAAGCTCGATCTAGCATCATAAACATAATCAGAATGCAGTTCATATATGTATGTACTTGCCAAAGAACTGAGAGTTTCAGGCCCTTAATTTTTTAGAACTCTATCTGTCTGTCTCTGTTTTATAGAGATTGAATTTAAAAGTGTTGTATTTTCACAACTTAATAGTAGTTGCTTAAACTTGTACATTGTCACTGGCAATCTTGTTTGATTCCTAAACTTGAATGGAATTGACATATTTTTTGTGTTGTGTCATTTTGTTTTCTGTTTTCCTATTGCAGATTCTGGTATAAAGAAGAAAGACTACACATCTCATAAGAAATCCAGGTCAGCATCAGAATCTGACCAAAACATGATTAATAAGAACCAGCAGGATGTGACCAAGTCACCTAAGTCAGACGGAGGATCCAGAAAGCCGGACAGGAGAGCCAGATTCTGGAAGTTCCTCTTTGACAATCTACAGAGAGCTGTAGATGCCATATATGAGACATGTGAACAGGATGAAAGTGTGGTAGAATGTAAAGTAAGTTCATGTAATTAAAAGTATTCGAAAATTTACCAAAATCTTCAAAGATTTGATTTATCTTTATGACCTATGTTTTCCCATTCCTTGAGAATTAATTCTCGGATACTACAATGCTTTATTTGCCTCCCCTTTGTACTTATGATTTTTTTATGTAACTCATATTGAATACATAATTTAATTGATACATGTATTAAATTTGGTTTTAGACTAAAATTGATGTTGCAGTATTTTCAAAAAATATATGTGCAATTTCATGGTATGAAAAGTTTTTGAAGATGAAATACCGTACATGTATATGAATAAATATTTTCTGAATGCTTTTTGTATTGTTATGAAAGCTTAACATTGTTATTATGAATTTACCTGTATGTCATAAATACAAATACCTCAGTGTCAAAATTTAAGCTACATTTATTTAAAAACTTATTATGGTGTTTAATCATTGACACTTTCTGTTTATAGGAGGTTATAATGATGCTAGAGCAAAGTACAAGAGACTTCAAATCACTGATAGAAAAACTTCACATGCTGAGAGCCTATGAGGAATCAACAAAGGAAGGTGACAGGTATGTGGAAAGAGGCTTTTTTCATTGAATTACAAGGAAATGAATTCAAAATGTATCGATAATGAATGATTTGTCAGAAATTTTTACTGTGTTTCTGAAAATATTTGAATTTGCACTGTTTGGTAGACCCTCTTAAATTACTAGCGTATAAATGTACTTGGAACAAAACAAAGTTTGATTGCTTGATTACAGACCTCCATCTATAGCGTGGGAGGTGAGGAAGATGTCACCTGGTAAGTCAGCTGGTAATAGTCAGGGAACAAGTCGTAGCTCTCCTAGTCCAGCACAAAGAGTCCTACAATTCAGTGACCAAAATAAACAAGAGTAAGTTTACTTTACCTTCTGTATTTTCATTTGCGTTATTGTTTACATACCTTGGTTTTCATTTACAAATTGCAAATTCACTGTATGTATACACTTTCATGATTTTAATGGTCATCAGTAAAAAAAATGGGAAAGGCTTGGAAGAATTTATGAAAATTGAAAATGCTTTTGAGGGTAACTTTTGAATCAACTCTTGGCTAATGCCAAGAAGAACCCTATTAATTTTAAGTTCGAAGGAAAGATTATATCAAAATTTACTCAAGTCTCTTACTGTAAATATGGTTATTTTCACCAGGGGATATTTTTTTAGAAATGAACATTGCAACAATACGTGTAGGGGTAATTTTGACAAAATCAGCAGTATTAAGTTTTTAATACTAGTACTTTTTGTATTTTTCACACGGGGTTATTTTCTCCATAATAATACAATCATGAAAAGCATGAAAATTACCTCCACACAAAAATTTACATGTTTACAGTATATGCACATAAGCCTACGTACCAGTAAAGTATATGTTAAATACATTTGCTCTATTACTTTTTAGACCAAAAGCTGTAAGTGCCACTGTATGTGGAAACAGTTGGGCAGACAAAGTAAGAGGAGCCTCTACCACATCCCCACAGAAAGTGTTATCTCCTACAACCATTAAATCTCCACCACCTGTCCTGCCCTCCCCTCCTCCTAAACAGAATGGGCATGCCTCAGATGCAGATACAGATGGCAGTACTACAATAGAAGGTATTTATCTATTATCTTTCATTAGCATGAATTATATGTGTAACGACAGTATATACAATGTACATTTGGCTTGCATCTATCTTCGTTATATTTTTATTGCATATCTTTTAATGAAAGACATGTGTGAGAGCAACAATTTAAATGAATTGGTATTGTTGTTATTTATCATGTGTTAATAAATAACCTGTGTAAAATAAAGGTAATATGGGTTTTAAATGAGATCTTTAATAATAAAAAAAAAAACTTATTGATACATACTATTTACAGATGACAATGAAGGATGGGAAACTGTACATAGAGGAGGAAAGGGCAAGGCCCGTAACTCTCCCTCTCAGCGTTCTTTAGAGAATTTGTCTGGTGTGGGAAAAGTTACAGTAAAACTGAAACGAACATTATCTGATCCTCATAGTGGAATGAACAAACGGCCTCCGTGGAATCATGGAGCAAGCAGGAGGACACCACAGAAATCTGGTCCTCCTAGTCATCACCTTGGTGCCAGCAGGCACCGTACAGATAGTAAAGATAGTGAGAAGGAAAACAAACCATTAGTGAATCATACATCACAGCGATCTGAGAACATACATAGAATGTCATCTTCTCCACAACCATTACAGAACTCTAACGATCAGAAAACAAAGGCTTCAGAGTCTGTACCAGACACAGATAAAACTAGCATGGACGTGCTAAAATCTGAGGATCCCAGCGTGATAGATGGAATGGTGGCAGGGAAGGACAGCAGGGAATCTGAGGAGTTTACACAGGACATCAAAGTCATATCACCTGTACTCGAGGAATCCATGACTGAAGATGAAGAAGTGAAACAGATAGATAATGTATGTATTGTATGGTATATTAACACTGTACATGCCGGTGTCTACTTGTAATTTATGGATAATATTCTTTTTATGCAAAGAGTTAATTTTCATCAAGCAGTCAATTTTTCAACACGATATATAAAAATGCAGACTAGAGACTAGAATAGAGTAAGTATCTTTTTCTTAAGTGTATTTTGTGATCTTATCTTTACTTTCCGTTATTTTATAGGCGTTACAATCTGCTATGGATGATGAGGATCAGCTGATGTCACAGTTAGAGGCAGAGCAGGACCTGGCCCTGGAGACGGCCATACATGTATTTTATGGGCTAATCTGTACTTTCTGTTATTTTATAGGCGTTACAATCTGCTATGGATGAGAAGGATCAGCTGACGTCACAGAGGCAGAGCAGGACCTGGCCCTGGAGACGGCCATACATGTATTTTGTGGGCTAATCTTTACTTTCTGTTATTTTATAGGCGTTACAATCTGCTATGGATGAGGAGGATCAGCTGACGTCACAGTTAGAGGCAGAGCAGGACCTGGCCCTGGAGACGGCCATACATGTATTTTGTGGACTAATCTTTACTTTCTGTTATTTTATAGGCGTTACAATCTGCTATGGATGATGAGGATCAGCTGACATCACAGTTAGAGGCAGAGCAGGACCTTGCCCTGGCCCTGGAGACTGCCATTCATGTATTTTATGGGCTAATCTGTACTTTCTGTTATTTTATAGGCATTACAATCCGCTATGGATGAGGAGGATCAGCTGACGTCACAGTTAGAGGCAGAGCAGGACCTGGCCCTGGAGACGGCCATACATGTATTTTATGGGCTAATCTGTACTTTCTGTTATTTTATAGGCATTACAATCCGCTATGGATGATGAGGATCAGCTGACATCACAGTTAGAGGCAGAGCAGGACCTGGCCCTGGAGACGGCCATACATGTATTTAATGGGCTATTCTAATATGACTTGATTCTTTTTAGCTCACCTGAGCCGAAGGCTCAAGTGAGCTATTGTCATAGCGCGTCGTCCGTCCGTCCGTCCGGCGTCCATCCGGCGTAAACTTTCACATTTTTGACTTCTCCTCCGAAACCACTGAACAGATTCTGACGAAACTTGACAGAAAGCAAGAACTCAACGTCCTCTACCAAGTTTGTGTTTTTTGTGCCGATCGGTCATCAAATATGGCCGCCGAGGGCTCTGAATGGCTGACACATTTTCGACATCTCCTATGCAACCACTGCACAGAATTTCATGAAACTTTACAGGAAGGAAGTACTCAAGGTCTTCTACCAAGTGTGTGTTTTTTGTGCCGATTGTTCAACAAATATGGCTGTCGAGGGCTCTGATTGGCTGACACATTTTCGACATCTCCTCTGCTACCGCTGCACAGAATTTTTATGAAACTTTACAGGAAGGAAGTATTCAAGGTCCTCCAACAAGTTTATGTTTTTTGTGCTGATTGGTCAACAAATGTGGCCGCCGAGGGCTCTGATTGGCTAACACATTTTCAACATCTTCTCTGCAAAAAAAAAAAAAAATGCTGCACAGAATTTCATGAAACTTTACAGGAAGAAAGTACTCAAGGTCCTCTACCAAGATTGTGTATTTTGTGCTTATCGGTCAACAAATATGGCCGCCGAGGACTCTGATTGGCTGACACATTTTCGAAATCTCCTCTGCAACTATTGCACAGAATTTCACGAAACCTTGCAGCAAGCAAGTACTCAAGGTCCTCTGCCAAGTTTGTGTTTTTCTTGTCGATAGGTCAACAAATATGGCTGTTGAGGGCTTTGATCTGTAGAAGTATTTTTGTGACTTTTAACCCTTTATCTGCAACTCAGGTGAGCGATGTGGCCCCCTTGGGCCTCTTGTTCCCTATTAAGACAACAGACTCGAGCCAGGCTCTATTCTTTAATATAGGCCCTATAGCGATAAGCCACGCCTACCCATTTTCTGAAAGCAGATAAACCGACAGGAACTGGTTTTTACCAAGAATCGATTTTCTCGTCTTTCATCAAAAGGTCCATGTTTGGTCATCATTAGAATAGAAATAAAAAATGACAAGCCGGGCTCTATTGTCTCATAATGCCCGAGCGTCCTCAGCCAATCACATTTATCACCTCGCCGCTGACGCGGCTCGGTCATAAATGTGATTGGCTGAGGACGCTCGGGCATTATGAGACAATAGAGCCCGGCTTGTCATTTTTTATTTCTTAAATCTTTACTTTCTGTTATTTTATAGGCGTTACAATCCGCTATGGATGAGGAGGATCAGCTGACATCACAGTTAGAGGCAGAGCAGGACCTGGCCCTGGAGACGGCCATACAGGAGGAAGAATCCTGGTTAAAGGAGCTCGCTAGGGAGGAAAATACTGTTATAGAAGTGGAGACAGAAACAGAGACGGAAAATGAATTGGGGGTACGTACATGTTATCTTTCTCTGGTCATTAAAGTTAGAACGGGCTAATCTATGCCAAGCTCTGAAAAGAAAAAAAATAGATGTACAAACAGAAAAAAATAGTCACAAAGGTTCTTGTTTGTAAAGAAAGGAAAACATATAAGAATTTTTTAACATTAGTCATACTTTATGTATCTATTTTAGAACACAACCAGTTCCCTGGAGCTATCCCAGCCTAGCTTGGACTGGGATGCTATAGTAGCTCAGTATGAGTCTCGGTCTGAGAGTGAGAGGAATCGCTCCTGGGGAGACATGGTTGAGGAGGATGAGGTGGAGGCTAGAACACCAGGACATGCTGTACACATGCATGAAAAACTCTCATCTCCATCAAGGAAAAGGTACTGTTAATTGTGATAAGAATGTTTTACCATCTGGTTTGAACTCAGATTTCTTACGTTCATTGATAATTGAAGTTGGAGATTCTGTTCTTTGTGATTTAACATGGTTGTCATAAGTATTGTGATTTTATGAGCCATACAAATAAATATAAGTAACAAGTTCATTTTGGATATCAATCCTTGTAGATCACCTACAGAGTCCAAGAAAAGACATGAACAGAAACAAGCAAAAGCTAGAGAACTCAGAGAAAAATTATTACAAGAAAAAGCAGAAAGGCTAAAAGACTTATCTAAAAAGGTAAGTACTTTGTTCTTAATTTGACTGAATGCATTAGTAGTATATTAACATCAAATTTGTATGGATGGTCAAGCATGATAAAACTCAACACAGTGTGAGAGTCAAGGTCACGGTCTCATAGTCAAAGTGGTCAGAATTTTTAGCTCACCTCGACGAAGTTGAGATGAGCTTATGCTATAACCCCGGCGTCCGCGTCCCCGTCCCCGTCCGCGTCCCCGTCCGGTTAAAGTTTTTGGGCAACTCAGTATCTGACAAAGTACTGATGCTACAGTAACCAAACTTGCACAAGTGATTCATCTTGGGATGCTGAGGTGAACCCATGCATCGGATGCAGCATCTGACCTACATTTTCCGGTTGAATAACTTTGTCAATGTCTGGTTAAAGTTTTTGGGGTAGTTCAGTATCTGACAAAGTACTGATGCTACAGTAACCAAACTTGCACAAGTGATTCATCTTGAGATGCTGAGATGAACCCATGCATCGGATGCAGCATCTGACCTACTTTTTCCGCTTGAGTGATTTTGCCTTATAAGGCCAATATTGAGCAAAGTATAAGTGCTACATGTACCAAACTTGCATAATGGATTTATCTTTGATAAAACTTTCATAAAATGACCTTGACCTACTTTTTCCACTTGAGTGATTTTGCCTTGAAAGGCCAATATTGAGCAAAGTATAAGTGCTACATGTACCAAACTTGCATATTGGATGTATCTTTGATCAAACTTTCATAAAATGACCTTGACCTACTTTTTCCACTTGAGTGATTTTGCCTTTAATGGCCAATATTGAGCAAAGTATAAGTGCTACATGTACCAAACTTGCATATTGGATGTATCTTTGATCAAACTTTCATAAAATGACTGTGACCTACTTTTTCCGCTTGAGTGATTCTGCCTTTAAAGGCCAATATTGAGCAAAGTATAAGTGCTACATGTACCAAACTTGCATATTGGATGTATCTTTGATCAAACTTTCATAAAATGACCTTGACCTACTTTTTTCACTTGAGTGATTTTGCCTTTAAAGGCCAATATTGAGCAAAGTATAAGTGCTACATGTACCAAACTTGCATATTGGATGTATCTTTGATCAAACTTTCATAAAATGACCGTGACCTACTTTTTCCACTCGAGTGATTTTGCCTTTGAAGGCAAATATTGAGCAAAGTATAGGTGCTACATGTACCAAACTTGCATATTGGATGTATCTTTGATCAAACTTTCATAAAATGACCTTGACCCACTTTTTCCACTTGAGTGATTTTGCCTTGAAAGGCCAATATTGAGCAAAGTATAAGTGCTACATGTACCAAACTTGCATATTGGATGTATCTTTGATCAAACTTTTATAAAATGACCTTGACCTACTTTTTTCACTTGAGTGATTTTGCCTTTAAAGGCCAATATTGAGCAAAGTATAAGTGCTACATGTACCAAACTTGCATATTGGATGTATCTTTGATCAAACTTTCATAAAATGACCGTGACCTACTTTTTCCACTCGAGTGATTTTGCCTTTGAAGGCAAATATTGAGCAAAGTATAGGTGCTACATGTACCAAACTTGCATATTGGATGTATCTTTGATCAAACTTTCATAAAATGACCTTGACCCACTTTTTCCACTTGAGTGATTTTGCCTTTTAAGGCCAATATTGAGCAAAGTATAAGTGCTACATGTACCAAACTTGCATATTGGATGTATCATTGATCAAACTTTCATAAAATGACCTTGACCTACTTTTTTCACTTGAGTGATTTTGCCTTTAAAGGCTAATATTGAGCAAGGTATAAGTGCTACATGTACCAAACTTGCATATTGGATGTATCTTTGATCAAACTTTCATAAAATGACCTTGACCTACTTTTTCCCACTTTAGTGATTTTCTTATTATACATGTAGTTAGAGATATGTTTTAATTGAACTTTGCTGCCGCGAGGTGAGCTTCGTAATCTTTGATTACACTATGTTTTATTCTGTGAGAATAATGACTTATTTTTGTAGGTTGAGGAAGTGAGAAGTTGGAAAGAGGAACTGATGCAACAAAGAAAAGGTACAATACAACGTAAACTTCAGAGGGCTGAAGAAAAGCGACAAGTACAACTCAAAATGAAGGCACAGAAAGCTCATGAGGAAGAGGCTAAGGTGAGATAGAGGAAAACAAATTAAAAGAAGGAGATTAAATAAAAATGTACTAATTTGAATATAGTAAGTCTCTATCTTGATTTAAAATAGCTGTATATTATGTACATGTATATCTATCTATATTCCTAAAGAAAAGTCAACTTGGACTTGGAGTGCAAGAATTTTCAAAGTGTATAATACATCATTCAAATATTGATACATTTTGTACACCTTTTATATTATGTTACCATACATCTTTTGATTATGATATACATCAGGCCAATGAGATAGCCTTTATAAACACACTGGAAGCCCAGAATAAGAAGCATGATATAATGTCCAAACACCAGACATCAGAAGCCAGACTACAAGACCTACAGGTAAACATAGAACTTCTGTACGTGTACTTATTTTAATGCAACCAAATTTTTGCAGAAACAGAGCAGAATTGGGTAAATCGACTTATTAGCGTAATCATGAATTAGCGCTTTGACTTATTTTCCACATTAAATCTATGAGAGATTCATGATTTAAAGTATTCTTGAACTAGCGCTGTCTTAGCAGTGCTAACTTTGCTAAAATATGAATCCCGCTGAAATAAGTACACATATAGTATTTTATATTACATCTGATAATTTTCAGAATATTTTTCTTTGCATGCAAAAAAAAAGTTTATTCTGAATATAATGCTGTAAACATGGAAATTGTCATTGGGGTAGTTTTCGGTTATTTCACAAATCAAGGGATTTCATGAAAATTTCCACCTCGTCAAAGTAACCCTGCTGCATTCTTACAATGGCTGAGAAGTGTATATTTTAAGTAAATATTTCCCCCCAGCATATTGTCTTTATGCTATTATCGCTAAATTTAAAACGAAAATAACCAAGTTTATAGTACTGAAACTTTAGTATATAACTTATGTGCAAGACCAATGTACATTTACCTAAAATCATATCTATATGTGATATAGTTTAGAATTTGAAAGGACAATAACAAATGTACTTGCTTGTAGGAAGAGAAAAAGAGAAAGCATGAGGAGAAGCTGGCCAAAGAGGCAGCTGTAGAAGAGAGGAGAAAGGCCTTAGAGGCAGAGAGGCAGGCTAGACTAAAAGAAATGGAGGAAAAACGAAGGCAGAGATCTGCTAGGGCAGAGCAACAACAGCTTGAGAGGGAGAAAGAAAGAGTGGAAAATATCAGAGCCAAGGAAAGGTAAGTGTGCAGAGTGGAAAATATCAGAGCCAAGGAAAGGTAAGTGTGCAGGGTGGAAGTTGAAGGGAATCAAGTTTACAAGCTGTTGATCTTTTATTGATTTGATAAGGGTTGCAGTCAATACAAAGAAGTGGAACAGTTACAACTGCCCGTTGTATGAGAAAAAAAAAATTCTTTAGACGTACATGATGGGTTGTGTTTGAAAAAGCATCTTTTGAAAGATGTGAAGAGAAAGAGATTCAAGGTATAATGATGGTTGTTTACTCGAGGATTGGGTCGTATCTAGGTCTATACTATAATGATTACTCTGCTAAAGGATTTTACCCATTTAGTACCTCAAGATGAAGTACATGTATGTAGCCTTGTGTATATTAACTTCAGAGAGCGGGAAGAAAGACTTGCTGTTCTAAATGCTCAACATCAGCAACACATTCAAGATCTGCAGAAAAAAATACAGCAAAAGGTTGGTGAAAGTCTGAATTACTGTACTTCAATAATCTTAATGTATCCATTATCAGGCTTACATGTATATAGGCTTAAACAAGTAACATATAAGTTGTGTATAGGATGTGTAACTTTTAACACCTTCATTAGTGGGAAGAATTTCTCTGTCACCTATTAACAGATTGATGATTGAGATATAGACTATTAGTGATATACTGAAATGTTTCAAATGATCAAAATTTTCGTTACAATGAAAAATAAAATTGTTTGATGCTGTAGTGAAATCAGAATGATGTGACTGGCTTATGTCAATATTAATGCAAAGGTTCTAAATTGAGGGTAAATTCATGTACTAATGTTTTCATTTACAGCAAGATGAAACTACACAGCGTCATCAGGAGGCGCTTCAACAAATACGAGAAAAGGCGTTTGAGATGAGTGTATTACGTCACTCTACTGAGGACCACAATGATGTACCTAATGTTGTGCCATATGAAAATAAGAAGCTCTGCACCATCTGTAATGTATTGGTGAGTTGTTTTAGATAGATGTTTGACACCAACTCTTAAAATGATGAACTAAACTGTCTAGTTAGCTGGAATATGAGATACCAGTGAATAGCAGCCAAGTGCGCAATGATTTTAAAAATATTTACATATTTAAATATACTTTGTACTGAGCTTGCTATGTGAAACATCTTTAGGAGTTGGAGCTTGTAATGTTAATTGGAATTTTATCTTAATATGAATAAAAGTTCAACATTTGTCTGGATAAGAAATCAGCCCTAACTTATTTTATATTTTAGAAAAATTTGACATTCATATTTGACTTATGTTACAGATAACATCAGAGGTATATTTGCTGAGCCATTTACGAGGAAAGAAACATCAACAGGCATTACAGGATAATAACTCTGGCAAAGCCATGTCAAAGGAAGAAATTGTAAGTATCTGTTGTTATGATTCTTTGTACTTTCATAGTATCAACTTTCAATATGCATGCAGTGCAAACTCAAGTGCTCGTAATTTCTTGATCATTTATGTGGACATTTTAATTGTTTTTAGGAAAGTTTCAATTTGAAACACATAGTTGATGCTCCTGTGAACAGTACCCATCCCAAGATTGTATCAGAGAAAGAAAGACTTAAATCCATGAAAAAGAGATCAAAGAAATTACGTCAAAGGATGACGACAAGGTACAAAATTTACATGAACATAACAAGTTTAGAAATTCTGGTTTGATAGATTTTTGCTATGGTGCTAGAATATAAATGAATGGATTTCTTTGTGAATAAGCATCAAAACAGTTCATATTCACTTTAAAAACTTGAATAAAATTATGAGGTTATATTATTTGAGGTTCTTAACAGAATTATATGATACATATTATATGTGCATAAACTATATCAAGACAAAGATTTCACAGCACAAAAGAATCATTGCAGGTAGGAAAAACATGGAAGCTAATTCAGATTTTCAAAAAGCTATATAACAGAGCCAATAAGTTCTGATACCTAAACATACTTAGTCCTTGTACAGTTCACAGGATTCTTGCATAGTTGTATATGTACCACCATTGTGTGATTAAAAATGTCAAAATCTTTAAAAATGCTCAATATGATAAGTATTGCTGAATTATAGGTTTCTCTTTTCACATATCCCTTGAAAAAATCAATCAATAAATGAATATGTATTTGATTCCAGAGGTTTAGAGTATGAGAATTCACTGAATGGTAAACAGCAACCTACAGACTCAGAATATAGGGCTAAGTAAGTATGCTCCTTCCCTGCTATATTGCCTCTTGTTATAACGCCAAACTCACATACCGCCACAATTTTATGAAGAACAGAATTCTCCCTATATAAATCCCCCGTTATAACGCCAAGCCTGCATACCGCCATCCGCCACTTATGTAAAGGTACAAACAACCGTTAATCCCCCGATGAATACCGACAAACAAGGTAGGTATCCAGGTAATTAGGCATTCTCTAATGCTAATTAATTGTTGTTTTAAAAACACTGTCTCAGGTAAGATAATTATTCCAAAGAGTTTGATTTGCACGAAAGATTTGACTGTGCAGCTGAAATTTACGACTATTGATGGCGATATGCGCCCTTCACAGTAGGATGATAGGGGAAAAAAAAGAATAACAGAGAATCAAATGGTTGAATCCTTCATCATCATTACCGATTCTATGACTTCAATTAAGGTTGGTGAATTTCCCGCCATCGCTGCCGCGAGCTGACATAGTATTTTTAAAAAGACAACGGCGAGTTATGGATCACGCAGACGAAACTGACAATTTAAAGTCAAACGTAGAGCATTTGCTCTTGAGATTTTTAGACTATTAAATACAAAATAAAGTTGTAAATTAAGTATGGATATTAAACAGACGTTCAACGAACATTTGGTATTTTTTATCATTTGAATATTTAATTTATGATACCGACGGACGTATGTTTATAGATCGCTATTTACGCCGTTATTGGTATTCGAACAGTCACCAATTTTATTGACATTATCAGTTCTCAATTTTCATTTCATACGATGTTTCATAAACAAGTTGTGTGTTTTATATCACCGAGCCTTGGCAAGGGGATATAAAACGCATAACGACTTCCATAATACATTGTATGAAATGAAAATTCATTTGAGATTCTTTTTATCACATGATTCTGCAAAAAAAATGTGTATTCCCAATGTGAAATGAACGTTTCTGAGAACTAGAGGCGAACTACGCCGTGAGCAAGAAGTTGTCTGCTACGACATGAGAAGTAGTTCCGCATCGTATAGGTTTTCTATGTGTAAAGAGGAAATATTTCAATTTTGTTTAGTACTTTAATGCAATAATTATCTCAACAACAACAATTTTAATCATTGATATTGAATTTGCATCTGAATTTAACATTTGACCGATATTTGAAAGGCCACATTTGTCACAGTGTAGGTGATGAGGCTCCAAACTTGAACAATTGCATTCAGGCAGAGCAATATGTAATGTGTTATCATAACATTTATTTATGAAATGGCTTTATGAAACTGCATAATGGGTGTATCATGTGATAAATAATGTTAATACTTTTAAAGTCGAAGCCTTTCATGTATATATGAACCAAATCGATTTGCAACTCAATAGCATATACATTGTACTGGCATTTGCATAGAAATGTTACTTGAACTTATTAAGTGTTTAGTCAGATTTTGTGTAATGTAAAGGAAGATATCATAAAGTTATGTTTTATCAAATATGCAACATTTAACTGTATTTTCATAGAGCTATGATATGTTACGTTGTCTTTGTTTGTTATCACAGAATACAGAAGAGTGTACGAGACATTAACAGATACTTACAGACCCCTGACACTGGACCCTGGCCTCCTAACAAAGTGTCCTTACTAGATAGAGCTCTCGGTGAAATTGGAAGGATCGTTGATAAAAAGGTATTCTTATTGAAAATCTCTATAGTCTTGGACATATTTGAAATTGAAATTGATATTTTCTGAGATAATTTATAAAGAGAGTATAAAAAAAAGTATTCATTTTATACAGTATACATGTATCTATGTATTTTTTGTCCCGAAATTATATAATTGAGACTCCTTTATACCACCACTGTCTGGTGGTTCCATCTCGTATTTCTTTTTGCCATACATTGTATTTAGATAAAACAAATATGCTTTGACTATTCTTAAAAAAGATATATGAATACCAGCACTTATGTTGTTATTTCAGGTGATAGCTGACCAGAATACATTGAGAGTATTAGGAGGAATGACCAGTTTCTGCAGACTGTTACAACTTATGGATTTACCTACGCCTGATTCTCCGGCTATACTACCTCCAAAGTATGTAACTCATGATGGCTTTCTATCGTATGCTTGTGATTAAAAGACTTGCTTCAGTGTTAGGAAACAAAACAAGAACTTAATGTCAATGAGAGCTTTGTAATAATTGTATACATGCAATTGTATTTTTTCTGAAAATATAATAATAGTCCACTTTTTGCTTTCAGATCACTGTCTCTGATATGTACAGTTTTCAAACAAGCATGTAAGGGTTGCTATGACAACTGTCACTATATGCTGTTCAGCAATAAGATAGGTGTAGTAGTAGACATGCTGGCACAAAGGCTTCTGGTAAGATACTTTTAAAAAGTTTATAATTCATACTCTACCATACTATCTGTAGACATATTTTTCATTATCGATAAAATTGATGAATTCTTTACTACATGTATCTTATGAAAACATCCGAATTTTGCAGGAGGCAAGAATATTATACTTATAGCTTCTGCCTTTATACTAATGTTCATTGTACTGTATACAAAGTTTGTCAATAAAAGATAAAACTGCCCATAAGGAAGTGAAAAATATAGGTCAAGCTCCAAGATTGAAGTTGTCATGAAACATTGCATTCATACCATAGGGCATATCATATTTCTTAAATAAACTTTTATGTGAACTTGCCATAGTAATTCTTTATTTCAGAAAAGGAAGAAATGCTTTTTATTGAAAGGCCATATTATATGTCAAAGTCTAAAGCCAGAATGTTATAAAGCTTGTAGAGTACATTTCTTTAATGTAGTAAAATGAAATATTTTTTTCCCTTTTCAAACAAATTTATAAGATGCATACTTCTTGCTTACTCTATATCCATAGTTTTCTTTCCTTCAGTCCATGCTCCCTGACGACCCCTCACGTCCGTCCTCTGCTACCACAAGCACCAGTCTCTCTGGAGCTTCCCAGAGTAACAAGTTACCATACGATGGAGTGGCTCTGAGCCTACTCCAACTCATGTCGACGATCCTATCCTGTCTTGCCAAGAATAACCCTGTGTATAATAGTAGTGAAGCCTCTGCTGAACGAATGACAGTCACAGGAGCCGATGGTGTTACAGTCAGGGGAAACGATCTCATAAGGTTGGTCACAACACTGTGTTATTGTGTCGCCTGCGAAGCATAGCGACACTTAGGGATCACTTTGTCCGTTGTCCGTCTGTCCGTCCGTCTGTCCGTCCGTCAGTCAGTCCGTCTGTCTGTCTGTCACACTTTGGGTGTCACAGCCCATAACTTTTGAATGGTAAGTGATAGGGCTTTGATATTTCACATGTGTATTCCTTGTGACAAGACCTTTCTACACATACCAAAATTTTTGACCTAGTGACCTTGACCTACATATTTGACCTACTTTTCGAAAAAAATAAGATTGCTTATATCTTTTGAATGGTAAGTGATAGGGCTTTGATATTTCACATGTGTATTCCTTGTGACAAGACCTTTGTACACATACCATAATTTTTGACCTAGTGACCTTGACCTAGATATTTGACCTACTTTTCAAAAAAGTTAAAATTTGCATTATCTTTTGAATGGTTAGTGATAGGACTTTGAAATTTAACTTGTGTATTGGTTGTAACAAAACCTTTCTACACATACCATAATTTTTGACCTACTGACCTTGACCTACATATTTGACCTACTTTTAAAAAAATTAATATTGTATATATCTTTTGATTGGTAAGTGATAGGGCTTTGAAATTTCACTTGTGTATTCCTTGTAACAAGACCTTTCTGCACATACAATAATTTTTGACCTTGTGACCTTGACATAGATATTTTACCTACTTTTCAAAAAAGTTGGGATTCGCTATATCTTTTGATAGGTTAGTGATGGGGCTTTGATATTTCACATGTGTATTCTTTGTGACAAGACCATTCTAAACATACCATAAATTTTGATCTAGTGACCTTGACCTAGATATTTGACCTTTTTCCTTAGAATTGCGTATATCTTTTGATTGCTAAGTGATAGGGCTTTAATATTTCACGCATATATTTCATATGATGTGACCTTTGTTTTGTTACCAAAATATTTACGCAGTGACCTTGACCTAGTTGATTGACACTATTTTCTGAAAATTTGAGATTTACCATATCTTTCAGTTGGTAAGTAAGAGGTCTGATATTTCACATATGAATTTCATTAGACTTTTATAGTGATATCAGTAATTTTGAACCATGTGATCCACCTCCTAGAATAAGCCGCTTCGCAGGCGACACAAGCATTCCTTGGATTGCTATTTTTGTATCATTGAACAAACTTTTATTACATGATCAGAATGATTAATTTATGTGGGATGGTTTTGTACTCATCTTGATGATCACAAGTCTCCCTTCCATTGTAGTATCTGGTTAATAAAGCCCATGATATTCAAATCTTACACAAAGAGGTTTGGCTATTCTGATGAGATTCAGCTTCAAAATTCCCATTCTCCATGTTCATCGTTCATATTGAAAATTCCCGTCTTTAATTTATATTTGAAGTTTTTGTACTCATATGTAGGATGTCGGGTCTCCCTCTCTATTTAGTATCTGGTCCATAAAGCCCATCAAATTTGAATCTTCAAGGGTCATCAAATCAAAATTGATTTACATGTGTATTGATGAATAAGTGATATTTCATGATTTTACTTTGCAAGATTGCACTTTACAAATAAAGAAGCTCTAAACATGTATGTGTTTGTGAATAAATTACCGTAAGAATTTAAATCCTCCTGTTGATATATAATATGAATAAGAAATAAGTGTGGTCAAGATTTTTTTGAAACTCCTGGAATTTTGTAAATCCTACATAACTGTATATACATGTACCAGAGTAATTATGTATTTACATGTAATCCCAAAAAATATGTGTACTTTTAATTTAAGAATTTCATACAACCTTTTGCTTAAGCTAATTTCTGTGACATGATACTATCCTGGAAAATGTCTTCATGGTCCATCCTTGGAATTTTTCATGAGACCTTGAATTTAATGGAAAAAAGACCACATGTAAAAAAACCCATAATTACAAGCTGACCTTATTGAGAGTTTGATACCACTTTCTGTCAATTAAGATGCATTGAGCTTGTAGGTAGAAAACTGTTGGTTACAAAAAGCAGATATATATATGCACCACATTTTTGTCTGTTTCTTTCTTGTTTTCTGAAATCATGTTTTTCTAAGTAAAAAGATACAAGTCATTATGAACTGCAAAATCCTACCTTAGCAAGGAAATGCTGTATTTAACTTTGCTGTTTCATGCTTTAGTAAGCTTTTATTGGTTCAGGGATAAGCTATATATAAATAGTCTCTCTTCTCAGTCTGACCTTGTGTCCAGTTGTCTGTCCATTCTCCACTCTTTTTTTTTAAGATTAAATATTTGTCACATATAAATAAAGGGGTACTCTACGTCAGATTTGTCCTCTGATCAGGACAGAGTTCACAAGAGTTGTCTTTCTTACCTCAGAAACTGTAGTAAACAAGTCATCATAAGATAGCATAATCTATGCAGCCCACTGAGAGATATATCACAAATATCGCACTGACAGCCATATGCAAGATACGTCAAAACAGTTAAATTTTTACAAATTATTATTTTCGTGCGATTTTATCAACTGTGATCATAAACTCGCCATGTACTTGATGAAGTAGGGGCTCAGGGTGCGTTATAGTATAAAAATGCCACATGAATGGCAGATAAAATATGAAAATGAACTTTAAAGCTTCCTCAAAAATTCTACCGCGGTCTGGATAGTGTCATAGTTATGTTAAATCACTGCAGGAAATTAAAAAATCAAGAATCAGCAAATGTGATTCCTTGCAAAACCTTGCTGTATTCACAGTTGATTTTCTGACTTTGAGTGATATGTAAACTTGATTAGTATCATCTCTGATATTTGAAATAGCTAAAAAGGGGAATGCTTTCTCCAAAAAGTACAGTTTATTTGAAAATTGAGGAAAAAAGATACTGCTAAGGATTTCGTTAATCGGGCAATCAGTAGTGATGAATTGTCTGTGAAAATACTGTCGATTATCGGTAAAGATATGATGATCGCAAGATCGATAAGAAATCGAAAATAACGATTTAACTTTATCTCCATAGATGTCTTGATTTATTACCTTTCTGTGCATGATACATGGAAGAAAAAAGGGGGGATAGCCACAGATACATTCCAGTGAAAATTTTTGTAAAATAAAGCGCATTCCATGCATTATTAAACAACCTCAATCCTACAAATAAAACAAATTTATTATAAATAATATATTTTTTTTATATTTCAGTTACATAATTAACGTTGGTATTGTTGATAAGTTAACACAGTATTTCCGTGGGGTGCAGGGACCAATAGATGACGATAAGGACGGTGCCGAGTTCCTACAGCATGGACTAGGACTGCTTGTAGCTATGACCAAATTCATGTCCAAAAAGTAAGTATCAAAACCTCCCATGTCAAAGTAGGGTTGACAAATGGACCTCCTACTCTTTTGGAGCTTCTTTCGGAAAATAATTTAGAGTTGCTTTTTTTTTCTTCAGATTTGATTCAAAAATGAAACGTCGTCGAATAACCAACCACCCACACTTCTTGTCTCAAAAATTACATTGTACCTCTGAATCTACAACACAAAATAAAAAAAAAAGATAACAAAAAGCAGACGGCGGGGGATGAAAATATCAAACATGCTCAAAGTTTCTTGAAGTGCGCAAGATTTATTTAAAATCAAATGTTATATGACATGTACATGCATATCCTAGATCATCAATCAGAGATACCCGAGGGAATGCGGTCATAAATAAAACATATTTAAAGCTTCGTATATGTAATATTCTCCTGTCATGCTTTCAGTAATATATTTTCGTATCAGTCAATATCAGGAGTGAGTTGTATGTTTTAGGTATATATTACGATATCGTCAGATTGTACAGCATTTCCCTGTCACAGAAACCAAACAGACAAGACAAACTCAAGATAACGAGGGGAAATCTGGCTCAGATGTGGTTAGCAATCAAGTCCCATAAATCTGAGGGGGAAAAAGATAATAAAAATAATAGTTATAAAAAATGATAGTTATTTATGAAATACTAAGGGAACTGTAATAGATTTATCTGATAGAAGCGGCAGCTCTAATTATATCTCTCCAGATTTAATTGTATTTTCGGTATGAAAAACATATTATTTTCCAGGCATAAACGAATCATATTTTATCAATACAATATGAATCGGTTTCCATGTAAACCAGCAGCCGTCCGGGGAGGGAGGAATTGGATTAAAGTCCGGCACGTAATCTAATGAACGCCCGGAATAAGCCCCATGTTAAACTATTAAGGCTGGCTCTTGAGGACACGATGAGGCAAAATAACTTAATCATTTATAGCAGTATAATTTCACTAGATTTGAGGTTGTCATATCGTATCTAGATTACGACCATAAAGCCAGGCATTTCAACTGACAAAGCTAATGCCTTATCATTGTCTCTCGCCGTTCACTCGCATAATTCAATACTCCCCTTTCTCTTACTGTGCTTAGATGCAGAATTAAACCAATTATTAGCGCACAGATTTTTTCCTTGCAGTTTTCTGACTATGATTTTGAATATAATTCTATAAGAATAATCAATATAAAGGGTCCTTGAGGGTTTCTGGTGACGTAGATTAAAATCAGGCCATTTATTTTCAGTCTGTGTATGACTTCCTTATTCGTGTATAAAGCAGTCATGCAAAACGGAGAGTTCCGCAATAAAATATATTTTCATTAAAAGCAAAACACGATACAACAAAATGAAAGAAAATCGGATTTTTTTTTTAATCTTTGAAAATGTGCTACCTACTCTATCGTTGCGCATAAACTGCGTCGCCAACTAAACTACATGTGGAAAAAGCCTAGACCGATGACTAGCCAAACTTCATTTTCTTGTGATTGATTTGGCTTGTCCTCTGTCTAGAATATCACATCGTTTTTACACAGAGAAAGAAGAAGGAAGAGAGTATGCAAGTTTATCGAATTTCTTTTTCAAATGGATATTTGAATAGTAATTTTAATTTTAATAGTGCGCATGCCTTTTGGGATTTGTTGACCACAAGGCTATCTCCGAACCGCCTGTGTAATTTGTTATTCCACCTCTTGTGCGCTTTATCTACGCAAATGAGGGTAACTTATTTTCAACCTCCAACCGAATGGTCTGTCGTTTGAAAAATAAAAATACTTGAGTTTAAAGTTTTGTTTCCCTCATATATATGAATGATAGAAAAAAAATTATTCTCTTGTCTTTTACGTGTCCACTTTTATTTTCGTGGTGCATTTTGCATGGAGGTGATAAATGTGATTTTAATTATGGATATCTTATCTGGCTGCAGACATGGTTCCCTCCCCTTGTCATTCATGTACACAGCCCTTACTCCCTTGTCGTAGGGGGTAATTATAGGCTACAACAGAAGGTGACAAGAACTAACAGATCTTCTTGCCTCAGCACCAGCGCCATGACGGAGAGCTGCGCAGTCAGAAACATATCCAAGAAGGTTGTCACCAGATAGTGACGTTAAACCTGATGTTCCTCCACTCTAATTGTCCCCATACTGGTCTATCTGGGTCCCCGTACCCAGGAGCCTTTGTTCCCCCACTGTGTCAGCCAAATGGCGCGCTGCAGTGATTGTATCTGTGATCTCACTGCGAGGTGTGACTGTAAACTTGCAGGAAGACTTATATGGTGACAGAGTGACATTATACAGGGAGAGTATCGAGTCAGATCCATACAAACTCGCAGAGATATTCGCTAAAATTCACACTTTGTCATCTTACATTAGCTGCACCATCTTTTCTCAATCTGGCCTTCCTTTCATGTAGGATACTTCCCCATTATCTTGGAGGAAAAAGAATATTGCTGAAAGCTATTTCGAGATGCTATTTCTAATAAAGTACATGTATGATGTAATTATCAGTGCGTCTAGGTTTAGTCCTCAATATTCGGCTTATACATGTAAAATTCCGGATTCCAATTAGAAATTTGACGCTAAGATGTTGAATGATACTAGTAGTGTCTCTCTTGGGTCCAGATAAAGTCCTCGTCATTTGTTATAAGGGATCGAGTGTAATGATGAATGGAAAAACAACATAAATGCATTTTATGTTAATGATTTAAATTTTTTTTGTATTTACCACCAAGCAAGAATTTTGAAGGCTACAAAATTTACCTTTGTATAGACATAAGATATGTTCAAAGACCATTCTAACTTGTGTACTTAGCGCAAGGTTCTCGTTGCTCTTTCGTACAGATATAAGGATAATCAACTCTTCGGTTTTAAAAGGCGTTATTCATTAAAAATAAATACTTCTCTTCCTTTCAGAAATTCTGCCATATTTGAGAAAAAGAAGAGCGAGGATCCTACACAGCTGGCTAGCACATATGAGGCTACAGAGCTTGTAGGGATTGTCTCCCTTCTGTACGGGATGTTACTCCACTCGGGTGCCCCCTCCAGATGCGAGACAGCCCCACCCTTACTACCACAACACACCCTAGCTGTCACACTCACCGGTCTCAAAATGCTCAACAATATGGCAACCTTCAACATAGATATGTTACAGGCAAGGACGATTATTATTAAAGGGTTATCAAGGAATGCTATTTCAAATGACTAAAATAAAATGCCAAATTGCCAATACTTTGTTATACTGATACTGGTTATTATGTGTATTTTCCTTTTTCAGAAATCATTAGGGGAGGAGGGTATGTCTTTAGAGTTTCGTCACATCGCCAGTCACTTGATGTGGTACTGTAGACATCACGTGACAGAGGAGCTCCTACATGAGGTTGTATTGAGCGTCGGCTACTTCACCGTCCTCAACCCCGATAACCAGGTTAGCTAGCTTAAACGTGATATCCCATATTTGTACACAATTTATGTCACCTATAATTCCAGTGAAACGTTTTGAAATGTAGTGTCTTTCTGGATATTTTTATTTATTATATAAATATCCAGAAAGACAGTAGGTCAAAGTTCAAGGTCATACGATCAAACTTTTGGCGCCAACAGAAAGGCCTTGTTTCAAGATGCCAATATAAGAGTTCTAGCTCTTATGATAAAGTTGTTAATGCCAGTATTAAAGTTTTGAAATGTAGGTCAACGGTCATGGTTAAGGTCACATGATCGAAACTTACAGAAGTACCAACAGAACGCGTATGCTAAATATGAAAGCCCTAGCTCTCACGGTGCAGTATTGATGACCAACGCTTAAGTTTTTTTTCAAGAATGTACAGATCGGACGGACACCGTGATTATTATATAGGGCATCAGTTATTTGCGGAATCAGAGACCTTACTACTTCATGTCAATCTTTGCAGTCGTTTTAAAAGTATAACAAAACAAAACAATAATCTGAATTTCAAATTACTTTCGAATGAAAATCTAAGAATGTGAATCTGTGCATCACTTTAAAAATACATTAAATAAAAATATAATCTAAATATTTAAAAAAAAATTATGAGGTAAGAAGATTTACAATCAATTTATGCGAGGATTGTGATGTAACGTTGTTAACGTATCCGGACTGGTGAGTATTGAATACTTCATCACCATGTTCATTGCATATATTAAACACAATAACATGGTAAAGTAGCGATTTTAAAGTTTCCATAGCGCCTGGTCCATTCGATTTACATTCAAACCCTTCAGATGAATCTAATATTTCAAGCTAAGTGAATCAACTACTCGTAAAAAAATCTCCTAGAGCTTTGCATAATTTACCTCATTGTCTTCACTTAGCGCTTCTTTTGGCTTTGAGGAAACTTGACTGCCTTTCTAATATTCCTTGAGAGGAATTAATGTATACATTTGATGAATATGAGAAAAGGTGAAAGAAGTAAAATTTCTTTTTTGAGGTCATTGAAGCACGATGAGAGAGGCAAGTAATCAAGTGTGGTCACACTTCAATCCCCAGTCACACGGTCCGGATTAACATATCAATGTGACGTATAGCTCACAAACGGCACACAGGCTGTATTAAAACATTCTCAAACCACATAAAGCATTTATAGCCATAAAGAAACAATATGTTTGCATTAATGTTAGTCTCCAAAAGCCGGTCCGGGAATTCCATAGCTGTGATCCCAGTCATTTAATCAGGCTAATGCCTCTCGCTGTGAAGACAAATGATTACAAACGCTCAAAAGATCTCAGAGTGGGAGAGTTTTAAAGTCAGCAACCTATTCCTCTGGGGTCTACAAGATGATTTTAGTATGACATTTAATTGAATGTGGATGCATTGTTTTGAGATTAAGCTTTTGTCACTCGGTGTGTTATGCTTTTGTTTCGTTATTTCAATGAATATAAATTACATTGCTCTCTCCTCAACCTTAGTTCACCCTATGCTCTAATGTTTTTGACACGGCTTTCTCTCATTACAAAGTTCAGGAAATATCTTGTTGGCCTTATAACAGCAATTCTTTGCTGTCAAAAGTTACATGCAATTATTGAAAAGTGATCGTCGAGAAAGGCATACAAAGTTGAAAATCCCTTGTTAAACTGTCAAGGACTTGGAATTCGTGATGTAAAATAACATGCAAAATAAGGGGATCTTGAATTTTAATGTAAAAAAACATAACGACAGAAAGGAACTCTTTACTTCTTTGCATTTTGCTTTGTAATTCTCAACAAAGAGTTGTCAAAGAAGCATACTACTTTGCTCATTCTAGTATTGCTTTCGTGAACATTATGATGCATTCGTCATTCGTATATCTTTCATATTAAGATAAAATCTTCAGTATATTGTACATGCCTAATGTAAATTTCAAGTTTGATTCTAAGAAAAAATCCTCGGATCATCCGAGATTCTAACTAAAAAGGATTATTTCAGTATTTCCAGCGCTAGTTTGCCTTTCAGATGCTTTACCCATTCCATTAATGTAGATATCAATCTTGCTGCACGTATAGTTTGAATGGTTTTAGTCTTATCCTGACTTAAAAGCCTATCCAAGGCCTCTTACAATGTATTCTCCTGGAAGCTGATTTTAGCAGAGAGTAATGCCGTGTCCGGCGCCGTGTATTGATACTATGATACGCGGTATGGATACTTATATGGTATTTTCTGATGCCGTGTCAGGGCCATCTTCTGTGTATTACCAACGATAGAAAGAACAAAAAGAAACTGACGAACTCAGTGATAAAATCATGATTTATGTTCTGATAACAATGAAATTAATATGCTAGTCCATTGAACTGAGACTTCTATAGTAACATGTTTTTGTTTAGATAAATATCTTTAAAAGCTCTATGACTATTTGTAAAAGCTATCTCCAGTATCTATGTCACTCCAGTGGACCGAGAGGATTCATCATAACATCATTGTTCTTATTTTAGAAAGTTTGAACTTATACATCTCATTTTTCAATTAGGTTCAAAGCTACATGCTCATCGTTCAATTATTTCAAAGCTTACATTATAAATGTTTCTGTGCTTTCTGACTACAAAGTTGGAGAAACCATAGCAATTTCTATTACAGTCAATAAATTAATCAGAAAATCATAAATATGCACTTGGGTGTGTTTTTGATATATATACATGTACGATTTTATGTGTGGAAGATAAAAGAAAATAGATAGCTGTTTAATATATTGTACTCTAGAGAAATGAGACTTTCAATTTGTTGTGTTCTTTAAAATTTCCTTAGAGTCTGACTTATTTTGTTCAAAAGGACTTCAAACATTGTTTTCAAAATTACCCAATCTGTCTAAGCAAACCTAATTTAGATAACAATGATACTGATGAGGAGGGGAAGGTACCTATTTAATCCCTCCTTTTATTCCCCCAAAAATTGACATTGTATTAGTATCCCTTACCAAGGACTATAAATACTCGAGTTACTGATATTGTTATCTGAATGCAAAAGTTAGATACAGACGGGGGCAAGGTTTTTTTTTTTTACAAAAGATCCTTAAAACGGAGGTTACCCGTGGTACACTCAATGAGATAAAAATGTTACAAAGAAATTTTTTCTTCCGTTTGTAGGTGGTGATACAGTCTGGTCAGTCCCCCACTATCCTCCAGCAGTTGTGTTCTCTACCGTTCCAGTATTTCAGTGATCCCCGTCTTACAAACGTTTTGTTCCCGACTCTGATGGCCTGTTGTTACAACAATCAGTCAAACAGGGAGATTCTTGAACAGGAACTTAGCTGTGTTCTACTATCTAACTTCATAGAGGTATGTTTAACAGTCTGTAAAAAAAATGAACAGTTTAAAAATTCTAATCTCAGTGATGAAGGAAAAAAGAATGTACCGATACTGAAAGAAAAAAATGAAGGAGGAAAGAACGAAGAAGAAAAATGTCAATATTTTGAAAAGATGTTTTCTGTAGTCTGACAGTTTAAGTATATGATTCTCCGTCAAATACAAAACACATTTTCGTTGAAATTACGGAAGAAATATCTGGTAAGAACGAATTTAACATTGGTGGTGTAAGTAGCTGCCAGTCACATTTCTTGTAGGTTCTGTAATTTATGGCGCATGTTAATTTCATTCTCTTCAAAAAACACTTGAAATATCCTGAGAAATCCACTCAAAGTTGTAAAAACAAATGATTTATTCTTGAAATTGTGAACGCTTCACACACAAAAACCGATGTTAATGAAGCCCCGCTATTAGAATGATTGCGTTTCCCCCAGTAGTCCTCATTACCCCCCTTCTTTAGTCTACAAATCACCTCCACCGATCTCCGCGAAAAGTTAGGTGAGATTAGACTGAACAGAAAAAGTCACGTGCAGACCTATTCAGACCCTCATTATAGCTAAGTATTTTCAGGTTATTCAATTTAAATTTGAGTATGTTTATGACTGACTTACAAGCCTTGAGATCTGTCACGGCCGCTATGACATGATAGAGGATACCGACTGTCTTCCTGTAAGCACTGTTTTAATTACTTGCATCAAGTTGGCTGCACCTGGCAGGCATGTTCCCAAGCCAAGTTTCCACACCTTAGGTTGTTAGAATGGGGGATTGAAACTGCATTTCCCTCTTGAATTTTATTGTGAGAACATCTTTCAAATTACATTTACAACCAAATGTACGTAACGAGAATTTGCAGTAAAGTATGACATGTGTGTCTTTGAAGTATTTCTAATTATGACAAGTAATGTACTTTTAAGATTATGAAAAAAAAAATTAAACAGATTTCTTAATTTTATATCCTGGAAGTAGGGAGAGGCAAGGGCGGAATTTATTCTAAGACATAGACAAAGTTGTAGAATTTAAACTATTTTGTTTTCTTTCAGGAGAAGCTCTTAGAATTACAACAAGCACCCAAACAACCAAGTAAGAAAGGTAGGGGTATTTTACACAAGGTGTCTATGTTAAAGTTTGCTACTAGTAATTGTGAAAGATGAATATGTAATTTTTTTAAACGCTTTTCTTGTTCTAGATATTTATGAAAATAATATTGATCATTATTTTAATTACAGATAAAGGTAAATCCAAAGAGGCATCGAAGGACCAAGGGGATCACCGAATGCTCCTAGCTGTACGTTTCCCACAAAACCAATGGACAGCCGCACAAGAATATTTCAAAGTCTCGTAGAGACTTTCTATAGAATGTAGCTTATGAATGAAACAGTTGTACAATAGTTAAGACATTTTGAAATTTAAAGTATCTATATACTTCCCGTTGTTTTGTAAAAGCTTTGAAATCTGCCTGATTATGCAATCTATAGAATAATGGAAATTTAGTATCACAGATTGATTTACTTTTATCAGTACTGTCAATTGGGGCCCAAATTACGTAGCTTTTCATTCCATTCGAGTTCTTTATTCAAAGAATCATAAATAAAAACAAAAACTACATGTTCAGGCGATAGATAGTTCATGTGGAAATGTGCAGAAATAAAAGTTACTTAAGTATTGACGTCATAATTATTATGTAGTATTTGTAAGCTTACTATGTTATACATCATCTACATCCCACTCTCCTAATTCTTTATAAAAGACGAGGAATTCACCATCCCCTTCATGTTAACTTTAGAAGTAAATCATTACACACTACAAAGTGGAATAACTTCCAGTCATCTACATGTAAATCTCATCATTTATTTATAAATGCTTGACTGTGATATGCAATCTATGATATTTACACTGTGTGCACAAATATAGTAGTACCATGAACAATTTTGTTTTAAATTCTTGTCATATCTTTTTTGCTCTTGATTGTGAAAACCATTAACATTTTTTGAGTTTTATATATAATTAATATTTTTTACGTATCACTTTTTGTGTTGGCATTTTCTTTTTGATACTCTTTGAGTTTGTATGTTTGCGGATCTGAGAATGTGAGAGATCTTTGTATGTTTCACTTGCTTTACTAGTTTTACCTCATTTAAATGTATGCATTCCTTTTGAGTTATTTTAGCGTCTTAGTTTGTTTACACTATGGTTGCCTTTTGTTGTTCCTTTTCTAAGAGATTTTGCTATAAATTAAGTATAGGAAGTATATGTAGTTCCCAGTGATAACCGAAATACATACTAGAAAAGATACGAACAAGTCGGTACATCCATTACTACATGATAAATAATGTCAAAAACTTTCTAAGATTTAGGGAATAACATCTTCTGACGTCATCTTTGCGTACGGTAAATGCTGATTTTACCGTCGCAAACTGAGTTTTTTTTTCTAGCAGAGCCAGAAAACTTATGCTGAACATTAAATCAGCATTTACCGTCCGCAAACATAATGTCGGTATCTAGTTATTCCCATTCTAATGCAATCTTTATTTTTGTGAATATAAGGCGAAAAGTTACGTTAGCAATGTCAAAGCCAAGTATGTTCTCGTTTTACTGCCGTAACTAGGGAGCAAACGACCAATGAAATTCGACGTCATAGCGACATTGCATTCGAATTTCTTTATTATTTGCTCTTTAGTGAGAATAATGTAACCAATAAGAGTTATGAGTTACAATTGTTGAATATATATATAGCCATACATCAGCATTTTGTTCAAGATATAGTATCACAAGTTTGTATTTGCATATTGATCATGTGGTTGTTAGTATGTGTCCAAATTAAAGAAAATAAAGTTCAAATGGCGGTTCACTTGTGTATTGATACCACATTTATCTATGGTACACGTTCCAAGTTTGACTTAATAGAGTTGAGTTAATTCAAACTTCATACTGTAAGATACTAAAAATTCAGTCGGATTTAAAAAGTTATCCCCAAAGAAAGTCATTTGAGACAGTCAGACCAAGAAAATTATTCCGTACGACGTTCAGACCTAGATAGTTCACTTTTATCCAGAGAAATATGAAGTTACCTCCTGAGATTAAAATGTCACTTCATGAAACTCACGAATAAATGTGTTAAAAAGATACCAATTTGAATGAAACGAAATGTAAAGAACTCATTGGAATGGACAAGGATTGAAAGAGGAAGCCGTAAGATTCATTGTTTCGTTTTCAGATGTCGTATATCTGACACTCCAAAGCACGCTTAGATATTGGTCTGAAAAAAGTGTGACAGATTTTAATTCTATTCTCTGACCATATTTTATTTGGACGGAGTTGATAATGCTGTGATGTAAGAATGGCTTTATACAAACAACATAACAATGGAGAGTTCTCTGTTGGGTTTACACGATGATGACAAGAAGAAACATTGATGGCAAGCTCTCCAAATATTGGCAATACACTGTCCCACTTCACGGATCGACTTGAGAGCAGTCAATATTCTTGTTACGTAAACAAATATTTCCATCAATATTTTAGCACTCTCCAATATCGTTACTTATCAATGAAATTCTAAAAGAGTGCCCGGTATCTTTTGTGTACAGAATCAGAAATGACACGATCCCCGACACGAAACCCGTGCTGAAATCGATTCTGCGCAAATACGTGCGTCCGGTGGCCGGATGTACCGAAATACTGGGAATGTTCGGGCAGTGTGTGAACCGCGCCTCGTATTTGTCCGCGTCGGAACCCGTACTCAAAACATTTCCTATATTCCATCCAAAAATCGTTTAATGAACTTGAGGACTGTCCCCTGGAATCCTAGAATATAGAATATTATTGAATTTCTAACAATATAATTTCTCCGACAACCGTGAGAACTATTAGTGAAACAAGTACACTAATTGTTCATCTCTGCCCTTTTCCAATAGACATGAAAAGACTAAACTTGTGCTTGATATTACGTCTCTGTAAAAGGACATTACATTTGTAATAAATATTGAAATGGATAATTGAAGGGAGAAACCGCTTTGTCTACTCGATGTCATTAAACATGTCTTAATTAAACTGAATAATAGATAAGACCATGACTGGTTATGGCAAGCTCTTTATAAAAGTGTGCTCAAACTTTCGAATGGGTTCCGATAGCTTCGGTAGGAATTGTTTTCGCAATCGTATGTCGGCTGAAATACTTTCTTGGATGCAGTTTTCGAATTTTACTATTCGACCTTGATCAAAATGAAAGTTTTTATAGCGAACTTTTCTTTCATACAGTTCATGACTGAACTGATGGCTAGTTCTTTAAGGGAATCAAAATGTAGTCGTGTATACATGTTTAAATGCTTGAAAGAACGTAATCAAAGTAAGGTTCTGTCTTCAAGTCTTTTCCTGAATTTAAAGAAAAATATTCTAGAAAGGGGTCTAGTTGTAAAATTTTTGATTGGTCCATTTAATGCATTTATTATTACCGACAAAGGAACATAGTTTATAATATAGAATTTGAAATTATTCTGTTTAAGAAAAATGGATTGAAAACGATAAAGCATTTAAAAAATATTGCCAATTGCTGAAATATAACATGATACATGTAAAATAAAACAAGAGAAATAATGGGGCCAAAAAATCTTCAGGCGACAACAAGTCCTATTGCAATTTGAATAAATAGCAATGTTCGGTCATTCATAGTTTCCAACTGTCTGTCTGTGCTCACACCTAACCCTGGATTCCTCCGATCAAAGGTGTAACCGTGGTGTAAAGACTAGGTTCTTAAGCTGAATAATCTCCCATTAATCTGACGGTAAACAAACGTCGCCTGTCGGTGCTTATAGACTGACATTACTCGGAGATTAATACGCTGATGAGGAGTTAATGACCATCGTCCATACAAGATGGACACTTTATATACTTTAATCCATGGAATACGTTTCCCTGTACGCCAGTGTCATAAGTTGTACTAGAGACCTTTTCTCAGAATAAAATTGGAATACCATATCGTATGTGTCCGTCTGTCCACCCAAGTCCATCTCCAGGCCTGGATTGTTCATCATTATTTTGGACACTTTCTTAGACATGCCCACTCGAGGTCAGCTAGGAAAACTCGAGATGGCATGCAAAATATATTAGTTTCAGAGGCTTATTTGTTGTTGACAGAAAATGTTTATTACTTTTGTATACTTTTATCCATATTTTGCAAATGTTACAAAACACAATGCAAGACCTCGGTCTTTTTCACATAACGTGTTTAACTCGAGAAAAATTGGATATGCTAGTAGTATAAGTGTAGGCACAATTTTCGCTCACATTTCATTTTTTCAAGACTGTATCTTCTGGCTGGACGAAGTAGCATTGGGCGAATGCAAAGCTGGTTACAATATATATTTATGTTTTGTTAATGTTGGGACATTATAGATCATACACAAAATGAAGAGATAAATAGAACGTGATCCGTTCAGAGAATATTTCTAGCTGCTGAATATTGTCTCCTATGTATTGATTTGCCTGCTAGCGTACATGAAGATTCATAGTTCTGAGAGAGATGATTCTGCTAAAAAGAGCAATATCGATGCCGAAGCGACTGATATGAACGACATCGCTTGATCAAACCATAGCTTTCAAAATCTTGTGATCAAGACACATTATCAGTTAAGGTATGATTTATAACATCCCCATTCTCTTCAAAAGCGTGCAGCTTCTCTTGATGCGATGCAGAAACGCCTATTACTGATTGAAATATTGAAAATTACGGCTAAAATCGATCGTCTCAGCTTACTAACCGGAAGTTAATTAACCAGCCTGACGAGCGTACACGGTTTTGTAATTTGTGCTCGTCCCGCGCACCTTCCGTTCCTTGACTCACCTTCAACACTTGCCAAGCAATAAACAATAGACCCAGCAGGTATTTCGTTTCAGGTCGGCCATGTTCCAGTAAAGCGGAAGTGGAATTCGAAGCACATCTGCATTCAGAGACAAATTCCGAGGAATCGCGATGAGTTAATGAGGTGTTTGACGCGTGTCATTTTCTTTGAAAATTGATGATATTTATGATATAATTAAACTATTCAAATAGATGGATTTAAACGAGTAATTCCGTCTTTGTTTATTTTTTGTGTTTTGTCGCATGATAACCAAATCCATCATGAATGAAGATTTGGTCGATGTCTCGCACGAATACTCCGTTATTTCCTGTTCATATCGTCAGCTATCTTGCAAAACGAGAGACCCAAATGGGCATAGATCGCACTCCTTGAGTATAATTTGTTAATTTCATCAGTGGTACCAAGCATTTTAAACTTTATTTTGATACTATAAATGATGTCTACATTCTTAATGCTAATATATCTGCCCTTGTAAACCTCAATACAATGTATATCAAAATCCTGAAAACGCTTCACTGGAATCATTGTTTTCATATTATATTACATGACATTTTAATAAAGGATGAAATTACGATTTGATATTACACCCCTAAATGTTAAGTTCATATGAAATAGAGAAAAGAAGCTATTTATTTAGAGTCAAATTGATTAAATTTTCAATAATGTAAATTAAGTAAATGTTTAAAGTATTTTTAAATAGGGTTTTAAAATAGGAAATTTTACGAGGGTGTTTTTGGATGATCCATTTCTTATTTTACTGTCATGATAATTTTCCCTTAGTAGCTTTCTCCATCGTCGATATTCGGGCGGTCGTTTTAATGCTTTGATCTTTTATGTAGAAAATTAGACATAATTCAAGAAGATGGATGGAGCATGATGATGAAGCTATTTAGAATTTACTTGTTGATGTAAGAGAGGAAAGGCTAAAAGCTGCGAGTAGAACTTGTCGATATATCTCTGATACCATTTCTGTAACGATGTTCCAGATGCCTTCAAGTCATTAGGCTCGGTGTCATTCAAAGTAGAATTTTATAATTTTTCATAAATTTTTGATATCTTTGATTAAAGGGGAAATTCGGAATTACTTTCGGAATTTTGTTGATGCAATGCCTTGGAGAGAGAAATTTTTACTTTATGGATATGTTCCATTAGCGTAAATTCGTCATATGACGTTTTTTACCGTTAGTTCAGAGGTTAGCATGCCCTTCAGAAAATAATATTGATCCTTTTAGGCGACAAATATCCAATGCACACGGTAGCATAACGCAACCAACCAGAAGAAAGGAAAAAAAAAAAGAAAGACCCGTGAAAAAATCAAAACATCCAAATCACAGAAACAATTCAAAATAAAAAAAAAAAAAGACAATGCATACTGGTAACCGATATCAAAATTTCGCTATACGAGTGCATATTCTGTTATTTTCGAGGTATTTTGTTGTCCTTTATACATATTTGTGGATGTTGAGTCGTTGACAAGTTTGAATGATGACCTATCATGATTGTGGTACGTAAGACTTGTCCTCTCTGACGACCCACAATGATGACACCGACGTTAGCCAGTGCTAAGTTTATGAGCTTCTTTCTTCGTGTAGTAAATTACACCCATTCTACCTGTCCGCCAACACCAAAACTACCGGCGTCTGTACCTGACAGGTGAGAAACGGTGAGGCAAAATCTGTGACCCACTACATTGCTCTGGATATTAGATTTATTACAAACCAAAAAAAAAAAAAAAAAAAAAAAAAACAACCCCAAAACAAAAACAAAAAATATCAAGAATGAATCTTGCAAACCGAAAAGTTGCTAAGTTCTCAGTGCAGTAATAACCTTGAATAATGAATGAAAATATCTAACTGTATCATCGTGTGAAAAATTGCCGATATCACTAGTACACGTAAAAGTTTAACAAATACTTTATCTACAAAAATAAATTCCTAGAAAAAAACAAAGATTTGTATAACTATGCTGAAACTTCTATGGAATGAGTTGGTAATTATCACGATAGTGTTGAAGAGTTGATTTACTTATCGCCTGTATCAAAACCATAATACTCTGACAAAACACTAAATTTCGTTTTGGGTGTTTTAAACAGATATCAAAATTCGATACCTTGATTTTTGGAGGTCCTTGCATAGCGAAAATAAATATGTCACAACGGGATATTTATATTGGCGTTATGCGCTGAAGTTTTGGTATCAATTTGTCAGACAAAGTTGCTAATGAATCGCAAATCAACAATTTCGGTCTCAGCTCCCTCGATAACATTTACAAAAAGCAAGTTAAGGGAGATATTGTAGTAAAGTTTGATGGACGGACGCGAGCTGATACGGGAACATTCCCGGATCCGTATAAACAGATGTTGAAGTTTATGATTTTCTAGTCCAGATCAATGACGCCGTTTTCTTACATAAGATATTTTGTACATTTAATTGCTTTATCTAATCAGTCTCAAAATTAAGATAAACGTTTGGAATTTTGCAGATCATGCATGGTGCATAAACCTTTGTGTACACGAAAATAGTAGAACATTGTAAATCTGAAAAAGCAAAGACCCTAATATAATATTTCGGTTGCCCGTGCAAGTCACAGAACAGCAATGAACATGCATGCATGTATATATAGACAATGAAAATTGAATTCCCCGTCCGTGGATCATTGTTCTTTGTACTCATGGCATTAAAACACGTATATGATAAATACAGTTTGAATGTTTCTCTTTCGGGCATGAAAAAAGACTTTTGCAAGTCGTGAATTTTCTAACAAAATTACGTTTATACCAAATTGTTGAAGGTTGAAGTGGCCTCTTGTGGATTCCCCTTCCTTGTGTAATGGAAGGGATCGTTATTCTAATGGTACCACAGTATGTATCCACAGGAGCTCGATGTCACGACTTGAAAGTACTGTAGAGAAGGGTCGTATATAATTCAGGGTTGTTGGCGCCGAGCTCCTGTGTATGTATCCTCCAGTGGGAGATGAATTGGACATTTGCTCACGTCTGTTTGTCACAAAAGGATTTACATCTTCACTAAGCATTGTCATGAGTCACAAAATTGTAATTTGGATACAAAAAGAGGAAACATTTCATTTCCAAAATATACATTGATCATGATGGAAGTCCAACAAAAGGAAACAAAATGCGATTTTGTACTAAGATGCGATCTTATCATTGCTTTATTTATGCTAGTTCTGAAGAGCGAGAATTGAACATGACTGTGATCTAGTAGTATAGAATTCACGTTCAAATTAGCGCGTCGAGATGAACACCATGCAAGTACCATTCTAGATAGCCGTTTGAACAAGACAGCCGTGTTCCTACCTCACTCCAGAATGGAGCTAAAATTAGTCCTCGTATCACACCCTGGTCCTCATATAACCACCGGACTGAGCTATTTGAGGTATCCATTTTGCACTACGTTACACAGAGTTCATTCCTCTTCAGTTAACCTACATGACACGTTTGTCACTTGTATATAGCAAATCCTCTCGACAGCTACAACGGGACTTCTCTGTAAAAAAGACCAAAAACACGTGTAATCATGCACTACATATAGGGCGGAGTGATTTCTATTGTCAAGAAAAAAATTAATTAGCCGGCATTTCTTAAAGATGAACAACAAATATTATAAATCTTTGTCATAAGAGAAATGAAGTCTCTGCTATTTCTTGACAAATTTAACTTTTACAATCATGATCCTGTGTTAAAAAGAACGTGCTATGCCTTCTATCAGAGAGGTTGAAAATTATAAGAGATGAATTCCAAAGACTGTTATAATCGACGCGTCATCGATTTTTCAGTGAAATGAAATAACATACATTAATAGTTTTATCATGACATTAAATAGATAATAATAAAGAATAAATATAATATCATTTTATTATCATATTATTCTTTCAACTTGGAAATGAACGTATTACAAATCATAGATCATTGGCTACTGCTATGCATATATGCGAAGTGTGTGATACTAAAATTAAAACCGTCACGTTTGCAATATAGTGTTATAAAGCCTAAGTAAATATTGGTCTTCGTAGATTAGACTGTACCCAGGTACATAGGAGAAGTTGCTCTCTAGTGTTTCGGGGGCCTCCTGGAATCTGCAAATAATATATACATGTACTAGTATATCCTATGATTTTTAAAGCATGGGCTGAAACCCCTCCCCTGACAGACTGGTATCCGTGAAAAAATTTCCAGATCCGCCCATGACCCTTCATTTTTCTGTCACTTGTACCAGTGTGAAGCTGGCAGTCATATTAAGGTGGTTTACCACTCTTCCTCGACAGATGCACAAATTTCCCATTTTCGGGCAAAGTGCAAATATGCAGTATAATCAAATTACGTTACTGATAACGTAGATAAGAGTTAGAACGCCCGTCGCTGAGACGATTTATGTATTTCCTTTGTCCCCCTGAAAGTGAAATATGATATAAACATGCTTCTATTTTATACATCTTAATATCGCTCCTCGGGCGAAACATCTGTTTTGCAATTTTTTATGAAAATTTTGATGGGAAATATTGTTCATTGGCAAAGATATTTATATCGCAATATTGAAAATTCAACAACCGTGTCATTTCATAGTTAATTAAGTTCCTCCAGAGCCCCGGACCCTTTGCGGGTTATAGGTTTGAGATCTTATCATTTGACGAATAAAAGTTTCTTGTTTCCGATAACGATGAAGTATCTTTGTACAGAATGCTTTAATAGAGACATCATCATCTCGCTCTATAATTGATGGCCCATTTTCTTCCTGTGGATATTATATTTTTCCGGATAATGCGTTCTTAAGTCATCCGTATCTGGATCCTTTGATAGTGTACCATGGTATCAGAAAGCACAACGATGATAATTCGAAACAATTTTTTCTTAATCTTTAATTTTATCTGAGACTGTACAAATTTTTACTGCGATTCGGGTACTTGACAACAACATTAAGTGTGGAAATCGCCCGTGAATATTTGGATTTATTGCTCGTAAAATAGAATGATACAATAGCAAAATATGCGAAGAATAAACTTAACTTTTGTTGAACTTTAGCAAATCAAGGGGATTAAAAGAATTTTTCCTTTTATGCATCAACAAAAATATTTCAACATTTCATCAAAAGTTACCTTCGATGTGCACATTTGGTTTTTGTAAATAAGCATTAAATTAAACTAAGTTACGTAATTACAGTATTACAATGATGAAAATTCCTGTGGCACATAACTTTATTTTTGAAAAGTTGAGATCAATGTTATCAGCGTACCGGCTCTTGAAAGTCAAATGAAAAAGAGAATAGTGTGATTTTAATATTCATCATAACTTCAATTCAACAACATTTAGATGTTTTATAGTCCCGATATTGCTTAATTCTTGCTACAAAAGTTCACAAATGTACATTAGAAATCGTCATACTTTAAATCGAACTTCTCATGGCATCTGTCGATATATTTACCAATCATGTTTCAAAGATGACGCACGTGACTTAGACGTCGACGCGGACGTTTTTGAATTTCTTTCTGTGTACACAAACTTGACAATCTCAAGTCTGGCACGTGCACCATCCAACGTCTCAATCAGAGTACGCGGGACAACAAATAAAATACAAAGTGATAGTATTTGTTTACGATGCGAGAGTTGTTTGTTATTTTTATTGGACGTCTGTATCCCTTGTGTGGGACTATTGATTGGGAGAATTGAGTCACCACAATGACAATTAAAACAATTTCATTACAGAATACCTTGGACTTTACGAAAAATAAAGCAATTTTATCAAAAGACTGCAAAAAGTAGGGAATATTGATGAAAAAAATTGAAAAAAAAGTTAAGGCGAGATATGATCCTAAACGTTTCGTTGGACAGCGCCTTGGCCATGTTATATTCAAACCACCTTTATCTTTCTTTTCTTTCGTTGAATTCCGTTGAAAAGACCAAAGGCTTATATGTTAAACAATTATTAAATTTTCCCCCTTTGGTACAAAAAGACCAAAGGCTTATTTTAAACATTCGTTAAGTTTGTGTTTAAGCTCACAGTGCTTTTTCATATTTCGCATGACTTATCAAATTATTCCAACACGTTTGCTAAAATTTAATGTTTTCTTTATTTCAATTATAGAAATAAAACGGAATGATTTGCGTTTCGTCTCTCCATGCAATCCGATAATTACACACCACCGGGTCTTTATTTCCTGGAAAATTAGATTACCAAGTCTGGCAAAGCAAGACAAACTGAATTATAACAGTTGAGTGGCAAAAGACGGTGGCTTAATAGCCCGGTCCTTGGTTTATATTATTCACTTACACTATTGTCACCTTTGATTTCCTTGCCTTTAATGGTATCCTGGCACCAAATTATCTGATCAGCCCCTTACACTGGGCCGAGGCCATGTAACGGACCCTCCCTGGGGACCTCATATTCGGCGAGGTGTAAAACGTTCTACACACCCGAACGATTCCCGGGCGAAATGATGCTAAAACAGCAAATATTGCTCAGAACAAAATTGAATCTGAAAAGCAGAAACATCCATCAACTCTCCTGGGTCGTTCTCTTAAAAAAGTTTCCTAAAAGAGTGCGTTTTCATTATTATCCCCTAAATTTCACATTCACCTGTAAACATGAACAAATATGCACATCGAATTGCTTAGATTTTTCGAATTTCCGGAATGTATTACCATAGGCAAGGCATAAATAATGGACAGTCATTCGAACAAAAACTAAAATTGCACGATTAGCAGCTCAACCAACTTATGGCATGTTCAAGGAAAATATAGAACTATCATCATTCAAAATTCTGTCCTTGAAGGTACACGTACAATCTAAAACGTTGAAGGTACACGTTCAATCTTAAACCTTGAAGGTACACGCACAATCAAAAACATTGAAGGTGCACGTTCAATCTTAAACCTTGAAGGTACACGTATAATCTAAAACATTGAAGGTACACGTTCAATCTTAAACCTTGAAGGTACACGCACAATCAAAAACATTGAAGGTGCACGTTCAATCTTAAACCTTGAAGGTACACGCACAATCAAAAACATTGAAGGTACACGTTCAATCTTAAACCTTGAAGGTACACGCACAATCTAATACATTGAAGGTACACGTTCAATCTTAAACCTTGAAGGTACACGCACAATCTAATACATTGAAGGTACACGTTCAATCTTAAACCTTGAAGGTATACGCACAATCTAAAACATTGAAGGTACACGTTCAATCTTAAACCTTGAAGGTACACGTATAATCTAAAACATTGAAGGTACACGTTCAATCTAAAACATTGAAGGTACACGTTCAATCTAAAACATTGAAGGTACACGTTCAATCTTAAACCTTGAAGGTACACGTATAATCTAAAACCTTGAAGGTACACGCACAATCTAAAACATTGAAGGTACACGTTCAATCTTAAACCTTGAAGGTACACGCACAATCTAAAACATTGAAGGTACACGTTCAATCTTAAACCTTGAAGGTACACGCACAATCTAAAACATTGAAGGTACACGTGCAATCTTAAACCTTGAAGGTACACGTACAATCTAAAACATTGAAGGTACACGTTCAATCTTAACCCTTAAAGGTACACGTTCAATCTAAACAAAAAAATTATTGGGTTCTTGATATTGTCTTTCATTTCAACAGAATGAGACCTACAAGCTTATGGATACCTCCAATCCATTTTTATTAATACTAAACTTATCTCTGTTGCGAAAAAAATCTAAATACGAAAATAAAATGAAGGAGAAAAAAGCCAAACGTAAACAAGACAAAAACAAAACAAAAAAGAAACAATTTCTACAAACGGCAATCTCTCCAATGAGCGTATAATTCGAATGAGTATAGAAACATCATATGTGGTCTACGGCGCAAAGTGTTTCCACAAGAAGACAAAGTTAATCAAGAAGGGTCTGCGAATTAAAACATAAGTAGTGTAAAGACTTCAACGAGGTAAAATTGTGATTTCGAAATTGTCCAATCATCCTCTGTCCTTACACATTGAATATATTTCGAAAACGCGTCTTATCTACATAGTAAAATTTATTTCTCTTCAACATTTTAAAATCTATAATTGAGCAAGAGCATATCAAAATGATTCTCACGATGCGGAACGATATCTATAGCTGAATTTTTTTTTTCATAATTACATTTTGGAATAATTACTAGTATGAGAATATCATTACTTTATTTTCGTCTTTCATAGATAAACGTCCCAATTGTATAAGCCTCATTTCAGATTAAAATGACTGCAAGTTATTTTGATTTAAGCACGTAAATGTTTGAAAAAGGCGGAGATGACTACACTACACATTTACGTTTTTATTCCCCAACTATTTACTGCCCTCATTAAATACCTTAAATGTCTTCATTAAGATACGCTTAAATAGAGTAAGTTTGCAAAGTAAATATCTTGATTAAGAATTATTTCCAAGTCAACACAATTTTGCCTAACCGTCCTGTTATCTGTTTGGATTTTAGCTGACTCGTATTTAGCGACAGGGACCTTGATTTTCTATCCATTCTCAGTACCAAGTTTGGCATAACGAAGCACAACCATAAATTTGTGAATCAGACAAATTGGAGTGAGTGTAGCACGGAAGTCAATGTAGATGTTGGGCAATTTAAAAGAAAACAACAAAATACAATGTACCTCATACAATGTAAAACCCCATTGCCAGAATGGATGAATTTTCTGGGTGATACAATAAAAATATACAGCATTATAACATCTGTTTATCCACAACATTGTGAATGATATTTAAGCCAATAGCATCTAATTTGATACATTAACCGTTTTTCACGCATATTATGCACGTCTACAGAGACAGGTGTTGCTATAGTAATCAGGGGAGATGCTTACTCCATCCGGACACCAGCACCCTGATTCACAAAAATACTTAGAAATAGGAATTTTCGTAACTTTTGTTTGCTTTGTATTTCTTATAGACTAAAAATCGCGATGCTTTGATTCTGAATTTATATTAAGTATGTAGAAATAATATTAGAAAGCATATAATAATCTAAATTGGAAAAAAGCATTTAAAGCTTTTATTTAATGAAGGTAGTAACGAAAACTATTTAAATTTTTCGTATGAATTTAAGTGAAACTGGGCACTGATCTCATATCCATCTAGGGTTCGCTTTAGCGTCTTTGTCGATTGTATTACTTTGATTTTGCAATTTCCTAATTTAAAAAAAAATGTTGTAGCAATGTCTGAATTAATTCTGGGTTATTGTTAACAAAATAAAGGTAGTAATGTCTGAATAAATTCTGGGTTATTAATAACAAAAAAAAGGTAGTAATGTCTAAATTAATTCTGTGTTATTATTTAAAACAAAATAAAGGTAGTGATGTCTTAATGAATTCAGGGTTATTATTTACAAAATAAAGGTAGTAGTATCTTAATGAATTCTAGGTTATTATTAACAAAATAAAGGTAGAAAATGTCTGAAGGAATTCTGGGTTATTGTTAACAAAATAAAGGTAGTAATGTCTGAATGAATTTGGGGTTATATTTAACAAAATAAAGGTAGAAAATGTCTCACTGAATTCTGGGTTATTATTAACAAAATAAAGGTAGTAATGTTTTAAGAATTCTGGATTATTATTAACAAAATAAATGTAGGGAATGTCTTAATTAATTCTGGGTTATTATTAACAAAATAAAAGTAGTAATGTCTTAATGAATTCTGGGTTATTATTCACACAATAAAGGTAGTAATGTTTTAAGAATTCTGGATTATTATTAACAAAATAAAGGTAGGGAATGTCTTAATTAATTTTGGGTTATTATTGACAAAATGCAGGTAGTAATGTCTTAATGAATTCTTGGTTATTATTAACAAAATAAAGGTAGCAATGTCTTACTGAATTCTGGGTTATTATTACCAAATAAAGGTAGAAAATGTCTTACTGAATTCTGAGTTATTATTAACAAAATAAAGATAGTAATGTCTTACTGAATTCTGGTTATTATTAACAAAATAAAGATTGCAATGTCTTACTGAATTCTGGTTATTATTAACAAAATAAAGGGAGCAATGTCTTACTGAATTCTGAGTTATTATTAACAAAATAAAGTTAGCAATGTCTTACTGAATTCTGGGTTATTATTAACAAAATAAAGATAGTAATGTCTTACTGAATTCTTGGTTATAATTAACAAAATAAAGATAGTAATGTCTTACTGAATTCTGAGTTATTATTAACAAAATAAAGTTAGCAATGTCTTACTGAATTCTGGGTTATAATTAACAAAATAAAGATAGTAATGTCTTACTGAATTCTGGGTTATTATTAATAAAATAAAGATAGTAATGTCTTACTGAATTCTGGTTATTATTAACAAAATAAAGATAGTAATGTCTTACTGAATTCTGGTTATTATTAACAAAATAAAGATTGCAATGTCTTACTGAATTCTGGTTATTATTAACAAAATAAAGGGAGCAATGTCTTACTGAATTCTGAGTTATTATTAACAAAATAAAGTTAGCAATGTCTTACTGAATTCTGGGTTATTATTAACAAAATAAAGATAGTAATGTCTTACTGAATTCTTGGTTATAATTAACAAAATAAAGATAGTAATGTCTTACTGAATTCTGAGTTATTATTAACAAAATAAAGTTAGCAATGTCTTACTGAATTCTGGGTTATAATTAACAAAATAAAGATACTAGTAGTAATGTCTTACTGAATTCTGGGTTATTATTAATAAAATAAAGATAGTAATGTCTTACTGAATTCTGGTTATTATTAACAAAATAAAGATAGTAATGTCTTACTGAATTCTGGTTATTATTAACAAAATAAAGATTGCAATGTCTTACTGAATTCTGGTTATTATTAACAAAATAAAGGGAGCAATGTCTTACTGAATTCTGAGTTATTATTAACAAAATAAAGTTAGCAATGTCTTACTGAATTCTGGGTTATTATTAACAAAATAAAGATAGTAATGTCTTACTGAATTCTTGGTTATAATTAACAAAATAAAGATAGTAATGTCTTACTGAATTCTGAGTTATTATTAACAAAATAAAATTAGCAATGTCTTACTGAATTCTGGGTTATAATTAACAAAATAAAGATAGTAATGTCTTACTGAATTCTGGGTTATTATTAATAAAATAAAGATAGTAATGTCTCACTGAATTCTGGGTTATTATTAATAAAATAAAGATTGCAATGTCTTACTGAATTCAGGGTTATTATTAACAAAATAAAGGTAGAAATGTTTGAATGAATTCTGGATTATTATTAGCAAAATAAAGGTAGTTAATGTTTGAATGCATTCTTGGTTATTATCAACGAAATAATGGTAGTAATGTCTTACTGAATTCTTGGTTATTGTAAACAACAACAACAACAACAACAACAACAACAAAAAAGGTATCAATGTCGGAATGAATTCTTTGTCTTTGTTATTGTTAACAAAATAAAGGTATGATACATATAGTAATGTATATATGAATTCTGGGTTATTATTTACAAAATAAAGGTAGTAATGTCTTACTGAATTCTGGTCATTATTAACAAAATAAATGTAGTAATGTCTTACTGAATTCTGGGTTATTATTGACAAAATAAAGGTAGTAATGTCTTAATGAATTATGGGTTGTTATTAACAAAATAATGTTATTAATGTATTAATGAATACTTGGTTATTATTGACAAAATAAAGGTAGTAATGTCTGAATGAATTCTGGATTATTATTAAGAAAATAAAGGTAGTAATGTCTTAATTTATTCTTGGTTATTGTTGACAAAATAATGGTAGTAATATATGAAATAATTCTTGGTTATTGTTAAACAAATAAAGGTATCAATGTCTGAATGAATTCTTTGTCTTTGTAATTGTTACCAAAATAAAGGTATGCTATATGCAAAAATGCATATTAATGTAAAAATGAATTCTCGGTTATTATTAACAAAATAAAGGTAGTTGTGTCTTTATGAATTCTGGATTATCATTAACAAAATAAAGGTAGTCATGTCTTAAATAATTCTGAGTTATTATTAACAAAGTAAAGGTAGTAATGTCTGAATTAATTCAGGGTTAAACCGTTATTATTAACAAAATAAATGTAGTAATGTCTTACTGAATTCTGGGTTATCATTAACGAAATAAAGGTAGTAATGTGTGAATAAATTCAAGGTAATTATCAACAAAATAAAGGTAGTGATGTATAAATGAATTCTTGTTATTATTAACAAAATAAAGGTAGCAATATCTAAATGAATTCTCTGTTTTTTTATTATTAACAAAATAAGGTTTTAATGTCTGAAATTATAAACAAAATAAAGGTATACTTTATATAGTAATGTATAAATGAATTCTCATATCGGAAACCTTTCCTATGGAAAATCTAATGATTTTGCCTTGCCTTCTCGACTTTGAGACTGAATAACTGATAGGTACTTCTTTCATGTTTATTCTGGTTTACTTTCAATGAAATAAAGGTAGTATGTCTGAATGAATTTTGGATTATCATTCACGAAATAAACGTAGTAATGTATGAAAGAATTCTGGGTCATTATTAACAAAATAAGATAAAGGCTGCAATCTCTAAACTAAATCAGGCATCTTATCAACAAATAAAGTTTGTAAGGATATCAAAGAACAGCATTGAGGTCGTAATGTCTTAACATTTTCATTTATCATAATTTCTATCATTAATACTATTCAATACTCATCTTGGCAGATTATATACTACATAAAAATAATCAGAAAGACAGTAGTAATGCCGAATGAATTGTTCTAAGTTGATAGAGTTTGGGTCTGAAAGAAGTCTGGGTTATTATAGACAACGTATAGGTAGCAATGTCTAAATGAATTCGGGGTTTTATCAACAAAATGAAGGTAGTAATGTCTGAATGAATTCTGGGTTATTATCAAAGAAATAAAAGTAGTAATGTCTGAATGAATTTTTGGTTATTATCAACTAAATAGAGAAGTAATGTCTCAATGAATTCTGGGTTATTATTAATAAAATAAAGATAGTAATGTCTTACTGAATTCTTGTTATTATTAACAAAATAAAGATAGTAATGTCTTACTGAATTCTGGTTATTATTAACAAAATAAAGATTGCAATGTCTTACTGAATTCTGGTTATTATTAACAAAATAAAGGGAGCAATGTCTTACTGAATTCTGAGTTATTATTAACAAAATAAAGTTAGCAATGTCTTACTGAATTCTGGGTTATTATTAACAAAATAAAGATAGTAATGTCTTACTGAATTCTTGGTTATAATTAACAAAATAAAGATAGTAATGTCTTACTGAATTCTGAGTTATTATTAACAAAATAAAGTTAGCAATGTCTTACTGAATTCTGGGTTATAATTAACAAAATAAAGATAGTAATGTCTTACTGAATTCTGGGTTATTATTAATAAAATAAAGATAGTAATGTCTCACTGAATTCTGGGTTATTATTAATAAAATAAAGATTGCAATGTCTTACTGAATTCAGGGTTATTATTAACAAAATAAAGGTAGAAATGTTTGAATGAATTCTGGATTATTATTAGCAAAATAAAGGTAGTTAATGTTTGAATGCATTCTTGGTTATTATCAACGAAATAATGGTAGTAATGTCTTACTGAATTCTTGGTTATTGTAAACAACAACAACAACAACAACAACAACAACAACAAAAAAGGTATCAATGTCGGAATGAATTCTTTGTCTTTGTTATTGTTAACAAAATAAAGGTATGATATATATAGTAATGTATATATGAATTCTGGGTTATTATTTACAAAATAAAGGTAGTAATGTCTTACTGAATTCTGGTCATTATTAACAAAATAAATGTAGTAATGTCTTACTGAATTCTGGGTTATTATTGACAAAATAAAGGTAGTAATGTCTTAATGAATTATGGGTTGTTATTAACAAAATAATGTTATTAATGTATTAATGAATACTTGGTTATTATTGACAAAATAAAGGTAGTAATGTCTGAATGAATTCTGGATTATTATTAAGAAAATAAAGGTAGTAATGTCTTAATTTATTCTTGGTTATTGTTGACAAAATAATGGTAGTAATATATGAAATAATTCTTGGTTATTGTTAAACAAATAAAGGTATCAATGTCTGAATGAATTCTTTGTCTTTGTAATTGTTACCAAAATAAAGGTATGCTATATGCAAAAATGCATATTAATGTAAAAATGAATTCTCGGTTATTATTAACAAAATAAAGGTAGTTGTGTCTTTATGAATTCTGGATTATCATTAACAAAATAAAGGTAGTCATGTCTTAAATAATTCTGAGTTATTATTAACAAAGTAAAGGTAGTAATGTCTGAATTAATTCAGGGTTAAACCGTTATTATTAACAAAATAAATGTAGTAATGTCTTACTGAATTCTGGGTTATCATTAACGAAATAAAGGTAGTAATGTGTGAATAAATTCAAGGTAATTATCAACAAAATAAAGGTAGTGATGTATAAATGAATTCTTGTTATTATTAACAAAATAAAGGTAGCAATATCTAAATGAATTCTCTGTTTTTTTATTATTAACAAAATAAGGTTTTAATGTCTGAAATTATAAACAAAATAAAGGTATACTTTATATAGTAATGTATAAATGAATTCTCATATCGGAAACCTTTCCTATGGAAAATCTAATGATTTTGCCTTGCCTTCTCGACTTTGAGACTGAATAACTGATAGGTACTTCTTTCATGTTTATTCTGGTTTACTTTCAATGAAATAAAGGTAGTATGTCTGAATGAATTTTGGATTATCATTCACGAAATAAACGTAGTAATGTATGAAAGAATTCTGGGTCATTATTAACAAAATAAGATAAAGGCTGCAATCTCTAAATAAATCAGGCATCTTATCAACAAATAAAGTTTGTAAGGATATCAAAGAACAGCATTGAGGTCGTAATGTCTTAACATTTTCATTTATCATAATTTCTATCATTAATACTATTCAATACTCATCTTGGCAGATTATATACTACATAAAAATAATCAGAAAGACAGTAGTAATGCCGAATGAATTGTTCTAAGTTGATAGAGTTTGGGTCTGAAAGAAGTCTGGGTTATTATAGACAACGTATAGGTAGCAATGTCTAAATGAATTCGGGGTTTTATCAACAAAATGAAGGTAGTAATGTCTGAATGAATTCTGGGTTATTATCAAAGAAATAAAAGTAGTAATGTCTGAATGAATTTTTGGTTATTATCAACTAAATAGAGAAGTAATGTCTCAATGAATTCTGGGTTATAATCAATAATATAAAAGTAGGAATGTCTGAATGAATTCTAGGTTATTTTCAACAAAATAATAGTAGTAATGTCTGAATGAAGTCTTGGTTATTATCAACAAAACAAAAGTAGTGTCTGAAATAATTCTTTGTTATTATTAACAAAATAAAGGTAGTAATGTCTGAATAAATTCTGGGTTATTATCAACAAAATAACAGTAGTAATGTCTGAATAAATTCTGGGTTATTATCAACAAAATAACAGTAGTAATGTCTGAAATAATTCTGGGTTATTATCAACAAAATAAAGGTAAACTATATAAAAAAATGTATAAATGAATTCTCACTTCTCACTTCACGGCGTTCCTATTGAAAATCTCATGTTTTTTGCCTTGCCTTCTCGACTTTGAGACTGAATAACTGATGGGTACTTCTTTAATGTTTATTCTGGGTTATTTTCCCTACAGGAAATCTGGAGCCGCGCGCTCTCTGTAATTTAAATGTAAAAATCTAACTTAAAAAAATTAAAGAGGGCGCTACTGAAACTATTTATGGTTGCGCTGCTGAAAGCATCACTGATGAGAATTTAATATTCGAAACACGTGTCTGGTGCATGTAAATTGATTTGGAATTTCCTTCAAGAAGGTAGAGAGTTGGAACCCTTCAACATTTTCAACGAAATAAAGGTAGTATGTCTGAATGAATTTTGGATTATCATTAACGCAATAAAGGTAGTATGTCTGAATGAATTTTGGATTATCATTAACGCAATAAAGGTAGTATGTCTGAATGAATTTTGGATTATCATTAACGCAATAAAGGTAGTATGTCTGAATGAATTTTGGATTATCATTAACGCAATAAAGGTAGTATGTCTGAATGAATTTTGGATTATCATTAACGCAATAAAGGTAGTATGTCTGAATGAATTTTGGATTATCATTAACGCAATAAAGGTAGTATGTCTGAATGAATTTTGGATTATCATTAACGCAATAAAGGTAGTATGTCTGAATGAATTTTGGATTATCATTAACGCAATAAAGGTAGTATGTCTGAATGAATTTTGGATTATCATTAACGCAATAAAGGTAGTATGTCTGAATGAATTTTGGATTATCATTAACGCAATAAAGGTAGTATGTCTGAATGAATTTTGGATTATCATTAACGCAATAAAGGTAGTATGTCTGAATGAATTTTGGATTATCATTAACGCAATAAAGGTAGTATGTCTGAATGAATTTTGGATTATCATTAACGCAATAAAGGTAGTATGTCTGAATGAATTTTGGATTATCATTAACGCAATAAAGGTAGTATGTCTGAATGAATTTTGGATTATCATTAACGCAATAAAGGTAGTATGTCTGAATGAATTTTGGATTATCATTAACGCAATAAAGGTAGTATGTCTGAATGAATTTTGGATTATCATTAACGCAATAAAGGTAGTATGTCTGAATGAATTTTGGATTATCATTAACGCAATAAAGGTAGTATGTCTGAATGAATTTTGGATTATCATTAACGCAATAAAGGTAGTATGTCTGAATGAATTTTGGATTATCATTAACGCAATAAAGGTAGTATGTCTGAATGAATTTTGGATTATCATTAACGCAATAAAGGTAGTATGTCTGAATGAATTTTGGATTATCATTAACGCAATAAAGGTAGTATGTCTGAATGAATTTTGGATTATCATTAACGCAATAAAGGTAGTAATGTATGAAAGAATTAATATAAAGGTTCCAATCTCTAAACTAAATCAGGCATCTTATCAACAAATAAAGATTGTAATGTCTGAATGAATTCAATGTTATCAAGAACAGAATAAAGTTCGTAATGTCTCAATGCATGTATTTTGATTAATTATAATTTCTATCATTATGACTATTTAATACTCATATTGGCTGATATTATACTAAATAAAATAATCAGAAATACAGTAGTAATGCCTGAATGAATTGTTCGTTCTATTAACGAAATTAATAGAGGTAATGTCTGAAGGAAATCTGGGGTTTTATAAACAAAGTAGTATGTAGTAATGTCCAAATGAATTCGGGGTTTTATCAACAAAATGAAGGTAGCAATGTCTGAATGAATATCGGGTTATTATAAAAAAAAATAAATAAAAGTAGTCATGTCTAAATGAATTCAGGGTTATTATCAAAGAAATGAAAGTAGTAATGACTGAATGAATTCTGGGTTATTATTAACAAAATAGAAAAGTAATATCTGAATGAATTCTGGGTTATTATTAACAAAATAGAAAAGTAATATCTGAATGAATTCTGGGTTATTATCAATAATATAAAAGTAGTAATGCCTGAATGAATTCTGGGTTATCATCAACAAAATGGAAAAGTAATGTCTCAATGAATTCTGGGTTATTATCAATAATATGAAAGTAGTAATGTCTGAATGAATTCTGGGTTATTATCAATAATATGAACGTCGTAATGTCTGAATGAATTCTGGGTTATTATCAATAATATAAACGTAGTAATGTCTGAATTAATTCTGGGTTATAATCAACAAAATAATAGTAGTAATAGTAACAATATAACAAAATAAAGGTAGCCATGTCTGTTTTAATTCTAGGTTATATTAGACGGTTGTATAAAAAATACAGGTGATGGTGTCTGAATTATTACTAATAATGAAGACGGTAATATCTGTATGAATTCTTGTTCGTTATTGACCAAAGAAAAAGGGTAGTATTATCTAAACGGATTCTGGATTATAAATAACAAAATAAAGATTGTAATGTCTGAATGAATTATTTGTTATAAACAAAATAAAGGAAAAGAGGGAATATCCAACAACACTCGGTTGCAGCACCCACAGCAAAATATAAAAACACCCAATGCAAAAACACAGAGCAGACATGTACAGAAAGAGACGCAAAAGTGAAACGAATACCAAATTTCATCACAGAAACATCAAACACAAATACCTACTTATAAATCAACGAGACAAATGGACAATCGGTTCCTACTTAGGACGACCACCTGCCACTCCAGTAACAGACGGTGTGGTTATCCTGATTACGTGCACACAACCTTCCCACTTTTTCTATTACCCAGAAATACCGAAGAACGTACAATTGAGGTGCAATATAGCCTACTCACTGTAAGATGACCATGAAAACAGACGGCATGGCACAGGGGCCCAAGAAACACACCGATGAATATGCAAATGGATATAAAAACAGAAGGCGTATGAATTACAGCCCATGCTCTTCCGGCTGTAGTGAGGCATATATATTATCACCCGAGGAGTCCGACTGAGATTCAGAGAGGACAGGTGGTCGGTACCTTGTCTTCTCTAAAGAGGTTTGGACATGGCTCGCCGTGGAGGCCTGTCGTCACCGTCAGTCAGACTGCAATTCCTTAGAATGTGCTGGCACAAGGCTGTAGATTGATCGAGTAACAAGCGAAGTGTCCGTCTGGTGATAGCAGGATCATATCCATGGCATAAAAGGCGTTTGATGATTCTAACACAATATCGATGGTAATTCTGTCTACCTTTTATCCTTCTTAATCCTTGTTAATTATGTCACCATAAAAGGCAGATTGTGAAATACCCAAAGTAATATACTCTGTTGCTTGTATGGGTCCGAATATCAAAAGAAGTTGACAATAATTTTTGTAAAATTTCCAGAAAGTCTTTACTAGTTTGTGAAAACGAAAACCATCACCTAAAAGTTTCTTGGTAATTTGTAAATTTCTACTATGAAAATCCAAAACATCAGTACATCCTCTTGAGTACCGGAGGAGCTGTGAAATGTAAGGTATTTAAAAAGAAAGGTGGGGATATCATAACAGTACTCACGGCAATAATGTCGAAGGGTTCCAACTCTATACCTTCTTGAAGAAAATTCCAAACCTATTTCCATGCACCAGACACGTGTTTCGAATATTAAATTCTCATCAGTGATGCTTTCAGCGGAGCCACCAAAAATAATTTCAGTAGCGCCCTCTTTAATTTTTTTGAAGTTAGACTTTTACTTTTACAAAACACGGAAACAACCAAATATGACAACAGAGTATACAAGCACAACAGGAGACACCAAAGGCACAATGAATACCAAACACCAACGACGATATCAAAACACTATACAATATACAATACCTCACATAAACCAACGAGAACAACGGGTACTCGGTCCCGCCTGCCACGTTAGTAGCAAATGATGTAGTTATCAGGATTACGTGCGCACAACCATTCATCCCACTTGTCCGGTTGTCCAGTGGTCTTGAAGAACGCACAAAATTGTTATTAATTCTTGTATGATTTTTGGTTGTTATTAACAAAATAAGGGCAGTTATGTTTGAATGAATTCTTGATTGCAAAGTCCAAATGAATTCTGGATTATCATTATTATACTTTTATTTTGCATTCTTCGAGACCTTTGGGAAACCGGAAAAGTGGGATGGATGCGTCTCAAACAGGAAAATATCATCTTAGGTCAAGGGTTTCGTTATCATATGCTTGCAAAATTCTTTATTGAAGTTTAACAATAATTAATGTGAACTCCTTTCAGCTAGAATACCGTATTACCAGAATTTTTGGCGTGGTACGAATCTTGGGGGGTTTTTTGGTCGATTTGAAAAAAAAAAAAAATAAATAAATAAAATGTATTTGATTATGCATATGATATATTCACATATCAGTTGTCATTTGCTCTTATTGAACAAAATAGCACATGTTGTGCCATTTTTGACATATCCCATCAAACGTGAAAAATAAACCTGAGTGTATTCTTCAGAAATTATAAAATTAATACTCATGATAAAAAATACACTCCATTTCACTTAAAAATCGCGAAACTTGATACTCGCGAAAACTCTGGGAGAATACTATAGCATCAGCGAATATATAATTTGGAATTTCATTGCCTTTATTTTACAGTGACGTAAAAAATCAAAAAAAGAAGGATCAAAGGAATTTCAAACTTTAATCGAAGCTTACAAAATTCATCAATCGCCTTCCATACATTGAATATAATCCCGAGGTTATAAAAACACCATGTATGGAACTGGACCAGTCTACAATTTTGTACTGGCAACTTCTCCAATATTGCACACTGACAAACCGTAACGAATGGACTCCATGACGGGCACGGTCCAAATCTCATCAGAGATTATTTGACCCTGATCCTTTGTCCAATCTGTGAGTTGATCAGACTTCTCGGGTGATTGGTCATGAACTTGCTTCAGCTATGACAGTTCGGACCTTTTCCAGTACGCCCACTGCTTTTTTTATCCATTAACAGTTTTGTGTTACCTAGGGACCCTACAACAGATGTGCGTCTCGGAAGACCTCCAAGTATCCGGATGCGTAATAGGGTTGCTCGCACGTAAACCGGATAACTACATCATCTGCTATAAATATAGAACGTCCAAAATCTTCATTGTTTTTATCTTAACTTCTTCTTGTATCGTATTTTTGTATTTCAGTGAAGGTTGTGTTTCGTTGTCTTTTGTGTTATGGTATTTCATTTATCTCTGTTTGTTGGTGTGGCTGTTTGATAACCATTCTTTATTGCTGTGTTTGTCGGTCGATGGTCACATGACCTTAGCTTTCACTGTTTTAGGCTTCCTTTATAAATCTTGCGTTATGCCAGCATATCCTTTTTAAACAAAATATAAAGTACAATTTTTTTTTTCTAATTTCAAATTTGCAAAATACATAGATAATAAATCAACATCTAAAGTGAATCTTATTGAAAAATAATGTCGAGTCATAGTTGTGTGAACAATAGATTGATTTTTTATATTTATTCGCCCATCCTCCCAGTTCTGGAGCCAAGTACTGGTTAGTGCCAAGTTCCGGATATGACCCCAAAACACATATAAATACATTCTATCGTTCAGTTTTATCAATAAAGGAACGAATCTGTATGAATATAATTAAGATATCACCCGTGGTGTTTTTCTCAGTATTTCCTTTTGTATTACATTATAATCATAACGCCTTTGGAAAAAAAACGAAATAAAATTACACCAATATTTATACATATGTAAATTAGTATTTTGACAATATGTAAGCCAAGTAAACATCCAACTTCGTGTATCCACAGTGAAACCACATCATCATTGCTTTATCTGAGGATCGTTTCGTAACATGATCGGGTTTGTACTTCATTTCATATAAACATATGTTTACAAATTTTGGTGAATTCATGAATATTACGCTCTGGGAATCACCAAAAAGCCGGTATACCCCATGCACAGTTTAATATACTGATAAACAACAATACAGATGTATATCTCAGTTATGAAGTCATGATTTTGCTGTTGGGGACATTTAATTTGCAGTTATGAAAAAGTACTCTTGCTTTATGTGGGAAAAATAATTTGATTGAATGAACATAAGTTTATAACCTTGTAGAAGTACATATACTTCTGCAACCTAAATGTAAATATATGTATCATTTTGCTGTATACATGTATTTAAAAACAGAACTCATTTGTTCTAAAGAATGTCTTGCTTAGCAAAATTGTTCATAAAATCCAACAATACTACAAAATTACAATAAACGATACCTTTGGTTTCAAAGACCTTCAGTCTCTTTTTTTCAGAAACTACCATATTCCATAGGAATAATATAGTCCTAATGAATAAATTGCTTACCCATGAAACACATAACTGAAATATGGTGTCTTTTCTTACTGATCACTCTAATGTATCGTAATCAGAATATAACAAATGAGTTAAAGAAGAACAAGTACTTCTATGAAGGTAAAGGGATGAATATGAAGTTTTGATTTGATGATTGAAATATTCAAAACATTGGTAATAGACATTGCCACGTTGGATAATGCTGGTCCATGAAATAACAAATGACCACAGAATTGGGAGTTCTTTTTATCTTTGTAACAATCACTCTTTTTTTTTCTCTCATAAAGATAAGAATGTGTCGATACTGTCTGTAAGATTTTACAATTCATGATTGCTTGCCCAGTTTGGTCGAAGTTAATTTTAACTTTTTTTTTTCAAAAATGTATATAAAAAAATCCTCTCACAGAATTATCAATTGTGAATTACGGTACCATTTTATTCATTGGAATTTATGTAATTTGTTTTACACAGATGAAGGCACGCGATTTATGGCTACATCTAAATCGACAGAATTTTACCTCTCTGACTAAACGTATTATTCAGCGGAGAAGAATTCGATTTCAATCATTTGATAAAATCAGGAAAATTGACCATAAGTCGAATAAAGGAATTTTTGTCGTGTCTAACTGACCGTTAATCCGAGTCATCTCGACACGTCATCGTCTTTTTTTCAATCCAGTATAGGTGACAACTGGGACATATCGAATGTGAAACAATTCAAACGGTCTGTAAATAAATTACCGCAATTATTTTGAATTCAATTTTAGTCTCTGTTTGTCTGTGGTCACCGCCGACAATAAGTCGTGTGAGCGATTTACAATTATTTAGTTATAGCAAATTTATAGTCGTCAAACTGACCACTGAATAGCTGTGATAACTGGAAAATGGGTTAGGAAGGACGGTTAGGCGGGATGGCTTAATTATCTCACGATAAAAAAGATAAAAGGGTTACGACAAACGTACCGTTTACCCAAACATTTATAAATATAAAGATAAAGACACTACGAGATATTTATCTCATTTTATGGCGATTTTATCGTTATTTCGCCTCTCCTCTATAATTCTTGTTTTTTTTTCTACCTCAAATTATTAAACGCCAAATCTTGACAGGTACGACTTATATGTATACCAAATATATTGTCTCAATACGAAACTAATTCTTAAAATTAAAAGCACAAGGAATTTCAGACACATTGAATGACTGATCATCTGTATATTGGCGATATTCTCCATTCATGAAATCAAAACAGATAAATAATAGAATAGTAGGTCATAATGAGTGCATCGGAGTTGTTGTATAGTCATGTTTTGGCCTTATTTTTTGGTATTTCTGTGTGCTGTCGTTTGACTGGTTAGAGATACACTCTAATTGTATGTGCATATCAATCAATTTATCATAATTTTTATATATATTTTTTTACTTTCTTTCTTAGATGAAGATATTATGTTTTCACTAAGGACTAGTATCAAAACATATTTTGACGATCTTATAAAAAATATGATTTTTTTCTAATATTCCTTATTTTTGTTTTTATTGCTTCAACGGATCTAATATTGCCAAATTTCAATCAAGTCCAAACAACTTTTCTCCTAATTCATTATCAGTTTCGATTTTATTTAGTTTAATTTTACGCATACTTATTGGCTTAACTCCAACACGATAAGATACACAGGGGATATATCTAATTTTAACATCTACTTTCACATAAAATTTGTAGAAACTTGTCAATATATTTGATATATATATATCAGTACTTTAAAAAGGTACATATATGTGTGTATGCATCTTTATTAAAAATAGAACATCCAATAGTTGATGGCAGAAAAATGTTCATACATAGGTAAACAATATCCGAGGTGAAATGGAATATATATAATATACACATGTTTAGTCACTGTCATGTATAAATAAGTTGATATAAAAAATCAGACCAACGAATGATATAATTAATGAAAACAAAAACAAAAACTTAAGTTGCTATATATAACTTATATATAAAGTTAAATGTATAAAGTTACTAGTTGGGAGCCATATGGATAAATAGATAAATAGATAGATAAATAAATAAATGAATGAATAAATAAAAAAAATCTATTTATTGGTTTATTTCCACTTATTTTAGTAAGCCCAATATTTACATATTTTACTGATGAAAATGTTTTGCATACATCTAGACTGGGGTCCAGTCCTTTTGAAACTAAGAAATGAACAGCACTATAGATGTTAACATAGATATCAAAGCAGGTAAAAGTCCCGATATTGAACATGCACTTTACATTGACAGCGGGATGTGACAAGTATATTATAGTACAAGTCGCCTCCGATCAAATACACAGAATCTCCTCAGGCCAAAAGATCGGGTCACGTGATAGCAAGACCGCTCAGAATGATAACCATCTCAACAACTTGTCAAAAATGCAGATGCTGCGGGACATCAAAATATTGCTGATGGAGAAAAATATCAACACATAAATGAAGACGTCTTTTTATAAATTTAATTTTGAGTATCATTTATCATTTGCTGAATTACTGGTATCAAGTCAAATTTTGAAATGTATTCAGGTACTCTATGTAGAAGTTACTGGTGTAACTGTTAAACATATGTGCAAAAAATGTCAATGTCTGAAAAAGCGAGTGAAAGAAATGAAGAAGTAGAAAATAAGTAGAAAAACAGCAAACCTATTGATGATAATGTAATTCAATTATAATGTAAAATAGTCAACTTATTTGCTTCTCCGAGTTTGTCTGTTTTCAATCCAGAAAGCCATCAATGGACTCCGCCTGTGACCGTGGGAGCCATCAAAAAGGTGAGAGGCCATATAACAAATATTCTGTCTTAATGTGAACATTGCCGAGAAGGGAACAAGCAAAGATCCGAGCCGCGCGATTCGGACGCTGAGAGTTTCATTAGAATGTTGTCAATGTAGCAGAATTGGTTACATTAGTTTATGAAATTCCCGCAATTTTACTAATGAAAAATCGCTGCATATTAACACGTCTGGAATGAAGCTTAATGCGATCAATCTGCACGCGTGGTGAAGCGCTGGGCCAAAAACTTGAGCAATACAGAAATACAAAATATACACCATAAAATTTCTTCGCAAATGGACATATTTCGGTAAGGGTGTTTACTTTAAGCGCGTGTTTGCGAGTGGCAACGAAGGCGGGAACTTTTTACGCATGCGGCGAAAACAAACATTTTTGTCATTTCAATTCCCCCACTCTCTGCATGACAAATTATACACACGTGACGGTACGATAGGGAAAACTATCAATTTATTAAAGATAGGTGTAGATCTAATATTAGAAAGTATTTTAACTTAAAAAGTTCACTTAATGGGAAGTTTATGATTTTGTATGCCATAGCCATAAATAAATCCAGATGATACCAAGACGAAACTGCTGAGCGTATTGAAATTGTTAGGCAAACTTTATATTACAAAACTCTTTCTCAAAGTTAGAAACAATGATGAATTTTATTCGTAGAAATAACCATGGTGAGTTTTCCCTTTTTACAAAGAAAGAAACACAATGTAATTATAAAAACACTTTTTATTACAATTATTGTAAATGCAGTATTCTCCTCCATTCTGTTTTGTGGAGTAGCAAACTTAACACCAGCACTTTATTATTTATGTTATTAAGATGCACGAAAAATCTATGATATAAGAATTTCGTTTGATATATTTTCATTACGTACATTATTCAGCAAAATAATGAAATGAAATGCTAGTTGTATTCACAAGGGTCTAACAACAAAAGCTGCATGATTTCTTCTTGCCAACGTCCCTAGATGCATATATGTATTTTTTATTAAAATATGCTACTTTCGACGATTTTCTTGACGGCAAATTAAAAGTATTCGGGAGGGCAGAAGGAATCCTGCTTATTCGGAAAGTAAAAAAATATTCAGATTAATATATTTTAAAGAAAATCCAAGAAAATTCCAATAACCCCAGAACTACAAACATCAGCAGAATTCAGGACTACCAATTTTACTCACTAATATAATATTGACCGAATCAGTCATATCGTGGTGCAAAGGAGTTTTGTTTCAAACATTTTTTACGGGACAAAACACAGAATAAGTGGATAGATGATAATGAATATATTGAAAAAGGAAGATCATATGATATCCTTGTCATACATGATAATACAATGCCAACATTTTAAAAATCTTGTACATGTACGTAAATTCTAAAAGCAATAATTAACTTTTTACATTATTCTGTTCAAGAGGGGTGTTGTCTGTTCAGAATTCATTTTCACTTTGAAATGATATTTGAAGGTAGATATTTTTATAATTGTCTTACAAGTAAATAGATGCCTCATGGCTGAAGAATGAGGTGGAGTAGGAAACGCGGGAGGAACTTGTTCTAATAGTATGATGGACTACACCAAACTGCACGCAGGGAGCAAGCTTGACCCATGTAAAACACGTGCTGTCCATGTAACGCTGGACATCTCCGGACAAAGGACCGGACTAACGGCGTGTGGCCTACAGTGTTGTCTTACACGGTAAGGACAGTTTACACCGTACACATTTTTGTGTACTTCCTCGGGGTCACGTGTTACTACGGACAAAATGACAATAAAAATACCCCCGTCAACATTGGAGTAACACGGGGCAGGTTCAAGATACACCTGCTTTTACTAATGCAAATCGTTATATTATAGACTTATTATTGTGTGTGGTCAACCTTTTATCGACATTTTATGAAAATATTAATTTATTCGCTTACTGAGAAGTATGGACAAAGCAATTTTAAAGACATTTGAGTACTTTAGATTTAGGAACAAAAAGGTACATAAATTTGAACAGAAATAAAAGTCATTAAATTGTAAATAATAAAGACTTAAACTATAAAAAAAGTTTTTAGTTAAAAAATTGCCAAGAATTATTGAAGTAAAAGTTCGGATATTTTCTCAAAGAAATAAGTAAATATGACAATGACTAATTAATTTGACAGGCACAATTGCAAAAAACTGGCAAGGGCACAATGGTGATGATAAAATGTAGTGACATTGACGAAAAAGGCTCATTTATATGATTTTACAATACATTTCATGACGCATACAGTATATGATAGTACTGCAAAACATTTTTTTTTCAAACTTGGTATGCCTGTATGTATCCAATCTGATTAGGGGAAACACAAGGAAGGCTTTCTGGATTATTTTGGGCAGAATGCGGAATGAAATGTGAAAGGAGAAATGAGTGTCCGCCATGTCACTGTGTTATGACTACAAATAATGATAATGAACTCCGAGGCAGACATACACAATAGTAAAACACGGACCAGATACGGATGCATTAAGCTAATTACTGGCTGGGCGCTCAGAGCAACTAAATAATTGCACGTGTAGAGAGGTTGTGCTTCTCCAAGTCTCGCGAGATTTCGTCCTTTATTAATTATAGTCATCAATCGCCGAGATAAAGTTTCACATGCGAGAATTTCCGTCACTGTGTCACGTGACCCCATAATTCTGGTAACAGTACAATTTTACATCCCGTGTTCCGAATATTTTCTTGCTGTAACAAAGTTCCACCCTGGGTCCAAATATAACTAAAATGTTTAAAACCAAAAGGTCAGAAATACCTTTATAAAATGATCACTTGATAATGGTTATTCTCCATAAAATAGAATTTTGAAAGGAATATGAAAATGGGGATCTTGCATTGAAGAGGGATTCAGGTCCCTGTGTTCATGACCAAGCTTTGTCAATGATAGTACATCAAGCTATGCATACATGTTTTTGGGTATTTGTTCTTCAAGTCGAAACTCAAAGAAAAGAATTATAGTAACAAGCTGTCCTCCTTTTTTGCTTTTAAAAAAGTGTTTTGAAAAGTCATATAACAGATGAATTCAAACTGATAGACAAATAGTTGAATACCGCATAATAATAAGATTTTTTTCGCGAGTATCAAAGTTCGCGATTTTAATACAAATCTTTGAATATGAAGATTATAAGTTTTGCATTTTATATTTAACATGTTTTTCTTTTAACTTTCGAAAAATATAAAATCAGTCATATATCATGCATGTTTATATTTGATCACTTATTATCGCGTTTTTAAATTATCCGCGAAAAATTGTACCTCGTGAAAATTTCTCTTTATAAGTCATATAATGTTTGATTAAAGGAAGAAATGAATGAATACATAAATTATCTTTTTTCCTTTTATTGCATCACGGATTCACATCGATTGATATATTTAATGACCATGAAAATATAGGTACATGTACATCAAAAAGTCACACATATACCAAATAATGAGTGTCACGGATAGAACACATTTTGCGAGTCGGTGACATTCACGTCAAATATGTCAAACATCACACCTATTCAGAACATTTTGTCATCTTTTTTTTGTTTTCTGTGTCACTTGTAATACCGTCAATACCGAAGCGTGTGCACTTTAAAAGAAATACTTGATTACAAATATCCAATTTATTGATAAATCATTAAGGAAATATAACAATACGAATTTTGTAACGTTCTCACGCCATTCGCACGTGCAATGCGTGATTGTTACAAAAGAACATTTGATATAACAAGACGTATCCCTCATTAGGAATCCTCTGTTTGAAGCCTATCATTTGTTAATTGCAAAATATCCGTTTGATTTCAACATTACTGAATACGAGAAATGGAGAAAAAGCGAAATAAAAATGCATAGAATCATCACGAAAAGTTTGCATTATGACGGGAAATCAGACGGTCAGAACATCACACAGCATAGATAGAATCTCAGTACATAAATTATTCACAATAACACAATGGGATAAAAAGATCAGAAAAATAGATTATGTATTATTTACTTTACACCGGTTACACATGACTTAGTCGTTTATCTTTCCTCAGTAAAACAGATAAGACAGACTATGAAATTGTAACTCTTCTAATGAATAATATATATGTGTGAAAAAAAAAATCAATGCTTGATGAAAACTTGTCATACTATAAGTTTTGAAAAAAACAACATGTAGATGAATATACTAAGATAAATAAATAAATAAATAAATAAATAAATAAATAAATAAATAAATAAATAAATAAATAAATAAATAAATGAATGAATAAATAAATAAATAAATAAATAAATAATTGTTCTACAGTCATGCAATTTGTAATGGAAAAAAAAAAATAAAATAGAAAGAAATATATTTACATGGACGTTTGTTTTATTGGGGGGTGTTTGTCGTGTTTAACTTAGTGCTGTGTGTATATTTTCTTTTCATTTCACCTTTCATTTGTCCATTTTTTCTTTAGTGTCCGTTATTTTTCTTACGTTAACCAAGAAAATACAGATAAATATTCCACGTTCGAAGTTACACCTAATACCCGGTAGATGGCGGTCTAATTTCATTTATTTTCTCTGCTAGTCATCTTCTCGATTCACTCACTTTGCAAGCCATGATGGATGGTTTCCAAGTTCCCTTTTTTATTTGTCTGCCTAACATTGTACTTTCGTCCGGATTTTTTGATTCTCTGATTTGTAACATGCCTTTAAATGAATAATAAGATTTTTTTTTTCATTTATTTTTTTTCTTTTGAATGCAAGTTTTTTCTCCTGAAGAAGAAGCCGTTGAGCTTCGAAAATTTGAGTTCTAAATTTATTTCATTGTCGTGAGGCTCTCGCACCATTTTTGTGTTGTGTGTAAATACATACATGTACATGTATATATAGTAACGTAATAAATCTAACTTATCCTTTTACATTTTACCTATTTGTGTTTACAATTAACTCTGTATGTTGGTATAATTCATACATATAGTGTTGCTCATCATGTTTCAATGATGTGATGTTGTTGTTTTCGTTTACTCCATCTGTCTGTTCCCCCTTTCCCCTCGTCTCATGTGTGTGTATGTATTCCGCTGTGAATAATATAACGTCTTCATGTTGGGTATCTCATCCTTATGTTGTGTGTGTTCCGCTGTGATTACTATAACGTCGTCATGTCGGGGATATCATCCTTATCTTGTGCGTGTTTGTTCCGCTGTGATTACTATAACGTCGTCATGTTGGGTATCTCCTCCTTATCTTGTGTGTGCGTTCTGTTGTGATTACTATAACGTCGTCATGTTGGGTATCTCCTCCTTATCTTGTGTGTGTTTGTTCCGCTGTGATCACTATAACGTCGTCATGTTAGGTATCTTCTCCATATCTTGTGTGTGTGTTCTGTTGTGATTACTATAACGTCGTCATGTTGGGTATCTCCTCCTTATCTTGTGTGTGTGTGTTCTGTTGTGATAACTATAACATCGTCATGTTGGGTATCTTCTCCTTATCTTGTGTGGGTATCCCGCTGTGATTACTATAACGTCATCATATGGGTATCTTCTCCTTATCTTGTGTGGGTATTCCGCAGTGATGACTATAACGTCGTCATGATGGGTATCTCCTCTTTATCTTTTGTGTGTGTTCTGTTGTGATTACTATAACGTCGTCATGTTGGGTATCTTCTCCTTATCTTGTGTTGGTATTCCGCTGTGATGACTACAACGTCTCCTTATCTTGTGTGTGTGTTCTGTTGTGATGACTATAACGTCGTCATGTTGGGTATCTCCTCCTTATCTTGTGTGTGTGTTATGTTGTGATGACTATAACGTCGTCATGTTGGGTATCTCCTCCTTATCTTGTGTGTGTGTTCCGCTGTGATTACTATAACGTCCTCATGTTGGGTATCTCCTCCTTATCTTGTGTGTGTGTTATGTTGTGATTACTATAACGTCGTCATGTTGGGTATCTCCTCCTTATCTTGTGTGTGTGTTATGTTGTGATTACTATAACGTCGTCATGTTGGGTATCTCCTCCTTATCTTGTGTGTGTGTTTGTTCCGCTGTGATTACTATAACGTCGTCATGTTGGGTATCTCCTCCTTATCTTGTGTGTGTGTTCCGCTGTGATTACTATAACGTCCTCATGTTGGGTATCTCCTCCTTATCTTGTGTGTGTGTTCCGCTGTGATTACTATAACGTCCTCATGTTGGGTATCTCCTCCTTATCTTGTGTGTGTGTTATGTTGTGATTACTATAACGTCCTCATGTTGGGGATATCCTCCTTATCGTGTGTGTGTGTGTGTGTGTGTGTGTGTGAGTGTGTGTGTGTGTGTGTGTGTGTGTGTGTGTGTGTGTGTGTTCCAATGTGATTACTATAACGTCCTCATGTTGGGGATATCCTCCTTATCTTATGTGTGTGTTTTCCGTTGTGATTTCTATAACGTCGTCACATTGGGGATCTCCTCCTTACCTTGTGTGTGTGTGTGTTCCGATGTAATCACTGTAACGTCGTCATGTTGGGGATCTCCCCCTTATCTCTCTATTTTTTCAGAGAAGAAAAAATTATGAAATGACAACAGAACATTTTAAGTTTTAAAAAGTAATCCATAGACATCATTGATTACTGAAGTACAGCAACAATTGGATATCATTTTAATCTGAAGTACATTTTTCCTATTTTACCTACTTGACACGTGATTATGATTGTAAACAAATGGTATTTACTCAATATTATAGGTTCAGCACTTCCGGGTTTGTAGTATTTCAGATTATCTATCTTTGTTAAATCTTTATAATCTATTAAATTTTCTATCTTTGTGTGTCCCCTTTTAGCCCTTTCCCAAACACCTTTCACCTTCTAGCTTTTAAAATACTCTAGAGACAGCTGTTAAGGTGTGGGAGTCCTTAAAACCCATCAAGCAAGTAGTGAGGACTTATCCTTAGCTATCTATACTGTGCTATTCCACTTTCTCCAATGCCATATTTCCAAAGAATATTGAAAGATTTCTCTTTTTTGTGAACAAAAGGGGGAAAAAAGAAGAAATTCTGTAAATTCACATTAATGTCAGTAGTGAAGACACGGTAATGCATATTGAAGCTAATGAATTAATGGACTGTATTCCGGTGCGAGCACTTCTCTCTCCTCCGCGCATTAGGCACTACCATTAGTGAAACCGACAAATGGATCGGGATCGCCGAAACGTATGCATCAAGTTAGCTCCAGAATTCATGTCTCTTCACTCTCCCCCTTCCATTTTCAATATCACTAATGACATGTTGTGTTTGGCGAGAGTAAATAATAAATTTTGATATGTGCATTTAGTCCTATCTCTCTCGTGTGCATTAGGTAATAATACATTCACCAAATTACTTTGAACCATTACAATTATTTTAGCTATTAAGATGATCAAACTGAGATCGATTTTTGTTTCTTTCCCTCTCTTTAAGTGATGGCAACCTTTCTATTCTCTTATAACAGCAAAATCGTGTTAAATGCTAAATGCATCCAGTTTGTATATGCTTAGTGCAAAGTCGTGTAAAATAGTAAATGTAGAAAATGTGTACGGATTTTGAAAGCCCCATCGGACCAGGCGGTAATGGAATATAGTAGTTAAATCGGCAACGGTATTTATTCGACATCAGTGTCTACCATCAAATTCCTCTATACATTTCAATTTCATCATATTGTGAAAATAACTTAAACACAGAGCAGACATTTCATTCGCCGGAGGACACCTTGTTCTAGGTATTCATTCAACAATTTGTTTCTCTATTTCATTACGTATATATATACAAGTAGGATATTTCTCCGGTCTTGGATTTGAAGTTTTCGATTTTCTCAATGTATGTCGTATATAAAATTTCACAATACCCGCTTGAGTTTTCTGGAGGGAAATTTCAAATCTAGGAGCTCATGTGGATATGGAGTTTCCTTTTTCTCTGTGTTTATTGCATTTTAATCTGGGAAGGTTTTGTTAAAAAAATGACATCGGATTTGCGAAAAGAAGCAACGAGAGGAAAGCAGTAATTTATCAAGTGATTTAATCGTCTTTTTAAATCTTTAAAATGTATGAAATGTGTTTGTTTCTTGTGCCATCGAGCGAAATCGTACCGCAAAAAGTTGAAAGTTTTGGAGAGTTGTTGCACGCGGAGACGGCAGGCGCCGTGCGATGTAAACAGTGCTCGAGAGGTCTGATAGGACCTACCTGGTCCTACCTGTGTCCTATGTTACCTGTCCCCTTACAGGTGAGACTTGCTTGTATATATCATTTCAAGATGTGTGTTTCACCTGGTAACTTGTGCTAGAAAATCACCGATCAAATAAACGAATTTTGCTGTTTTAAACCAAAACATGCACGCACGGGGTTATCGCAATCTTGAAGGAAATCAAAAACAGAAAAGCAATTATTTCTCAAGTAGATTACATATAATTTGTCATGTTGAGGAGTTCATATGGTTTTCATATTTATACCATAAAATATTTATTTCGCGCATTTACATCATTTGTATACAGTTCAAAGTTTTCTCGTGGACCATGGGGAGTGAAAATACGGTTGTTTGAAAAAAAAAAAACAAAAAAAAAAACAAAAACTTATCAATAATTTAGATATTACCTGATAAGCATCTCTCCGTGCGTTTTTCATTGTTTACGGGTGATGAATATTTGATCTGTATTTTTTTGCTTCACGTGATACCACACCGGCGTATAAACTCTCGGTGAAATGAAACAGTCACCCGCGTAAATATGACAGTCAAACATCATTAACATGCAATTAGCTCGTTCTTTCCTGGAAAAAAAATGAATATCAAAATTAATAGAAAAATTAAATTTTCAATACTGTACTCTAGAATAAAACTAGGATGAAAAACTTTCAATTTAATTTTCTGAATTACATGTAACTCTTGTCCTTCGTTTTAATGCATTCTAAGACGCATACAATTCAATTATATAATATAAAGATTTAAAAAAACTCTTAGTCACAAAGACAGTTGATGTTTTTTTCTTAACAATGACTGCTCTATACTTTAATGCGTTTAATGAAAATAAAATGAGTGAAAAAAAAATAATTAAAATCAAAAGAATAAATAAATGAAGGAAAATGACGAAAGAAATACAATTAATTTTATGTTTCATCATCTTCTTTTTAAGAAATGCGAAGTTAGTCACCGCATAATTATTTTTATTGAAATATCGGGGTCAATTTAAACAGCGGTTTATGTAATATAACTAAGCATTCACACACTAAAAAAAAAAAAATCCAAAAATTCATAGATAAATCAAAATTAACCTGAACAGTCATACTCCTCCAAAACAAAAATAGGAGAGGGCTTTAATAATGTTGAAATAACTTGTTGCCCGATCCAATTCAATGTTTTCTTGAATAAAAAAATGTTTAATCTAATAAAAATATGCAGGTTAATTCAATTAGCGAAACTAAATTTTTCCTTTCAATGTCGAATGAACTTCTGCAATTCAATATTATTTTAAAGTTGCAATTTGAATTATAATTTCTGCTCTTTGACATTTTAGAGAGTTGTCTCAGATTTACTGAAAATGTTGTTCGAGGACGAGACGAGGGCTAAGGCGTAAATTGAAGATTCATATAAAACATCTACCTTTTCATTTTCATTTCGTCGTTTGAGAACTTTTTGATGTGCAATACGGAATTTATCATTTCAAAATTTCCCTCTACGTATTTCTGAAAACAAAAGTAAATTTGTTCATCTTTTTACAAATTGTCTTAAGTTTAACTAAATCATAAAAAGAGAAATAAATTGCGAAAAAATTCAGTCAATAAAAATATTTTCATTAATCCGCTGTTTCTGCATAAATCTTTTATACTCAGAGAATCACAAATCAGATTCCATGAGGAATGACACCGTTCAATCATGATTCATCTTCTGTCCATGCTTTATCTCTTTTCATAATATTGAAAAACAATCTACAACTCTAACAGATAGCAAAATACCTTCCAACGACATGAATGTCCCAATAGAGCACTCATACATAGTGTCTGCAAATATCAATTAAAGCCATGAAAACCATCATTAGGTCGTTCTACTGTTTACACTGGCTGTCTTTCTACTCGGATGGCCTCGGACAATGACGGGACATCTGTTCGATGTTGTTTGATTGTAGCGCTGCAGAATCTGCATGCGTTAAACTGAGGAGGTGTAATTCATACTTGACGAGTTTGAAGACGATAGCTGTAATGATTGTAAGAGAAACAATAGATACAGATATCTTTCTGAAGTACCACAAGTCCCTATCATAAAATGTTGTATAAAAGGAACATTGTTTCTCAACAATTTTTAGCGATTGCATGGCTATCATTTTTGCGTGTACATACCCAGTAATGTTTTCTTTTCATATTCTATTAAAACCATATCTAACAGTTTATAATTTTCATAGATGTTCACATCGCCGAACATATGAATGGAGATTTTCGAAAATATATTTAGGTGACAATAAAATGAGATTGACTTAAACGACAGAATTCATAATGAAAGAAATTTTAAAAGACAAACACATTAATATTTGATCTCCGTTGAAAAAAAACAACCTGTAATTAGTATGTTTTCATTTTAGCAAGAATGCACAATAATAAAATTGCACAAGAGAATCGTATGGACAATTGTCAAAACCTGGTACAAATGTATAAAGGCCTTGTTACACGACGCGATTTTACGGTCCGGGCGAGTTGCAGCGACTGGCAATGAAAGATCGTCTGGATATGCGTATGCGTTTCTAAAAATATTTTTAGAAGCTTAGAAGCGCATAGTTATGCATTTCTGGGCGATCTTTCCGTCTGTGGGTTGTATTATCTGCTAAAACAATGTAATATGATGATGCATGCATGTAAACTTGCTTATTGCCTTTTGAATTGCAAATCCTCCACCTCGGTCAGTGACGTACTCACATGTGACAATAAATTGATATCCTTACATTTCCTCATTGAGATTTTAATTTTAAAAATCCACGATTTAGTGAAATGTTTATTCAGACAAAACAAAAAAAAAAAAAGATGAAAAAAAAAGGGTTTTTATTAAAAAATCCTACAAAAAAATATCTTTATTATATTTCTGGCTTACAGTACTTGGACTGGCGTTATGATTCTATAGGGTTGAAAGAGATGAATTCAGAAGTTCCGATATACGATTTTGTTTTGATATTGTTATTTCAATCTATAACTGTGATAATATCATTATATTCTTAATTCTAAAATTACTTATTAACACGTTTTCATTTAGATTTTCTTGACTTAAGTATGCGTTTGTTTTTATGTTCATACAAGAATAAATTATTTCAATTTGTCATAGAAATTTTGTTTTCGCAAGAGGGACTTTTTGAAAAGTATAAAAACAAATGGCGAAAAAAAGTGACGAACAGGAATAATTCTAATTTTTCAAAGAACAGATAATTTTGTACTTTTACATATGATATAGTTAATTCCTGTTGTGGATTTGCTCTCCTGTCTATATATTCCATTTTTCGATCGATTGGTTCCTTTACGTCTCTGACTCGCCATTCAACAAATCTCATTTACATTTAGGCTTCCAGTTTTTTGCATAAATGCCTAATGGACCGCTGAAAAGAGCACAAAGGGTTCCATAGTATGTCCTCGACTTTATTGAGGAACGCTAAACATACTGTTTTCCTAGTCGTTTATTCAATGCTGTGATTTATGTTCTGAATAATACAACCACGATGAGCTTAAATAAATATCATATTCAACTCGTAATTTTCTCAGAAACCCGAATCGCTATTTCATTTTACCTTTACATTGATTTTGTGTCTCTGTGTCACTTCGTGATTTTGAACAATCGTTTGCTCTGAAAATTAGATTTGCAGAATAGCTGGGTATCATCTAATCCCGGGCACTGATAATTTACACCTGATAAATGCAGTAGATAAGGGACAGTAATGTCAATATTACATTCCGATTCGCCGTCCTCGGAAAAAAAGTCTATAAAACCTTGCTAAATCATAAAATCTATTTTATTGTTATTTCTGTTTACAATGCAACAGTCACCATGTATGATATTACAGAATTTGTCATGATATTCCCTTATGACTGATAAACATCGGGGAGGTAGTATTTTATTTCTGCAAGACTTGATTAGACTACACCGGAACTTATGCTGGACTTGACATGAACTAGGATGAAACCGGGTCCGGGCTCAATTTCCCGTTGTCTACACAACGTAGTTAGTTGAACTTGATTTATGGGACTATGGCATGCAAATCTTCAACTGTCCACATTGTTTGTTCAATATTTTCATAGAAAATTCTAAGTACTTCCCGTCTTAGGAAAACGACGTCAAAGAAATCGAGTCTCAAACTTTATGTCCATCCATAAAACTTGATGTAATGGCTCCGTCCAACGGAATGGAGTTTTACCGTTATTGAAACCATGCAATTCCCCGTATCATGTGACATGACTATGGATACATCGTCTCAGAAATATTATCTTTGAATTGTTACTGTCATTTTAACTACAGATGAATGCATCTCTGATGATTAGCATTGATGTGTCGAGTAATGAAATGTTTTAAAGAGTTTGGGAAAGAAATAGGTATGGAAACTAGGTCACATCGTCCACAGTACAATGTATGTCATCTCTTACAAAATCAAATTTTGAACCACACCCACACTTCATGGTAATAACCACCAAGACACAAAATGTATAACACACAAATAGATAGACGACATCATCGTATACATTTGCTACGCTATTACGTCAAGACATTGTCAATCTAAAGCTGGGTTTGGCAAGATGGTCATTCTTCAAAACCTGATTCAGTCAGAGTGGTATCCAATAAAAAATGCAATCCTAGAGCTGTTGAAATCACACGTATTGGTCATTATAGGGCTGCTTTTGATAATGAAAAGAAACGGACACCGTTTAGGACTGATATTGGTCGGAAGCTCATCTAACATACGGTATTTTGGCAAAGGTGATTATCTGAAAAAAAAAAATGGATTTCCTCGGCTGATTTCTGAAGGTAGATAGATCATTTGGTGATCGATGAACACTATAAAGGACATTTTGGCAATGATATCATCTAGCCAAAAAAAAAAAAAAAAAAAAAAAAAAAAAAAAAAAATAAGATAAAAAAAAAAGGAATAAATAAATGGTCTTCCACTTGCTGAAATAAAAAAAAAAGTTGTGTTTTAAGTTTCCTCAAAGAGCAATTTTTGGCAAAGGTGATGATAGAACAACGTTGTCTTACTATGACTGTTTTTGACAAGATAGTGATGAAGGATGCTTATCGTACAGAATGATATGGCAAGGTGATTCTCCTGGGGGCCAGATTTTGGAAAAGTGGTAAATCTTTGCAATCTGAGAAGAGCTGGACATTTCATAGTTAGAGCATGTTTTGGCAAGGTGGTCATCTGACAAAAATGGTATTTCTACGACTTTGTTTAGCAAGATGGTTATCTGCATGATTTTCATCATATAGGATAATTTGGTTAGGTGACGAATTGGCAAATTCTAGGGCGGATTTGGGTAAGGTGGTAGTCCGACAAGAATGTCTTTCTGAGACAGGTTCTGTGAAGGTGATTATCTAACAAGAAATGGCCATAACAGCGGAAACCTTTGCAAGGTGATCATCTGACATGAGTGGGTCATTGTTGGTGCATTTTGGCAAGATGATCATATAAATTAACTGGTTTTTATATTGCCGATAAGAGATTTTTATAATGAGGATATTTTGGTAAGGTGACCAATTGTAAAAAATGTTGTATCCTGGGCTGATTTGGGAAAGGTAGTCAACTGATTAATCATGCATAGATGATACGTCGGCAAGACGTCAATCTGATTAAATGATATTCCGCAGGCTGATTTTGCAGGATTTCTACTCTACCTTGATGAAAACGTAGGAAAAAAGTAGGAGTAGTCAATGAAAAAAAAGTAGGAGAAAAATAGGAAAAAGTAGGAATTAATAGGGGAAAAGTAGGAAATTTTCTATCACTTTTAGCGACAATTTTTCAGGAAGTATGACACAAAAATCACAGTAAGCGATGATTGTAGACTGGTAATGTTCATCTTTGAGGAAATCACAGAGAGAAATAAGGAGATATTGATTTTTCATGTAAAATATACAGAATGGGCGAGCGAAGCGAGGCCTTATTTTTTTTTTAAATTTTTGAATCAGATGTCGATGACAAGCGAAGCAAGTAATTTTTTTACTTTTGAGATGAAAAAGTAGGAATAGTAGGAGGTTTCGAAGAAAAAGTAAGAAAAAATAGGATCAAAATAAAAAAGTAGGAAAAGTAGGAAAAAGTAGGAAATAGTAGGAACAGTAGAAAGCCTGATTTTGGCAAGGCGGTCATCTTAAAAGAGACGGTCAAGAAGGAGGAAGTTTTGGACACTTCTTTCATCTGATGAAATGGGTATTCTTAGTGCCATACTAGGTGGAAATAATCGTAGAGGTTATTCATTTAAGTTAATCATATGATAAAATGGTGTTCTGGGACTGAGTTTTGCGAGATGGTCATCGTATTCTAGTAAGAGATGGTTATCATGGAGGATGTTTAGGTACAGTGATTATCTAACAAAATATGAGGGTTAATTTTAGCATGGTAATGATCTGCAAATACATGTATATGGCTATTGTTAAAACATATTCTGGCAAGGTGGTCATCTGACAAGAGACTGACATTATAGAGGACATTTTGGCAAGGTTGTAATCTAACAAAATAAAATGGTCTTCCTAGGACTGATTTTGGTAAAGCAATCATCTGACAAGAAATGGTTGCTGTCTCTCTTTGAGAAGTTCATCATCGGACAAAAATTGTGTAACTATAGGGTTGATTTATGGTTCAAAATACTTATATATGTAAGTATTTTATTAGAATTATAAAGAAATTGAATAACGACAGACTTATTTTTAGTTTTCTAAGGTCTTCGTAGATGCTTTCTCACTTTGGCCTTCAATAATAATAAATCATATCATTTCTATAAAAGGAAAGATAAGTGCAATAATATATCTGATGCCAAAACTTAATCTAATTTACTCGTATCCGTTAATTCCTTTCTCTTTGTTACCCTATTTTATATCATTATGGAATCTACAGAAATATTCTGGCAACATTGACGAAGGGTCGGTACTAAAATCAATTTTACTTTTACTTTGCTTTATGCAGTAAATATATCAGCGTATTGTAAATGAGAGAGAGAGAGAGAGAGAGAGAGAGAGAGAGAGAGAGATGCCTCTATGATTACCTAGATCTGTTACTGCAGTTTAATTGACCTCAGCCTCCATTGTCAAGCAAGCGGAAACGTATAAATGACAAGTGTTTCATATCATGATTTTACTTGTGATAAAGAATAGCACGGAAATATTAGTGTGATGATTAGTTTTGATCAGCCTTTCTCTCACGGGGCTATTTAGGTAGTATGACATAAAAGGTCGACTTTAATTTCAGGGATGCTGAATTACCCAGACCATCTGTCGAAATTACTCAGAAAAAAACCTTTTTTTCTTTCTTTGATAGAAAACATTAAGTTTCACTTTTCTATAAACGTTTTATCTAATGTGCAATTTCCATAACTGAAGTAAATGATTTTCATTTTTATGATCACACCGTGTCAAAATGTATCGAGAATGCCAAACATGTTTTGAAGCGAACCCCCCCCCCCCCTCAAAGGGGATGAATGAGACAGATTAACTAACACTATCAAAGACAAAGACTATTTAATGGATATTTTTGAAGTTGACGTACTGCGCACTTCGCACTTAGTTAAGGGGGTCATATTGAAGAAATCAGGTGCAATTAGAAAAGTAAAATCTGAACGCACAATAGACGAAATGACCGTGGCATGCTTTAAATATGTATATTCAAACATTGAAATAAATAAATTCTCACAAAATTTATGTTGATTGGGATAACATTAACAATTTACGCTTGCGACAAAGTCCCTTTCAAGTGCGGTGTCCGAAGTCCGAAGTCCGCGAACATGAAAAAAATGTCTAATATAAATAATCAAGAAGCATATTTTTAATGACACAGTGATGTTTTAATTAAGTTCGACTATATTTTGCGGTGACAGCGGTAACGACTTACAAACTTGAGCAATGTCCATTCTTTATGTGATACGCAAGTCACGTGTTTCTTTGACGGAAACACCGTAAGAATTGTTGTATAGGTTTTGTTTCGGGTATAAATTTTCCGCTTTCACGATTCAGAAAACGGTTCAGAAAACAGCCTTCGTTGGTCATGTTAATCTATGAAATAATTGGAAAAAGCCATAGGAGAATTATGTTTTGATTCTCATTTGTTTAGCAGGAGTTCAAAATTCGAAAATAAGCACCGATAAAATCGCAAAATTTTAATTAGTTACACCGCACGACGCACGACCAATTCTTGTTCTTAATCCAGATAGTGCCGGGCAGATGGTCTGGAGAGCTCTTCATTCCCGGAGATAATAATACTTCATGTCTCCAAGAATAAAGGAAAAACGGGAAAATTCAGGTGAAATAAAGGTACTCTAGATTTGACGTCTCGCTGATCGCCACAGGAGTTGTTGTATTCATAGAGTGGATAAATTTACGTGTTACTGCTTCCTAGCAACATCATTTACTCAATGTTACAGCTGTAATAAAACATGTTCTTTAAAATAAATAAATAAATAAATAAATAAATAAATAAATAAATAAATAAATAAATAAATAAATAAATAAATAAATAAATAAATAAATAGGTTGCAATGAATTTCTTGAATGTTGCATTTTATGTTGAAACAACCAAGTTAAAATAATAATCAATATCTCTTATATATGCTCAGTATCCAGGGCGTATCTGATTTATCTTTCTAATTGGACATGAACTGCAGGAAAATCATGTCTCCTTGTTTCTGAAAAGGATTCATAGGAGGTCAAATCACACTGAAATCTCGTCCGGGCGATAGCGCAGTATGTCGCGCCATCTGTCCACAGAGATATGACTTTATTTATCATTATTTTTCATCGCTATCTGATTTCATACTGTTTCATTCCATGAAAAATCTGCTATATATTTTTTTTTCTTAATTTTTCATCGAAAAGCATAATAAACTGTAATGGTCGAAAATTAATTTCAGCTAGATATATAAAATAAGAAGAGTAGAAAGAGTTTTACTTATCATAAAAAAGATATATGATAATCTTATTTTAGAGAAAAGGAACGTTCCAAGTATTTTCAGTTACCGAAAAAAAAAAGAAAGAAGCCAAATTCAGTGCACCATGCAGATATATACATGCGCATACCGGATGTTACGTCTACAAAGACAAGGTGCATTTTTAGTACCATGAGCAGTTTCCAAAATTTATCAAGCGGAAGTGCATCAAAAGAAATGTGTTGCCTAAAGATTACGGTATAGGAGGATAAGCTGTTAAATCATAACTAGTATTTCTTTGGAAAGTCGGCAATTTCAGTTACTGACATGTGCCAAAATTTCAACTGCAACAGATTAAAAATTTATTTCTGCTGCCCATAACAAATTTTTTACTATAAGTTTCCCTTTATATGTACACATGTACGTAAATACGCATCCTATAGTTTGACCAAAGGAACACAATGTTTCTATGAAAAGACAGAAGGGTAGGGACATGACCTTACAAATGTTGACGACCCAATGGTGAGAAATCCAAACAGAGATCCGTGAACCTGCAAATCTTGACGACATTGATTAGCAGAGTAATTTCCTATCGGCCATCACATGTCGCTCTATTCCTTCTAGATCAAATAATTTTCTACTATTTGATGACATCTGATTCAGATTGTGCTGGTATCCCCCCGACAGTCAGAATTAAAAGGCAGTCCTCTCTTAATTTGTACAAACACAGAAAAATGAACAAATATTAAATTTACTGCATTGAGTTGTCACAATTGTGAAACAAAAACAGAATCGTACATAACAATGACTATTACAAAAATTTGCAGTATTTTTTTTATTTGACAAATATCATGCCAACAATAAGTATCTTATCACAACTTTCCCAATCTTCCTCTTTTGAGACGTATTATTAGGAAATAAAGTTCCCTCTCCTCCTTCTTTGAAAGAATTATCAATAACAAGATTGCTTTTCAATATTATCAAATTCGTCCATATATAATGCATGTTTCTGTATATTAGAAATTGTTCCATCTTTGTTTTTTCTAGTCATGCGTATCGCAAGATTTTAAGAATCCGACGTGATTACACAGACTATTTCTTGAAGCGGTCATAAATGAATTAAAGAATACGTAATACCCAATTTGTCTACAAGAATAGGAGATATTTTCCCACGAGCCAGATTCTGAGAATATCAGGGCAATCTGATGGTCTTCTACGACACTATCAGTACTTCCTTTTTCTTCTTGATGTATGCCGCATTTAATTTCTTTCCTACAATTATCAACGTAACAGTAAAATGGTTCTAATCAACGATCAAACTCGACAATTACTAAAGTTTTCCGAATGCGTAGCTCCGGGCTTCCGAGTGACATGGTCGCGCACGCTCAAACCTGTCACTGAGGTCACGCAAGGAGAACATTACATGAAAAACCGGAAACGTACCCAGTGAAACGCAACGTGTGAACATCGCTCTTTCTTCTCTTCACTCTTTATCGCTGATCGAAAGTTCTAATGAGATTTCCAATATTTCATCAAGTCTACAAAAATTATTTTCCATCTGAACGATATTGAAAACAACTAGTTATCAAACGGAAATTATATTTCATTTATAGCGTTTCAAGGTATTGCAGGTTTGCTGCAAGTCTGTACACCACCAGACGTTCAAAGCAAATCCTCACAGCGTGGTGTATATGTCCAATCGTGTCCCCAAACGGTGGTCCCTGTCTGCTAGTCAATACACAGACTTCGTTATTACGTAAAGTATCTGAACCATAGGGTAGACAAAAAGAAAAGTTATGTGAATAGTTGAGCTCTCGCTTTTTATTTAGAAATCAAAGATAAGCAAGAATTCAAGAAATCAAAGATAAGCATAAATATTTATCGAAATTCTATCATGTTTTTCTCTGCCATTTTGTTTCACAAAATTTTGGATTGTTTTTCTTGTAAGTCCGACTATTCTGTTGGTGTTAAAATGAAATCAATCAAGTCGAGAACCCAATTTGTAATTTCGAAAACGTTTTTATTCGGATTTTTTTTATTTTACCATAAGCCATACGGCCCATAAGCATAACGTTCATGCATGTGTAAGTGTATTCTAATGGTTTTATAATATTGTGTTCTCACAACTGTTTCATAACGCAGATAATGCTTAGTCCTCCTCTATGAGCACTTGATACTTTGAGAATACTCTATGATTTTAAAGTTGAAGCTGCGTCAACCCGATTTCGATGTTCCGTCGAAGTTTTTTCGATATGTTTCAATCGACAGTCGGACGACAGAAAACATTCTTTTGTTATATTTTTCAAAGATATGATACCACATCTCAGTCAATGGGATCGTAAACATCGATATGGAAAGGACCGTTTTTGCTATTGTTATCTATCACATACGAAAAAATACAGTATAGAAAAATGTATCCTCTGTATTCAATGTAAATGTCCTCTTCTCTGGCACTATCTGACTCATTCTTCATGTTGTATGAATATGTAAGATATCATCCCATTTTAATCTTATTTTGGACATTTAGTGGAGGAAATGATCACACGATGCAGATCTTTGGGATGTTTCATTCTAGGACATTTTTCAGCTTCAGTCCGATGCCAATCTCTGTAATCACGTACCGGGACGACGTATCCCGTCGTTCTACAGTCATTTTGTCTTTGTCTATGACACGTTTAATTATCTGCTGTTGTTCGTACATAGCAAACAAGATTTCCCAAGAGTCGAATTCATTGGTACGTATTGAAATGTTATGATGATATAGCCGGGAATTGTTATTAAACTTTATCTTTTTATCTTCAGAGAGATTGATTCGCTTTTGTACTACTCGACGTAAGAGCCCCGGAATAGGTTTTTCGTGTTTTGTAGTTCAGTAACTAAGATTTAGAATTTCAATAACGAACACATCGCTTTACGATTCATACGATTTTTCTCGCATTTATGCGCTTTCGGATTAGTTAGAACCATCCATATGCAAATCGCCCGCAGTTTGTTGTACACAGGAAGATGTGTATTTGAGAGAACCAGCGCCGGCGGCCATGTGATGCGCCGGATAGATAAGACGACTGCCAGGTAGCGCCCTTTCATTGTTTACATACCATCTTTCAAACAGAAAAATCTTGACAAGTTAAAGGAGTAAAACCAAACATGACTTAAATCAACAAAAACACCTCACATTTACCTATGTTTATTCGCTATTTATTTACAAAACACTCAAATAACTTTGTCCATACGTCTGGTTTTCTCAGCCGTTTGGCTCAACATTTATGTGTATAGGAATGATTTTGATTTCTCCGTCTCCTTGGGCAAAACGCTATAACTTCATTGTTTCGGGAGTTTACATCTCAATGGGTGATTCTTTGGGCCATGACGGGTGAATGTCTTAATTAAATCTGATTCACCATCGTTCAGGTAGCGGGAGAATTTCCCTAGATTGCTATCAGAAAGTAAAATCGTTACTTCAAAGTCGTTAAACTTGTCTGCGCCTGATCTCAAACAAAATTATCATACCTTGTCATAATAAGGAAAACATAGATACATCTCTACGTGAGCGATCACTGAGAACCTCCGAAATAACGCCATCAGATCGAGATCTCGCGTAACCTCTTGTTCTGACATGAAGTTTCTCGCGATTTCCCGCGGCTATAACGCACAAAGATTTGGATCTACCCAATGGGGGAGTCAGAACAAATAATCTTTTCCCCTACATACTTGTAATTCTACAAGTACTGTTATTCATTATTGTTATCGTTGTCTTATATCATTTTTTGGATCTACGTTTGCTTTTTATTTATTTCTAACTGTAGATGATCTATAGAAAGTTATAATAAATGATAGTCCTGAAAAAGCTTATCTTTATTAAAAAAAAAAACCTTATGTAAAATAAACACAAGAAAGGAAAGTTTACAATTTTGATCACTTTATATAACGTGGAATCCAACATTATGATAGTTTTTCATACTTTTTTTTCGCAATTTCATCAACGCTTCCAAACGCTTTATTTAAATATCTTGTATCGCACGCAAACTTTGTGATTGCCGAGACCCTCTATATTCATTGCCAGGCAGCCTGGATCATTAATTGAAAGTGAAGATTGACGGTACAATTAGAGAATAGTATAAGTAAAATTTGAAAAATAAGCTGGTAAAAGATCTTTTTCATATCTATGATTTATGTCCTTTCACTTCTGAATACACAAGAAAATTTATGTAAAGTAAATACAGGACAACGTAAGATGGTGATGGTCTAGAATAAAAGGTGAAAATTCCCTCCGATATGGCGACCAATCCGTGAAATCATGCCAGCTTAACTGAGGATTAATCTGTTGATTGCTCGATAAACTGGATTATTTCATGTTAAAATGCATACCTTTTATTTACAAAGAGATATTTATAGAAAAGCACTATCGCAGAAGGAAAAGCTTCAGTTATTGTAATTCGTGGGGGGAGATAAAAAGGGAAAGCTCGCTCTAGCGACCAGTTATCTCCTCAATGTGCCATTCAGGTATCATAATTTAGTTTTAATAGGCAGGGTTCCGTAAGACGTTCTTGTTGAACATTCCTTTCAGCCCTGTGTGTAGCGAGGGACGTCGGTATGTCCTCTCACTCAAACAGAAAATCAATGACGGACGAGAGATGTTAGAGCTGCTAAGTCGTGGCAGAGTCGCCATATTGTCGCTTGTCACACCTAGACTCTAGAGAAGAGACCCACGACTCGAGTTCCAAATCCCCTCCGCTAACGACCGTATCCCCCATTTGTTATTTCTTGCACTTCGCTCGTGGTCTCACTCAGAAGAAAGACCAAAATTACATACCTGGTCTGAAAGGAAGCGGTAAAGGACTTAATCAAAGCAAATTGTCTGTAATTTTTTCTGTGGAGGTGAAAATGTATATAAATCACACACTTCAAAGAAATAACCTGTGGATGAAAAATTTCCAAAATAATCACAGACACCCATGTATGTGTCGGGTCAATTTTACCATAATATGTGAAAGAAGTTTTGTTTACTTGATAATAAAATGAAAAATGGAATAAATAAATAAATAAATAAATAAATAAATAAATAAATAAATAAATAAATAAATAAATAAATAAATAAATAAATAAATCATGGAAACGTTATTGAATTGACCCAATGCTATTGACCCAAAGAAACTGATTTTTTTTTTTTTTTGCACTGATGAATAAATACTGTATATTTTCTGAATATTGACCTATTACTGTGACAAAGTCATACGATTCGTACAGGTACTAATCGTACCGATAGTATTATCCACAAAAACATAGCATTGTACCAAAAAAGCGCGACTGTTTCTTTGTTTCTCCATATGCCGGCTTGAAATGGCCAGGTGAACAAGGAAGAGAGTGATGCACTTGAGATTGAGGATCAATATTTGTTTGTCGATGACAAAGATGATAAGGACGATGATAACAGCCTGACACCTACGATTGCAGTCGGCTTTTCTGGATGACACTTGTGTTACAGGGGCTAATCGTCCTATTATATACGATATGGGCAGAATGTTGTCAATGGCAAATGACCCGTATTGGTCATGAATAATAGACAAAAGTAGCAGATAGTCACATATAATAGGTCCCATTACAATATCGTCCTTAAATTATGCAATTATTGGATCATACATTCAGTGATATGCCATCCATTAGAAACAAAAAAAGAAGGGAAAAAATATAGATCGTCCACATTGTTGTATAGAGAGGGTGATTGTTATGAGAACATACATCATCTAGATTATCCTTTATGGACACAACACAGTAATCTGTATTATTTCAAATCTGCAGAGAAAGATTCTGAAGACGACATAGAAAAAAATACTTAATATCTTTTATATATATATGTATGAATATATATATTACAGATTGACGAAATAGAGGATCATGTTCACAACTTGTATATCATAATGTACACTTCCTTTACATGTAAGTTAAGATAAAAAGAAACTATCATATTATCATTTTTTTAATTGCTTCTTTTTACATAATTTATTCATATCCTGAGAACCACATATTTGTAAATTAAAGCAAAACCTGGAAAACGTATGAATATATAGATTGAAAAAAGAAGATAAAATAAGAAAAAAGGGATTTGAATAAATCAGAAAGAGACAATGATAAAAAGAAGTTCCAAAATTTCTCACATATATATAAGCCTTGATCTCATTCTGATAATGAGTATTACTTCTCTCCAATCCCATGGGAATATTAAGGATCCAGCCCATTTCCCCTGCTGTGCAGCTATCATTACAGGACACCCTAGCCCTGAATTAAGTTCTTCACACAGTTTATACATGCAGGATATTATATTTTTGCTTTCTTCTAAATTCAATATAAGGATTAGTATATCGTCCTTTGTACATTATCTGTTGATACAACCTTTTGTGAGCTAATTATTGTAAAGAAAGCTGTCCATTATATTCCTTAATACGTTACTGTACATGAAAAATACTCCGCCATCAACCAGTAGATAATCTTTAATCCAAGTATTGAAATAATTTTTTGGTTTATTGTCACGCGCGAGGGATTAACGTTACTGTTGTTTTATAAGATACAAACATGATCGTGATCTGGCGGCAAGTCTTTGAACTGAACCAACAAATTCATTGAAACAGCAAACATTGAGTAAACAACTTAATTATACTTTGCATAATCGCATTTATTCTATATAAAGTTAGGGTAAATCAAGGCAGATTTTCTCGCCTGCTTTGAAGACTAGAAATGTCAGATAAAACTTCCTTTGGAGTTTCAATATACTATTTCACACGAAAACCTTACAAATTCTCGATAAATAAAAAGATAAAAATGGATTCACAAGTATTGAATAAAAAGCCAAAAAATATATCATTCTTGTTTATTTTCTTACTGTATCGAAGCAACAGTAATTTTCATTTATTTCATGAAATTTATTTATTTATTTTTTTTGTAAATATAATTTCTGCAAAGAAAGCGCATTCAGGTATCTTTCAAAATAGAAATTTGAACAGAAAAAAGTAAAAGTGTCTTATTCACGTTAATTTGCAGAAGTCATTACATATTGAAATATTTTAGAAAATTACTCTCTTTTAAAGTTTGAAGGCTGAAAGTAATTAGAGTCCAAATTGTTATAAAAACTGGAAAAATATTGCTATGTATATATCTCCCGCGCATGTCATTTTCTGACATTGCGCTCATCGATAAGTATTACAACGCCTTCATATTTGAGGGATAATTTGTTAGAGATTTCTATGTCAAATTCAACATGTTGGTTTAACTAAGTATTTACACAGTCCTATTTAACTCAGCTATCAATACACTTATTGGGACGGCCTAAACCTAGAGGACACGCCCCCTCTGGGAAATAAATAGATTTGATCACGTGAAAATGTCTGTAATATGGGATTCTAGCCAATCAGCATCGAGATAGTACGACTGGGATAAAATAGAAAGCCTTCACTTCTATCATTTTTACATGTGCAACTTCTAAGAAGGAGTCTAAATACTATTGAGTTAAAGTACTACAGTGTCTCTTGTTTTTCTTATACTGTGTGAATTTACAAATCCATCAAAATTTCCCCTTCACGTGTTGACGACATGACTGCAGACACTCAGCCTCCTCCGCAGCCAAAAAGTAAGTGATTTTTCCCTCTAAATCCTAAATAAGGCATGGGTATGTTAAATAGGGTATCATATTCACTATTAAAGTATATTTGCGTTATCTGATTATGACAGTTCGATCTTCCGAACGATCTCTATTCAAAAATGTAACGCGATGCTGTATCAGAACGAAAATCAAGGTATTTATTGAATAATTCAGCACTTGAAAGGATGATATTATGTAAATTGTTGGGAAAAGTTAATTAATAACTATAAATTGATTAAAAAATATTTTTCACATGATATCTGATCAGAGATAGTAGAAATATAAAAGAATCTGGTTTTTATAATCGGAATAAAATTTATGTGGCGTTATTTACAAAAGAAATTTATTAACACTTATGTATCGAATATATTTTAATAAATTATGATAAAACTAGTTATGAAGATTCTTTTTTTATTTTTGATAAACAGGAAAAAGAAATATAAAACACGTTAAAATAATAAATATTGTAAATGAAATCGTAAGGTGTAATTCCGTTGTGCGAAACAAGAAATCACGAAGAAGTCATACAGTTCAACAATTTATAGAATACTATTAATCTTGCATCTTAAAAAAGAATTATAATTATGCAGAAACCAGCAAGACATAGATATCGTCATAAAGTATTACTTTTTTTTCAGGAAAGCGGCGCGTGTCTGTTTGTGTGGGATGTGGGTCCCAGATCCAGGATCAGTTCATCTTGAGGGTGGCCCCGGACTTGGAGTGGCACGCCTCATGTCTCAAGTGTGCGGACTGTAACCAACACCTTGATGAAAGTTGTACCTGCTTCGTGAAGGACGGAAAGACGTACTGTAGGAGGGACTATACTAGGTGAGACGGACAGACAGGAGAGAGAGAGAGAGAGAGAGAGAGAGAGAGAGAGAGTTGTGTACCCGATCCATTTCAAAGTTAGATATGTTCAAATCAGAAGGGGTTGGGGTTAGGGTGTGCTGACCACCTTTACTTCTTTTTTGAGAGCCCATAATCTTTTTGTGTTGAATAGCACATTATGCAAACATTCAGCACTGTTAAGTCAATGTTATATTTATCATACAGGATTACAATCAAATAAGCCATCCATCATCCATTGACGCTGCTGTTATTTAAGGCAAGCAAGATGGCTCATCATTTCTACAATGATAACGGTATTAACCCTTCGTTAAAATGTCTTGTCCCTCATTTACACAATTACTGTCAGAACCAAGCAATATCTTCATATTTTCTTACCCCGTCCTGTCATTATAACGGCAAAAGTACACCGCTCTTTATCGTTTAGTCCAATGCTCATGAAGCCGGTTACGCTTTCACTATTTATAATAACTTGCCACATGAAAGAATTGGTCGAAGATGCAAATATTTGAATAAATACGGAAATTGAATTTTCATTCATCTGGGGTCGTGCACAAATAAATGCAAGGTGTAATTAATTTCTGTTTTGTACGTGTCAGTAAACCCCGACGTATTTACTCATATGCATTATTTGTGTGGAATTATAATAACGATTCCATAACACAGATTCAGACTTGCTAAGAAACCGTGGGATAGATGACGATAAACCATCATTTATTGATTTGAGAGATTATTGCTATTTGTGGTTCAAATAATTCCAGTTTTTACGTTTTGTTAATTGCATCAAGAGCCATGTGCTGTGCGGCAATGGCGAAATAAATACAGGAATACACACTGAGAAAAGCAGATAATGAAACAGTTATCGCGGATATTGGAATGATATCATGATATCCCACCGCGGTTTGATGTTGGAAATCTACCTTTCCGATATCAATCCCGATTATTTTATCTTTTCGATTTAACTAGCTATCTATAGAGATTTTCCTTTTTTATACGATTTATTCTAATTTTTGCACATTTTAAAACAAACAAAATTCGAAAACAAAGAAAATCAATATTATATTGTTGAACATGTTGAAAATAAAGGGAAATGATACTACCATTTTTGATTAATGAAAAAGCCCTGTAATATTAGTATTGAAGATTAATTATCATCACAACATGAATACTTATACGATAATTAAAAGAAAAAATTGAATCACAAAGTATAAAGAAAAAAAAAAAAAAAAAAAAAAAAACTTGCGACATGCAACTCACATCATGGCCTTTTTGTACTTGCAGAATATTTGGAGCTAAATGTGGGAAGTGCAATCAATCTTTTGGTAAAAGTGACTTTGTAATGAGGGCAAGGAATAAAGTATATCATATAGACTGTTTCCGGTGTGTGGCATGCAGCAGACAACTCATACCCGGGGATGAATTCGCTATCAGAGACGATGAACTATTTTGTAAAGCGGATCACGACGTCGTGGAAAGGTCCTGTAGTAAGGAAAACGGAAACGGAAGTAGTGAAGAAGACAGTCCAAAAAGTTCAAAGATCAGGAAAATAAACAATGACGATAACAACAACAATAATAATTCTAATGAAATTTCCAAAAATGGATTGCATCTAGCTGGTAAGCACATTTCATTGAAAACAATTATGGATAATAACTGAGTAGAACAAATGTCAAAACTTAACTTAATCTTGCACCAGCCTCTTTTTTTTTTTGCATACATGACATATTTTCATCCAGACTTCTTGGCAATAATCGCAATATTGCTGTGATTACAACGTTCATATCAGTTTGATACCCATGTTTTGTAAAGATGGGTTGGGGTGTTTGAGCCAGTTGTTTATAAAAGTCAGATTATAACGGCATGGAATTACGGAATCTCATCCACGTTGGTCAGATTTCGTCTTGTTTTGTTACTGGCGATAAAGCCGGATCACCAATACTTGGATACGAAGTCGCTTTCTTTCTAAATATTTACACAATAGCATACGCTGCCAAAATGAAGTAAACTCTTCAGATTTTTAACATCCCGAGGCTAATATTCGTGTAGACTGCCCAAATTTTGTCTTGTAGTCCACGAAAGGAGTCTCTAGTGTGTTAGAGTTAAAAATAAATGCAAAAAATCTCGTGCGACTTCGGCGCCGGAATATTAAAGGATAAATTATAATAGATAAAATCTTAGAAACTTAAGGTTGAGATTGGATGATACATGATTTATAAAATCAAACAGTCTGGCAAAGGTTAATTTACAGCTATATTTATATAACTCTCTAAGGTTATGTCCATGATCACACTGAAATTAAAGTAAACGTTTTAATTAACTGAGCATCTCCAATGCTTTGATTTAGAACTCGATGATGGCCATCGTATAAAGCAGTGAAAACAGAAAATATTGTCAAGGGTATTCCGTGCGCCATTAAATTGGTTTTTCGTGTAATGTTTCATCGATTGCCGATCACGTTAGTAATTAGAAATCGTGTAAATCTTCTGTTAAAAAGTAAAAAAAAAATTTCAGTGGACGATTTGGGGAGTATCATTACAAATCTAGTATCGATTGGTTTCGATCAAACAATTAGGATAAATTTTACTAATTACGAATTTCCTATTCCTCGTTTTGTTTCTTTTCAACACAGTTGTAAAATTATTTGTAAAACAAGCGGTACGACGTAATTATGCGTAGCGAGGTGATTTAATGAACTGATTATGTTATTATTCTAGAATTGCTTGACGTCCGAACGGAACTGGAAGAACAGTTCAAAGCTGATAAAAAATACAAATCTGTAAAAGTCCAGGTATTTTTTGTACGAATTTCTAGTTATAGATTAACTTGATCAAAATAAGACGGATAGACGATAAAGAAATTTCTTTTCTGAGGACGAATTTCCACAGATATAAAACTAAAAAAAAAAAAAATCTAAATAATTCCATAGCAAACTTGAGGAAGAGAAAAAAATCTTAATCATAGCGACCGGGCAATTGGAGCGCAGACTGTCTCATTGTCTAAATAATTTACAAGAGTTATGACGACCGGGCCATGTAAATATTAAACGTTTTGACAATTCATAATTTTCTTGTCTCAATAAACGTCTCTCATTATAACAAACTACTGCATGTCGGAACGAGGGTCTCGGCGCGCACGAGCGCGGTACACCAAATGCTTGACTTCATTACAGACACGTTTAGAAATGTAAACAAGGGGTACATATGTAACGTACATATATAAACACATTAATAAGATCTAACATTGGGTATTAAGTATTTCTATTTGCCGACTACCTTCAAGTTGAAACGAAACCGCTTCATATTTCTGAGTGACAAAACACTCCATATATAGCGGGATAATAAAAATGAATAATTCAGTAGTTCGAAAAGCATTATATTCTATACGGGGACAATTACAAATTTTTAATCACAAGTACACAATTCGTATAGTATCTAGGAAAAGCAAACCATGTTTGTCTGTGTTTTATCTCATGTACATTGTCAACAATAGAGAACACATTCTCAAATTTTTGCAAAATATCAAAGGAAAACCAAGTTTGTCAAAAAAAAAACAAACAAACAAACAAAACAAAAACAACAACAAACAAACAAACAAACAAAAAAAAAAAAAAAAAAAAAAAGAGAGAGAAGTTGACATTGTCGTAGATATATGGTAAAAAGCGGACCAATTTGTACAAAATGGAGCAATTTTCTTCTGCATCTATATGACATTTATTTTTCGTAAATAGAGTACTTTTTATGATTTTTCTTTATATTCATGTAAAGCACAAAATTGGGTCATTCTAATCCCACACAGAAAGTCCATTGAATTCTGTTCTATTTGACTATTCCTTTTTTGTTTTCGAATATACGTTTACAATTTACTAAAAGGGAAAAAAAGAAGACATTATATTTTCCAAATAGAGAAAGAGAAATCATTGTACGTTTCTTATGAAATTGTGTCTAAGCAATATACATGTAAATCATAAATCACAATGATAGATTGATGATAAAGAAATCCGGGACGGACAGAATTCCCGAGAAAGGATCGTAGCGGAATCCGTATAATAAATCTGCTGAAATGAATTGATGTTTAACTGTATGATTAGGTCTCAATTTGTTTTTGTTATTTTATTGACGGCTTTTATTAAGAGAAGAAATAAATCCTTGCAACAGTCAGCGCGAGGTATTCATTTCTCTTGGTTCTGAATGAATTATAGATTTTTGAGATTTGCCAATTAATTTCTTTACTCAACAACGTACCGGAATAGGTTTGTTTTCTACATTCTCCTCAATATTCATTTAACCGCGGACCTCACAATCGGCGTAACTTGTGGCGTACCGTATAGCTTTCCAAGGACAACTTTTAATTGTTTGATTCAGTTATCAATATTTACAAAGTTAAAAATAGAAAATGAAAGAATAAAAGCCCCGCAGAAAATTTTGGTCAATAGCCTAGGGGGCGTACCCAAAGTTGGAATAATTTTGCCTCCAGTCTTGTGTAATGAAATATTTGAATTTTTCATATTATTGTAGCTGTCAGGCACGGGAATAAAATATTCTACACATTATAGAGAATTACGTTTAACGGTTATTTTGCGATAGAAATTTGAGAAAGAACCGATAACGGACCGAATAATTGTCTATAAAAATACTGAATAATTAATATGATGACAAGTGTAAAGTTATATGAATTATTAAAGGAAGCGATGATTGCTCGCTGTATGCCGTACCTTATTGATTCCACCCGACTTGGTCAAATAAACATTAATAGTTTATTACACATGAAATTTGAACCGTAAAATTAGAAAGTGGAAAGACCAAGGATCATGCAACAACGATCTTGATATCGACAAAAATTAATTGATATTTTATCTCAGCAAACAGAAAAATATGTTCTTTCGACTCTTAATTCTTGAACCTTTTTATTATATAACACAACACACACACACACACACAAAAAAAACTAACATAGAAAGAATACCCCAGGGCTACAAATACTTGACGATTGCGAAAGAAATCGTCAGTGCAACCTCAAAATCAACACATCACTGATTTTACCCACCGATCTTTTGTTAAGATACACTTTTATGTAAATATTTTGCGCATTACTGAGTAAATACCAAACGAAATTCGTTACATCATTGCTTGAGTTTGATTCCATACGCGATTATTCGTAAGTTGAAAAAAGATGAATTATACTTTTCTTGTAATTATGAATGGAAAAGAGCGAGTAACATGTTAACCCCCCCCCCCCACCCACACACACACACACACACATTTCGAAAATATGGATGTAAACTATTATGATCATACAGTTGCTCTAAAGAAACAAATAAATAAATAAAGATGTTAACCGATTAGAAGTACATTTTTGTGCTAGTATAAGGAAATGCTTTGTTGATGCAAATAGTAAAATCAAAGAGGAGTGTTGCATATGACACATTAGAATTAAAATTCAAATACGCTGTGATGACGACTTGTTAGACATCATTACTGAATATTCAAATTTTAATTTTTGTATTTGAACAGTTTCTTTTTTATCTTATATGTCATTGACAATTACTACTTTTTTCAACGGAAAGACAAATGAACAGCGCTATATGATAGACTTCGGCATCGGAAAAAGTGGAGAAAAAGCATTGCCTTCTTCAGTAAAAGGTTATATATATAATAGAAAAAACAACAACCCCAAGGTTGGGGGGGGGGGGGGGGTTACCTTGCAACCAAAAGAAGAAAAACTCTACGCGATCATTCAGAACAGAAATGGTGAAGAGCACATTTAAAAAAAAAGGTCCTTGAATATTAAGGAAATCTCCTGGTATTGCTTGACTAGATAAACCACTTGTAATAATCTAGACATAGGGGCAATTTGAAAAAAAACCTAGTATTTCTCCGATATATTTATCATTTATAAAGAAATGTTAGCTTTTAAACATTTGAATAGGAAGTAAATATGATTCTACATCTATTTTCAGGTAGAGCAGAGCAAGTATCGAGTGGAAAAGGAGGCGGTTTACGTAGTCATAGTATTCACAAAAATGAACAAAAGCCAACTCGTGTACGAACTGTTCTTAACGAGAAACAATTACATACTCTTAGAACATGTTATAATGCAAACCCAAGACCAGACGCCTTAATGAAAGAACAGTTAGTAGAAATGACAGGTCTAAGCCCGAGGGTAATCCGAGTGTGGTTCCAGAACAAGCGCTGCAAAGACAAAAAGAGAAGCATCATGATGAAACAGATTCAACAGCAACAGCAGGAAAAGGTAATGAAAACACCAAAATTTGATATTTTGTTGCGCAATTTGAGAAATTAAAATTACAGAAGGAAGCAATGAAAAAGCAACCAGGATATTAAGAAGTTTTGAATGTTTTATGATGCTTAGAAAATGATATTGGTCGAACGAAAAAGGAGAATGATAAATCCAACTTATTCAAAATATGACAAAACGGAATAAATCTTGGTTTGGAAGGTTGATAATCTTAAACGATTCAGATGCACTGGTTAAGAAACATAGACGATAATCTACACCAAATCGTATTTTGTCATATTTACAATACAAGTTTTAGTGCAAATACCACAATTCCTCTTGAATAAAAATCATAAACATATGAATTATAAAGGTACCGAATAAACTCAATGACGTTCGTTGAAGATCAAAATCATTTTGGAATTTATGATTGCATTATACATTCATGCACAGATACACTTCTTGATAAGTCATTTGAAGCTCTCTATATATGAAGCCACAAACAAAAAACACCATGAAAGATAGAGAGAAACTAGTGAGAACCTGTCATAACGATAAAGTCTTCAGAAGAAATTAAAAAATGGCTGCGTGTAAGATTAACATCACTATCTACGTTTCACATTGTGACATTTTATTACTGAAAACAAAATCATCACAAATATCATTCTCATATTCGTCCCGTCTCACTGTCTACAGCGATGATGTGTGAAGTAAAAAACACTTTCTGGATTAATGAAGAACACACGGTGAAACGGAAACGGGCTCAGTTTTTGTTCGTAAATCCGGAATATGGGCTTCATCATATAGACAGTACGTTAAAAATGAAAATAAAATTCAGCCTGCCACGGTCCTTTTTTATTTTTTCATGTCAAGTCATATAGAACCAAACAAAAATTAATGCAGACGATAAGCCGAAATAGAGAGCAATAAGCGTTTAGTACACACACCAAGTAAATTATCTAATAAATAAATAAAAGAAGCACCCCCCCCCCAAATATTAAAATAATCGCTTTATTTTGAATGAATTTCATGAAAAAAAATTATGAGGCAAAGTAATCAGCGGTTACTTACTGCTGTGTATCATGAACAAATCTTATTGGGTACATGTACAGAGATGGGAAGATCCTGTCTTGTGTCACGTGATTCTTATTTATTAATACGCGCAAAATTTTAAAATTTTGTGTATTTTTCCCGTGGCGGAAAAGCATGAAATATTTCCTGACTCTGTTTTATGATATTTACTTATACTTGAAAGTCGTATGTCACACAGAGTAATTCTAGTGCAAAACAAAGAAGTTTGTTGAACAAGCTGATTTCTCAAATTATTCCAAATTCTAATTTCCTGTATAGAGACAATTTAGTCCCTTATTTTCCCATTCCGTACGTGTCCATGTAAATTGTTTCCTGCATAGAGGGCTGAAATTGCGACGTGGTCGAAGCCTACACGACGTAATTCTAGGGGATTTCTTGCCAGACTGACACAAAAATCATCTTTTAATTTACAATAATTACAGCTTACCATTCGGTTTGAGCCCTGTGCCCTCTGCCACTGATGTCTTTTAATTGTAGTAGGATCATAATTGAGACTTTTCTAATTAAAGGGCTCGTAGTTCATATCTGAGGAATTTTTACGCCACGTCTGACGGTGATTTAACGACTGGGAAATAAAATAAAAGTCAAGCGTCAAATATTTCATTCATGTCATTTTTATTCTGACATTATGCACATGGTAGTGTTTTGAAATTTTATCGGAAGTTATTGCGCAATCGTTCTTTATTTTTTTAGTCGAAATGAAGATTTTTACGAATCAAGGATATATGACAAACGTGAGCTAAAAAAAGAAAAGATTTGCTTTTAGTTGATAGTAAAATTACACAGTAAACTGCATATTGATAGAGAAAAGAAGGGAAAGAAACAGAAAAAGAAAAGTGATACACGTATGAAATTTATTTGAACAACTGTAAACATTAAATAATGAATGCTGCTTTGAATCCATCGTCAATAGATAAATATAACTTTTAAGCCAAGATTTTTGTTCGAAACTAATAAGTGTATTTGGTTTGCTTGTGGTAGTGGTATTTGTCAGATGTAAGCTTTGTAAGCGAGTAGCCATCCAAATCTCTGTCCCATTCATGATCTGATACGTAATCGTCCGACCGCCGCACGCACCCGTCATTCCAATTTAATAAGCGTGTTTTCGCAACATTGCTCCGAGATCACGCATTCAGAACTTGAACTAATTCTGTTTAAATTTTACTCCTGATGAGCGCATGTTGCCAGTTAATTTCCTCTTATTTCAACAGCTTTTGATTCGCTCAAGTCCCCCTTATTCCGTTTCTTGCGGAAATTAAGAAATTCCCCAATTAGATTATCTCTTTTCTCTCGCTTAATTATTTCCAAATTGTTCATAGGTTTGACTGCGACGTTTTCTGACGTTCTGATTCCTAGATTGGATGGGACAAAACGAAGTAATATATTTGTTGTCAGTATTTTGTTAATTAAATCATGAATTGCGTGATGACTTTCTATGGTCGGAGATAATTACAACTTAATAAATCGTACTGTGTGAATATTGACGATTGATTGGCCTTTGTATATCGTTACAGTATGGTCTGCACCATCAAAAGACAGATCTAAATGATTTGGAGTCAAGCACTGTGGGGTAGTCATGCAATAGAATCTAATCAGATAAAAAACATACAACTTTGAAAATGAAGCAACATCGCAATATAACTGATACTGTCACTCCATGGATCCAAATATTCAATCTTGCTGAAAGATCCAACGTGGTTAAAAGAGTTGCATACACACAAGAATATAAACCAAATTTGAAAATAAGAATTGTGGACTGAATTTACGTGCATGATGAATATGGGGTTCCTGATTAGAATTCCTCTTGTTTTTACATAAGAAATGCTCCTCTGAACATTAGTAGAGGTTATAGATGAGATGTGATTGACTTCAGATGAGAGAAAAGCTAAGTTGTAAATATACTTGCTGAAAAATGGATAAGGGATTCCATGTTATTGTAGTGTTACGTCAATATGTATACAAATATACGGGCATGTGGTGGGGGGATGTGGCCCCCCGGCAACGAAATGTTGATACCAAATGATAGGCTGGCGTCTGGGCGATAAAACCCACAAGATTCCTGCTAATAGAACAAAGACAAGGCGAAAGGCGTATTTATTATTTTGTTTAATGTATTTCTCCTCACTTAGAATTATCCCAAAGAAAAAGGTGCCAGGGTGTTAGAATTCAGAAATGACAAAATATTTTAGCACGCATAACGCACATGTCACACGATCCAACGTATTGCACTTTTCTTCATATATAGAACACAAAGTAATTTGATGCACTCATTACTTTGAATTTTTGATAAGGTGTCTTTATGCCTCATGTTTCATTACAATAAACTTTGATTTCATGCGTTTATAGTTATCATACTATTATTTTCCGTCTAATACGCCATTGATGGCATGAATGCTCGATGTCTCACACATTCAGTCTTTATGATACATGGGGGAATTTGGACACAAGGACCAAATTAATAATTCACCAATTAGAATATGAATTTTAGATTATCTTCCACTAATATCGATTTGTCCTTAGAGGGAATGCGAATTTCCTAATAAATCAAACTTTGATGATGTACGGGAGATGGTAGTGATATTGACAGGAATATTTTGTTTTCAAATATTTGGACAGACATTGTGATCATTTTCCTGCGACTTAAAAGTGTACACTTTACAAGATTTTGTGAAACTGAGTGATATATAGATACATACATATTGTATATAAATGTGTACATGTAGAGAGAAAGACGGTTTGAGATTAATTTCCTATTTTGTTCAATTTTCAAATGAGTTTCAATATATCGAAAGAACTTCATGTAATTTTGGAATGGTCATAACCCCTGTATGACGGTTTTGATTCTATTGCTCGATTTATTAACATTCTTCACTACTGCCAGTATATTTTTTTATTCGAATAGTTCTACATATATCTAGAAAGTTAATAGAAAATGAAATTCCACCGACATTATAGAATAAGTGTTTTATTTTGTGTGTTTGTGCTGAAATAAATTACAACAAAGCTGATGCATATATTTTAATATAGGTTAGTACCGAGCGACATAGGCTTCATTTTATGAATGAGAAAATGTTTACTATTCTTATTTGATTGTCAGTTTGCAAAATACTGTAGTTACTTATGTGAATTTCAGCATGTCAAAGGGAAAGGTTAACAAGCAGAAAAAAAGGATTAAAAAATCAGAATATATACATGTACTTCTCATATATGCTTCTGTTTTCTTACAGAATGGAGGTCGGCTTCATGGTCCTCTACAAGGCGTTCCAATGGTAGCGTCCAGTCCTGTACGTCATGAGAGTCCCATGCAGGCGAATGCTGTAGAAGTTCAGAGTTACCAACCTCCATGGAAGGCCCTTAGTGACTTCGCCATGCAAAGTGAATTAGAACACCCGCCTTTCCAGCAATTGGTGAGCAGTTTTGTGTGTGACGTCAGTCATGACGACGACGATGACGATCATGTCGTCTGCTATGATCAGTGCTGATAGGTCAACAACATATTTCTTGCTAGTGGGCAATAACGGTAATCGCACTTTCATTTTCGCTTTTTCTAGTTGTTGCTATGCAGTTTATTAAGTTTTGCTTGCCAATGTTTCCGTTATATACCCCGTTTTATAAACCAAAATTACAACTATCGATATCACTAATGATTCATGGGATATTTACCTTGGTTGCATGATGAAGTTGATTTATACACCACCATTGTTTTCTATATTTCATTTTCCACTGCATAGCACACTGACAAAGCGAGGATGTACTCACGAGATGTGAGACAGCTTCAGTCTCGTCTGTGCGAGTAGATTGCCTAGCATTATGTTGTCTCCTTTAGTATGTTGTTGATGTTGTTCGTACTTTATATTTTTGTTTATAAGTTTATAATAAAGTTAAAATACATTAACGAATTTCAAAAGATCTACTATAATATACTAAATGTCATTCATAGAGCATGACGAATTTCAAGTGTCTAAAATATCTTTAAGTTTAGGTTTGTATTTGAAATGTTTTCTGTTTTCAGATGAATTCATTTGATACCATGGATTCAGATGACACATCTCCATATCCAAATGAAATTTACAGCGACGGATACGGAAGTGCGTGGATAAGTGGAGAAATGCATGATGGGAATATATCAGACTCTGAATGTGGGGAATCCCCGTCCGAAATGTCCAGTCCTTTAAGTCAATGACGTGAATTTTAACACTCAATTTCCTAGAACATTACAAACTGGAGGTTTGATTCTCATATCAGGGAGCCGTAAAATGAACGTTAAGCACAATCCTGACTCATCTTTGTCTTTTGCATTATTGCGCATGTTCAAATTTCATTTCCTGTGTAACATACCAGATGATTGCAGTTTTAAGGTATATATGTTGTGAATGACGTAAATGTGACTGTATCCGTATTTTTCCTACATGGTGTAAATAGCTCGGTGTTCACGATCTGTAAATTATTCTGAAACAAAAACACTAAAACTTGAAATATTCTTCATTAATTTTCGTTATTTCGAAAAATCTTTTGTATTGTAAATTGTTGTCATTAGTTTATGTTTTTATCAAAGAATGAATTCCTGATTTTTTAATATACGAATGTTAACAATTCTGAAAGAAAGAATCTGTGGACATTCTTTCATATCTGCTCATTCTATTTTCTCTTCTATTCCTTTCGTTTTCTGTTCTATATTTTTGTTTGTCTGGACATAAGGTCCATGATATATTACATATAATTCAGAGGTCTATTTATTATTTATTTATTATTAAATACTTGCAAGCATACATAGATTTGTCTTTTATTTGAAATTAGACAGTTTTTGAAATGCCGTAGCTAAAAAATGTACTTCCTGAATGAATACTACATGAGATGGATCATGCTTATGAATGAAAGGTTTAGTAACTTTGTATTTAAAATGAATCCGAAAGAGAGACACGTCTAAACCGGCGTACTGTACATGTTTCTAAAGGAGTCGACAAGAATTGATTGTTTTCTTACACATTTAAAGTAGGACAGTGCGGATTTGCAGGAAGATTCATAAATTCGAGAGCTCGACACACTATGATGGATATTAGAATCTATTGAAGAATTATTGATTTTGCGAATTTCATTTTCCTGGTTTTCAGATTCAGTATCGATTCTGAAAACATCTTATACAAATATTCCATGATGTATAACTATCGTTGACCATAGGTCAATTTTTTAAATAAACAGTGCCAGAGATTTATTGGGAAAATGATCTACGAGAAGATCGGAATTGTCTGTGCCGTTATTGGTTTCAACAACCGTTAACGCCCTGTCTTGTAATCATCTTTTCTGGTAATTGACAAAATTTACATAGTACATTCAAATCCACTTTCCCACCAAGACAAGGGTATTTAGCACCGTCTATATAATTAACGAATAAACTTTCCTTGATTGGTGATCCATTAGTTCTGTACTCCTCGTACATTTGTATCTGAGGTCAGAAGGCTCCACATTCAGCTTGTTATACTACCAGTACTTTAATGACATGCATTTTCAATTTATGTACTGCAAAGAAGAAGGAGAAAACCAAAACAAAACCTATATAAAACAAAAACAAAACATGCATCTGTCTTACAAGCGAAAGATTTAAAAAAAAAGTTTGTATCAATATCAAATATATCAGGATTCTTTTTATTAATATTCTACTGTCAATTCTGAATATTGTGTAAAATTCTATTGCTGTTTTATAATCGAACAGGAAAGCATGCAGAAATATTTTACTTTCAATCTAGAAAAAAAAAAAAAAAAAAAGAAAAAAAAAAAAAAAAAAAAAAAAGAAAAGACTGTTCTTTAAAAGCCAGCAATTTATTTTAGTGTTTCATATTTTACAGACCACACAGATCAAGAATAGAATATAAACACACACATTTTAGAACTAATAAAGGATAAAATGTTCTTCCGTTCTATTGCATACATAGCTTGTTCACTTAAAAAAATAATACTTCTTCATCGAACAAAAATTTCTTCCCTCCGAAAAATACTATATTGATATCATAAATTCAAATTATTTTTTTGAGAACAGGATGTTTTTTTTTTTGGATCATCTGATATACGTCAAACCAAGATATATCTGTGAGCGTTTACCATTTACTATTGAATCAATCATTGGTCTTGCTGTAAAACCTACAGTTTACTGAATGTATTAAAAACTACAGAAATTCAGTATTCTTGTAAAACTATCGTAGGGGCATTCAGAAAATTGACGTGTGGTGGTTCTGTTCTCTTTTTGATGGTTTTTTTTTTCACACTGACATATTTCTGAATATTCTTTATTTCTTACATAGTTTGCATCACAACAATACTAGTATATAAAATAATTCATAAGGAAATATTAAATCCAAACAAACATTTCTAGTGTAGGCTGATATAAACTTGTTTCTCTCATTTTCTTCACAATGCAAGTATTGTCTTAGAACCTTGTAACGAAGTCATGTATGCCACATCAAGATACAAAAACTTCTCTGAAACAATAAAACACTTGGTAAATGTCAACGTTTTCTCCATGTTGTAGCCGTCATGTTCAGCAGACGACAGGGGAAAAGACGCGGGAAAAATCATACTGAAACAAATCTGAGACACGAATTCCTTCCCTTACTAGTCAGCCCTCATGTTGTCAAATTCATTTCATATGAAATTTAATGAGGTGTAAACATTCGGAAACTATGTTCAACACTACATCATGTCGACCTGATGCCTAATTTTTATTTCTAGATTTAGAACAGGGGCTCGTAAATTCTGTTGTTTTGTGATTTCACTGGCGCATTTTTCTTGACTTGATTTATGTATTATCAGAAGAGAACAAAAAGTAAATAACAATGAATCACGAAAGACATTTTTTGCTTTGTGCACATCGTAATATAAAGTTAACATTTTAAAAAATAACCCCAGAAATCATCTATATCAGTAGTACAACAATGCTGAACATATATTGTAAACGTAAGTAATAATAAGTCATGATAAATAAATAAATAAATAAATAAATAAATAAATAAATGAATAAATAAATAAATAAATAAATAAATAACAAATTCAATGAGTTACTTAAAAAAAAGGATTGATTTATCAATTATTGAAAAAAAGTTTATCTGTCCAAAAGTAATGAGACTCAATGCATTGCCAAACAAAACAACTTGAATTTCCTCCAGAAAGTTTGATCTTTGTTGGCGTCAATCGACTGATTAGGAAGCTTTTATTATTTTTATTTTTTGTCATCCAACACGATTTAATCTCACGCCACCATTAGACAATGTCATTTTGCAGAGTCGTTTTGCTTTTATGTGAAATTCTAGAACTTAGAAGCTTTTGTGGTGCCATGTAAGGAATTATCGACGAGGAAGCCAGTGCCTTTGTGACACGATCAAATAGAAATCCAATCCTCTGCATCGTCCCTGAAATAATATACCTTCATTAAATGATTTCAAATTAATAAAACAATTGCCACAGTGCTCTCATTCGCATTCCTATTGGTGGAAAATGAAATACAAATAATGCGAGCTAATTTGCCTGTTCTTTGAAATTTGCCGTGAACAGTGTCTGGAAGTTTTTGGGGTCACGAATGCTAGAGCTGCGTTTCGTATATAACTAATTGGAAGAGGAAGGAAAGATAAAATTTCGAACAAATGGCAAAAGGAAGAATGAAAATAAAAGTTAATACCAGAAACCTATAGTCTACTAAAAGTACCGGTATATCGCAACAGTAGCTTGAATCCCTTTGATATATATACAACGTCTACACAGAAATGTTTAAATATCCCGTTTACCTGTTAAAGTACCACTATGCAAATGTTGAATTTAGTCAAAAATTTGTTCCGATACAATTTTGTATTTGATCAATAAATTGACATATGCGTTGACGAATAGATACTAGGGCGTTAGAGTAAATCTGGTTAAAACCCTGTGTTAACGCTATGGATAGGAATTTAATATCAGGGTAAACAAATGTCGAGCGTGGCCACAACTAAAGATTTATAGATTCAAATATCTTTATGACATACTCCAATACTTTCGAAATTAAAAAATTCACTAATGATAAAAATGTTGCATCAATCTGAAGTTTTGTTTTTATGAGAATAATAAAACATATAAAAGGTGAAGAAATGAATTCACATGCCAGTATCTTGACATATCATGTATTTCTTCACAAGAAGTCTTTGATTAAAGCTGAAATGAAAATAACACGTAACAAAATAAAGACGGGGTGTACACAAATAGGTAAGTTTACTTTTGCCGACCAATGAAGCTTAAAGCGACACATCTACATCTGATATCAAAATAAATCTGGAGTAATAATGTATATGAACAAAAAATGCTATCATAACAATAAGCGGTAGTAACATCAATGACACACCCCTTTCAATTATAAAAAAAGACCCAGATCTGCTGCAGGAACAGAAATAATGTCGAAGGGTTCCAACTCTATACCTACTTGAAGAAAATTCCAAAACAATTTCCGTGCACCAGACATGTGTTTCGAATATCAAATTCTCATCAGTGATGCTTCCAGCGGAGCCATCAAATATAATTTCAGTAGCGCCCTCTTTAATTTTTTTAAGTTAGATTTGTACATTTACATTACGGAGAGTGCGCGGCCCCAGATTTCCTGTAGGGATTTCCTGTAGAGTCGATTCAGTAACATATCCAAATAAAACCTATGTTCAAAATAGAATTGGAGGGATGGTGCTAAGATGTTAAAGTAGTAGCGATGTCTAACAGTAACTCCAACAGCAGCAGATTCAGGAGAAATTCTGTCAGTTATCTGTCAGAACACCAATAGCACCATCAATTACAGTACCAACAGGCGCAGCAGTAGTAACTGATGTATGGAATAAAATCTACAAGAAAACAATTGGTATTTGACCTTGCACCGAAATCACATAATAATTTAAATTTTTCAAATATGTAAAACATCTCGTAATAGAACAAACTTTCAGAAATCATGTTATATAAGGTGTATAATGTTGTTGTTGTTGTTGTTGGTGCTGCTGTCTCTGCTTCTGTTGTTAATGCTGCTCATGTTCTTGTTGTTTTGATAACAATTACTTCTGTATATGCTGCTGCTTCTCGTGTTACTGCTGCCTACCCTGCAGATGCTGATATTGATGTTGCAAAGTGTTTTTTTTTACAGTGGCTGCTGCAACAGAGGCTGATATTGCTGCTATAATAATGATAATATGTCCTTTGATTGTGATTAGGATGCTGTCTTTTATAGTATACATAGACTTCAAAGTTTTGCAGATCTTCGATTTTTGTTTTGAAACCATTACTTTATTTCTTTACTAATTATGATGGAGTCTTCTAAAAATAACCTGCTACTACATGTATTCTTATCATATATGATGCATTCGAAATAAACGTCGGTTCTCGCATTGATTATAAGTATTACAAACCTATATTTGATCCAGAGTGAGAAGAGGGTTTTTCTTTAATCGACCCAAAGGGGAGGGTACCAGAGAGGTTTCCCACTATTGTAGGTAGAGTAGGATGAATATCTTACGCATTTGATCCTTTTAATTTAGTTTATTATGTCACCATAAGAGGCAGGTGGTGAAATCCCCGAAGAAAGATACGAATTTCTGAACGTTCCAGTCCTAGGCTTTGATGAGTTTAAGTCCTAGGGTAAGGGTTAACCGAAGTCCTAGGATAAGAATAAGTCTAAGTCCTAAGTATAAATTCTAGGGTTACGGTTTGCCTAAGTCCTAGGGTTAGGGTTAGTCTAAGTCCTAGAGTTAGGGTTAGCCTAAGTCCTCGGGTTAGGGTTTGCCAAAGTTCTAGGGTTAGGATAAGTCATAGTCATAGGGTTAGTGTTAGTCCTAAAGTTAGGTTTAGCCAAAGTCCTAAGGTAAGGGTTAGCCAGAGTCTTAGGGTTAGGTGTGGCATACGTCCTAGGATTAGGGTTAGCCTAAGTCCTCGGGTTAGGGTTTGCCAAAGTTCTAGGGTTAGGATAAGTCATAGTCATAGGGTTAGTGTTAGTCCTAGAGTTAGGTTTAGCCAAAGTCCTAAGGTAAGGGTTAGCCAGAGTCTTAGGGTTAGGTGTGACATACGTCCTAGGATTAGGGTTAGCCTAAGTCCTAGGAGTAGGGTTGGTCTAAGTCCTAGGGTAAGGGTTAACCGAAGTCTTAGGATAAGAATAAGTCTAAGTCCTAAGTATAAATTCTAGGGTTACGGTTTGCCTAAGTCCTACCGTTAGGGTTAGTCTAAGTCCGCGAGTTAGGGTTAGCCTAAGTCCTCGGGTTAGGGTTTGCCAAAGTTCTAGGGTTAGGATAAGCCTGTCTTAGGGTTAGGGTAAGTCTAAGTCTTAGGGTTAGGGTTAGCCTATGTCCTAGGAATAGGGTTGGTCTAAGTCCTAGGTTTACTTAACCTAAGTCTAAGGGTTAGGGTCAGTCTAAGTCTTAGGATTAGGGTTAGCCTAAGCCCTTAGGTAAGGATTAGTTTAGTCCTAGGTTTAGGGTTAGCCTAAGTTTATAGGATAAGGAAAAGCCTAAGTCCCTTTGACTTTGGCTAAGTCTAACTCTGGGACTTAGGCCAACCCTTAACTTAGGATTCAGACTTAACCTACCCCTTAAACTTAGACTGACCCTAACCCTAGGACATAGAATAACCCTAACCATAGAACTTTGACGGACCCTTAATATAGAATAACCCTAACCATAGAACTTTGACCCAAACCATAGAACTTAGGCTAACCCAAACCATAGAACTTTGACCCAAACCATAGAACTTTGACTGACCCTAGCCATAGAACTTTGACTGACCCTAACCATAGAACTTTGACTGACCCTAACTATAAAATTTTGACTGACCCTAACCATATAACTTTGACTGACCCTAACCATAGAACTTTGACTGACCCTAACCATAGAACTTTGACTGACCCTAACTATAGAACTTTGACTGACCCTTACCATAGAACTTAGGCTAACCCAAACCCTTGTTATTACAGCATACGATTCGATGGCCTCTTACTGCTGTTCCTGTAATTGCTATTGGAGGCTGGTATTCCTGCTTTATAAATGAATTCATTTTTTGGTGGGTATGTCCATTGATTGTGATTAGGGTTGTGCGTTTGTCTTTCACTCAGTAATAATAAGTAGCAGAATTGTATACAGCCAATCGTGCCTCACATGAAATTCATATGAAATGAGCATCATGTAAATTTCACATGAAAGTTCATGTTAAATTCATATAAATTTCACATAAAATCTATGTGAAAAATATTTCACATGAATTTCACATAAATTTCCTTCACATGAATTTCACATGAATTTTTCTAAGTGACCTTCAGAGGAAACGGAATTCACATAACATCCATGTAAAAATCTTCACATGAATTTTATGTGAAAAATTTCATGTAAATTTCATGTTCGTGCTCATTTCACATAAATTTTATGTGAAGTTCATGTAAAGTTCATGTAAATTTCACATGAATATCATATGAGGCACAATTGGCTGTGTAGCTCCCCTGACCGAGGAAACTTCTTATTTTAGATTTCTTTATTACTGTCTTGTTTCCTCATGCTGATTTTTGACCCCATACAATTTATTCACATGAAATTCTTTTTTTTCCACAAGCGGTTTCTCTTGCATATGATAAATGCAAAGATATTTGCAATGATAGCGATGCATTCAGTCAATATATTTCAAGCGAATCTTCTATTGAAAGAATACATTGTCCGTGGCAAGCGCGTTTCTGTTCTCATCGACCCTGCAATGTCATCGACCCTGATCAGAAGCCAATTTCAGAAAAATAATAGAGCTAGATTTTCTGCAAATTTCTGCATGTGAGGTCAAAAAATCACTCAAAAGCATTCAAAGAACTCCCTTTTACTTTACTCAAAACGAAACTCTGATGTCTATTTCGAATGCATGAAATATACATACATGTATGCATGTATCCAATTATCAGGGTACATATTTTCCAACGGCTTTATTGTAATATACGGAGAAACATAGATAATGGTTTTCAAAACATAAAAATCGAAATCTGCAAAAAAGATGAAGACTATATACGACTGAAGTTAATTCTAATTAGTTAAGGTCTTTTCTTTGATTTTATTTTCAATAAAAGGATGAATTTACCAATTTTGTAAGAGCTTCATTGTCGATGTAATAAGTAAAAGAAACAAAGATTCAACATTGTGTTGGATCACTAATGAACTTAAAAGCACGTCACAGCTAAGTTTCATTGTTTTCTACACTTTATATTTTGCAGCTTATAAATATTCATGCAACTCTTGATAACTTAAAAGCATAAAGAAGTTTTTAAGTTCCCATGAAATTTCCATGAAAGCCTTTTTCAGTTTGTATGCTTTCATTAAATTAAGTTGCCTTTGAGGACTTATGAAATATTCAGGAATCGAAATAAATTTTCCTACAAAATGCTCTATGAAATAAAGCAACTCAGGGTCAAAAATAACCTATTTTCCACATTTTATGAGATCGAGTGAATTAATTTTATTTTTGCGAGAGAATAAATGATTGACTTAAGATGGAAATAGGAGTGGTGAAAGAAAATTAAAATGAATTTTTCATTATCTTAACTTTTATGGAAATGGAAACAAAGCCGTGAAAAGAATGATAAAGATATCTTTAGAATAAATCATTCAGTATTCGATCATAATGCTTAGTTGCTGTAAGAGCTGTCAAAATCACCACAAACGATGATAAAAGGTCCGAAACGTGTATGTCTGGTGCATTGAATTTGGTTTATTTAGATTACAGTTGACTTCGGGTAAACGCTGAAACTTGGGATTGTCGAACGTTCAGTGACTGTATTTTTTCTGCATAATAATAGACAATTACTATATTCTATTGATACTAAAACATGCATGTATATAACAAAATAATTTATCAATGCCTCTTCTTCAGTACATATTCATTCCATTGTATATAGGTGTATATAGTCTCAGACTGAGAGATGAAAATCAGAATCATACCTAGAGCATAAATCTGTCCATTTATCTAACTATAGATAATTCATTACGGCTGACTGTGGGAGGTGGAAAAGAAAAACACGAAGCAAAGGAAAAGTAATAATACAACACAGAGATCTAAGTATATTATGCAAGAGGATATACATATGGATTCTAAATTATCCCTATTTATTCAGATCTAGACAGGCGATTACTGCGTTTTCTAGAATTTTGGAACTCCCCCCCCCCTTTTTTTTAAAATGTCTATTCTAATTTTTCCACAATTTTAGAACTTATGTTAACCCTAACCCTAGAACTTAGACTAAACTTAGGACTTAGGTTAACTCTAATCCTACGATAGGTATAACTTAGGACTTAGGCTAGCCCTAACCCAAAGACTTAGGTTAACCTTAATCCTTTGACTTAGACTAACCCTAATTGTAACACAAGGACTTAGGCTAACCCTAAAGCTAAGACTCAAGTTAACCCTAATCCTACGACTTAGACTAACCCTAATCGTAACAAAAGGACTTAAGGTAACCCTAAAGCTAGGACTTAGGTTAACCCTAATCCTACGACTTAGGCTAACCCTTATTGTAACACAAGGACTTAGGCTAGCCCTAAAACTAGGACTTAGGTTAACCCTAATCCTACGACTTAGACTTGCCCTAATTGTAACAAAAGGACTTAAGGTAACCCTAAAGCTAGGACTTAGGTTAACCCTAATCCTACGACTTAGGCTTACCCTTATTGTAACACAAGGACTTAAAGGCTAACCCTAAAGCTAGGACTTAGGTTAACCCTAATCCTACGACTTAGACTAACCCTAATTGTTACTCAAGGACTTAGGTAACCATAAAGCTAGGACTTAGGTTAACACTAATCCTACGACGTAGACTAACCCTAATTGTTACTCAAGGACTTAAGGTAACCCTAAAGCTATGACTTAGGTTAACCCTAATCCTACGACATAAACTTACCCTAATTGTAACATAAGGACATAGGCTAATCCTAGAGCTAGGACTTACACTAATTCTAATTGAAACACAAGGACTAATGCTTACCCTAATGCTAGAATTTAGGCTAACCCTTATCCTAGGACTTAGACTAACCCTAACCGTAACACAAAGACTTAGGCTTACCCTAACTCCTAGACTTAGAAAAGATAACCATAACACTAATATGCTGTAATGGCCTCTTTTCTTAATGCTGCTCGTGATGATGGTGCAATCGATGCTGCTTTTGGGGACTGGTAAAAGGACTCCTTTTCTGGTGTAACGTGTCCATTGATTGTGATTAGGATTTTCTATTTGATTTTCACTCGGTCATTCGTACAAGCTTCTCTGCTGTTTCCAAGCAAATGTGTAGCTCAGCTGACAGACGAGAATTTTATTCTTTTTAAATTTCTTAATTTGTTTTGTTTTTCGTCTTCATGCATATAAATTTGACCCGATGGAATATCCTTTTGCATGCACAAATTGTTCAACTTTTATATTGTGAATGTTATCTCATGATAAAAAGTAAAAAGCTACAACTGCTCTCTGAATGTTTGCCATGCAGGTGAGATAATAACCTGTTTTCTTGGTAAGAAATATTCCCGTAGGAATTTCCTACACTTTTAGTTTGGGTTATATTATGTTTATTTCTGTAATTTTCTTGTATTCTAGTGATGTTCCGTGTGTTTTGTTGTGATACTTTTCCTATACGTGATTATTTCTGTAATTGTAGTTTCGTATGTTCCATGTGCTTTGTTGTAATGCTGTTCCTATATGCGTTTGTTTCTGTAATTGTCTTGTATTTTCGTATGTTCCATGTGCTTTGTTGTAATGCTGTTCCTATATGCGTTTGTTTCTGTAATTGTCTTGTATTTTCGTATGTTCCATGTGCTTTGTTGTAATGCTGTTCCTATATGCGTTTGTTTATGTAATTGTCTTGTATTTTCGTATGTTCCATGTGCTTTGTTGTAATGCTGTTCCTATATGCGTTTGTTTCTGTAATTGTCTTGTATTTTCGTATGTTCCATGTGCTTTGTTGTAATGCTGTTCCTATATGCGTTTGTTTCTGTAATTGTCTTGTATTTTCGTATGTTCCATGTGCTTTGTTGTAATGCTGTTCCTATATGCGTTTGTTTATGTAATTGTCTTGTATTTTCATATGTTCCATGTGCTTTGTTGTAATGCTGTTCCTATATGCGTTTGTTTCTCTAATTGTCTTGTATTTTCGTAAGTTCCATGTGTTTTGTTGTAATGCTGTTCCTATATGCGTTTGTTTCTGTAATTGTCTTGTATATTCGTATGTTCCATGTGCTTTGTTGTAATGCTGTTCCTAAAGACGTGTTTAGTACAATAAAATTGGTACTATAGAACATATAATTCAATATTGATAATTGTATAATGCTTCTATGTGGTTAATTAGTATGTGTTTTTGACTATTCTTTATTGAAATTTTCACTTAGCTGCATGTGTTTGGTCAGAGTCTATATTAGCAGTCCTATGTATGAATTACACTGTTGTAATTCTTTATTCAACAAAGTATCTTTTATGCCGTTGTTCATAGTGATCTGTCAAAATTGCATGTTATGCTTTATGTTTTACCATGTTGTGCTTTGTGTTTAACCATGTTGTGTTTTATGTTTAACCATGTTGTGCCTTATGTTTATCAATGTTGTGTTCTATGTTTAACCATGTTGTGCCTTATGTTTAATCATGTTATGCTTTATGTTTAATCATGTTGTGCTTTATGTTTAACCATGTTGTGCTTTATGTTTAACCATGTTGTGCTTTATGTTTAACCATGTTGTGCTTTATGTTTAACCATGTTATGCTTTATGTTTGACTATGTTGTGCTTTATGTTTAACCATGTTATGCTTTATGTTTAACCATGTTATGCTTTATGTTTGACTATGTTGTGCTTTATGTTTAACCATGTTATGCTTTATGTTTAACTATGTTGTGCTTTATGTTTAACTATGTTGTGCTTTATGTTTAACCATGTTATGCTTTATGTTTAACCATGTTATGCTTTATGTTTAACCATGTTATGCTTTATGTTTAACCATGTTATGCTTTATGTTTAACCATGTTATGCTTTATGTTTAACCATGTTATGCTTTATGTTTAACCATGTTATGCTTTATGTTTGACTATGTTGTGCTTTATGTTTAACCATGTTGTTTACTGAATTACCTATTACTTGGCTGTTGCTTAATTTTTCGGCTCTTTTTGGTGATGATTCGATTCGTGTTTGTTACACACATTTCACTTTATTATTTCTTTTTAAATATTTTATGCTTGTTTTTTATTATTATGTTCTATATGCTTCTATTCGTTTAGCCGAGTCTTTTCGATTAAACTTTGTTGCATTGTGCTTGAATCGTCGAGATTACGATCGCCTTGTAGTGTTTTGTTGAGTATATTTTTGGTTCTTGTTTCGTCATTTTTTTTCATATCATCAATTTTATTTTTACTTCATATCTGTATATGCTTAATGTGCTATGTTGTATGAATTTATGACTCGATGTATTTGAATAATTTTAAAAATAATGTTTAACACATTGGATGAATCTTAACTTTTTTCAGAAATGTTAAAGCTTTATGATGGACTTTTCTTCATTCGGGACTTCTCTTCTTAACGCCGTACATGATTGTATTTTTACATAATGACAGACTTTAAATTAAGCATATCTTTAAGCCGATTGTTTCCCCCCGTCGCTTGGGTTAAGGATTCTCCACGCTGCACCTTTACAACCTTCATTTTTTGTGAACAATTAAACAGAGGATTTAAAATTTAGAAGTTGACACTCCGTAAATGAGGCTGAAATTTAATCCTCTTTTCTAAGATGTATTTCTTTGAAGTGGAGAGATAATCTGAGATGTGTTTTTATTGTAATGGGGCATTTCTTTCATGAGACAGCTGAGCTGTAGAATAAACTGGAGAAGGCCATAACAACTTAATCCAGACGTTTCAGCCTCCGAATTCAACAGTTCATTACTTGTGTAATTACCTCATCTAAAGATTTGATTTTACATTCTAAATGCGCGCATCACAATGTAGCTAGATTTCAAAGCTTTTAATGCATGAACTCGTGTGTTACTTAAGAGGATTATAACTAATGTAAAATAACAAAGCCGTGGATGCGTATGCAACTTTAAGAATTCATAACTTCAGTCATTATGAGATAGTTATTCAAGATTGAGCGAAAGAGATGTTTTTAGTTAAAATTACATTTTTTTTTGGTTAAGATGCAACAAGATCTCGTCCCGTTGATTGCGACTTCTAAGAGGTTCAAATTAGTAGCAATGTGCAAAGCAAAATGTTCTCGACAAATAGACAATGTAGAAAGGAGAAAAAATGTTATGCAATTAGGACTTTACGTTGTCACTTTCAAACGAAAATGAAGCGGCAAAATATTGGAAAGTCCATGAGCATCTTTTCTACAAACATGTGTAAAGACCACTTCTTTCATAGAAAATAAATTGATGAGTTTTTGATTGAAAAAAAGGAAAGAAAAACACAAATACTTGTATATATTATTGCATGTTTTATAAACAAGTATTGTTGATAGAATTGCGTACAGTTTGATAGATAAAAATAAATAAGTGAAAAGGGGGTAGACATATCTTTTTATTTAAATCGGTATCTGTGCACGAATTTCTTCTTTTTTACTATCAAAATCTCCATGCCCATATTTGTCCTCCACTAGCAAGGCCGAAGGGAACCATAAGTTTCCTCTCGCTTTGATCGTCTGTCCGTTTTTTTCTTTTTCTTCAGTTTTCCGGACTTCTTCCTGCAATGGATATGAATATTGAGACAAATTTTGACTGAGAGCTTTGTTTTATATTGGTAAGGAGTGAATTGAAGGCTTGGTCATTATTTATTTATTTTTGGACAGTTTTTACCACCGACAGTGGATTTTGCATTGCTTGCAGTACAGCTATAATCTTTTGTTTTTTTTAAATTATATACAAAATGATGCAAATAATCCCACTGTAGCCCTACCAATAAATGTAAGTAGGTAAAATATTGTTAATGAGCAAAAAGAATACGAGTGGCCATTGTGGTTTGAATTGTGTACAACTCTGGCAAGAAAAACACAAAGGAATCTTAATCCCTTTCTTATATTTGCCCATGGTCAATCTTACGGTTTGCAGTTCTCTGAGGTCCGTCAATATTTAGATATTATACGTTCTGAAGAAGAAAATAAATCAAAATATTCATGCAATACACACACAGAATTCCAACACTTGAAATAGTTTGATTAAATACAGACAAAGTTCGGCAGATTTAAACCGGGAATCTCTTACAATTATTTTTTGAACAGAAGTTTAATAACGAGAGATTAATATATTTCTATCAAAGCAAATCTTTTGATTATTTTAATGCAGTACAATGAAGTCTTTGCCGACAGCAAGGCGTTTGTACCGGGACTGGACGACGTAAATCGGACAATGGTTGCCCATTGATTTAAACACCTGTATTTTTGTTACAACTTAGACCTATGTTGACATTACGGGTCTGTCAAGCTAACCGTAGGGTTGTATTTGGACTAGGGCTTACTCTTGCCTTTAAACCGTCTGGTCCATTTGCAAACTTTGCCACGAGAAGCCTATATACTGTAAATATTTCTGTTTTCTTTTCCTTACAGGACAAGCATACAAGACGAGAATCATATATCCCAATTCTTCCACAGCTAATGGCGTGTGTAGATGTTTTTATTTGGTATCTTGCGTTGCATGCGGCCGAATCCCATTATTCTTTCTGCATTTCCGGAGGAAAAGATTTACATTCTTTTACAAGGAAAGATAATTTTCAATGCCAAGAAGCCTCATCATGCTTAAACATGTTTGTCAATTTTAAACAGTCTATCGAATGAATTTGAAATATGCCTAAGACAATTTTCCTTATGGCTTATGATTATTTACGTCAACTAGTGTATACACCAAAATCATATTGGATCCATTTACTTTATGCAGAATTTTACACAGAAATAGTACGAATTTATTCCTTTCAGATTGTATATGATTGTCAATATAAAATATTCTTTCTGCATACATATATACATTGCATTTTCCCCTTTGAACCATCTATCTTTAAACTTTTTAAAAAAGATATTCCCTGAACAATAATGAAATATCATGAAAACCGAGAGGGGATGAAAAAATTAATCTTGAATTTTCTCTATCTAATCAAGGTTGATATGAATACAAACAAAGCAAATAACCTTTTTTTTTTAAATTTTGATATCAATCTATTTATTCATTCTTTTGAGATTTTTTATTCGGATGAAGAAGATGAAATTTTGATTTCAGTTTGGAATATCATTCTAATTAACAAAACTATTTTGTGCACTTGTTTTTCTTCATCAAATTATATTTTTCTATTTCGTTACATTGAAAATGTATATTTTTCTATTTCGTTACATTGAAAATTGTAGCATTACATATTTACTCTGCGTTGTTTTTAGAAATCCCCAGGGTGTTTAGAAAGAACATAAGTTTTTTTCTTAAAAAGATTTAAACACATGCAAAGCAGATCTCTGTTTTTTTTTATTACAAAATCTCCATGGAAAAACAATAAAAGATGATAAAAACATATAGAAAAAAAGAAACAGCAGGATGCAAAATTGACCCCCCCCCCAAAAAAAAAACCCCGAATAAATTGATTAAATGAAAAACCAAATCAACAAATGAAAATTAAAAAAAAATGAAACACACACATAAATTTATATAAAGAAAAAGAAAAAAAGACAAAGTGGAGAACTTCCATTATGGAAAACTAAGAATCAGCTTTTACATCTTATTTTGGAGTTTTATTCCAAGTCCTCTCTGATCCATAACAAGATTGTTCTGTCACATGGTGAAACCTTACACTATAGGTTATTTAGATGATGAAATTCTCTTCACATTTATCAAGAATGTGATCGGCTCCTGGGACAGATGTCGTAGTTTCCTCTTGATTAAAATTCCGCTCGCCCTCGGAGAATTTGTTGACAGAGGGTGCATAAGAATGAAGAAAAGTTTGGTTTTGACTGGCCCCAGAAGGAGTTACTTACCCTGGGGTATGAGGCTGTGATTGTCAGAGATGGCATAGCGATGGAGTCTTTATTTGCCTCCATGACAGCACAGCTCCGGGGGTAGTGTAAGCAAACATCAAATGGCACTTCACCAAACAATGCTTAGAATTTTACGGGAATTACTACGATTAGGAAAGCTGATAAACCTTTTATTTCAGTGAGGTGATGAATTATGGACGAAGTGAAACAATTACGCTGATGCCAACTCAGCCCGCGATGAAGTAAACGTAGTTATATTGAAGATGAATAAACTCTGTTGAATGTTATGTTTGAAATTTTTGTTTTAGTTCATCTGTGTTTTTCTGTTAAATCTGTAAGGCAGACTAGACTATAGAACACTATGTTTGTCTTGAAAGCCTGCATGTTTCGTCGATCTTTTTGTATTTATTCTATATTATGAATAACAAAGTAATGGAACACTTACTAGTGTTTATCTTCAATCTTTAAACCTGTGGTTTTGGTAAGTTTGAATAAACAAACAATATTAAAGACAAAATAAAGTCTTAAACCTCTAAGTATAGCATCGTTCCAGAATGGAGTGGCTTTGTCTTTGGTAATAGCTAAAATGTTGGATTCTCTGAGAGCATTCAAAGAGGCTGCGTTTTGGTATATTGATTAATTTTGTCTGTACCGAAGGCAAGACTACACAATTGATAATATCGAAATATCTTTGAAAGAACACAATTCATCAGTCTGTGTAACCACGGTCATATAAGTTTCTTTCAGTCCATTTTGAATTCATTGTTGGTGTGTATATTTGAAAAAGGTCATAGCCTATTTTTTGTCAAGACAGTAAGAGAAGAAGGTTTAAGATCATTATTGATTTGAAATGAAGAATTTACTTATGAGAGGCCATTGTCTCAGTTTTCATAGCAGATTGTTAACAACTACATCGTATGCAGCCAATCAAAAAGATTCTTAAATCACGTGATTGACATTTGATGCCTCATCATGAGCGAAAATACGTATAAGGTTCTAATATTGTTATTTATGAAAAAAATGAATTTTCGTGGAATGTTATAATTATACAAAGATGCCAAACGCATTTTAAAAGAAAATGGAAATGATCGTCTAAACCAATACCGGTCTCTGCGTAGTGCAGAGAATTCAGAACGTGAGAGGGTTGCTTCTGTTCTCTATAAATCCAATGTTATGATAGCAAACGTGTCTACATCATTATAAGCACATGTTAATTATCCGATGAAATGCTAACAAACAATGCTTACGACAGTCTGGTATGTGATAGATAGGGTATATATCACGTTGGGTAGTGTAGATCTGTCTGTAATGTTTCTGGGATTGACCACCTGGCTTGCTTACCATGTCTTTTGGCCCGTTATCCACGCGGAGGCTGATAGGCTAGGTCAGGTTTACATGTATTATCACTAGCATTGATGGACTGAGAAATGTCAGGAAATTATGCTGGGTGTGAGAACCAGCCAAAACTGAATGAAGTGCCACATAATGAAACCACGCATCGTCTTGGCTAAGACCAAACCATTGCACGGAGAAAAATAAATCAGTGCGCGTGCATTCTATTCTATTCCAGGGTACAAAACGTATTATCTGGCATTATAGTGTTAAAAAGAGTGCCACGGAAGGCTCTTCAGAAAATCATCTGCCATTTCCAAAGTGCAAGTCCCTCTTTTGAAGACTCTGCACGCTCTTTCCATTCTATCATAGTACGTGAAAAGCAACACACTCTTTTCCATTTCCCCCTGTTCAAACATCAAAGGTTTTTACTATCAGGTAATTCATTTACAATGGGCAGGTAATCGGCATACCCAGCTCTCTAGATATGTTGATAGTTTGTTCAGTTTTCACCTCTGAACTACAAGAGAACATACCTGGGTAGAAACGGTGACGAGACAATATAACTGGTATGGTCTAGCTACAGGGTGGCTCGAACGATACCCTGAAATCTATAATATATGCAAAATCAGTAAAGAAGGTTCCAACTTAACGAATATGAATATGTACAAAAATTCTAAAGCATATTTAGTTAACATTTTATTGGTAGTCGTAATTCGTTTTTTTTTTACATTTATGCATGTATATATTTGATACTAAGATTAATTTCATGGTTAATAGATATGAAAGATTTGCGCAAAAATATTAATTTCCGCACTGTTTTTGAACAAGAAAAACTCAAGTTGATAAATGAAAATAATATTGCATAAAATGTAGAATAAATGAAATTCAGATCAGCAGCCAGTTCTTTATTGTTTTTTTAAATAAAGCGATTTGAAACTTGATTGTTGATATACAAAATGTATAGTTGTTTTCGATAAATGAAAAAGTCCTTTATTGGAAAGAGATTGTAAACTCGAATAACAACAAGTTATTTAGCATCTTCGTACTCATCAAGTGAAAAAAAAATGTCAAGACAACAAAATCGATCAAACTTTTGTCCAATCCCATTTAGATTACGAATATTAAACTAAGCTATATAAACACGACGATTTTATTTTCATGTAATAAAGACACACAGGCCGAAAAATAATGATTAATTTTTATGCCCCCGGAATCAAAGATTCGGGGGCATATAGTTTTTGGCCTGTCCGTCTGTTTGTCTGTTTGTCTGTTTATCTGTTTGTCTGTTTGTCTGTCTGTTTGTCCGAAAAACTTTAACATTGGACATAACTTTTGAATGGTAAGTGATAGGGCTTTCATATTTCACATGTGTATTCCTTGTGACAAGACCTTTCCATTGATACCAAAATTTTTGACCTCGTGACCTTGACCTTGAACTTTGACCTACTTTTCAAAAACTTTAACATTGGGCATAACTTTTGAATGGGAAGTGATAGGGCTTTCATATTTCACATGTGTATTCCTTGTGACAAGACCTTTCCATTGATACCAAAAATTTTGACCTTGTGACCTTGACTTTGACCTTTGACCTACTTTTCAAAAACTTTAACATTGGGCATAACTTTTGAATGGGAAGTGATAGGGCTTTGATGTTTCACATGTGTATTCCTTGTGACAAAACCTTTCCATTGATACCAAAATGTTTGACCTCGTGACCTTGACCTTGACCTTTGACCTACTTTTCAAAAACTTTAACATTGGGCATAACTTTTGAATGGGAAGTGATAGGGCTTTCATATTTCACATGTGTATTCCTTGTGACAAGACCTTTCCATTGATACCAAAATTTTTGACCTTTGTGACCTTGACTTTGACCTTTGACCTACTTTTCAAAAACTTTAACATTGGGCATAACTTTTGAATGGGAAGTGATAGGGCTTTCATATTTCACATGTGTATTCCTTGTGACAAGACCTTTCCATTGATACCAAAATTTTTGATCTCATGACCTTGACCTTGACCTTTGACCTACTCTTCAAAAACTTTAACATTGGGCATAACTTTTGAATGGGAAGTGATAGGGCTTTCATATTTCACATGTGTATTCCTTGTGACAAAACCTTTCCATTGATACCAAAAATTTTGACCTCATGACCTTGACCTTTGACCTACTTTTCAAAAACTTTAACATTTGGCATAACTTTTGAATGGTAAGTGATAGGGCTTTCATATTTCACATGTGTATTCCTTGAGACAAGACCTTTCTATTGATACCAAAATTTTTGACCTCGTGACCTTGACCTTTGACCTTTTAACCCAGTGACCTCACATACATGTACTTAACAGAAAATAGTGTTCATACTAACAAAGATGCCACCGGGGGCATTCGTGTTTCACAAACACAGGCTTTATTTTTCTTGTTTCTATCAATTCACGTAAACGTATATACGTAAAGAGTCTAGATTTTAAAACATAAACGGACATTTGAAAGTTATATGTTCACTTCCGGTTTAGTATGTTTTTGCTTTATTCTTGATTTTCTATATAAGGTAATTCAAAACACGTTAAAATGACTTTGTGGCTGATTTTTTAACCATTCTGTAAGTTTAAGACGAGAAGACACTACAATTGATCACCTCGCATTTCCACTTCAAAGTTTGTTCTCACAGGCGGAGAGAAGTTAGAACGAATCACGGAGGTATTCCAGGCGTGGAACCAGAGCTCACTTTTATTTCTGCATCGTCATCCCTCATCTCATACTTCTTTTACTATTTACAAAAATTTCAGGAACAAAATCAAATCCCAGCAATCTGGAGTCAAAATTTTGACGTGGAACGTCTCCGGAAAAATAGCAGTCTTGAAAAACGGAGAATGTAAGTTATCAGGCGATCTCCCCCTGACTCGTTGCCGACATGGTCGCTGTCTGGTGAGCTAAAGAACAACCGGCAGGTCTAGCGGCATGCAAAGCCCAAGTTTACAAACAGTCTGACGTGTTTAGCCAAGTCTCCTGACTGATGTATTTGTTTTAAGTCATAGTCCCTCCTATTTAACACGAATGAAGACATACTGTCTGCGGAGAGAACAACAGAAGGGCCTGCTGAGAGGGCAGGTAAATAATCAACAACTATCACTACTGACTTACCTACATGTATTGATATATAACAATAATACCCGGTACCTACAACTGTCACTACTGATTTACATATATGTATGAAATATTATACAAGTATGGACTTTGAGTGAGGTCAATATAGCATTATCTGAACCCGATGAGATATTTAATATTGACCGAACGTAGTTTGTAGTAGAAATCCTATCTGATAGTCCAGTCAATATAAATTTTGACCTAGAAGTAATTGCAACAGAAATTCTGAAACTACTATACGAAAGTTCACATCCAATATATGTTGTGAATAAGTTTCGCCAAAAATCGGCAAAGTGGAAATGTGCAAATAAAAGAGATAAAACTTTGTGAAAATGTCGCAATAGATATAGCTAAAATAGGCTTCCATAACCCGTTCCGATTCAGTATTTACGCTAAGGATAGCATTTCCGGTTTTCAAAGAGTAATGTTTATGAAATAATTTGAACCAAATATATATGATTATAGACAAGTAGACGTGAATTATGCTATGGAAATAAAAAAAAATAATTTCTAATATAAAGAAATACAGTATTTATGATGCCGTACTTGCTTATCAATGGAATTACAGTTGGTTATCATTTTCCTCTGACCAAGGCTAAAGATACAGTGTTACATCGCTTTACACTGAAAGTACAGTATTCATTACAGTGATACACGATGTTACAAATTAGAAATTGATGATATGTTTACTTTATTTATCTTCAAATGTTACAAGAAACGCTGGAAAGCAGTCACAATCTGAAGCGGTAAAAATGTATGGAGGGCAATTACAACCAAAACAAAACTGTTATTTCACATATAAAAACTTATGCTCATAGCTATTTCCGATCATTGATATATATCTAATTGCTGAGCTCATCTTGAATGTAAAGGAGGGTAAGGGAATTTTATATATGGTTTAAAAAGGTCAGAGAGCGAGAGAGAAAATGGAGGGAGGGGGGGGGGGGCTGAACATTATGTAATACTTTAAAACTATAAATGGAGTTTTTGTATACACGTACTAGTAACCCCCCCCCCCCCCCAAGAAATAATGGAGCGAGATAGAAGAAATTTTCCTTTTAATTCATTAAAAAATTCTATACTTTCCCGTTTTGAAGACTACTTTTTACGCGAACGTGTGAATAAATTCAATTTATCAATGCATATACCGTATGTACGAGTCATGTACATGTATCTGATCTCTTTCTCTCTGTGTGTTAGAGAGAGAATATGGTCCGTAGTCTATCTACACTTTTTACGTAAGTTTTGTACGGTTCGCCCTCTTTACTGAAAACGAAAATCCAAGTTCAGTGCATTGATAATCCGATTGCACTAATTATCTAAACACAGCGATCTAAGAATATTTGATATTTTGGAGGAAGGAAATGATGGAAACGTTCGGTAAACACAAAATGTATAGGGTAGAGAGGATGTTTGGGGTATATTAACTATATTTCACACCAAAGCACAATCATGACACTTTCTGACAGACATTGATATGAGTTAGTTACAAGCAATGGTCCATCAAATGATGCTTTGACCAGTCTTGATGATTGCATCGCCGTAGATAAGGCCATCAAAAATTGCAGTGTCAAATTTTTGTAGATTTTTCTTTTGTATTGGCTCTCATTTGAGTGGAGCTTCTCCAACTAAGAGGGTTTGATTTGGATTAGGAGATGACACTAAAACTCTTTAGGAATATTAAACGTCATCAAATTAAAAAAAATCTTATATCATTCAGCAGACAGACCTTTACTTGTGTGATTTAATGTTGAGGTGCACATATTCTGTAAACGTGAATATTTTCACTGGGGAAAATTTTCGCAATTATCACATAAAGACGTTCCACGCAGAGGAAATATTTTCGATAGAAACGTCTCTGTCTTTGTAAGAATGCAGCAGGGTCATTTTTTGCGTGTGGGAAATTTTCGCAAACTCCATCGTTTCGCGAAATACGCGAAAACTACCCTCACACGAAAAATGTCCACGTTTACAGTATTCATTGTTGCATTCTGTGCGAAATTATTTCTCCCCGGGAGTATCTCATTGGAGATTGGATGGTTTTAAATTATATTTCGTGTACGAATGTACTGTGGCAAAAACATGTACCGGTCAAATTCAAATATTGGTGCGACTGTTATTGCCTTTGGATGTAGTAAAAAGTTGAAAAAAGTATTTTCTTTTTGGGGTTTGCAGAATAGAAATGGAAAATGGTACTAGTATACGCATATATCAGAGGGAAATGAAAGTATCATAATGATATTGGTGTGGTCCGCACATTTTGTAGGGGTTTGTATTGCCTCATGGACTCGGAATGAAATACACTCAATCTGATGGGCTCCAGCGGGGCAAACAATGCTGGAACAGTCAAATCCTAAAACTCTAACAAATCATGAGATTGCGGTGGAATATATCTAGTACTTACAGAAGATTAAAAATAGTATGAGAAAAGTATGCATTTGACGGTACAATTACATATTGTCATCGTATCTAAAAAGATTTTTTGCAAAGATTTGCCCGCTGTATTCAATCTACACAAAGAAAACATTTATATTTGGACGATTACTCAATATTTTCAAATTCAGTGAATATAGCACCAAAATCATCCTATAAAAGTCATAATGCTGAATGTTAACTATGGTATAAATACAATTTAGGTCAAAATCATTCATATCTATTAATCTTAAAGAGGCAGTCTTTATTTGATCGACCTATAAATTATCAATACCTAGCTTAATACTCATGATGTTATGTTTTCTGGGATTTTCTATTTTTCTTAAACCTAATTATCATTATGACAACTCAAATACATATATCAGAAGTTCAAGTAATTGCTATATATAAACTACGTATATTCAGCATAACAAAATACACGTAGTACCAATCGTAATTCAGGAGTCAAAGATCCAGGGGAATATGACATTTAACAAGGCAATCGCGACCCCCAGAATGGAGGCAGGACTAGGTTGAGTTGAACTGCGATTCTAGCTTCTATTCGCTGTTTGAAAGCAGAAACTTATATGAACAGAGGAATATGTCAGCTATTCTGCGAATGTCAAATAGTAAAACTGTCAAATCCAGTAATGTCGAAATAAGTAAAAGACGATCAATCGGATTGGTGTTATACTCAAGAATTTCCTTATTCACTGGAAGGTTAAGAGTTGGAACACCTTCATTACTATAATAGAAGTACTCCAACCCTGCTACGTCTTTAATGTTATAATGGAAGCACCAACCCTGCTATGTCTTTCAGTTCATTTTTAGACATAACTTTCACCCTCTTTAGCCGTATTACATTTCTTAGATTGAGGATCACTGACGAGGATTAAGTACCCGAAATGTGCATGTCTGGTCCACGTTGCAAACTATTGAATTTTTAAAAGAAGTTTAAAATAAATGCTCAAAACACCTATCTATAGATAATTCATATTCATATTCCCATCATTTTTACAGAAATTTGGCATTTTTATCCCAAAAATGAATCCATTACGCATTCAGATTTTCAGAAATGATTCATAACGACTAAAAGAATGATAAAAAAATGTTCATTTGATCTATGTTCTTTTACTCTTAAATTGGAAATCAGCAATGTAGACAGCATTTAAAATTTTGACGATTTTAACAAATTTTTCGCATTTTTAGCCCAAAAATTATTTCATTTTATGCATACCTATATTGTCAGAAACGATTTATATCGATTGGAATAATAAAGAAATGTTCATTTGATCGATTTTGTTTCATTTGGAAAATCGCTAGACAGCTTCATAGACAACATTTCAAACTCCAAGATTTTTACAAAAATTCCACATTTTCAGCCAAAAAACCATCCTTCTTATGGGTAAATATTGTCAAAATTATTCATATCGGTGAAAATACTGAGGAAATGCTCATATAATTGAATTTATTTCATTTGGTAAATTGCTTAACAGCTAAGAAGATAGTTTTTAAAATTTTTAGGATTTTCACAAAAATTCCGCATTTTTAGCCCAAAAATCACTTTTTCCCCCTTTCCGATTTTGGGCGAAATTTAGATATTTGCTGGTGGTCCTGTTAAGAATCAATTCCGACCAAAATAATTTCTGTTGCAATTATTTCTAGGTATAGCCCCATTTTGCTCTATATTGACTGGACTATGATCCATGTAATTGCATATTGACACACCTACAATCGTATTATATAATCCGGACACTGTTTTACCTGTATATGCATTGTATAATATGTCTTAACTACATAAGTTTCTAGGTATCAATTAATGTATCAATGACTTTTCCAGAATTTTTTATTGACCGAAAGTAATGTTTATCGTTACTTGTGTTTGGATAAAGAAACACCAATACGTTTACATGTCATACTTGCATATATTCAAAAATTCATTACACATTTACATGTAATGTTTTTTTTTTCATGATTCTACAAACTAAGTTATATCTGAAGCCGTATTTCAATATTATCTATGTTCTGCGGTGGTCACCATGAGGTTATAATGGTGATGTAGGATCTGTTACATTGGATGGAGAATTGGGTACCGACTCGTGTATTATAATTTCTATCCAGAAGTCTGTACTCTGGCTGCGGAGTTGGTCACTTTGTTTTTGCGTTTACATATTGTAAAATCTGATGTTCTATCAAATTGTCAGGTGGCAGATATAGGTGTGTAAATCACACTATATAACATATAGCTACAGCAGGAGAACGGGTAAACCGAGAGAGTCATTACTTGTCGATTATGTTTACCAACACAATAAATAGAGAGAAAAAGTGGAATGTCACCAACAAAAGCAAAGGTTAATCCATCTGAAACAGGTGATCATTTAGTGATTTAAGGTCTGATTACCTGAATTAAAGTTAGATTACGCTTGTCCCACTATAGACAAGCAGTTATTAATCGCACCTAAAACTCGGCTTTATCACGGATACCGCGTTTCCGAAAACTCGGAAACCTAAATGCTGTCCATAACAAGCAGGGATTAACGTATCGAATTTGTCATTCGTTTTATCATGATCATGTCCGGGCCTCTGATTTTCATTTTTCTTTTTATTTGTTAAAAGATTATGTAAATCTGTTAATTTCACATAGATCACTTTCTGTACTATAGACAGTTAATGCAGTGAATCACCATGTACCTCATGACGATTTCTCAGTTTCTTCTTCTCTTTTTTTTTTTGTAATGATCGGTCCTTCATTTCCACTTTTTGAGTGGGTAAGTCTAAAAATGGTTGCTAAGAGACTATATTTGCAGAGAGAGAGAGAGAGAGAGAGAGAGAGAGAGAGAGAGAGAGAGAGAGAGAGAGAGAGAGAGAGATTCTACATAGGTCTTTAAGTTAATATCATGGATTTTTTTCTCTCTGTGATTCGATGCCGACTTTCTGATCAAGTACAATGAGTCAGGAAGTTGTTTTCCGATTCAGCAATTCAACAAGAGACTTTATTGCTTTTTCAAACAGACAGATGTAAGTCCCTACGTGACAGGTTTCTCTGGTTTAAGACCAGGAATACGCTCGACTTGACGTCACACCGGAAACTGAACCATCTCACCGGAAGTGAATTTACATTTGACTAGCCTAAGCCTCCGTCATCTATGTGAATCTACATGGTAGCTATTGCAGATTTTCAATCAAACTGTTGCATCCAAGATAATTAATGCTCCATCCCCTGATCAATGAAAATCATCAATACTGTGTTCATCAAAGTGAAACAAAGTGCAGGATTCCATCAACGTTCTTATAGACAATGACCCTTGACTTGAAGTAGAAATGAACACCGATAACCGGGATTAGGAAAAAGACAAGTGTTTTCTGATTTAGCCTGCAATGGAGATGCAAAATGAATCACTATTAAATACGCCATTACAGTTTCTTCAATTCTAAACACCATGATGGATAGCTGTTTTCAAATCCGTTCCAAACGCGGAACAACGGAACAGAAACAGCAAGAGACAGTTGTTATTTCGGGTAAAAATCAAAGCATCCAAGCAGAATGCGCTTCTATTCATTATCGTGTCGACAATCCGGAAGTTGCTCGCCGTGTAAATTTTTCTGATGGCACCGTAATTCTGTGGACTATTGATTTCATTTCAAGTTACTTTTTCTGCGAAAGATATAAACGTCATCTAGGTGTTCTAAACATCTTGTCTTTGATTCAATCTCTAAAGTAACTCCCCGCATATTCAGTTTTGAGATATACTTGTATTTTATTTTATTATTCTCACTATATTGACCCACCATTTTTTGTTTTATTTTCCAGGTCAGTACCTTAACAATATGTCACTATGCTTTCCATGGTAGCTAGAATACAGATCGTTGATGTCAGTATCTAGAAAATGTCACATTGTCAACTTGTTAAACAGGCTACTAGTACCACATTATTTGGACTACACGTATAATAAATCACGATAATCCACACATTCTGAAAGCAATATGCAAAGATTCGCATTTTCCTTGTCATTCTTAGTTTGAGTTTTGGGTCTTTAATTTTTTAATTTACAGAGTACATTGATTTCCAGCAGTACAGTATTTCAATGAAACATGTGAGTACAATTTTAAGAAGTGAATTATTAACCCTCCCTCAATTCCTATATATTTTTTACGGGCATCTCAATATTTATCGTCATGGATGGCCTTTTCCTCGTAATTGAAATCGTTAGGGTACGACCATTTAATCCTAAGGGGGGGGGGGGGGGGGGGGGGAGGGAGAGGCTGGTAAATTTTTCCGTGCCGGATTATTTATTTCCAACACAGAGCTGGTCAGATTATTAATGTTCTAACATTTCAAGGTCAGAATATTTATTACCAACTCTAAATAGATCTGACATGGAAAAAAAAAAAAACAACTCATACTTACCCATGGTTACATATTCTATGATTTATTTAACTTCAACTAAAACTGTAAAATTATGCTTTATTTTAAGAGGTGTTTGTTGTATGACATTTTTTTGGTATATTGCATAGATATGTATTTTTCTTAATCAAGTGGTTACAGTGCAAAATTGGAGGGATGTGAGTAATTTAGAGTATGTCTTGATTTCCCAAGAAAATTTTGGTAAAATGGAAATATTTTTTTCAGTGTATGTTAATTCAACTTTGGTCAGAATATTTTATTTCCATAATATGCCACCCCCGCCCCCTAAGAATCAAATGGTCGGCCCCTTAATCAATAGCAATTACAAATTTATATAATTGTTGTTGAAAAACTTTGCGTAGATATAAAAAAAAAAAAGAGATGGGCATACGAAAGCAGTCCGTGCTCTGCTACCCGAGACGAGCTCATCATAGACCAACGTATGAATGATTATTGCGAAAAAAAAAATGTAATGATGTGACTTTTTTGCCGATCAGTAATATATATAGTATATACTATAATTGTCAAGCCACCGTCATGAATAGCTACATTACGAAAGAAAAAGAAACTAAAATGGAGAGAAGCAAGCTTGATACAAAACAAAAGATGGAGAAGCTTTTATGTGTTTATCATTCATAAAAGTTGAAGATAATTAAATAGGTTAAGATTTTACACTTTCTGCTAATTTGATTCAGCGAGTTCTCAACATTTGGATCTATTTCATTTTTCTTTTCTTTTTTTAAAGCCTGATCTAGCATCCATTTTTTTTCCTGCAGGCCATTGTTGTACTGTAAACCGTCTTTCATTAGCGTTTTATTTTCGCAGAATTAGCGAGGTCCTTTGATTCGCGAAAATAAAACTCCGCGAATATGTCCAAACCCATTTGGAGAAAGGCATGTTTATACGATGTCGCGAAATAAAACGTCGCGAACCAGTCACTCACATCCTGTTCGCGAAATTAAGACGCCGCGAATAAAAGACGGTCTCCATGCCTTGTATATTAATAATGGTCGAAGGAAGAGTTAGCATGTCGGATTTGGGGGACAAATAGTTTTTGAATATTCGTTCAAATTAATTACAGCAATTCTAGCTAAATGTATATTCATCATATTTATCCCAAATCTTTCTCGCCGCTGTGGTTCTCATCATCAATGTGTTATTTCACTTGACACATCACACCCATCATTCTCTTTTTGCCTAATTAGTAAATTCATTCATTATTAACAATAATGATATAATCATGATAAGCAGGGAGATGCATGATCCAGTCCAGAGCGCCTCGGCACACGATCACAACCGGAGGCGGTGTACCGCCAAACTGACATATCCCTCTCCCAACTCTCCTAGCGTCATATTCGTGCAATAATAACTCGTACCCAGGGATTTCGATTGATGAGAATTTTATACGGGGACGACGATGCGGCCTTATATTTCAACTGACATTCATTTTGAGCATCGATGTGTGTATATACGTGTCCTATGTACAAAAAGTCAGTCACCAACAATCGATGAATTTCTAATAGGACGAATCATTCGGCAAATTATTCTCAATTATCTGTTTAACAGAGAAGTCATTCGATGCTGAAACTACAGACTTCTGTCTACGTCAAAATGATATGAAATTCCCAAAATGAAAATAAAACAATACCCTTCCATAACAAAACAAGCTAAAGGTGAATCTCATGTGCAATTTGCCGACTTGCAAAACCTGTACTTGAGAGTGAATACATGACGTGATGGTGAAGAATGTGCATGTTCTCCGTTACGATCTGAAAACCATTTTCAATCATCCTGTTTCTTTGTTTGACCTCAAAACCAATAGAAACATCCTTGACTGAATGGAACACCTCTAGGAAGATTTATGTACACAGCCAATTGTGCCTCACATGAAATTCATATGAAATGAGCATCATGTGAATTTCACATGAAAGTTCATGTAAAATTCATATAAATTTCACATAAGATTTATGTGAAAACTATTTCACATGAATTTCACATAAATTTCCTTCACATGAATTTCACATGAATTTTTCTTAGCAACTTTCACAGGGAACTGAATTGACATAACATCCATGTAAAAATCTTCACATGAATTTCATGTGAAAAATTTCATGTAAATTACATGTTCGTGCTCGTTTCACATAAATTTCATGTGAACTTTCATGTAAAGTTCACGTAAATTTCATATGAGGCACAATTGGCTGTGTAGGTGCAATAGAAACTGGGATATTATCCGTAAACCATTTCAATCAGTCCTGTAACCTTGACTTTTTGAGCCATTTCAATCACCGACCTAAAGAAATGACCTTGAGTGACATTTAACCAAAATACACGCTCACATTCTGTAAAAGTATATATTGAAGAACTATAATAATGAACGATGAAATGAAATAAAAACAAATAACATTCTAACGAACGATGTAGGAGATATAAGTACTTCTGATGTTTCAAGTCATGATCCTGTTCAAGTCATAAAGTGACCTTGACCTTTCAGAAATGACCTTTAATTACCTTTCTAAAAAATCCACTTAACCTAAATAATATTTTGGTGAAATAACAAATTTTGATTAAAGGTTCCGGGGTTATGAAAATGAATGGCGACTATAATGTATACGGAATTGAACTCAGGTCTAACACGTGGAAGAGTAATCTATTGACAAACATAATTCAAAGCATCGATACATATTTTAAAGCCACAGAGAACATCCCATGAAGTTTCACCAAGATTCCATCAGTGATTCCTAAAAATTTTACATGAACACGACTCTTTGACTCATGTGAAAATTTGAAAAGAAAAACCTTAATAGAAAGACAAATTCTATATATCCAATGTTATAATTTCAGAAAAGGATAAAACGAACTAATATATAAACCGACAGTCCCCTGGCATCATCGATTAATGCGCGAGTAATGGTCGCACACGCACCTGCGCACTATGCGAGATAACTCTGTTCACTAAATCTACTCTAATGCCGAGACTTGAATTTCGCAAGTTTCGATCAAATTATTATTTTTTATTCGACTCTTTATACAAAGATTCCACATTCCAAATTGAAAGAATTTCCCAAATCATAAAAAATGCTTTCGGCAGTAAAAACGGAAACCGCAAATTCAAGTACATCATCTATTACGATAAAACTGTACTCCCCTTCTTGTTGACATTTTTTCTGTACTTACGCGAGTTTGTTCGTTCCTTGCTCTCTCACAGAAAGAAGCACTTAGGGAGCAACCATTGACTTTTGCCAGCCGGAATTTTTTTCCCGGCCATTTTAAGATCCGGAATTTTTTTCGCCGGCCCTTCGGGCCGGATTATTTTTCCAATGTTGAAAATTACTCTAAAGTGTAAATAATTCAGCATAATTTTTCGGCCATATCAAACATCAAACACAGAATGAGTTCATCTCTTGCTAGCTGATCTTAAAATGGCAAATGATACCTATAATCTATTCACTTAAATGATACTCAACGGAGACGGGCTATATGGTGCTGATGACATTTGAATTTGATTAATTTACTCCAAATTGCATAAAGTTTGTTCCATTTTTATTTATACTTTAGTTTATGACACATAAAAAAGTGTTTACTGGGCATGTGGAAAAGTCGGAAGAGAGGGGGCAATGGCAATTTCATGATCCGGAATTTTTTTTGGCCGGCCCTTATTTTTTTCCCCTAAAATATCGATCCGGAATTTTTTTTTTTTTGCAAAGTCTTCCTGCCCCCCCCCCCCCCCCCATATAAATGAAATGGTTGCTCCCTTAAATATTCAATTTAATCTTAAATGCAGACACATTGATGACTTGCTCTAAATTAATAACCCAAAATTTTGAGGATCACCTTAGCACAATCTATCCACGTGAACTAGAGGTGAAAGAAACCACTGAAAGCATCTCACAAAATAGCCGCAAGTCAACATAATATGAGGAGAAATATCTCACATGAAGAGGGCAGAAGTATCATATGATATGCCACATAGAGACCTGTCACATAATATGACACATCGTTTGTTATAAGACATATCGTGACCTTGTGTATTGGGATACGATATAAAAAGATATGTCGTTTCCCCTCATGGCACCATAGCAAAGTCTGTTTCCTGCTCTTTTTTTTAAATAAGAATGCAAAAAAAAAACAAACAAACAAACATAACTCGATCCCACGACATAATAATTCGAGGGAACGAGTTAGAAAAAGAGAGCAAAAAACAAACAATTTGTTCACTGCTCTTTTTAAAAAAGTTAAAATGCCAACAACAAAAAAAAAAAAAAAAAAACATAACTCGTTCACACGACATAAAAACCCCAAGAAAACAACATGTCACCTCTATGCCACCGTTGTGGAGAAATTTTATTTTAGTCTGCAAATTACAACCCTTATTTATAAAGAAACAATGCTCTCTGAATATAACGCAGTGGTAGATAAAGGAACATTATCATCAGCTTCTTTTGACCTTGACCTTTGCACCTCAAATCTCGTACTTAAGCTTGGGCAAATTACTAGTGTGATGTAACAACTACATGTATGTAGTTTAAAATATTGACTGACACTTTTGGTACCTTGAACTTTTGGCCCAAAATTCATCAGGGTTAAGTCGTTGGCAGTGTATGTATGCAATATTATAGTAGTTCAGGAAATACTGATATCTTGGTGGAGAAGCTTATTTTCTTCTGTACTCAACCAATGACATAAACCTTTGATCCTTCTCAGGTGTCTGATATAATATCTTTGTACACAAAGGTATGGACTTGTGATATGGTGCAGAAAAAAATTTCATTCACAGTGTGCATCTGACCTTGAAATAAAAAAGAGTCAAATATAGGCACATGTCAAGGTGTTGAATACATGAATTAGTTGGAAGACCTTGCTATATGTAAAATTTAGATGAGTGAAATACTGTCAGCAAATTTTCATCCAAGGGCCAGTCTTGAATGATAACATCCCCTTCCCAAAAGAAAAAAAAAATTGGTTCTGGACCGTAAGAAGACTGTGATAGTCTAATGAGCTAAAGACATAAACTAGAGAATGTTTCAGCAGATAATAAATAAACTTTCCATTGGTTCACATGTCTTCCTTTCCTTCTACATACATATACTCAAAATTAATTCAGATAGGCTGAAAATTTTTTATATATTTTCTGGATACCGTTTTAGAAAACTATTTTTGTTATCAATGACCTTGACTTACTCTTGCTCTCCGTGTATGTTTTTTTTTTCATTTATTGTCCATTGCAACCTTGGAAATCAGTATGAATCAACTATTCTTAATGGTTCTATAACAACAGAATGACCAGACATTTTCATAAGTTTGAAGGAATATTACAAGCCCATTATCACAGAATACATGTTTGATAAAACTATCATAGAGTACAACAAAAATTGATAATATAAAATACTTGTACATATTTTTTACTTCTTAGTGTTTATTTTTAAATTGAAAAAGAGAATGTCTATGTGAAATAAAAGCAAACAATTTAACTCAAGATAAACTTTCATAATTCTTTTCATTGGTCTTATATCATGTTAAAAATGTTTTTGTAATCATGGATTACGAAGCTCACCTCGCAGCAGCAAAATTCAGTTCAAACATATTTCAAAGTACATGCATATTGGCTTTAAAAAGTAAAATCACTCAAGCGGAAAAAGTAGGTCAAGGTCATTTATGAAAGTTTGATCAAAGATACATCCACTATGCAAGTTTGGTACATGTAGCACTTATACTTTGCCCAATATTGGCTTTAAAAGGCAAAATCACTCGGGCGTAAAAAGTAGGTCAGATGCTGCATCTGCTGCATGGGTTTACCTCGACATCCCAAGATGAATCACTTGTGCAAGTTTGGTCACTGTAGCATCAGTACTTTGTCAGATACTGAGCTACCCCAAAAACTTTAACCAGTCACGGATGCGAGTAACTGAACCCGAAAATGTAGGTCAGATGCAGCATCTGATGCATGGGTTCACATCAGCATCCCAAGATCAATCACTAGTGCAAGTTTGGTTACTGTAGCATCTGTACTTTTTCAGATACAGAGTTACACCAAAATCTTTTACCGGACGCGGATGCGGACAGGGACGCGGACGCAGACACCTGGGTTATAGCATAAGCTCATCTCAACTTCGTTGAGGTGAGCTAAAAATGACTGGACACAAATGAAAAACACATGAAAGTAATGTTATTTCTACAGGATTTATGATCATGCAAAGATTCTTTCTCCTAACTCGTAGTGGAGAAACATGTCCAATAGGGGAGAAGACTGAACTATTTGTTTTGTTCAATATGCAACAAGTTAGTTAAAGAAGGGTATTCCAATGCAAGTGTTACTGTTATATTAAATGACACAATGATGCATAAAATATGACACAATGATGCATAAAATTGTTTCTCATTGATTTTATGTTTGTACATTTTCCTTGATCTTATTTCCAGGAAGGATTTGAAGAGCAAAACATGTTTTCAATGGCATACTTACAAAATCAATGTAAACATTATTAACTGATACACAAAATAATAAAAATATTCTTAGAAAATATTTCTGTTAAACATTGAGGTCTGTCATGTGATTGTGACATTCACCTTTGACCCCCTAATCAACGTTTGAAATACAAATCATTTACAATGTGCCAATGATTGACAAAGTATTTACACCATGTATAAAGCAGCACATATCATACTCCTACATGAAAGTACAGATGTCAATCAACGTATATCTCTATCTCAGATTTTACATAAGGACATACAATATACATTATATATATAAACATACTTAAGATGTAGAATAGCACATGCATCACAAGCAACCTCATGTAGTATAACAGCTAGCAGTTACATACATCATTCATTCATATGGTACATACATCCCACTGCTGTAACACACATAACAAACATTCTCACAATGTAAAGTTTCATTCACATACTGCTCATCATTCTTTTATACATTCTCTAGATACATGTATACAACAACATATACTTGACACAGTTATTCAATTTGCAAAACAGCCTTTTGATACTTCATTCATACATTCGGACATCCTAATGCTGTATTTATTCAACAGCACACACATCAAAAACATCCTCAAATTGTAAAACAGCATTCACACACATCATTCATAAGTACAGACATCCTACAGCTGTAAAACAGCACATATGTAAATGTGTACATCATTTGTGCACAAATCTGTTTTCATGTATAACAATAATCATATATAGAGAGATCCATCAGCTGGGCCTATGTAACCAGTGGCTATTAATATAACATCTACTAAAGTCCAGACACCGAGACCTCCGAAGCTGAACAGCTTACCGATACCCTGTCTCCACAATCCCAGATAAAAACGATCCACTCCAAAACCTCCAAGGGTTACACTGTGTATATCAAGATATGAAAACAGTTAATTATTTGATTCCGATGCATATAAGGTATCTTAATAGCAAGCACAAGTAATTATTTAAAATTCGCATATATATGATACATGTACAATAATGTATAATAATCCTCTATATATATCCATTGCACACAGTCCTGACCATAAATTTACATGATAAATAGAAATTGTGCAACACCCAGTTGACAAATTTTTATACATGTGCAAAGATGTCCATAATACTCATAGCACTGTTGTGCATGGTGTGGGTGTGAATATCATAAGTTCTGTGATACCTTAAGTAATCAATCTACTGTAGTTAGCAAATTACTAAATTATCAAAGGCATTATTTTTTACAAGTTTTTTGTTTTACATGTTTACAAGTTATGAGAGAAATTGTATGAAATTTAAATAAGGATTTCAAAGTGTACCTTAGAGCTAGAGCAGTTGACCATTTGTAGCCACTTGTCCAGTTACACAACTGTTTTTTCTTGAATGTCCTTTGACCTGTAATAATAGTATTCGGCTAAATCAGTGATTTGAAAAAAGAAGTAATAACATTTAAACTTGCTAAGGATGCACCAAATTTCAGGGAAATTTAAGAAATTTGTTTTGAATAAAATTGATAATCACATCTTTTCACAATTACATCCCTGTCAAACTATATAAATTACTCCTAGTAAGGCAAATATTTAACTAAAGTCTTAATTTTTATTTGTAGAAATTAACAGAAAATAGAAATATATACAATACTGATATAAGCTTGTAAATAGGATATTTACCCGTTAATGTAAATCTTTGAAGTAGCTTTTCTGTTCAATCAATCTGTCCATGAGAATTAAAGGTCATCTCTGAAATTATTTGAAATGTACATACCTAAGCAGAGAATATTGTCATGGACCGTACATTCTGATATGTAATATTGTCTTGGTGCTGTTTTAATGGTGCAGGTAGCGTTGACTTGACTACAGGTGTAGTTTGACTGGTGTAGTTGATAACAGTAAGCACATTTATACTCTTTTGTGAAGTTCCCATTCCTTATGCCCTGAAAAATACAAGATACATGGAGAGAATATCTACAAAAAACACAATCCCTGCTAATGTTTTTCAAAGTAGGTGAACCTTTGAGGTCAAGGTCACACTGTCATGCAGTATGGTATTAATGGCACGAGTTTCATGTGACGGTAATTGATCTGTCCAGATTGTGTCAGATATATTGTGTACAAAGAATGACCCTTATTTCTTGTCCTTCAAGACAGTTTAATCAGACTTTCTGAGTCACAGCTAAATTTTATGAGGAGTAGATTCACTTGCATATAAGGGTGAAACGTTTACACGTGTAAACGGATCCGTTTCGTTTTGTGTCTGTAAACGTTTACATAATTTCTAAACGTGTACATGGACTTCTATACATATATTTGAAAGATCGTCTTTAATATCTTTATTACTCTTAAAAAATGCAATCAAACACGGAGATTCCTTAGCGTAGTTAGGCAGCGGCATCAATCATTTCGGAGATAACGTTTTAAACTTGAAGAAGACAAAATTGACACCCCCGCTACCGTCTCTTTCATCGTAATTGTTGCCTAAAACTAGTTAATCACCTGACATCAAACAAGGTGACTCCTTAGCGTAGTCAGGCAGCGACATCAACCAGAAGAAAAGCTGTGTAGCCATGGTAGCAGAGCTGATTGACAACCCCACTATCCTCTCTTTCTCAATCGTTCATTGTTGTACATGTATATTTCCCCGTCACTGCTGCCCCTTTCTCCATGTACAATGTATGCTTTTGAACCCTGATTCCGATGTTTTTGTAGCATGTACTTTTAAGTGGAAATTTTTCAAACACGTTTAAAATACTATAAAAGTTTGATTAATTACAGATGTAAAGTTTCCAGCTTTGAATCTTAAAAAGTAGTTTTATTGTCTAGTGAGCAGCGAAGCATCAGCAATATATGTCTGATCTTATTATCTAGTCAAGCATTACTAACTACTAAGTCGTATTTATATGTCAACTTTGACGATGTCTGCAAATATTAACAGGAAATTACTTTTCACAATAGAGATACAAAGAAGCGTTTAAACGTTTACGTTTCGTTTACAGCCTTCCGTGTACACGTTTAGGAAATTTAGTAAACGTTTCACCCTTACTTGCATACTTCATGTTTTGATATTTCTTGTACATATTGTTACAATTTAAAAACTAAAAAGACATGACATGTGATAGTTTGGATTGATAAACATGGTTATGACTCTACTTTGTGTGGTAAATGGGAAGACAATGTGCACCATTATTCACATAAAGCTTTAAATAGACAAGTAATGAATGTATTTGTAATGATGTACGTACATTTTCATTGATACAAGTTACACCATCTAAAGCACTACAAACAGCTGATTGTGTGCTGCCATAGCGACAATACTTGTTAAACCAGCAAAGTATACAGTCTCCTCCTAGGAGTGAACAATCAACATCGTCCGGGCAGTTGGCCGTAGCTGGATTTTCAGTCGTGGGAGGGACTGACGTAGTGCCTTTAACATTGTCTGATATCGTCTTAAAGGTTGTGGGTGTCAAGGTACTGGATGTCGACTCATAGGTTATACTACCTGAAATGATAAAAACAAAACATACATACAAGCAATTTTCATCAATTAAAGTTTATAAATACACAGTGTACTTGTATTCAAGAACTTCAATGCACACTTGGTAATAGAGTGGGCTGCTTGAATGGGCGTGAAGCGGCTGTTAGCGAAGCGAACTCATAGATGGGAAAGTCTAAACCTACATTACTAACAGGGTTGAACATAAGCAGTTGTCCGATTGCCTGTGCCGTAAAAAAATCGGTTGGGCAAGTCATTTCTGAATTCAGCTAGCCTGCAGGGCAAGTTGTTTTTCTGGTCGGTCTTTCTGTTTTTATCCATTGCATTATGTTTTTTTAATTAGTTCACTTGTATACACTGCTAACAAAATTAAGGGAACAAGGTTTCTACTTTCCATGGCACGGACTCTACACAGATACGCTAATCCTGTTCGATATTCATTATTCACGGACCAACGTCTAAATAAAGAGTAAACAATTCATAATGCGATGAAAAAAAGACGGGCACGTAAATTTTCTGGGGGCAACTTAATTTCATATTCAGGTCCCCCTCCCCCCTAGACAACTGGTTTCAAAATTTCAACCCCGACTAAGTGGCAACAGGACTCAATGAGAGGTCTGATATGTGTTCAAACCTAATCAAAGAAGAACAGGGCCTTGAGCACCTGTCATCTCTCAAAGTAATTCAGAGTCCATGGGTGATTGCATGCACAGGCACCAGATTCCTATAAAGAAAATTAAAACTCAATCTTCAACGCCCTTTAAGGCACGACAGCGTCCATGTTTAATCATCATCCCCCCTCTTTACCCCCTCAATATCGTAAGTTTCAAAAGGATTTCTTCATAAAACTGCATATCAGTATTGTCTACATATATTTTTCTTCACGATCGTAACCTACGTATCATTGATTATTCGTGCATTTAGCCGCAATTAATCCAAATACCTGAAATGGAGTCGAAACCTACACTTTACGCTATTCTTAGCATGTGCAGTACCGTTAGTTTGAGTTGTTACCCTTGCCGCTAACGGTAAAGTGTAGGTTTCGACTCGATTTAAAACATGGAAGCTGTCGTGCCTTAGAGAAAGGTAAAGAGAAGAGAAACGGGCGATTAAGAAAGGGTTTTAATTGTTCTTTTTAGGAACCAGGCACCTGTGATTGCATGCACATGCATGATGCAGACTATTTTTTGGCAGGGATTACATACATGTAGTCCGACTTGCAGACCTACGACGGTGTTATCTGTTTTTTCGTCTTCGAAGACAGATAACACCGTCGTAGGTCTGCAAGTCTTCTTCTTCTTCTTCTATTTACAGCAAAACTTCAATGCGTTGAAGATTACATACTGTGCGCATGCGTGACCTATTTAACAAAGTATTTGGGTGCTATAATATGTACAAAAATGTGATTAAAAATGGATAAAAAAGAATTTAGACTTGGAATTTTACTGCATAATATTACAGAGAACAGCAGGTGTAAGCTGTTCTCTGAAGGAATCTACTGTAGGGGATGTAACTATTGCATTTGGTAAAAGATTCCATTGTATGATAGTGTGTGGAAAAAAGGACCATTTGTATGTTTCTTTATTTGCTCTTATGTGTCTATATGTCTGTGTGTGGTGTTGTCGAGTTCTAGTGTCTGTAGGGATGAGGATGTCGGATGGAATAGCTACTAAACAATGAACAATCTTATAAAACATAATGAGTCGGGTTTTAAGTCGTCTCTCTGCAAGTGTAGGCCAGTGTAATGTGTTAATCATGTTTGTTACGCTGCTTGTGTTGTGGTAGTTGTTGTATACATATCGTGCTGATCTTCGTTGTGTCATTTCAATTTTTTGTTTGTACTGTGATGTGTGTGGGTCCCAAACTGTACAACTGTATTCTAGTTTTGGTCGGATTAGTGCCTGATATGCTCTTGACTTTATTTCAGTGTTTGATGTTTGTAAATTTCTTTTTAGAAAACCTAGTGTTTTATTTGCATTTGAGATGATATTGTCATAGTGTGTATTCCATTTGAGGTCTGATTGTAGTGTAATGCCTAAGTATTTTGCATGGTCGACTGATTCTAATATATGGTTGTGTAGTACGTAGTGGTGAGTGTATTTTTGTTTTTTGTGTGATATTGTGAGTTTTGTACACTTGTCGGGATGGAAGGCCATAAGCCAATCCGATTCCCATTTTGCAGCTGCGTCAAGGTCATGTTGTAGTTTGTCACAGTCATCTTGTTCGTGTATGTCTTTATAAATTATGCTGTCGTCGGCAAAGAGTCTTAATTTACTGTATGTTAAGTATTCAGGGAAGTCATTTATGTCGTAGGTCTGCAAGTCTTCTTCTTCTTCTTCTATTTACAGCAAAACTTCAATGCGTTGAAGATTACATACTGTGCGCATGCGTGACCTATTTAACAAAGTATTTGGGTGCTATAATATGTACAAAAATGTGATTAAAAATGGATAAAAAAGAATTTAGACTTGGAATTTTACTGCATAATATTACAGAGAACAGCAGGTGTAAGCTGTTCTCTGAAGGAATCTACTGTAGGGGATGTAACTATTGCATTTGGTAAAAGATTCCATTGTATGATAGTGTGTGGAAAAAAGGACCATTTGTATGTTTCTTTATTTGCTCTTATGTGTCTGACGTAGTGGTGAGTGTATTTTTGTTTTTTGTGTGATATTGTGAGTTTTGTACACTTGTCGGGATGGAAGGCCATAAGCCAATCCGATTCCCATTTTGCAGCTGCGTCAAGGTCATGTTGTAGTTTGTCACAGTCATCTTGTTCGTGTATGTCTTTATAAATTATGCTGTCGTCGGCAAAGAGTCTTAATTTACTGTATGTTAAGTATTCGGGGAAGTCATTTATGTATATTAAGAAAAGTATTGGCCCCAGGACTGTGCCCTGGGGCACTCCGGAAGTTACTGGAACTGATATAGATTGTGTGCCATTAATTACTACTGTTTGTGTCCTATCTGTGAGAAATGATTTTATCCAATTAAGTGTGTTTTGTTCAATTCCATAGAAGTCGAGTTTATATAGTAGTCTTTGGTGGGGAACTTTATCAAATGCTTTAGCAAAATCCATTATGATCAGGTCTGTCTGTATGTTTTTGTCATTTGTTGTGGATAGTTCTTGTATGAAATCAATAAGCTGTGTTTCGCAGGAGCGGGATTTTCTGAAGCCATGTTGTAAATTATATAGTATGTTGTGTTGTTCAAGGTGTGTCATTATGTTACTTGTTATGATGTGTTCCATTAACTTGCAACATATGCAAGTTAAGGATATTGGTCTGTAAGGACCTGTTAAGATAAGGGCCCTATTTAGCCCTAAATCTCGTGACTCATTTCTTCTTCATGGCGAATCGTATACAGAAAAACATTAATCATTATTGAAATATAATGTATTTGCAGACCTTTTACATGTTTTACATTTCGTGAAAGAAACCTTAAGATTCTAAAATTAAGGTCGAAAGAGGTAGGGGTGCACGGATTGAAAAACCGATAATATCGACAAAAAAACGTAAAAATTTTGGAACATTTTACCAAAAATGGATAAATATAGATTAAAAGACATCAAATATGTCTACATTGTGATTCAGAAATAGATTTCGAACGTTCCATCTTCTTTAATCGTTAAATAATTCAATCCGGAACTTAAAATACGGTCCCATTTTGTATTCAATGGCTACAATGTAAGCCTATTAGCGCGAAATACACATTGGCGGAGAAATGAACATCATTCTTGCTTATTTCATTCCTAATTCTTGAATATTTCATTCAGTCATATTTAGGTTACATTTTTTGATGGATTAAAGAGGAAAAATAGTCAAATGTGCTATATTTTGTGGTCGAAAGGTCGATTCTTAAAAAATGCACCCCCCTTTCCATTTTTGGTTTTTCGTCTATGGGGTTGTGTTCCCCCCGGAGATACAGAACCCCACTTTGCCAAAAAAATTGTATCATTGATATACATCTCCAGTAAAAGTGGCTTTCTGTATATCCGGGGGGAACAATGTTCAAAAAAACTTTTCCGTTTTCTATTGATTTCTATGAGAAAAAGAGAAGTTTTGACCCCAAAATTAGCAATAATATGCAAAACAGATAAAAATTTACTTCATATTCTGATGGTATGCAGTATAGGTATACATTTTACATTAAAAGGTTCTTGAAATTTCAATTTTCAAAATTCCACTTTTCAGGGCTGATTTTACGCCTTATCTTAACAGCTCCTTTATTGCTTTGTACTTGTCTCCTTTTTTGTATGCGGGTGCAATGTTTGCTTGCTTCCAGTCTTTAGGTGTTTCTCCTGTGTTAAGTGACTTTGTGAATATGAATGTAAGTATTGGTGCCACATGTTCTTTGAGTTCTTTGAGTACCCTACCATTTATTTTGTCTGGACCAGATGCTTTATGTGGGTTAATGTTTGCAAGGAGTTTAAGTATGCCAGAATTATTTATTGTTATTTGTGACATTTTGGGGTGTGGGCTAGTACCTTTGTTTGGGATGTCTGTGTCTGTTTCATGTGTGAATACTGATTGAAATTGGTGATTTAGTATATTGGCTTTTTCTGTTGTGTCTGTTACTAGGATTCCGTCATTTTTAAGTGGTGATATGCCTGTATTTTCTGTACGTCTGCTCTTGATGTAAGTGTATAAGTTTTTAGGTTTTGCTTTAGATGTTTCAAGTTGGTCTGGGTCATTAAGAGGTAAGTCGCAAATCATCTTTTCAATGTAATTCCAATAAGCATTTCTTAATTCTTTTTGGACTGTTTTCTTTAGGTCTTTAAATTTGTTTGGATTTTCTTTACGTTTTCTATATGCTTTGTTCTTCTTATTTATGAGTCTGCGTAGTTTGTCAGTGACCCATGGGAGTCTGTGTTTGTACGTAATCATTTTGTGTGGTACATTGTTCTCAACTGATGTGATTAAATTTACTTTGAAGGTGTTCCATAGCTCGTCAACACTTTTGTTATGGTTCTCCATGAGTGTTTTGTATGTTGTTTCCAAGTCTAATTTGATATTTGTCCAGTTTGCCTGGTTATATTTGTACAATTTTCTTGGTGTTTCTCTAACTATTTTCTTGGTGTTTCTCTAAGTCGGACTAACATACATGTATCTGCTGGGTGCTCCAACAGAATCCAAATATGTAGAATACCCTCTTTTCTTGTATATCTCTCTTTACTTTCTTGGTTTTTTTCTCGTGATAAAGATATGTGGCAAAATCGGTAAATTCGAAATAGCTCGAATTTTCTCTGATAATTATGGATTCTTCGACATTTTGCCTCACTTACGTAAGATATTATCATGTTATATACGTACTGCTTATACTTGAGTATATTTCTGGGAAATGTGACAGGAATGAGGCAAATATTACGAAAACTTTCAGGAATATCGACCGAATTTCCATTCCCACATCGGTTTTAATAGCGTAAACCCTATAGCCTCGAAGCTGATTTGGCCCGGTCAATTTTCTTTAAATAAAGAGTCAGAGGCTGATATCGCTTAAGTGTGTATGATAATTCAATTGAAGGCAAGTTTTAAGGTATCATTAGATTCTGTAAGATTTTTGTAAGATTTTCATGGGTTCTATTTTTGGATATGCATATAAAAATAAAACTGGAAGGAGTCACAACGTAGAGGTGATTTCCGGCGAGGGGCTCAGAATGGGGACGTGTGAAATTCGATTCTTCGTGGTGTATTGGGGATTTCTCAAAAACGGAGCGGCAAATCCCTAAATAAATTTCATATATTATTTAGACAGATATTGCCTTCAAATCAGCATAATTTTTATTTCAAGAAAAAATTTGGAACAATGGTCAAAATGGGACCAAAGTCCATCTGAATGACATGTCAAAATTTCCCTATTTTCACTTTCACTTTCGTTTTCAGAGTGACAATAGTATCGGAAAGGTATATATCATTTAGTACCAATGAAATCTACAGGAAATGATCTTTCTTTTGATATATCACTTTCTATATAAGCCATTTCTATTTAGTCAGTAAATGACGTCAGCTTTTGGGTGTAGAACACTAGTTTTTGAGGTCAAAGGTTTATGCTATTGTAACCTTTAGGACATACGAATGATGATACACAACATGTACACGTACAATTGGTATGCTTATTTATAAACAAAGTCCTTGGATACCATACATCAAAATTCACTATATAGCATGAACAAGACATTGAAAATGAAATATTGGGTGTCAGTCTTATGTTCAAAGAACTGTGAGGGTTTAAAGTAGGGTACCTAGAGGTTCTTTGATGAAAATACGGCCAAAATGGGCATTTTGACGGAGGTTGCGGGCATGTTTATACGGCTTGCTGATTGAAAGATATACAAGTTACAGGACTTTGCAATACACCAAACTCTTCGAAAAATCCTATATTTTCAAATTATGTCAAGAAAAATTTCAATCGGTAAAATCAAAATATGGTTTAGGTTTTAATAGCGTAAACCCTATAGCCTCGAAGCTGATTTGGCCCCGGTCAATTTTCTTTAAATAAAGAGTCAGAGGCTGATATCGCTTAAGTGTGTATGATAATTCAATTGAAGGCAAGTTTTAAAGTATCATTAGATTCTGTAAGATTTTTGTAAGATTTTCATGGGTTCTATTTTTGGATATGCATATAAAAATAAAACTGGAAGGAGTCACAACGTAGAGGTGATTTCCGGCGAGGGGCTCAGAATGGGGACGTGTGAAATTCGATTCTTCGTGGTGTATTGGGGATTTCTCAAAAACGGAGCGGCAAATCCCTAAATAAATTTCATATATTATTTAGACAGATATTGCCTTCAAATCAGCATAATTTTTATTTCAAGAAAAAATTTGGAACAATGGTCAAAATGGGACCAAAGTCCATCTGAATGACATGTCAAAATTTCCCTATTTTCACTTTCACTTTCGTTTTCAGAGTGACAATAGTATCGGAAAGGTATATATCATTTAGTACCAATGAAATCTACAGGAAATGATCTTTCTTTTGATATATCACTTTCTATATAAGCCATTTCTATTTAGTCAGTAAATGACGTCAGCTTTTGGGTGTAGAACACTAGTTTTTGAGGTCAAAGGTTTATGCTATTGTAACCATCCTTGTTTATTTTTCTATGAGGAATCTCGAGCCCGTCTATATTTTGATCACAGTTTTGTATCGATTGTCCTCCAATTTCGCGATAAGTAGACTTGTTAGTTATTTTTAGACAATTCTATTCGAACTGACAAAGTTATCTAGTTGTCAAGCCTCAAATGTCAAACTATCAGTAACTATATTTCTCAGACTATATTCAATTATATCGCTTTCTTTAAAATCAATGAATTGATCATGTCATGTCAGTGTCAGTGATGATCAATGGATGGTGATGATGGAGAGGCCTATTGTGTACATAAGCAGAACAGAAAGCTTCAGTGCAAGTCATCGCCTGCATAGGTATAATCTTATAGCGGCACCATCCTGCCATCCACTTGTCAGATATTAGATAATTATGACTTATTGCAATTTTATAATTAGTTGACCAGCTTCCCTTTTGAGGGAGAGTATAACTATCTACCATATGTTGTCATGTGGGATGTCTCAGAAAAGCCCACCCAAGGGGTCTGGTTCTGGTCAGGGAACGAGGCTTGCCGAGTTCCCTGACCAAAAACCAGACCCCAAGGGTGGGATTTTCTCATCCCAGATGACAAACATATGGATGAGTGTTTTTCTCCCATTTCTCGGGGCCTTTCTTGAAATTTCATGAAATGATGAAATCGTCAACTTTATTGAATTTGAAAAGTAAAGGATTATTCGTTTTCAGTGCCCTCAAAAATGGTTTATTCTAATATATAAGAATAAATGGTAATCCTTACCCTTTACATGTAGAATCAGTTTAATAAGAATTATGTAGAAGAAGATGTTTTAAAACAACCTTTTTCGTTGAGAGGTTGCCACTCTAGGTGCAAAAATCATGACATCACCATGGGATAATAATGACGTCAGAATATGGATATGGCCTATGCGGCCGACGTCAAAAGTCACGCGAGGTTATATGGGATACAGTGACCCTACATGACACGTCACTATGGGCAATTTAAACTCTATCCCACATAGGGGCAAATGGGAGAATAGTTCTTTTAATTATGATATGCCTTAAATATTATAGATATCTTATCATATGAGATATTTGGGAATAAATTTTAAAAAGAGCTTTATCGATCTTAAATCTATGTGATTGGTATAGTCTTTAGCTGAGTACTTATATTTTGAAAAAGTTTGGATGAAATTACATTAGTTTTGTTATATTCCTATTGACATATTTTAATGATAATTCTTTTTGTTAATTTCAGTTCCAAACTGACAGATGAGGAGAACAAAGAAATATATGGTAAATGTAACAACCCAAATGGCCATGGGCATAATTACAAAGGTATACATAGGTGTAATATATAATTACTAAGATATGCAATCCGTGAATATGCAGGACTTATCCTGTCAATTGCTTTTATGTTAAATTGTTTTTTTTTTTACTGAATTTCATTTATTTTATGCATGTATTCATATTACATTAGGTAAATGGTAAAAGATATATATTCCTCTCCATTTCTGATATCATCAAACAATTTTGAAAGTATACATTACATACATGTATGTATGAATTCAGGAGAGCCTACATATACTGATAATTATAACAGACGGAGGCTATGTTGTGTGTGTAACTTGATAAATCATTGTCAAATTTCAACTAATTTTCATTATTTTTTTTTATCATACAACAGTTGAGGCCATAGTGAGAGGGCCGGTAAGTTTGAGAATTTAAGAAAAGAGGTATTCAGCTTTTTAAAATGTAAACGATAAAATACATATTTGAGGTAAATATTTCATATGTGATTTTTGATAATGATGATGAAGAAGAAAGCTAAAAGTTTTTATTCAAGGGATGAGGACAAGGCATTCCTTTTAAAGCTTGGACGTTAACCAACATTGTTAAACGTTTAACCAAAACTGTGCTTTACAATCAACCAGCTTCTCTATTGATTCCCTTACCAAAATTTTAGGCCTTTGGCGAACCATTGCCGCAAGCTTGCCGCAAACTTTGCTGCAAAGTTGCTGCAAACAGTTTGCGGCAACTTCGCCGCGACTTTTTACCATGCAAATTAGGTTTGCGGCAGACTTGCCGCAAACTCCTTGTGTCCAAATACAGTTTACGGCAATCTTCTGGCAATGTTTCTGAGCATGCTCAGTGATGAACCTATTGCCATATATAGATTGCGGTGAACTTCTGGCGAACTACCTATGTAATTGTGGCGAGCCTTGAAAATGTTGCGGCGAACTTCTGGCTAAGTATTTGAGAGCCTTGAAAATGTTGCGGCGAACCTCTGGCAAAGTAATAACACATGCACATACGTTAAAATGTTGAATTTATACATGCATGTGTATAAAGCATGGTAGTACACTGATTCATAATATGTTGTTATCTTACGGCAGTAGTAGTGAGTCCCCCTTATGAAATCTTCCATACGTAATGCAACAGGAATCCATACGGAATCTTGAGACGTAATATGTCTCTATATTAAACATAGAATGTACACAAATTCCATACGGAAACTAGAAAAATTCCAGCAGGAATCGAAGCGTACTCATGCATAAAAATGAGCGAAATGTTTAAATTAGTTACGTATGGATATGACCAAATATGGAAAAGGAATCAATAGTTTTATGCATGGAAAATTAGTTTTATGTATGGAATTTTTTTAATTTCCGTATGGAAAAAAATTAATTTTACGTGTACATGAATGACCTTATTTATGTACGTAGTCCTAAATATAGCAAGTTACGTACATGTATGGCAATCAAAATATGAAGCAAATACAGAAGTTTGAAGTTTTAACTGAAACAATATGGAATTTATTACAATATAACATGTACATGTAATTCTATGACTTGATCAATCCTGTAGTTAAGTTTTAGCTGTTGCAAATAACTTTACAATTTCAAAACTTTACAAGGAGCAAATTTATAATTTAAACATTCAATGCAATTATTTACCACTGTAGGTCAGAGGCCAGCTCACTTTAAAGTTACATTTACATTATTATTAAGAATACTTAATTCTGTACTGAGAGTTTAAGGTATCAGTTATACATACTACCTTGTGTATACAATGCAATGTAAATTATAGTCTTGATATACATGTATCTTGACCTATATATATATATTTACCATAACACAACTCAAAAGTTGATAAAAATTCTTTAGTTTAAATTATCGTCATCAATTATCCACTGGAACTATTTTCATTTGTACATTGGATAAATGTAACAAGTCACTATAACAACAATCGTATGACACAATAAGTTATTTCTTCTTTTCGCTTTGTACATTATTATTATATTGTTTCACTTGTCCTCCCGCGATTATTGACTGCATTTTCTTGAATATGCAATGTCTTCGGTCACTGCCTTGTTTATTTCCTTTCAACCTGGCTCATGGCTAATGTACTGCATTTGAATTTCAGGCTCCAAGATGCTCAATGTAATCTAAATTAGTAATATAAGAAAAGCATACAATGATTTTGTCGGTGTAGACAATTGTTAAAACTCATAGTTTTATAAAACTCAAAGCCCGCACGGGATACTGCGACGTAACAATACAGATACAGATAGTCTTCCAAGAATCATCTCTTAATTAAATTATTTCAATGCATTATTTTATATGCAAATATATATTAGATAAATACAAATATTGTCCCAAAGAAGAAAAACTTATGCAGAGTAGTTCTTGCACGGGTGAATAAATACCTTTTATCGTATTTTTTCCTCTTTAAAGGCTTCCCTGGTGCATGTGTCCTCTGTAGCAACAGTTGATGATGCCTTGGGCCTTTGAATTGAACTATTAAGTCATTTGCAAGATGCCATTTCTTCAATTCTGGATTTGTAAATACATGTTGCACCAACTTCAGGCACAATTATGGTATGAAATCCAGGAGTTTTGTGCCCAAAACAGGACTTGATGGCCTTTAATTCAGTAAATTCTTATCAGTGAAGACTGTCCCGGCAATCCCGTTTTCCAGAAGAGACACCATCTATAAAAATTAAAAGAATAAAGAATTTCTGAAGTTGTAATAATGTAATAATAATTCTGAAAATATCCTAAAAATATTCAGATCCCCTAAACAGGTTGGGGAAAGGTACCGATCTAGCTAATATACCTCGATCAAGCTAATGTACCTCGATCGGGCTAATCAATCTGATTTTTTATTCAGAAAAATGTACTTTTTTCCTCCAAATCATATTTGAGTGCAAAATCGCACCAGCTTTTATATCAAGAAATAATATTTAAAAAGCAACTATGCCTGAAAACTTTTTAGATTTCGTGAAATCTCACCCAATATATTCAGAAAAATGGAGGTATATTTTTTCGGTAACTATTCACTTTTCAGGTATATTTCTTTTGTAAACATAACTTCTTTTATAAAGAACTGATGTGATTTTGCTCAAAAGAATAACTTTGATAATGTTTTAATTTTTTAATACTGAAAATATTCAGATTGATTAGCCCAATCGAGGTATATTAGCCCAATCGAGGTATATTAGCTCGATCGGTACCTTTCCCCAACCTGCTAAATATTTGAGATTTAGCCCAGATTATGGCAGATAACCTCTTTCCGTAACTCTTTTTCAGTAGAGCACGTGTTAATCACAAAGAAGTAAAACATGAATCAAATAACAGCTAGCCTACCTTCAATCATGCTTATTGATGCTGCAATGGTATTATCTCCAAATTTCTTAGCTATGCACTGTCTTCAACTTCCAACAGAGTCATCAGTTTGGAACACTGCATGCATAAATAGATGAAAACAAACACATTTTCCCACGGTCCACGTCCATCCACTGACGTGCTCAGTACAAAGGAAACTAGGCTTCATTGTTTCAATTAACGTGTCTATAATGTACCGGTACCAAAGTAAAGGAAACCCTATGATAGTCATCAAAATTCTTGAGGATTCGATTCTGGCATTCGACTTTTCCGCCTCGCCCGAACCTTTTAAAAATCCGATGTTTTGATTGGCTATTTCTTATCACAGTCGTTTCGTACACAATCATTTCAAACTAAAACGCCTCGATCTGCATAAATATACATTATTTTCAATGCGTCTGTTTTACTTAATAATCTTAGTTCTTATATCCATTACTGACACAATGTTTAATTTGTTTTTTTTTTTCAAACTGATTTATAAAAAAAAAAATAATCATCGATCCATTGACCATATTTTTTTTTTGCTAATCTGGAAAAAAATAGAATTATCTTGAAAGATTTTTTTTTTATTTTCCGACCCTAGGAAATTATTAAATAACGAAAAAAAGAAGATATATATATATAAAGGAAAGAAAATAAAAATAAAAAACGATGTCAAATAATCGTATTCTAGAAATCATGTTATAAACACCTAAAGACCGATCGCCAAGTTTTCTGAAATTAGGCGAGATTAACTATGTATTGTATATGGAAAACGAAAGTAAAACATCTGTCGTGATGGAGATGGATACTAGTGTGTTCTGACAATCCTAGCCTAAATTTAAAGTTTTAAGACGGTTATTTAAAGTAATTACATATAGAGGTAACATTTTAAGTAAAAGAATTCTTGATCCATAGCCAATCTTTCTTAGTAATTAGTAATATATCTAAGTAAAGTTTTGTTTTTTTTTTTGAGTGTACATTTTTTTGGAGAGAATATTCTGTGAAATATACTTGGGAACGAAATTTAATTTGAGAAGAAAAGATAATTAATTTTTCCTATTTCCTGACACATTGGCAAACAAAGAATTCGTAAATTTTATGAAAAATTCATTGTTTAAAAAAAGGGGGGGGGCAGACAGGGGGTACCCCTCTCCCACGTACCCTTTTCCTCCCACCCCTTACCAGCCTCCCCCTTCCCCTCTTCCCTTTCCTTATCCCTCCCTCTCCCCCTTCCCTTTCCTCCAACCTCTTCCTCCCCTGCCTAAGAATATAAATTCACCCTGTCCTCTCCCTCAAAACTTGAAAAAGGGTTGTATTATAAAGCTTCATTCATTTGGTCATGCATGTAATGTAACTTTAAAGTACTTTCTATTTTGCTAAATAATGAGACTATCTATAGCATGTTCTTTGTATTACATGTACAAATATATAAGTCTTCATGTGTCAGTCATATTTTTGCTTGAAAATTGGCTAAGTCAAAATTCCATACAGTCACAAAAATATGTACGCTCTGTTCATTGAAAATTTCCTAAGTCCAGAAAGTACGTGCTTTTGCAGAGATTATATTCAGAATATACGTATGAAATGTCAAGTTAGATTTTTACGTATACTGGAAAATTTGAAGATTTCCGTGCGTAAAAAGACATAATATAGAAAAAATTACGTGTATGCTTGTTTTCCATATGGAATTTTAGATTTACGTATGGAATTTATTAGTACGTATGGATTCCTGTTGCATTACGTGTAGATTACGTCTGGAAATTTCGTACCGGAGTCAGAATTGTAATTAAGTTTATTTACTTCTATATATTCATTCATTGGCAATTTCAAAGGCAACTAGCATTTAATGTGGTTTAATTTTACTTATAATTATAGCCAAACCATTTTTTTTATGATATATATTTTTTAAGAAAAAATTATGCTGATAAACTGAATAATAATATATTTTTTACATTATAACCTTTAAGCTGTATGATTCACTAACTATAAATGAAATTTAGATCTTAGGTCTATCATATGTCTATTATAAGCTTTATGGTTAAAATTAAAAAGTAGCTGGCAGCTGAGTACACATCCCATACATGTAATCCTATGATTCAACAGAACAAGACTAAATTTTTCACAGCACTTTAGTATCATAATTAAGTCAAAAAAACTTTGGAACAGGCTTGCACACTAGATAGTACTATATGAATCCCTTTGAATTGCTCTATGCATGCAGCCATTCAAATGGCAACCTACATGTAGCTTATGTTCACCATGTTTACTGAGTCAACACTTAATTCCTCTTCTTTGTTTGCTCAAAAATTGGCAGCCTTTGATTTGATTGGCTAGCATCTTAAATGAATCATTTTTCGCCGCAAGTTCGCCAAAATCTTGCTCTGGCAAACTTGCGGCGAATTTTCATTTGAATTTTGGTTGTTATTGCATTTTGGCGAACTTTTGGCAAACACGAGTTTCTGTTTGCCAGAAGTTTGCCGGTAGCGGCGAATAGCTGCAAACAGCATTTCAGATTTCTGGCGATGTAAATTGTTTGCGGCAGGTTTGCCGCAAGTCTGCGGCAAGGTTGCGGCAATCTCACCAGTTTGGTAAGGGTTGTTACATTCAATAAATTTGTTAATAAATGATATATCATGAATCCTAAGTATGCAAATCAATACATTGTATTACGTTGGTATGTTTTTCTATGGTTTTGAAATGATGGAGACTTATTTATTCCTGTTCAGAGCATCATACAGTTATACCAGAAACTCAATGATTTATTCTGTAATTTTAAGGTTGACCCTACAACTGGGATGGTGATGAATCTAGCAGACCTTAAGAAATCCATACAGGTAAGCACATGTACATGTATTGCATATATTATGAAGTGTGACGTACGGTCAGATTTCTAGGTAATTATTTTAACTATTCACTAAAGCTAAACTGATACAAAATGTATTTGTATCTTCTCAGTTCTCATAATTTTGCAAGAATTAACATTGTAATGTCATGATTGATCCTGATATCTTTAAAACACATTTTTTTTTTCAGTATTAATTTTTCTTTCGCATTTTTCAGTGTTTTCTAGTGAGACACTATAATACACCCCCCCCCCCAAAAAAAAATGTGGTAAACGTGGCTTATTAGTTAATGAATTCGAAGACAGAATATAACGAATTATTATTAAGTGCTTTATAAATACACAGTATCTTTTAAATCCATTATGTACATGACTATATAGTTATGATTTATATTTTACTGCAGACATCAGTACTTGACGTGATGGATCATAAGAACTTAGATCTCGACGTCCCATATTTTTCAAATAAAGTCAGGTAAGAATCCAATCTCGTGAAGAGTACAAATTTTAAGAAAATAATTTAATCAACAACTTCAGGTCACAACAAGAGTTATCATTCCTAGCCTTGCATGTATCACAGAGGCAGTTATTTTGTGAAAAAAGGGAAAAAATGGAAGAAAGGAAAAACAAATATACAGATATTATTTAGGAATTTATTCAAATACATAATGGGTAATACAAAGAAGTAAATAAGCTATTGGAGAATGTAGAATATAGAATGTAAGAAGTGGATTTTTTCCAAATAATTAGCATTTTTTAGCGACTTTTAAAAAAAAAAAGGCTTAATAGCAGATTCAAATATATATGAGGAACCAATACAGTGAACAATTCTAGATTGATATTCAGAAGATGTAACTCTACAGGACAGCTTGTTAAAAACTTCTTTGTTCACACTTTTCCACAAATTCTGCATGAAAGACACTAAATATTCATAATACATATGTAGATTGTTTGATGAAATTAATTATATTTTCAGCACAGCAGAGAATATAGCAGTGTTTATATGGGACAGTCTTAATAAAGAGCTTCCTCCTGGAATGCTGTATGAAGTCAAGCTTCACGAAACAGACAAAAATGTTGTATATTACAGAGGCGAATCATCATTTAGCCTGTAATGTAACAGAGTTTTGTTTTGCTATTATACACTTACAAATGTTTTCATATTCATCTATTGAACATTTGGAAACTGCATCAATTGATTTGTTTAAAATGTGATACTTGTGCTTTATTATTGAGACTTGTGCTATATTATTGATACTTGTGCTTTATTATTGATACTTGTGCTGTATTATTGATACTTGTGCTTTATTATTGATACTTGTGCTGTATTATTGATACTTGTGCTATATTATTATTTTCCTTAAAGAAGGGTAATTTTGTGATAATATATGGTTGTCTCCCCATCTTATTGTATATTTAACATGGTCATTGGCAGACAACTTTCATTTTTCTCTATTAGAGTTTGTTGATAAGGAAGGTTATAGGAGTAATTGTATAATAAATCATGCTGTAATAGATTGGTCCTACTATTTTGAATTTGAATTTCAGTTATCAAAAATGTAAACATACGTCCTTATTAAGTTATTTTGAGCAATGCAGCATCACATGTATGTACAATGTCTTTTTACACAGCAACTTTATATAGATACATTCACTTGTAGTGTTTTCTTGTATCTGAATGTCATATACTCAACAGCGTTTCACAAGTTTTTATAGGAACTTTGTTATTAGTTTCTATTAATTTGCTGTAAGCTTATCTGGATGTCCTTCTCTCTTTTTTTTTTAACATAGTCATTCCATGAAAACATATTGAGTGAGAATTCCTTTTTACTGTTTTGATTATTTAAAAGGTACATGGTTGAGGGTTATTAAGCACAGGTCCATGTAAGGATCAGACAGTTGAAAAACCATAACATTTTTGCAGAACTTTTTTCTCTTGAAATGTGCTCATATCAGCCTCCATATGAATGTTCTGAAGAAATTTTCCTTCTACTTGGATTGTGAAGAAAGCCTTAGGGTACCAAATTTGGTTGAATTATATAAAGAAAATTTTCCTGCCTTTTTTTACCGTCATAATCCTTTATAAATTATGAGGTGAATATCTCGCTTCACCATCGCTACCTTGAAAAATGACTATCATATATTGATTTGCACCACATATATATCTCAAAACAGAAATAAAAAGTTTTGCAAAAAAATTGATGTATCACCCCTGCCTGATTCTCACATAAACCTAAACCTAATAAACCAGAAAAACAACATTTATATTTACATGTTCTGTTTTATAATAACATTACTGTGTAGTATCAAGTATCCAGCTTCAATACCACTTCAGTAGAGATTAAAAGAAAGAAGATCTGTTGTGTAATATAACACAATATAAACAATATACCTCACACTGCAACACCACGCCTGGGAGATTATTACCTATTTGTCCTATTAAAGTTTTACTGGACTTAAAGTCCCTGGAGCTTTTGTTGTACTTTTATATATGCATACACCAACTTTTAATAAATCTTGTCTCATGTCTTATATGTCAACAAGATTATATAGAAGATTCAAACGTTACTTCCAAAGGGAAGACTGATACAAATCATAACCACAAAGAAATACACAAATCATAACCACAAAGACATATTCAAATTACCACAAAGACATACACAAATCATAACCACAAAGACATACACAAATTACCACAAAGACATACACAAATCATAACCACAAAGACATACACAAATTACCACAAAGACATACACAAATCATAACGACAAAGATATACACAAATTATAACCACAAAGACATACACAAATCATAACCACAGACATATACAAATCATAACCACAAAGGCATACACAAATTATAACCACAAAGACATACTCATGTAACCACAAAGACATACACAAATTACCACAAAGACATACACAAATCATAACCACAAAGACATACACAAATAACCACAAAGACATACACAAATCATAACCACAAAGACATACAAAAATAACCACAAAGACATATACAAATCATAACCACAAAGACATACACAAATCCTAACCACAAAGACATACACAAATCATAAACACAAAGACATACACAAATCATAACCACAAAGACATACGCAAATAACCACAAAGACATACACAAATCATAACCACAAAGATATACACAAATCATAACCACAAAGATATACACAAATCATAACCACAAAGACATACACAAATCATAACCACAAAGACATACATAAATGATAATCGCAAAGACATACACAAATAATCACAAAGACATACACAAATCATAACCACAAAGACAAACACAAATCATTATCACAAAGACAAATGCAAATCAGAACCAGAAAGTCATACAAAAATCATAACCACAAAGACATACACAAATCAGAACCAGAAAGTCGTACACAAATAAGCACAAAGACACACACAAATCATAACCACAAAGACATACACAAATCATAACCACAAAGACATACACAAATCATAACCACAAAGACATACACAAATCATAACAACAAAGACACACATAAATTGTTGGCCTGCTTTAAGTTAAAAAGATTATGTATATGAAGTATGTATATGTTTAAAACTACTTAAAGTACTAGGATACTAGAGATGAAGTACCAAAGTAAAGTAATGTTAAACGTCTTCTAATTGAATAGCATCATTTAAGAACAGATAAATTGGAAGCATGGACCGGACATGCACGTTTCGGGTACTTAACCCTCGTCAGTGATCCTCAAATCTAAACAATGTGATATGCCAAAAAAGTATGAAATTAATTATGTCGAAAAAGGGTACCGAAAGACATAGCAGGATGGGTGGGATATGATGCTGCAGGACCCACCTTTTAGAAATTTCAAGAAATGTTGATAACAGAAATTTTAGAATGCGTTGAAGAAACGATCAACCGAAATTGATCGAACTTGGCTACATGTGCCCACAGTGACTCCTGGCCCATCCTTGCATTACAAGTCAATCTATCCTTCTTATATCCATCCTTGCATTACAAGTCAATGTATTCTTCTTATATCCTTGCGATTCCTGAGAAAATAAGTACTAGCTCTTTTAATTTTCCTAAGGAGTTGTTAAGATAAGGGCCGGATTTAGCCCTGAAAGCACTCGATTATTTCTCGTGCGTTGTCCTTCCACTTTAGATAAAAATTAGTCAGTATAGAAATATAAAGTATTACAGATTCCTAGTAGGTATTTTATGTAAATAAATTTGGTGAAAGATGTTATGATTACGAGTTGAAGAGGTAGGGATACAGACGACGGAAAACGTCGAATATCGAACGAAAATGCGCAAAAAATGCATTATTTTACACATTTTTAGCTCACCTCGACGAAGTTGAGATGAGCTTATGCTATAACCCCGGCGTCCGCGTCCGCGTCCCCGTCCGCGTCCCCGTCCGCGTCCGCGTCCGCGTCCGGTTAAAGTTTTTGGGGTAACTCAGTATCTGACAAAGTACTGATGCTACAGTAACCAAACTTGCACCAGTGATTCATCTTGGGATGCTGAGGTGAACCCATGCATCAGATGCAGCATCTGACCTACATTTTCCGGTTGAATGACTTTGTCAATGTCTGGTTAAAGTTTTTGGGGTAACTCAGTATCTGACAAAGTACTGATGCTACAGTAACCAAACTTGCACAAGTGATTCATCTTGGGATACTGAGGTGAACCCATGCATCGGATGCAGCATCTGACCTACATTTTCCGGTTGAATGACTTTGTCATATCTGGTTAAAGTTTTTGGGGTAGTTCAGTATCTGACAAAGTACTGATGCTACAGTAACCAAACTTGCACAAGTGATTCATCTTGGGATGCTGAGGTGAACCCATGCATCAGATGCAGCATCTGACCTACATTTTCCGGTTGAATGACTTTGTCAATGTCTGGTTAAAGTTTTTGGGGTAACTCAGTATCTGACAAAGTACTGATGCTACAGTAACCAAACTTGCACAAGTGATTCATCTTGGGATACTGAGGTGAACCCATGCATCGGATGCAGCATCTGACCTACATTTTCCAGTTGAATGACTTTGTCATATCTGGTTAAAGTTTTTGGGGTAGTTCAGTATCTGACAAAGTACTGATGCTACAGTAACCAAACTTGCACAAGTGATTCATCTTGGGATGCTGAGGTGAACCCATGCATCGGATGCAGCATCTGACCTACTTTTTTCGCTTGAGTGATTTTGCCTTATAAGGCCAATATTGAGCAAAGTATAAGTGCTACATGTACCAAACTTGCATATTGGATGTATCTTTGATCAAACTTTCATAAAATGACATTGACCTACTTTTTCCACTTGAGTGATTTTGCTTTAAAAGGCCAATATTGAGCAATGTATAAGTGCTACATGTACCAAACTTGCATATTGGATGTATCTTTGATCAAACTTTCATAAAATGACCTTGACCTACTTTTTCCGCTTGAGTGATTTTGCCTTTAAAGGCCAATATTGAGCAAAGTATAAGTGCTACATGTACCAAACTTGCATATTGGATGTATCTTTGATCAAACTTTCATAAAATGACCTTGACCTACTTTTTCCGCTTGAGTGATTTTGCCTTTAAAGGCTAATATTGAGCAAAGTTAAAGTGCTACATGTACCAAACTTGCATATTAGATGTATCTTTGATCAAACTTTCATAAGATGACCTTGACCTACTTTTTCTGCTTGAGTGATTTTGCCTTATAAGGCCAATATTGAGCAAAGTATAAGTGCTACATGTACCAAACTTGCATATTGGATGTATCTTTAATCAAATTTTCATAAAATGACCTTGACCTACTTTTTCTACTTGAGTGATTTTGCCTTTGAAGGCCAATATTGAGCAAAGAATAAGTGCTACATGAACCAAACTTGCATATTGGATGTATCTTTGATCAAACTTTCTTAAAATGACTTTGACCTACTTTTTTCCACTTGAGTGATTTTCTTAATATACATGTACTTAGAGATATGTTTAAATTGAACTTTGCTGCCGCGAGGTGAGCTTCGTAATCTTTGATTACACTATGTTTTATGTTTATTATACTTCTGTTACCTTTTCAAGTCTAAATTGGATAAGAGAAATTAACTTTGAGGTTATTATATCAATATAATCGGCAAACTCTGCAATCCGGAAACTGAAAAACGGTTTTATTTCGTTCTTCTCGGCCATTTATGTAGGTTTCTGGCGCGAAATACACACGGTGTAGAAATTGACAACTTTCTCGTTTATTTCCTTGTAAACGGTTAAATATTTAATCAGAACACACTCTAAATATATTGTTCCATGATATGAAATGAAAAAAATTCAATGATAACCTATTTTATCGCTCTAGAGACACATTTAAAAATAGTCATCCATCCCCCTTTTTCGTTTTTCGCCTGTGGGACATTGTTCCCCCCCTCGCTTCAGAACCCCACTTGGTCAGAAAATGTGTTTTATTGATATACACCTTTGGTGAAAGTGGCATTGTAAAGCGAGGGGGGGGGCGATGTTGTATAAAACTTTTCCGTTTTCCATTGATTTCTGTGTAAAAAACGCTTATTTTGACCCAAATATCGGTCTTATTTTGAATAAATTATCCCATCTGATAGCAGATTCATATGTGGACCAAGTGACTTGACATTTCTACCGAAAAAAATTCTTGAATGTTGCATTTTGAAATTTCAACTTTTCAGGGCTGATTTTACGCCTTATCTTAACAGCTCCTTGATATATTTTAGATTTGATATTATGCTCTTTCTTATTATAAATGGATAGGAATGTCATTTGATGACTGAAATTTAATTTATATCTTATTTTGGTGCAAAAAACCCGAATTTATGTGCAAAATTCACTTATTTCTGTGAATATTTTTGTTTTAAGGAGGTATTGAACACTTAGATGCCAAATTCAATTTTTCTAAAAATTTCTGAAATTATATATTTCTTGTCTGTCCTTACCAATACAAATTTTCATTTGATTCTATCCACAGGAAAATTTTCTACAAGACTTTGAAATATGCATTAATCGACGTTTTCGTGAATTTCTTGATGACGTCATTATATTGAAAGTGTCATTCCAGTTCTTGTAAAGCTATTAGAAATTAATTTTGATTTAACTTCCAAAATATCCATAAATCTATTGCACTTACATATGGAAAAGATAAAATGAATTGTGTTTTAAACACGGGCAGGATGCTTGAAAAAAAAAAAAGATGACACTGTCGCTAAAAGAATTGGAATTTCGAGCCAATTTACTGTAGTTGCTAGTTAATTATTAGAAATCCTGTGGATGAATCTTTGTCAAAAACTTTCAAAATTATCAAGAATGTCCAGAGATGATTTCATGATTAAATGGGAAAAATTGAATTTAGGATTAAAATTTTACAAGGCTTTATATTTTCCAATTTTTTCTTCCAAAATCGTCCATTTTCAATGAAGTGACGTATGCTTTTCTGTAACGTACATTTGTCAACGAATACACCGTGATGAAGATTGAATTTTCTATTTTATAAAAGCTAAGTTTCAATACAATACGTTTAGTAATAATGTTTTTATTGCATTTTGAATGCGAAGGTTTGTGACGCCACTTTTCCCGATAACGTCGAAATGACGTCGTAGTTTGCTCATGGATAGAACTCCCAAAGTCCTAAATTTCAAAAATCGCCATAATTTCTTCAAATGACGCCGGAAATTATTCAAACTTCATCAGGATACTCAAATGCGTATATCAATCAGAATATCAATTGTTTTAAGGGAGTTAAAACTGTACTTTTCCTAGGAAGCAAGAAAACAAATAATGCCGCCGCCATCTTGGTGTTCAAACCCTCCTTAATTTATATTTTTTGTTTAATCAAAGCTGGAGGGTTTTCATATAATTGAATGGCATAAAAATGACCAAGTTTGATGAGTTAAAGAATTTTTTTATTATCTTGCTATTTTGGGTGGAAAATCTCAATTTTTATTTAAAAATCACTGATTTCTGGAAAATCTTTATTACTATGAAATATGTCATTATTATTTATATTCAAAAGTGTTCCTGGTTACATCATAGTTTGTCATTGTAAGTCATATGCATTTGAAGTATCCTCTGTTAATTTGTATTTGGGGCAAAAAATATGTTTTATATAAATATAAAGCCTATATCAAGAAACTTACTATTGAAAGTCTCATTTTTCAAAGTATGAATATTATCCTCAGTATTTCCTACTTAACTGTTTAGTTTATCTTAACTTACCCCTCATTTTATTCTTTTCTTGTGAAATGTTACTATAAGTATGTTTGGGTTAAAAAAAAACTAAAAAAAAAAAAAAGATGGAAAAGCAAGCACTTAACACAAAAATGTAATAAAACACATTTCGAAGTTATATATTGCTAGATTATTTAGTATAAGTCATAATATTTATGTATTTTACCCCAAATATTACAATATTACACAAAATTGAAGTGAAATGATAAATAACTTAAGAAAGAATAAACAATTAAGTACTAGGAAATACAGAAGATAATAGTCATAGTTTGAAATATGAGACTTTCAATAGTAAGTTTCTTGACATGGGCTATAGATTTATACATATATATTTATTATATAAATATCTACAAAAACACAATTTCAAAGTAGGTGAACCTTTGAGGTCAAGGTCACACTGTCATACAGTATGGTATTAATGGCATGAGCTTAACTTTTCGGTTTTCATGTCACGGTAATTGATCTTTCCAGAATATTTTTGTATGCAAATCATGACCCTTATTTCTTATCCTTCAAGACAGTTTATTCAGACTCACAGAGTCACAGCTAAATTTTATAAGGAGTAGATTCACTTGTATACTTCATGTTTTGATATTTCTTGTACATTAAAAACTAAAAAGACATGATATGTGATAGTTTGGATTGATAAACATGGTTATGACTTATGTATATCTCTACTTTGTTTTACTAAATGGGAAGACAATGTGCACCATTATTCACATAAAGCTTTTTAAAAATAGACAAGTAATAAATGTATTTGTTATGATGTACGTACATTTTCATCTATACAAGTTACACCATCTAAAGCACTACAAACAGCTGATTGTGTGCTGCCGTAGCGACAATACTTGTTAAACCAGCACTGTATACAGTCTCCTCCTAGGAGTAAACAATCAACACACAGTTTCTGTATCGATTGTACTCCAATTTCGTGATAAGTAGACTTATTATATATTTTTATATTATTCTATTCGTTCCGACAAAGTTATCTAGTCGTTGAGGAGTAAATGTTTTCATGATATATAATGTCATGTTTAATAATATGTGATCCCTTCTGGGGAGTGCTCCGATAAGCGGAGGGTCATACTAAGGAAGAAGAAGAAGATGTCAGTGATGATGATGGAGAAGCCAATTATGTACATAAGCAGAACAGAAAGCTTCAGTGCAAGTCATCGCCTGCATAGGTATAATCTTATAGCGGCACCATCCTGCCATCCACTTGACAGATATTAAATTATTGCAAATAATTAGTTGACCACCAGCAAAATACAGAGTCACTTCCCTTTTGAGGGAGAGTATAACTATCTACCATATGTTGTCATACTAGTTTGTGGGATGTCTCAGAAAATCCCACCCGAGGGGTCTGAATTCTGGCCAGGCTTGCCGAGTTCCCTGACCAGACTCCAGACCCCAAGGGCGGGATTTTCTCACCCTACATAACAAACATATGGATGATCGTTTTTCTCCCATTTCTAGGGGCCATTCTTGAAATTCCATGAAATCATGAACTCGTCAAATTTATCAAACTCGAAAAATAAAGGATTATTCATTTTCAGCGTCATCAAAAATGTTTTTTAGGTGCAAAAATTATGACATCACAATGGGATAATAATGACGTCACAATATGGATAAGGCCTTTACGGCCAACGTACGTCAAAAGTCACGCGAGGTCATGTGGGATACAGTGACCCTACATGACACGTTGCTATGAGCTGCTGAAACTCTATCCCACATGGGGGCAAATGGGAGAATAGTTTTGCCTTAGATATTATAGATATCTTATCATATGAGATATTTGGGAATGATTTTTAAAAAGAGCTATCTCGATCTTAAATCTATGTGATAGTCTTTAGCTGAGTACTTATAATTTTAAAAAAAGTTTGGATGCATACACTAGTCATTATATATTCTAATAATTCTTTTTGTTAATTTCAGTTCCAAACTATCAGATGAGGAGAACAAAGAAATATATGGTAAATGTAACAACCCAAATGGTCATGGGCATAATTACAAAGGTATACATAGGTGTAATATATAATTACTAAGATATACAATCCATGAATATGAAGGACTTATCCTGTCAATTGCTTTTATGTTGTTTTTTTTCTGTATTTCATTTATTTTATGTATTCATTATACAAAGTAAATGGTGAAAGATATTTGAACCATCCAGCCAAAGATTGCACTCTGTGTCAGTAACCGGATGTGACAGTTCTATCGAATTGAAGCGGTGGGTGTTGCATGCAGGCAGGAGATGCTTACTCTTCCTTTGCACCTGGTCTCACTCATACATCCGGAGTTCGATTCTTTTCATATGGTTGAGGTGTTTGTTTGCTGTTTTACCCTGATTTTATATGCCTTAAGTTTCTGATTTTCTGAAATTATCGATTTTGTGATGTATACAGGGATATGGTCATTATCCATATTTTTTGTCATATATTCATCTCCATTTCTGATATGATCAAAGCAATTTTGAAAGTATACATATATTTATGAATTCAGGAGAGCCTACATGGCAACGTTGTGTGTGTAACTTGGTAAATCATTGTCAAATTTCGACTAATTTTCATTTTTTTGTCATACAACAGTTGAGGCCATAGTGAGAGGGCCGGTAAGTTTGAGAATTTAAGAAAAGAGGTATTCAGTTTTTTAAAATGTACTTATTAAAAATATTTGAGGTAAATATCTCATAAACATTCAGTGTACATACTTTGTTCACTATTTCATATTTGATTTTTAATAATGATGATGAAGAAGAAAGCTAAAAGATTTAGTCAAGGGACAAAGGACAAGGCATTCCTTTTAATCAGGCTTGGACGTTAACCAACATTGATAAATGTTCAAATGGAATTAAAGTATTGCATGTAACCAAAACTATGCTGTTCAATCAACATGAGCTTCTCTATTAGGATGATGCATTCAATAAATTTGTTTGTAAGTGATATATTATGAATCCTAAGTAGGCAAATCAATATTACATTGGTACATTTTTCTATAGTTTTGAAATGATGGAGTCTGATTATTCCTGTTCAGAGCATCATTTACCAGAAACTCAATGATTTATTCTGTAATTTTAAGGTTGACCCTACAACTGGAATGGTGATGAATCTAACAGACCTTAAGAAATCCATACAGGTAAGCACATGTACATCTACATGTACTGCATATATTATGAAGTTTTTAATATTTACGTATGGTCAGATTTCTAGGTAATCATTTTGACTATTCACCAAAGCTAAACTGATACAAAATGTATTTATATCTTCTCCGTTCTCATAATTTTGCAAGAATGAACATTGTAATGTCATGATCGATCCTGATATCCTGATATCCTAACACATTTTTTCAATATTTTTTTTTCTTTTGCATTTTTCCGTGTTTTCTAGTGAGACATCATACTAACCACCCCCCCCCCCCCCCCTAAAAAAACCATGTGGTGAGCGTGGCTTATTTAAGAAATGACTGTCTTACTTTTGGTGTTAATGGGTGACGTATAATTCTGGTAGGACACGTGCAAATTGCGTGAATCGCTAAGTGTTTTCCTGTAAGACATTATAAAAAACCCCCTAACCCCCCAAATGTGGTAAACCTGGCTTACTAGTTAATGAATTGTAAGGTAGAATATAAGTATTATTAAGTATTTTATAAATACACAGTATCTTTTAAACCATTATGTACATGACTATATAGTTATGATTTATATTTTACTGCAGACATCAGTAATTGACGTGATGGATCATAAGAACTTAGATATCGATGTCCCATATTTTTCAAATAAAGTCAGGTAAGAATCCAATCTCGTAAACGTCTTCATATTCAATAGCATTATTTAAGAACTGATCAATTTGCAGCATGAACCAGACATGCACGTTTCGGGTACTCAACCCTCGTCAGTGATCATCAATCTAAACAATGTAATATTGCCAAAGAGTATGAAAATTATTATTTCGAAACAATTACCGATAGACGAAGCAGGATGGATGGGATATGATGCTGCAGGACCCGCTTTTTAGAAATTTCAAGAAATTTGATAATTTAAATTTTCAAATGCGTTGAAGAGACGATCAACCGAAGTAGATTGAACTTGGCTACAGATTAAATCTAATGAGGTTACTACAAGAGTTATCATTCCTAGCCTTGAATGTATCGCAGATGTTTTAAAACACTAAAAAAAGGTAAAAAAATGGAAAAAGGAACAACAAATATCCAGAGATTATTTAGGAATTTATTCAAATACATAATGGGAAACACAAAGAAATATTTACATTACCAGTAGATTTCCCATGTTGAACTCCCATTAGGCAACTAAAATTATATTCCAATAACTTGGGTTGCCTAATGTGACGTAACGCGCACATTTTGAAGTTGGGAGAATTTACCAACGTTAGAATACTTTTGGTGCTGTGATTCGCTGTATAAGCAATGTTCGTGCAAAAATGGGGTCTCTTATATTTAGCAAAAATGTAAATATAAGAAATGACTGTCTTACTTTTGGTGTTCATGGGTGTATAATTCTGGTTGGCACACGTGCAAATTTTCCGAGAATCGCTTCGCGATTCACGGAATTTGCACGTGACCAACCAGAATTATACACCCATGAACACCAAAAGTAAGACAGTCATTTCTTAAGTAAATAAGCTGTTGGAGAATGTGAGAAGTTGAATTTTCTCCTCAAATTATTAGCATTTTTTTTAGCGAATTGTTTTTAAAAGGCTTGATAATTGATTCAATTAGGAACCGAAACAGTGAACAATTCTACAAATTCTGCATGAAATAGACTTAATATTCATTAAACATTTTAAATGTGAATTCATTTTTCAACACTATCTGTCAAATAAGTCTAGTGCTCTCTCTTATGGGCCTCACTGCCTGAAGTACTTTGGATCTCTTGAAAAACTAATTTTATGTATAGTTTTCTTTGAATTGACATTAAAGTAGCATACACAAAGTTATCAAGTGAGTGAGATAGACAAACCTACCTTGTTTTATTGATATTATTATATGAAATAGATTGTACAATGAATTAATTATTATTTCAGCACATCAGAGAATATAATAGTATTTATATGGGACAGCCTCAATAAAGAGCTTCCTCCTGGAATGCTGTATGAAGTCAAGCTTCACGAAACAGACAAAAGTGTTGTATATTACAGAGGTGAATCATCATTTAGCCTGTAATGTAACAGAGTTTTGTTTTACTATATACACTTACAAATGTTTTCATAACAAGCTATTGAATATTTGGAAGCTGCATCAATTGATTTGTTGTACTTTATTATTGAGACTTGTGGTTTATTATTGATACTTGTGCTGTATTATTGATACTTGTGCTGTATTATTGATACTTGTGCTTTATTATTGATACTTGTGCTTTATTATTGATACTTTTGCTTTATTATTGATACTTGTGCTTTATTATTGATACTTGTGCTGTATAATTGATACTTGTGCTTTATTATTGATACTTGTGCTTTATTATTGATACTTGTGCTGTATTATTGAGACTTGTGCTGTATTATTGAGACTTGTGCTGTATTACTATTTTCCTTAAAGAAGGGTAATTTTGTGATAATACATGGTTGTCTCCCCATCTTATTGTATATTTAACATGGTCATTGTCAGACAACTTTCATGTTTCTCTATTAGAGTTTGTTGATAAGGAAGGTTATAGCAGTAATAGTATAAGAAATTGTGCTGTAATAGATTGGTCCTACTATTTTGAATTATAATTAAGAATGGTGAATTTCAGTTATCAAAAATGTAAACATACATCCTTATTAAGTTATTTTGAGCAATGCAGCATCACGTGTATGTACAATGTCTTTTTACATAGCAACTTAATATAGAAACATTCACTTGTAGTGTTTTCTTGTATCTGAATGTCATATACCCAACAGCATTTCTCAAGTTTTTATGGGAACTTTGTTATTTGTTTCCATTTATTGGCTTTATCTGTTTGGCATGAGGTACTACTGACGAGGATTAAAATATCCGAAACACGTGTCTAGTACAACGAAATGGGTACTACAGAACATATATTTCAATATTGACAATTTATTTGCTGTAAGCTTATTTGGATGTCCTTCTCTTTTTCAACATATTGAATGAGAATTCATTTTTGCTGTTTTCATTATTTAAAGGTACATGGTTGAGGGTTATCAATAAACCAGAAAAACAATATTTAAAATTACATGTTCTGATATATAATTACAATACTGTGTAGTATCTAGTATCCAGCTTCAATACCACTTAAGTAAAGATTAAAAGAAAGAAGATATGTTGTGTAATATAACATAAACAATAATATGACAAATATGGATACTGACCATATCCCTGTATACAGCACAAAATCGATAATTCAGAAAATCAGAAACGGAAGGCATACAAAATCAGGACAAAACAGAAACCAAAGTAAACAAACAAAAACCTCCACCACATGAAAAGAAGCGAACTCCCGATATGGGAGTGAGAACAGGTGCCCAGGAAGAGTGACCATCCCCTGCTTGCATGCAACACCCGCCGCTTCAATTCGGTAGAACTGTCACATCCGGTAACCTCCATGTTTGTGACCGACTACCATCGTCACTGACGAAGTTCTGCGGTCGATATGGGGAACTCGTCATACACTATGATGTCCCACTCTCCAGAATGGTGGATGATATTCTGTCATAGACCATTTGAACCATCCAACCATAGATTGTACTCTATGTCTTCCGAAATGGAAGTAACCGGATGTGACAGTTCTACCAAATTGAAGCGGCGGGTGTTGCATGCAAGCAAGAAATGCTTTCTCTACCTGGGCACCTGGTCTCACTCCCATATCGGGAGTTCGCTTCTTTTCATGTGGTGGATGCTTTAGTTTGTTTGGTTTGGTTCCTGGTTTATCCGGATTTTGTATGCCTTCGGTTTCTGATTTTCTGAATTATCGATTTTGTGCTGTGTACAGGGATACGGTCATTATCCATATTTGTCATACACCGACTTTAAATAAATCTTGTCTCATGTCTCATATGTCAACAAGATTATATAGCAGATTCAAATGTTACTTCCAAAGGGAAGACTGATACAAATCATAACCACAAAGACATACACAAATCATAACCACAAAGACATAAACAAATCATAACCACAAAGACATACACAAATCATAACTACAAAGACATACACAAATCATAACCACAAAGACATACACATATCATAACCACAAAGATATACACAAATCATAACTACAAAGACATACACAAATTATAACCACAAAGACATACACAAATCATAACAAGAAAGACATACACAAACCATAACCACAAAGACATACACAAATAACCACAAAGGCATACACAAATCATAACCACAAAGACATACACAAATCATAACTACAAAGACATACACAAATCATAACCACAAAGACATACACATATGATAACCACAAAGATATACACAAATCATAACTACAAAGACATACACAAATTATAACCACAAAGATATACACAAATCATAAGCACAAAGACATACACAAATCATAACCACAAAGTCATACACAAATCATAACCACAAAGTCATACACAAACCATAACCGAAGACATACACAAATTATAACCACAAAGACATACACAAATCTTAACCATGGACATATGCAAATTGTTGGCCTGCTTTAAGTTAAAAAGATGTATATGAAGTATGTATATGTTTAAAGCTACTTAAAGTAATAGTATACTAGAGATGAAGTACCAAAGTAAAGTCAGACCATCCTTGCATTACAAGTCAATGCATCCTTCTATCTGGACGGATAAATTTCACACAAATAAACATACTAGAAGTACTTCTCAGTTATTCAGTCTCAGGGTCGAAAAGTATATCACAATGTACAATTAAGAGGGATATGGTGAAATTTGTTTTCTGACTACCATTATAGTATTTACAGGTTAAAATTAATTGGAAATGTTAGAGCTTCACTAGCTAACCTGTTTTTAGTGAAAAAGGTATGTGGTTTATATACAAGAAACATGTGTCATAGGAGACCTGAGCAATCTGGATAACCATGCATTTTGTTATGTATAGCAGATACCCGTCCAAAATCAGTTGCGCATGTACATTGATTTGTCCCCTTCATGTATAATGTTGTTAGTTGGCTTTTTGATGTCATTGTTTTTTCTCGTTGTCTACGGACCTTAGTTGGTGTGGTTGTTTTGTGGTGTTTCGTTGCCCCTCTCATCTTTTCCTTATTCTTATTTATGAAGACAATCCCTGGAAAAGGTATCGCGACACTGCGTTTTCTTTATAAATTATAATCAGTAATGCAATCACACAACGTTACTTGATTTCAAAATCAAAAGCATCATTTCAGAACAGATAAATTTGCAGCATTAAACTTCGTCAGTGATCGTCAATCGAAACAATGTAATATGGCCAAAGTAATTATGTCGAAAAATGTACCTAAAGACGTAGCAGGATGGGTGGGATATGATGCTACAGGACCCACGTTTAAGAAATTTCAAGAAATTTTGATCACAGAAATTTTCGAATGCGTTGAAGAAATGATCAACCGAAGTTAATCGAACTAGGGGCCCGTCGATGCACAATTTGGTGCTCTATTGTGAGTGCTGTAGAGATTATCGTCAGAATCTTCTTTAACTCATTTGTGTCACACTTATGGCCTTTGCCGTGTGGAGCTCGTAAAAAAGTTCCCCGCGAGGGCTTTGACAGTAGGTGTTTTGAATGTTTTCCCTGACATGGTCGCCAAAGTACTTTCTATATAGATGAAACCACAGACAGTGCATGTATTCTTTATCTATTGTTTCCATTATCGTGCATGGACATCGACGGCGGGTAATACGTTTTACTTTTCCATTATAATGGAAAGTGTTGAGATCATACTACTATCAGAGGCATTGGAAAAAATGACAAATATGGATAATGGCCATATCCCTGTATACAGCATAAAGTCGATAATTCAGAAAATCAGAAACCGAAGGCATGCAAAATCAGGATAAAACAGGAACCAAAGCAAACAAACAAAAACCTCCACCACATGAAAAGAAGCGAACTCCCGATATGGGAGTGAGACCAGGTGCCCAGGAAGAGTAAGTATCTCCTGCTTGCATGCAACATCCGCCGCTTCAATTCGGTAGAACTGTCACATCCGGTTCCTTCCATTTCGGAAGACATAGAGCACAATCTTGGTTTGGATGGTTCAAATGGTCTATGACAGAATATCATCCACCATTCTGGAGAATGGGACATCATAGTGTATGACGAGTTCCCCATATCGACCGTAGAACCTCCTCAGTGACGATGTTAGTCGGTCACAAACATATCCCTGACTGAGAAGCTTATCTGAAAGACGCCTAGCTCTCAGAACAAAATCCGTATATTTGTTACTTGCCCTGGAATACCGTATCAACTGAGATATGAACACGCCATAAGCAGGTGATGAAGGAATGTTGCTACTCAGAAAAGGAAAGTTTGTAATGCTGAAATTGAAGTCGTCACGTTTATCATAGAGTGAGGTGTTCATGTGACCATCAGTGTCGTAGGACAACATTATGTCCAAATAGGATGCTGAATTATTTGTCTCTGTAGTTTCTTTGACTTCAATCTCCGAAGGATAGATACTGCTCAGGTAATCCGCGAATTTTGGATTATTGATGGACAACACATCGTTTATGTATCTGTGAGTGAAGTTGAAGTCAGAAGCTAAGTATCTTTTCCCTTCAGGGACCAAAGATTGAATGAATTCAGAAAATGTCGGCAAGGATTGGGGCACAATTGGTCCCCATTGGAATTCCGACAATTTGCTGGAAGACTTTTCCTCCAAACACCACAAAAATGTTGTCGATCAGAAAGTTTAACATGTTTCAGTGTACTTATTTTCAGAATCAGACTTTTCTTTTACAAAGTAGGTTTTGTCATAGTTAACAACAATAAATTTGTATTTGCGATTACCGAATTTAGAATTCCATACTTATACTGCATACCTAAAATGCATAAGAATCCGTACAAACAACGTTTCTTTGCTGGTTCCTCAAAATGTTCAACCAAATCTGTATCGATCTTACTCACCAAAGTTTGATCTGAAATCAAATCTGGACTTCAAAAATATTTTTCGACAGTGTATTCTCGCAGCGGCATTAACCAGACGTAGGTTTCAAAGAATTCGAAGGATCTTTTGGAACATCTGAAATCTACTCATTTCAGTGGAGGCCATTCGATCAAAGCTTTTGATTTTTCGACACTTTACACCAGAAACCCACATTCTAAATTGAAAGAAAGACTCGCAAAAATTATAAGTAATGCGTTTACAAGTAAGAGCGGCAATAGCATATACAAATTTATTGTTGTTAACTATGACACAACCTACTTTGTAAAAGAAAAGTCATAGAAACATGAAACCCCAAAAATTTATATTAACATTTCCTGTTGCATCAATGTTAGACGTCTTCAAATTCAATAGCATCAGTTTAGAACTGATAAGTTATCAGCATGTACCAGACATGCACATGTCGGGTTTTTAACCAATTTCCATTACTGTGTAGTGTCAAGTATCCAGCTTCAATGGAACTTCAGTAGAGGTGAAAATAATTATAAGAAGATAAAATGTCACACAACAGAAACAACAATCTGATATTGCTACACACATGCCTGACAGGTGACTTTTCATTTCACCTTTTTGTCCTAAGCTTCAGAGAGAATTATCAAGTGGTGTTTTGATCGAGAGGGTAAAACATTTATATGTACTTCTGACACAAAAGTATTCTTTTCCTCAGTAGAATACACATCATACAAATCATGGACTAGATCTGAGTTGTGCAAGGTATTGTCCTTTCTTTGAGACTTCATTTTTGTAAGATTTAGTGGCTCTCTATACAGGCAATTGTGCGCTCCTGGTTGCAGATTTGTTTTTATACACATACGAAAAAGAAACCATGCAACATCTGCAAAAACTCAAGAAAGAAGATTTGAATGTTTCAACGGCACCTCTAAGTATCTTGATGATATTTTGAATATTGATTACCCACATTTTGACCATTACAAAAATCAACTTTATCCAAGCAGTTAAAATTGAATAAAGCAAATACGAATGATATAGCTACACCATTTTTGGATGTTGGTATCAAAATCAATAACGGACAAATTCAGAAAATGATATACGACATAAGAGTAGACTTTTGATTCAACATAGTTAATTTTCCTTGGCTTGATGGCGATGTTCCAGGATTGCCATCGCACGGCATTTATATCTCTCAGCTAATCAGAGACGCTAGAGCTTGCTTTAATGTTTCGGACTTTCATGATAAAAATAAACAAATTACAAAAACCCCTCTTATCAGTCAAGGATTTAGCTATCATGAATTTGTAAAATCTTTTCTGAAATTTTACAATAACTATTCTGAACTTCTTTCAAAATTTGGGACGACTTAAGCATCAGAGTATGTATCATTGGGAATTCCATTACCTTCATATTACGGTGACAAAATCAGAAAGATGAAAGGCAGATCAGATCAAACTTCAACAAAAAATGTAAGAAAATAGTCGGTCGCATGCTTTACCGAGGATATGATCCTACAGTCATAAAAACCCACTTGGCAATGCACTGGACAAATCCACAGTTTTTACCAGTGTTTTTCCCAACAATGCACACTGACCAACCGTGACGGCGGGACTCGATGACGGTCCTTGTTCAAATCTCGTCAGAGAAAACTGGGTCCTGATCCTCTGTCCTATCTGAAAGTTGGTCAGACTTTTCGGGTAATTGACCTTGTGCTTGCTTCAGCAAGCAGAGCACAGACTGTTATACGCATGCCATAGATTTTTTAAAATCCATTCACATAGACTCTGTTTTACAAGAGGCCGCTGCGTTTAATTATCTCGTTTGTGATGTCACCTTACAGTGAGAAGTGTTATGTTTATACAACAACTGTGCGTCTATGGAGACCTCTGTGTATGTGGATAAGTGGGAGGGTTGTGCGCATGTAATCCGGATAATAACACAATTTGCTAATAGCAGATTGCTGTCCAAAGTCGGCGCCGGGTGCAAATTGGTCTCCTTCCTTTTATGTGTTGTCATTAATGTTTGATGTTTCTGTACGTCTTTTTCGATTGTTTTGTATGATGTTCCAGTAAATATCGTTGTGTCTTTTTGCGATTTGTAGTTTTGTCTGGTGTCATCTATGTGTCACTTTCTTGAGGGTTTGTTTCGCAGGGTTAGTGCAGGATGGTCCTTTTTTATATGCGTTTTGCTGTTTCCCTGATTCCCTAATTGAAGATTTTGTCCTTATTCTGATGAATAGAAAATTTCGACATCGAGAAAAACAGTATCAATATGTTCATTATCATCAATCAAAACTCAACAATAACTTCAGGCAGAATATAAGATGCAGTCATCTTTAAAGAAAAACCAGAAACAGCCTGTATCACGAGAAGTGCCTTCGGGCTCTTTGGTGTGAAACCTGGCCACTTGAACCACCGATACACCAATGACTTGCCAAGAGGGCTTGTCGCGGATCTCAAAATCCCGCCCCTACCAGCAAGTTGTAACTGCAAGCAACGAAGGAGCCCAAAACAAGGGTATGGAGCTAAGTACACATAACCATATGACAGATAAAGCTACAATGCCGAGGAGACAACTCAGGTGGCTTATGTTCCTGAGCTCATAGTTCAATACATTGGTAAGTACTATATTTCTAATGGAGAAGGAAAACATTGGATTAACTATTCAATTAAGTTCAATTCATTTATTTCTCTCTTATGACATTCAGAGTAAAAAGGAAACAGAAGATATATCTTCTTATATCTTGCTATCTTTGTGCAACAGAAAGGCAAATTCACACATAATTGCTACACTATGAATACAGGAAAAAGAGCAAACGTTCGTTTTGGTTTAAATTTGGTTTAAATTTCATAACTGTTTCGATTTAATGCAACTCAGTAGGTTTATGCAGAAATTATAAATTTTGGCTTATCTTATCACCTAATGCCTCTGTAAAGGTTTTGAACGCGCAAATACGGTAATTTTAAACTTTGATGATGACTGCAGCATAAACATAATATGCATATGCATGTTAATTGAATTAAGGATTACATATTACATGTATGTTCATGTATTCCGACACATGTGTAACTGAAGGAAGGGTGTAATGCAATTATTTATTTACTAGTTATGTCACATTGACATCACTACATATCTTTCAAAGTGATATCATAAAGTACCAATTGTAGGCAATGGAAACAAATAACGCTTATATTTGTCCATGAACATCAATGACTATAAAAAGAACGACTTGACGAAGTTATATTGAAATGGTATTTAATGCAAACTTTCATGTACATCATATACAGTTACATTACAAATTGAAAACGATGTTCGCAACTTGCTTTGAGTATTCGTTATAGATATTGCGTCAAATAAAATTTATTCAATGTATACATGAAATATGCATTTAGTTTGTTTTTTAACATCAGTGCCCTTTGACCATCTTAAACTGTTGTCTCAGATTTATTATACTTGTTGCGAACATTTTTATGGATTTATCGAAAAGATATTTCATGTGGTTGCGAACATATCAGAAATATTGAGAAAAAACTTCTATACATTAATTTAAAAGTTTAAAGAAAAGGTGAAATAAAAAAAGGAAAAATAAGGAAAAGCGGCGATGGAAAGAGAGAAAAAGAAAAGAAAAGAAAGAATAAAAAAAAACAAACCCCAAAACGAAGAAAAAGTATAGTAAAGGAAAAACAGAAATGTAATGCTTAGTGATCACTGATCAGCTTAGATACATAAACCTCGTTAATAAATATACATAATGAATATAATGGACATTGCATCGGGAGATTGCTGCCTCGGGTATCATGACAAATATGATAAAAGTATGTCAACATAAACATGCACTTAATTAACAATTTAAAAACAGATCTCTACTTCATCAGCTACTAGTTGAAAAGTATTCCGTTCTTACATTGGAATGCTTCCATGTCACATGTTATAGTCAATGACTTTCTGTTAATCCTCGTAGCCGGTGTTGTAGTTTGGGCAGCAGCACTGTCCGTTTGTAAAGAAACAACCGTGGCAGTGAAAATAGTCGGAAGTATGACAGGTCACTGAAAGAAAAGTTAAATTTTAATACAAAATGTAATTCTATTTGAAAGAGACTAAGACAGAGAAAAATTGAAAGAGGGGTTTAATTAAGTCGTAAATTGATCATTACTTACTATAAGTGTTGGAACTGGATCCTGACTTGCCATCTTGGTTGGGAAGTAACGGATTATAGTCATCCTGCACAGGTAATGGTGGTACTGCTATGGAATGAAAGTGAAATGTTAGTCCAGTATTACGTGTAAGGCAAATTTATTTCAATTCAGTTATTTTTTTTATCATTCCCTAAATCGTTATCTTGGTTACGGGAAAAATGAAACAGGAAAAGACTCATCAAGAGATATATTGAAGCTTGTAGTTTTAGAAATAGTCGTGTTTATCATGTTTTAATGGTAAAACAGAAAGGCAGTAGACTAAGTTTGCTTTTATGTAGATTCATTTACATGCCTACTGGGAATATTTTGGATGTAGGAATTCGTTGGAATAAAATGAAGTAGCTTTGACATAAACACAGCTATAGGAATTAAAACAAAAATGAATTTGGAAACATGTCAACCTTTTACATTTGATAAAAATCTACATAGCGGAAGAAAACATAGAAGTACCTTGTCTCACTTGCTTTTGTCGTTGTAACTTTAGATGCTGTAAAAAATTTTCTCCCAAACCTAAATGAATAGAACATTCATCTTTGATTTATTTTCCATTAAAGCTGTTATTGAAAATAAAATTTTATCTTTAATCTTTTTATGCGTATTGTATTAACGATGTTATAGTGAAATTACAGATTAATTTACATACAGAATAAAACAAATAAATCTTCACTAATTGTGTGAAAATATCAATTGAAATAGAATTAGAATTTGTAAGACTTACTTGCTGATCTGACTTGAAGAATAACAGCAAACAAAAATAAAGCCATCAGAACTTTAGTATACATCATTCTTGATAGAATTGGTAGACGAAGCTAACACTGGGTTTTTTTTTTCAAAGTGGTATATGTTCTTGAAGAATTCACAAAAGCTTAGAATTAAATTAAGCGAAAACGAGATGAAGAACGCTTTTATACCCTTGTCATATCAGGTGTTTGTATACAAAGCCCCACGGCCTGTCGACCTGTTGGCCTTTCTTTTCACGATTTATTTTGTCAACAGCAACACAGAAACGCTAAAGAACCAACGGGCACGCCGTCAAGGTTGTGGGGGTAGTCCCAAAGTCAGGACATACCCTCTAATGTCGTGAATGAAATCAAGAGTCCTTTAATGGGCTCTTATCTCTGGAATTTAGCTGTTTATTAAGACTTTGACATGAAATTTCACATTGAATGTTAAAGTTGTGATAAGGTGATCTACTTATTTACAAATAAGACATTTACCTTTGGTTTCCTGATCAACTGTTTTTGTGAACATGCAACCAGGGATTATGAACCAAGATAACTTCATATGAGTTTTTCATTTCGTGAAAAGTTTCATAAGATTTCTCAATGAAGCTTTCTTATATGAAAAGAGGCCACCGGAATCCAGAACTTTGGTATCAATTCAGTAGTTTCATAAGAGATTAAACAAATAATCAATTAGTAATTTATTCGACGGACACAGTCCTTTATCTACATGAAGTTGGTCATTCATTGAAAGGTATGAAGGAATTTAAAAAAAAATAAAGACTAATAATACGGAAGGGTTCCAACTCTATACCCTCTTGAAGGAACTTTCAAACCAACTCATTATGCATCAGGCACGTGTTTCGGATATTAAATCCTCATCAGTGATGCTTCCAGCCAAATTGTTTTTCATAAGCCACCTAAATTCATTTTAGTAGCGCCCTCTGGTTTCATTTTCACTAGTAATGCAAGACTAATATTAATCCATTTAAGTCGTTAACCCAGTAGGTACACGAAAATCTTTTGCTTTTACTTTATGTGTGGGTAGTAATCATTCCCAGCGAAATACACTTAACTAAAGATTCCTAGACTTGCTCAAGTCCTTATATCAAAAGATTTTAAAATTAGATACATTTTTGTCAATTACTAATAGAGTTAAATCTCTGTACTAGTAAGCAAAAGTTGTCTTCTCTGTTTTGTGATGTAAGGACTTGTCAAGCGTGCAAAACATCTCTGCAACAAGTTGCTCACTGCTTATAGTTTTAAAAATGGCATTTCTGTTCTACTTGAAAATTCTAATTAATAATATTTGCAATTATTCTCTTCATATAACTTTGTTTGATGTAAGGACTTGAGCAAGTCTAAAAGTTTCCGTGCACATTAAAAAAAAAAAATAAAAGCGATTCTTAGTCCCAAAACATGCATTGATTAGGCGTGCACAAATTCAGTTTGTTACCGGTGAGCATCTTGAAAAAGAGTCAACTAGATATACATTTATGTAATTGAAACCAAATTCTTTGGTACCTAATCTCTGCTAAAACATATGCATTTATGTGTGAAAGAAAAAACGTCTCATCAGTTATTGATGATCGAATTTTCTACAAAATAGAAATTTATGATAATTCGAATTAAATATCGGCAATTATCTTTCGAAATGAACTATCTGAATTCGTTATTGGTTTCCTGAACTGTTTGAATTTCCTTTCGAAGTTGTTTTCCCCTACATGTTTGGTTCTTTATTTTGTTTGGCTCTTTCTGCACCGAATTCATATAATTATGTTGGTTATTTAATTCTATATATTTATAATTTTTACGTTTCCTTTTAGAATTGAGACAGATCAGATTCGTGAATGAAAATGTCTATTCATAATAATATGTAACAAAAAGAAAATTCTACTCGAATTTTAAATAAAAGTATAAAAGGCAGGTCGGCACATGGAAAATGTATATGAAACGTGATCCCTTTCAATTCGTGATTTTTAATCCTTGACACTAAAAGATATTTCATTATTTAGGTTACATTTTATCTTACCAGACATATTTTGTTACATTCTAAAGAAAGTTCGTGGCTCGCTGCCATGAATTAAATTTTGCATATATGCCAAAACGGTCAAACTAACAATGGTCTCAGCTTACAGCACGTGGTCTGAACTAAAAGCACTTGTTATATATTGTTCAGTAAATATGTTGAGGACAACGATGTTAATCTTTATAGTTTAGCGCCATGATTAACAAAAGCAATAAGGAAAATCTCGGTCATCTCAGCAGAAATCTACCAAAATATACTTTAATAATGATATATTATAATATGAATTTATACTGATCTAATTTCAATCCTGATTCTGTTCGAACTATGGATAAACACCAAAGCTGTAAATGAAGCTTCAAATCCTCAAACCAAATAGATTTACAAGTGAAGTGATATATGTGTTGGTTAGATACAGGGAAATATTTGAAAACAGAAAATTACCAAAATATCTTTTACAGAATCCTTTTTAGCAAAGCCCACATTATCTTCCTTATTCCTTTACTTTTAAATGTCACATAGTTATCAAATGAAATGTGTATTTTATGGCATAAAACGAATACAACCACCTAACTTTTTAAGTATTTACGTTTGTCGTGATTTGTGATTTCTTTATCTCATTGTAGTGTCACTAAGACAACTATCATCGTTGGTTTATTTCAAATCCAAATGCGAAGCTATATTCAAATTGTTCCAATCATTTTCAGACTGGACATGACTTCTATTGTGAGATTTGGATAAGGCTCGTCGTCAATTACATCGTGTTGTGCAATAAAATATATCAGTACAAGGCTGCAGGTGGGTCAATGAATAGTGTTCCTTCGATGTCTTCTGGATTGTAATGAAGCTATAAATATGGTCATACTTGACTTAAATTTCAGCATCACAAACTTTCCTTTTCTGATAATACGGAAGTGTTTTATCTCTATCTTTCCGCAGAAAATGTTCAAACCAATGTATCATGCATCAGACACGTGTTTCGGATATTAAATCCTCATCAGTGATGCTTCCAGCCAAAGTAATTTTAGACACAACCAAAAGTAATTTCAGTAGAGCCATCTGGTTATATTTTTTTTGAAATGTAATTTGTGTATTTACTTTGCAGAGAGTGCGCGGTTCCAAATTTCCTGTAGGGTCGATTCAGTAGCATATCCAAATAAAATCTTTGTTCAAAACAGCATTAGATGGATGGTGTTAACCTCCTTTAATTTTGAAGATTTTTTTGGATGAAATTCCGAAATAGCAAAAAACATTTATGATGTCAAATTGATAAAGTGCCAGTCCAAAGCTTCTTGCAGGCGACAGATCTGGTGAGAAGTAGCAACATCCTTTCGTCGCTTGCTTCTGGCGTGTTCATATCTCAATGGATACCTTATGCCAGAGCAACTACGGAATATACAGATTTTGTTAATTTCTCAGTCAGGTATACGTTTGTGACCTACTAACATCGTCACTGAGATTTATTGTTGATACGGGGAATTCGTCTTACATAATTGTGTCCAGAGTGGTGGATGATAATTTTAACCACAAAATAATTATAGGTATATAAGCGCTAACATGACAAGACAATAGATCTATATTATCGAGCCTGACAGTATGCCTGCAGTGATGCCACTCGAGTTGCTAATATATTATGACTACCTTGTACTGGTGTGGTCCTTTTTGAGGAGTCCAATTCTTTTGTTGTGAGCATAACAGTGTCTGAAGCGGACAATTCCCCTGAGAGAGATAAAAAGGACCACACCAGTAATATATTACACACTCGAGTGGCATCACTGCAGGCATACTGTCGGGCTCAATAATATAGATCTATTGTCTTGTCATGTATGTGCTAATATTATACTTATTTGATAATTGGAGATGATTTGCAAAATTCAGTTTCGGATAAATATGTTACGTCTTCAAATATATGACATCATTTAAGAACAGATAAATTTGCAGCATGGACCAGAGATGCACGTTTCGGGTACTTGACCCTCGTCAGTGATCCTCAATCTAAATACTGTATTATGGCCAAAACTGTGATAAAAGTTATGTCTGATAATATCGAGAGACGGAGCAGGATTAGTGGAATATGATGCTACAGGATTAACTTTTCAAAAATTTTTAGAAAATTTTGTGAACAGAATGCGTATGAGGAAACGATCAACCGAATTTGTTCGAACTTTCCTTCATGTGCCCTCGGGGACTCCTGGTCCGCCAGCAGTGACATTAACCAAGTGATGTAACATTTTGATATTTATCCGTAATTGGATTTTTCAATTCATTTTACCAAGTGATACAAATGTTGTTTTATGATACTTACCCGTTACTGATTTTTTTGCAAATCATCTCAACTACGTATATAACATTTTCCAATCTTTTTTTTTCAATTCAATCTTCCTTTACAAGGTTTGGGAAATCAATATATACACTTATTTTCTCATTGGTTTTCTTCTAATGATACAAATGATTCTGTGGTATACATTTTAATTCAATATTGAATTAGAACACCATAACAATTGATATAGTGATATCGCTGTTTTCACCTGGAGCATTACATGTCGATTTCCGTAATAAAATACACTAATTTCGTATAACATAAAAATATCCCTGTATAGCATAAAATAATGATAGACAATAAGGGATAAAAAAAGAAGGATATCACTCCATTCTATCAAATAAAATGCAAACACGAAAACATACATAAATATATATTAATTATTTACATTCATAGAAAGCAGTTCTTGAAAAAAACCTCCACTTTCCAGTTGTCACAAATTATTTTTTGTATACTAGTATTTGTTGAATTTTGCTTTCCAGGTATCCAAGGTAAGTTGACACCTTGTAATTTTCAAGTTTCAGGGCACATTTCAGAGCACAATCTGCAGAGATAGAAAACAAGATTCTTTTAAATGTATAAATCAGTGAATGAAATAATATTGTTGTTCCAACTGTTTACCTTCTTTCAGAAAATTTCAAATCAATTTTAGTGCACCAGACACGTGTTTTAGATAGTAAACCCTCATCGTTGGTTTCCTCTAATTCAACACCGAAGTGATTTTCAGGCAGGCACGGCTAAATGTATTTACGTAACGACCTCCAATTTTTATTTTTGAATTTTAATTTGTGCATTTACTTTGCAAAGAGTAAAGAGCAGTGAGCTCAAAATTACTTGTAGGGTCAATTCAGTTGCATAGTTAAATAAAATCTAGAAAAAAATGTATAAAACAGAACTTTCTCAAGAGGAAAGAAAAAAATGGGATAAACAGAAAGAGACAAAACACAGCTTTGGAATTCCGGATGAATTCGATTATCAATTTAAATGAGTTAAAGAAGATCCTGACGATAATCTCAACAGCACTCATAATAGAGCACAAAATTAAGCATCGACGGACCCCTAGCAAGCTAGAGGTGGGACCAGGTGCCCGGGAGGAGTAAGCATCACCTGTTGGCTAGCCGCACCCGCCGTCGATGGTTAAGCACGAAAATGAAAACAATATATGTACATGTAAGACTTAGATATCCTGATGCCTGCTATTTGAATTCTGAGTTAGGAATCAAAACTCAAGGTTACAACAGAGCACAAAGGCAAAGATATTCTATAAAGAAATGGTTTTTGGAATTTAGTTTTTTGTTTGATTTCATTCACTCATTGATTAAAAATAATAAAACTTATTTCATATGTTGTTGCCACAAAATGCGTTAATGTGTTGTATTATTAAGATGATTGGCGAACTGTATAAGCTACATCTAGAATTAATGCATTCTTCTCTAAATTATCTTTAATTCCTTCTCTAAGAAGTATGAATCTCGAATTCACAAAGGACATGTATTATGGAGCAATGTTGCACCAATGATGACATTATTTTGTTTTATTTTCCGATCTTTTTTTCCGAAACAAGCTTCGTCCTAAGAAGACGGAAGTGTTATAACTCGTTACATTCTTGGACAAAATTTCAAACCAATTTCAATGCACTTGACTTGTGATTCGGATAGTAAATCCTCATCAGTGGTACTCTAAGCCATATATTTTCAGAAAAAGCCAAATTTATTTTAGTATAGCGCCCTCTGATTTAATTTTTTGAATTTTATGTATCTACTTTGCAAGGACCGTGCAGCACCTAATTTCCTGTAGGGTCGATTCAGTAAGCATAGTTAAATATAATCTATGACCAAAACAGCATTGAAAGTATGCAGAAAATATCAAGATTTTACTCAGTTTTACCTTAATCCATTTTCTTTTTGAAATTCGGATATTAACCTTAAAAATCTACCTCTTTATTTCAACGTAGAATCTTAGGGAATTACCATTCCATTCTGAGGGGGGAAGTTGCTTCCAATTGTTTGATTAGATTACTGATTTCCGACGATAGCCGGCCGAAATATTCATTTTCCAGCAATTCAAGATCAGAATGTTTCTTTTAAAGTCCCTTCAATCCTTACAAGCAAAAATAACACAAACAAGGAAAAATAAAGGCCATCGGGAGAACATCTTTATTTTATCAAGCCACCTTCGTCTGACCTTCACTATGCCATCTGCGCAACCAGACTCGTTTTGTATTCGAAAACATTACGAAGGATACATTAACCTCTACGACGATGAAAAGAATGCCACGCCACTTGCATTTAAGACTCTTGGAGAACCGGTGAGATCCCAAATTTAAGTAGGATGACATCATGATGCTATTTGAAAATCAAAAGGGTTAATCCTGTACAAATAGGGAACATTTGATGAAGTTTTGATGATCCTATGATGATTGATTTGTCTTCTATGCTGTTCTTAAGTATTTTTAGTCTAAGTCCAAAGTGACATTGACCTGGAAAATCAATAGGGTTCATCCCCTTCTCATGAAGTACATTTGAGTAAGATTTGATGCTTCAATGTGTCCATCGGATGTCAAAATCAGGATATTGTGAAGCCAGTAAAGGGGAAGCCAAATACTTGTGTCTATTTAATATCTTATTGCGATAACTATGTGCAGATATTTTGATTGCAAAGAATTTATAAACAAATGTATAATCTGAGATTGTCAATATTGAATTTTATGTTCTATAGCACTTATTTTATTGTACTAGACGAGAAGTATTTTTGTTCTTGAAAGAAGATCTCAAACTCACATTTTTGATTTATTGCATATTATATTCCTTTAAGACAAAAGCTTAACATATTTGCTAAGCTCTGTTTAAATGAAATGCATTTTTATACAGAGGACCAAGTAAAGATCATTGACAAAGAAGTACCCGAAACGTGGATGTCTGGTCAATGCTGCAAATTTATACGTTCTTAAACGATGCTATGAATTTGAAGACGTGTAACAATCAAACTATGTCTAAAACTTTTCTCTTGAAATAAAACAGGAAAGTGAGCTAAGCACGCCTGAATTCTTTTGTGTTGTATGGCGAGCAAAGGAACCATAATTATTATTCTGTGTGTTATGACCAAAGCAAACACATTTATTTCTAGTGTATAGCGTAGGAAAGGAAATGATCTCCAGCATGACCACCCTGCACTCACCCAGCGAAACAAACCCACACATAAATGACATCATACAAACTACAAATATCAAAAAGACAACAATATTCACTAGAACATCATATAAAACAATCCTAATAGACCTACAGAAACATCAAACATTGATGACAACACATAAAAGGAAGGAGACCAATGTGCACCCGGCCGACTTTGGACTTCCATCTGCTATTCGCAAATGGTGTGGTTATCCGGATTATTGCACACAAGCCTCCCACTTATCTGGATACACAGAGGTCTCCATAAACACTCAATTGTTGTATAAACATAAAACTTCTCACTGTAAGGTGACATCACAAGGAAGATAGTTAAACGCAGCGGCCTCTTGCAACACAGATTCTATGTAAATGGATAAAAAATTCTATGGCATGCGTTTAACAGTCTGTGCTCTGCTGGTTGAAGCGAGCTCAAGATCAATCAACCGAGAGGTCTGAGCAACTTTCAGACAGGACAGAAAATCAAGACCCAGTCTTCTCTGACGAGATTTCAACAAGGCCCATCATGGAGTCCCGTCGTCATGGTTGACCAGTGTGCAACGTTGGGAAAGACACTTGTACAAAACTGTACGTTGGTCCAATACCATGCCAAGTGTTTTTATAATGACTTTAGGATCATATCCGCGGTAAAGCAGGCGACCGACTATTTTCTTACATTTTTTTTGAAGTTTGACTTCCTTTGATCCTTCTTGTTTTGTATATAAGTACACCGTAAAATGAAGGCAATGAAATTCCCAATGATACATTCTCTGATGCTAGAGACGTCCCAAATGTTGAAAGAAGTTCAGAATAGTTATTGTAGAAGTTCATGATATCTAAATCCTTGTCTGATAAGTTTTTTTTTGTAATTTGTATATTTTTTTCATGTCATGGAAGTCCGAAACATGGGAGCAAGCTCTAGCGTATCTGCTGAGCTGATAGATGTAAATGCCCTACGATGGCAATCTTGGAACATCGCCATCAAGCGAAGGAAAATTAACTATGTTGAAACCAAAGTCTTCTTTTTATCGTGTATCTTTGTCTGAATTTCTCCGTTATTGATTTTGATATCAAGATCCAAAAATGGTGTAGCTAAATCATTTGTGTTTGATTTTTCAATGTTAACTCTGGATGATAAATTTGATTTTTGTAATGGTCAAAATGTGGGTTATTGATATTCAAAATATCCTCAAGATACCTAGAGGTGCCGTTGAAACATTTGAAGTCGTCAAATTTCATGAGGTTTTGCAGATTTTGCATGAATTCTTTTTTGTATGTGTATAAAAACATATCGGCAACCAGAGGCGCACAATTAGTACCCATAGGAATTCCAATAGCTTGCCTGTATAGAGTGTCACAAAATCTTGTCTAAAAGAAAGGACAAGGCCTTGCACAACTCCGATCGAGTCCATGATTTGTACGATTTGTATTCTACTTAGGAAAATAAACCTTTCGTGTCAAAAGTACATATAAATGGTTTACCCTCTCGATCAAAACATTTTGATCGTGCGTGCAAAGTATAAAAAAATTAAATCCAAGGTATTTTGTTTGAAATGCAGACTGTAAAATTTATATTCTGTTGCCAAGCGGGTCTAGTAAGATTATCTATTTTGCAAAATTTCTTGGTGAGAATACATGTATTTATTTCCAAGAGGTGGCAGCCCAACCCCCTTTCGGTGTCAAATGGTCTTCCTCTAACTGGCCTAATATAGGAGTCTACGAAAGGGCATTATTAGGATAGGAATTAGCTGATATTGATTTTGTAAATCTCTTTCAATGTGATTCACAATTGGTTGATAAAATGATAAATTGCATGTAAAACTGCTTCAGTTGCATTTGACATTTGTATTCCAAAAATACTTTAAAATTCATAGGCATAAAAGATGAGAATAACAATAAAAATACGAACGCGTATGAAATTGTAAGAGAATCATCTCAAGTAAAACTACGCAATAGTAGCATCATATCAATAAAAATACACAACGTTTGCATGATTCAATACTTAATTTACATCCTCAAATAAATCATGTATTAACTAGGTACGAGAAAACGGACAAAAAATTCTATTCTAGATCATTTGAAGGATTGGCGATCGAGACGAACTGCGAATTGTAAACAGTTACTATTCGATACAATTTTGTGCACAATAATTTTCACACTCTTTGGCCATATTACATTAATTGTTTAGATGAGTATCACCGACGAAATGTGCATGTCTTGTTCTTAAATGATGCTATTGAATTTGAAGACGTTTAACATTAGTATCTATAAGCACGCCAATGACAGAATATGTTACCAGTTGGTACCAATGTTAAAACTCCGAACGGACCTATTGGTGTAGAGCTGTCTGCAAGGCTGGCAAAATCGAAATTAAAACAATTGAAGTTTTCTGAAGATGTATGGAACAAAAGAGAAAAGGCTAGAAAAAGCTAACTTCGTTTATGGAACTAGCGGACTTGGACAATTCGTTTTGTTTAGGATTGAAAACACTGCGCAAACATATGATATTTCATAAAACTGCAAGGGGAACTAGATGATGTTCATTACGAATAAACTTCAAAGTGATGGAAGTTTAAGAACAAAAAGTTATGCTGCAGCAAGGAAGCACCAGAAAGAAGAGTTTTTCGTTGTTGGCTTCACACTTTATGACAAGCCAAAGAAATGTGTTTTGTCCCTACCAACGCTATATATCATTAGTGTAGGTTCGATTTATAACAGATCGATTCTCTCTGTATGCACATCACTGGTGTTTTGAACCTGGATGAAAAAATCGATGATTGGCTTTTGTTGGATAAGCATACGAGGAAAGATATAAACAATTCACTAAGCAGATTTTCCCGTAATCATTTATTGAACATTCCTATTAACAGTTATGTACATATGCGATGATTGAGCAAACTACGTAAAAATGATTATTGAGATTTGATGAGCTGATATATCGTTGATCTGATTTTATTTCTGACATTCACTTCTCAGTAATAAAGAATACGTTCAACAGAACGGAAATGATCTGAGAATTTCAAATCTGAGAAAAATCCATTTGCATTTATTCTAGTGTTTTCATATCAGGGATGAGGCATTTCATTCGTTCGTCACACGAAAGGAGGAGGAAATTTAGCCTGAAATCTCCAGATGATGTTAAGCATGGGGAACATGTGAAAGAGTCCGAAATTTTGCTCCGTGGTTTAACATCGGACAACAATCGCCGGCAGTCACTACCTGCTTGTTTTCATCAAAATGACACGTCTCGTGAAGCCATCGAGTTACCCAAAGAAAGAGAGTGCAAAAAACTGCGCAGATTCCAAACCATTTCAGAGGATGCAACGTCCAAGAAAGTAGTGCTGGTAATGATTCTTGTTGCGCTCTTCGTCGGCATCGTTCTTGGCTTTTCAACATATAGACTTGTTCACTTTCTGTCCAGTGGATAAGGAATATCGGTATATCTGTTGTGTATATATGTGTATATTATTTTGTATATACATTTTATGGAGGCAAAGTAAGTTCTTTAACATAGAAAAACTAGATTTGTTTGAAGAAAAATGAAGCTCATGTTATTTTAAGTACGAATCCTTTAAAAATATCCACTTTGTCAATCGTCATACAGTAAATCCTATTTATAATGAATGTAGTTTTTTTTTCCTTGAAACGATGGATGATGGTATGATTAATTGATGGTACCAGGAGAAAGTATGCCGTCCGTGAAACATAAGCAGCATTTTGGTATCATTGCGTCCAGTATCCGTCTGACTGTCCGTATGTCTGATAGGTACACTTATGGTGAAACAAATGTTCCATTTGATCTTATTTAAACCGTGTCATTGTCAAGTAATTTAACAAGGAGGTTAACCTTATAAAGGAAGTGTGAAACCATACGTACGGGTCACACGTACCACGTAACAACACCATTTGCTATTAAAGTGGCAGATGAACGTCCTTAATCAGCACCGGTTGCCAATATGTCTCGTTGGATTATATGTAGACCTTCATGTTACATGTAAGTGTTTTGAGGTCTTCAATATTTTTTTTCTGCGTCCCTTTGACCATTGTCTCTCGTTGTTATTGTCAATTCTGTGTTTTCGTAATAAGGTGTTTCCTTTTTTTGGATTTGAAGAACTTTTATGTGTTTTAGGTATTTTCAACAATCGCAAGTAGCCCAAATCTGTCAATATCAGTGACAAATATGGATAATGACCATATCCCTATATACAGCACAAAATCGATCATCCAGAAAATCAGAAACCGAAGGCATACAAAATCAGGATAAAACAAGAACCAAAGCAAACAAACAAAAACCTCCACTATATGAGAAGTAGCGAACTCCCGAAAAGGGAGTGAGACCAGGTGCCCTGGAAGAGTAAGCATCTCCTGCTTGCATGCAACACCCGCCGCTTCAATTCGCTTCAATTTTTAATCCTCTTTAAGATATTTGTAAGTAGTTCCACAAATGATCATAACACTAGAAACTTATATGTTTATTTGAATTGCAGATGAATAATAATTGTTCTTCTTGAATTGAGTTTTTACTGATTACCGATGCATTAATTAAAAAATGTTCAAAAGTCACCGGAAACTAGCTGTAGCCCCCCCCTATTATTTGATACTAGTTCAAGATAAAAAAGACCTCTCCTTTTCCTTCAAAAATTGTTAAACATATCTTTATGGACATGGACAAAAGCATAACCACAGCATTATCATAACAATATCTAAGCCCGTTCTTATTTTGCTCAATAGCAGCAACACCAACGATTGGACTGTGACTGGATAACGTGTATTCCGCAAAAACTTTCTGTCTTCCGTATGCAAAATGTGTTTTAACAGTCAATTAGTTTAACAGTTACCATAAATGAATCTAAATGACAACATGATGATTTTTCTGTTTCTTTGCTAAACAGCCTCAAAAATAATATTCAAAGCGTACAAGAGGTAAGTATGCAAAGTCCTGTATGATACCTGCGTGATTGGAATCATTCCGACAGAGAGAATACATTGAAAATTCGCTACCTGTAAAGTTTATTAATTACTTTGCAGTAGCGAAGGAGGGAAATGTGATAATGTGTCAGGAAATAGGAGCCATTAACGCTGTAATGTTTAGGTATTGCTGTTTCTACCTAATTAAAGACATTCTTTGGTGTTACTTTCCGTCGCCTTCCACACTGAATTGACTCTGTTTATGGAGACGTATATAAATGTATGCGAACCATCAATTTATCCACCAGGAAGAGGATCTGACCAAAGAACCAACAGTATTGACTGTCTGACCCGTCAGATGTTTTACCCTCGCCTGTTAAAATTATAATCCCTCAGTATGTTGAATTTGATTCTGCCTTATTTTGTTAAAATATCCACGGACCGATATACTTTTCTTTCTATCATATTGTATTATACGTGAAATGTCCCTATTTTACAAAATTTGACAAAACTTTATTTTGTTCACTATGAAAGTACATTAATTATTCCGAAAGAAACAAATTAATTTCAGTGTTATTCTATTTTGTCCCTCCCTTACAATCATCTTTTTCTCAGAGTTAAAAAGCCATCTTATCTATTGTGTTCAAACAAATCCAACACATCCGATCAATAGAATCTTCGTTTATTATGTGTCATTGTCAATAATAAAATATACGTTCTATTGTAAATAAATCATTCAGTGTGCCATATGTTAATTTCAACAAATAATGTATCATCAGTGATGCTCGAGGCCAACATAGAAGATATCCAATTGATGAATGTATGAAGATGGAAATTCTAAATATGACATTAAATGTATGCCAAAGAGCACTTTGCATTTAGGGGAATACCCCTAAGTTAATGTAATCATGTTGTCACATGTGATTCTTTCTTTGCATGGTCACATTTATAATAGTATAGCAGTCTATATGGTCAAGTTTAATTCAAAATGATATTTTTTTTATAGATCGCCTTTGTAATACCGTTTTCCGCTATTCGGACATACAGGATTATCTATAGTCTTTAGTGAACCTAAACAGCTTGTCTAACTATACACATGTACACTAGCCTGTTTTACTACCATGCGCCACAAGAGGACTTGGTACATGTACATGTACCTGTGGATTGATAGTCTGTTACTGGATCTTTGCTGTATATTCGAATCATGAACATGACGTGACCTGTGTATTACCTTGTCCTTCCTCTAGGACAACATTTATGCTAGATTTGGTGAGAATCTCTACAAGCAGGTTGTAGGGATTTCCACATGAATTGACTCTCAACAAGGCAAATGTATCAAACACAGAGACACTGTTTTGGACCTAAATATCAAAATTTGTAATGGAGATATTCATACATGTTTGTATGACAAAGAAGATGAATTGGATTCAACAGAGTAAATGTTCCCTGACTTGACGGTGCTGTCCTAGATTACCGTCATTAGGTATCTACATTTTGCAGCTCGCATGGTATGCTAGAGCATGTACTGATGATTTGGATTTTCATAGTACATATTTACTAATTATCAAGAAACTTTTTGGTTGAGGTTTTCGCTTTCACAAACTAGTAAAGACTTTCTGTAAAATTTACAAAAATTATTGTCCACTTCTTTTGAAAATAGCACCCATACAAGCAGCAGAGTATTACTTTGGGTATTTCACTGTATTTTACGTTGACATAATTAACAAATTAAGAAGGATCAAAGGTAGACAGAATTACCATCGACAATGTGTCAGAATCATCAAACGCCGTTTATACCGTGGATATGATCCTTCTATTATCAGATGGGCGCTTGGTTTGGTACTGGACCAATCTACAGCCTTTTACCTTACCAGCGCATTCTTAATTTTGCACTCTGACTGAGTGTAATAATAGAACTCCATTACGGACCCTGTCCAAATATCTTAAGAGAGGACGGCCATGACCACCTGTCCTCTCTGAATATCAGTCGGACTGGACTCCTCGGTGATCACATGCATGAACTCGCTACAGCCGGCAGAGCACGGACTGTATTTCGTATGCCTTCTGTTATATATCCATGTACATATCTGTCTATGTGTTTCTTAGGCCCCTTCTTCATGCTGTCTGTTTGTATGTTCATCTTAGAGGGAGGAGATTATTTTACACCGCAATTGTGCGTTCTTCGATACCTCTGGATAACAACAACGTCTGCTGCTTGCGTGGCACCGGTCGCTCGTTGGTTTATGTGTGGTCTTTAGTGTTTCACGTTCTATGTTGTGAGTTGGTGTTCCTTGTCCCTTTCGCGTCTCTTTCTGCGAGTATCTGATCTGTGTTTTTGCACTGGGTGTTTTGGGTTTTTGCTGTGGGTGCTGCAACCGAGTGTTGTTTGGGATCGCCATCTTTCGGAGAGGAGATACTTTGATCAACATTGCCTCATTTGTCATGCAGGATGATGAAATGTTATCGAGCATGAGAGAAATACACTTTATTCCACAGCAGAGGGATACACTACGAAGCAAACAATATACTACCATAATGATTGAAACATCAATGTTGAAAATATGATCCTCAACAGAAAATGTTTCATCAGTGGTGCTCGATGCCGATATACTTGATGAACACAATATTTGATATCATACAGAACGTGCTATCTTAAATAATAAGGAAAAGGTCTCCGACGATGACGTTACAGTGATCACAGCGGAGCACACATGTATAAGACGAGAAACATGGGAAGACGCGTATAACTACAACGCCAACAGACGGAGACAAAAAGAAAAGTCAATTTAAAACCACAAACAACCAAAAACTCCGCTGAACAATGAAGAGTTTATGGAGTTCTATATGAACTTAAAACGAATACTAGTTTATACTGTAGGTGATGTCACAAGAAAACAGAAAAGCAATTTACCAAATAACGTTAGGGTTAAGATAAACATATATCAAGAAATAATCAGCATAAAACATATTCATTGTAGATGGCTATGTTCATGCTACTCTCTCCCTTATCAAGATACAGAGAGGTCTCCATAAACTTAGTATATAAACAAACAAAAACATGTCACTCTTACAGTACTGCAACCCACTTGTTTGACAATTCTATCCTATCCTATCCACCATCCTACATCCTACATCCACCTCCTATCCACTCTATCCTATCCTATCCCATCCTATCCTATCCTATCCTATCCTATCCTATCCTATCCCATCCTATCCTACCCTATCCACCTCATTCCAATCTAATCTTACCCTATCCTATCCTATCCTATCCTACATCCTAGTATCCTTTCCTCCTTTATCTACTTCTCATCACTTTTTGTCGAGATTATGAATAAAACTAAATGACTTGATACAAATTCATGCATAAGTAGTAAGTTATCTGTTATTATTACTGTTTTGGAGTTTATTGAAATGAAAATTATTTAAATGATTAAATACAATTTTTGCAGTGAACGAATCAAAATATCACAACAAACCTCCTCTTATTTAATTAAGTTTATATTACTCAATAAGTCAAGTTTGAATTTCAATGGATCGAATTTAATCGAATGAGTATGATTGTCTGCTAATAACCTATGAATTAAAAACATAAAATTTGGATTGAAGAACGAAGTGGATAGGATCTAGGATAGGATATGATAGGATATGATGTAGGATTAGATGGGATAGAAATGGTTAGGATTGAGGTGGATAGGATAGGATATGATATGATAGGATGGGATGGGATTGGATAGGATAAGATGCTATCCACTTTCTATCCTACATCCTGCATCCTACATCCTATCCTATCCGCTTTTTTGTCAAACAAATGGGTTGCAGGACTGAAGCTTAATCACAAATAAGACAGTGCAACTCATGGTATCACAAAAGCTATTTTTAAATAACAGATACCAAAAGAAGTGGACATATGAGAATCGGTCAGTGTTCTGCTTACTGAATCAAGCACATAACCATCAAGTGAGAATAACCAAGCCCACTCCGACAATATTTGCACAGAGCTCTTCACTGTTTAAGGCTATATGTATAGGCTAAGACCTAGTTGAGGTCTGTATGAAGGTTAGATGACCAAGGAGAGAACAGGGTAGTGTTTAAAGACCGAAGACGAGGGCCGAGGTCTTTAAACACCACCCTGTTCTCTCCGAGGGCATCTAAACTTCACACAGACCTCAACGAGGTCTTTATCCGACTTACAAACCGCAGATTTTCTTTAATTTTCAGAAAAATAAAAATCTAAATATTTAATACACCCCTGCTTTTCAAAATGAAATAGACCATGCAAATTATCGTGTAGAAATATGCAACGGTAACGATCAATAGGCCATCGAAGTAAAATAGTTTGTTATACATCACGATAATTTCCTGAAAGGTACCCTGTATTCGGTCAAAGAAGAAAAAACAGTGTAACAATAAGTAACAATGAGTTCTATCTGAAATCAAGTTTTAATTAGGTGACTAAATTATTGCAAATAGGGATAAGGAAATGTTTTTTAATCAAATGAGGATAATATTTCTATATTTTGTCCATCAAGTTCCTCAATGTACATGTATTGATTGTTTGTCCTTTTTGGAGATAATCTATCAGCAGAAAACCTTCTGCATCCAAAAACAAATCAATCAGCCCTCGTATGAAATCGCCATGACCATATACCACATATGTGAAGAAAAATGTTTTAAGCCATCTATTACTTCAGCTTTTCTTAATAAAGTTCAAGATTATATCTTCAAAGGCGAGCAAAAACCTGATTGAAGAGAAAACTTATACATAAGATTTAATAAATCTTGTCTTTTTATCGACCCAGAATCTTGAAAAGCCGTAGTTTTTGCCTTTCTTTGTTGAATTCCGTATGATCTAGGAAGATTAATTTCTTTTAACGTCCTTATAGACCTATGTTTGCCTATTTTGGTAATCTTAGTTCATTGTATTTCACACATTTTATGTACATTGATGGTATCAGTTTATGTTAGATCATTCGTATTTCATGTTATGATGCTCTAACAGTTTGTTTGGCCTTTTGGTGTTTGTATTGTTTGTTACAGTTGCTTTGATTGATGTCCTTTATTCATTATAATTAGACGGATGTCGTCAAATGCAGTCGGTACAGAGTATCCTTGGGTAAAAATGAGGGTTTGACATTACAGCTCTTCAATGCACACCCCCCTTATGCATGATTTATTATTTTTCTAATTTTATATACATATCAAGAGTTAAAGGTTGCATGTGAAAGCTTTAATTAAAGAGAGGGGGGGGGGGGGGTCCAGTGAAAAAAATATTCCTCTTAAGCTAAATTGTATTTCATTTTTGAATTCTGAAAATTGTAGCATTGAATCATAATGATCTTTGCTTGAGATCTTATATTCGACCGAGTTGATTTTCATCATTTTACATCCATATTTATAAGGAATAAGAAAATCTTAAGAGGCATATTCTCAGGAGTAGTTCATGTGATATATTTTCCATTTTTAGGGGTTTTATATCTGAAACTTTTGAAACTGTCCCAAACAATTTGATGTTTTAAAGCTACAGAAAACTCAATTGGACTTCGAAATGATGCAAGGTCTGACAAGGTACTCTTAAGTTTGGCTTGATTGTGTAAAAAAACATAATCTGCTGTCTGTCCATCTGTTCGACCAATTTGTTGGTTATATTTTCATATAACCAACGACCTTTTAAATCAAGGTTTTCGCTTTCATAAACTAGTTAAGACTTTCTGGAAATCTTACAAAAATAACAGTCAGCTTCTTTTAAAGTTCGGACCAATACAAGCAACTGAGTATATTATTTTGGATATTTCACAGCCTGTATTTTATGGCGACATAACTAACAAAATAAGAAGGATCAAAAGCAGACAGCATATATAACCATCGAAAATGCGTCAGAATCATCAAACGCCTTTTATACCGTGGATATGATCCTAACGTCACCAGACGGACACTAGGCATGGTACAGGACATATTTACAGCCTTTTACCAGCGCATTCTTAAGACTTGCACTCTTACTGACTGTGACGATTGGACTCCATGATGGATCATGTCCGAACCTCTTAAGAGAAGACAGGTCCCCGACCACCTGTACTCTCTGAATGTCGGTCGGACTCCGCGGGTGATAACATTCATGAGCTCGCTACAGCCTGCAGAGCACGGACTGCATTTCGTAAGTCCGATCCTTTCTTTATATACATTTACATATTCATCTGTGTTGCTTGGGCCCCTGTGTTGTGCTATCTTGCTTGACAGTGTTTGTATGGTCATCTTACAGTGGGGAGGTTATTTTACACTACAGTTGTGCGATTTCCGAGACTTTTGGGTAATCGGAAAAGTGGGAGGGTTGTGCGCACGTAATCTGGATAACCACACCATCTGCTACGTAGCAGTTGACCGTCCTAAGTCGGCATCGATTGCCCATGGGTCTCGTTGTTTCACGTATTTAATGTTTGATTTTGTGTTTGCTCTTCCATGTCCTTTTCCTATATCTTGCTGTGCGTGTCATCTCTGTGTATTCACTTGGGGTGTTTTGGTGTGTTGCTGTTGGTGCTGCATCCGAGTCTTGTTGGAGATCACCTTCTTTCTTAAAAATATCTTGTTTAAACAGAATCTCAGCATCACGAATGGACAGACGTTGTACAGATATATATATATATATATATATTTAGAACCTTGACGATCAGGTCGTACATCTAAATAGAAGAGAAACCAAGTCGCTAAATTAGAAATTTCAATTACCACCCCCAACACAGGGCTAATTTTATATCAGACGAACGAATATAATGTGGGCAATCAGTTTGATGTGTCGCAAAAAAAAAAAAAAACTGGTCGGTCAGAATTTCTGTTATTTCAGAGAAAACCGGAAAAATAGTAAAATTCAAAATCATACAATTTTGAACAAATACTAACTTCTGTTTTCAAAAGGATAGTCAAGATGACCGAAATAAATTTCATTATGCTTATTGAAATCGAGAGAAATTTTTTGGTTCAAATTGATTTTTTCTAGTTTCAACTTCATGAATGAATGCGCACAAATTCTACGATAGAATGGAAAAAAATATTTGACTTGAATTTTTGAATTTTTCCCAATTACAACCCTCTCACTTTTTTCGAATATAACGCATTATTCTTATCATTTTTGAATCTAGAAATGGAACTGATTGATCAACCCCCCCCCCCAAAAAAAAAGATAAAAATAAATAAAGAAATAAACCAAAAACAAAAACACCCCCAGAAAATAGAACAAAACACTCTGGTCCTTGTATTACAGTTGGAAATATGACAATCAGACTAAAATTGCGGATATATATTACCCTTGTAGCATGATGCAATCGTAGTGTTGTATAGCTATAACACAGGGGTTTGGACTTTTGATATAATTTTCAGTTTTAATCAGCCACTCATTTAAACAATGACTTTCCTTTTCAATGTCTTTATTCGAAAACTGATTTTTTAAGACGGTCGCTCTACTATTTGGGTTTTCATTTTGGCGAGGATCTGATTGTTCTTAACTCCTATTTCCTATGACATTTCAAGAGCAAGAAAATGAACTTGAAAATGTCTATACAAAGTACTACTTATTGATCAGTCATTATTAGCAATAAACCCTAGTTCAAGAAACGAACCAAGACGAAAATGGAAAAAAAAAATTTATAGTCCTTGCTAGTCTTGTCCAGTTTCTGTTGCTCACTTAAATTTCTAAAAGAGGATGATTGAATAACTGTGTAAATTTACTTACCATTATATGAAAAGTCTATCTACATTGCAATTATGTATCGCAAATTCAAAGGTTCAGCTTATCATCTCTGAAGGAAAGATGAGTGTTTTCAGATATCTTTAATGAACAAATTAGGTGAAATCAATATTATTTTCAATAATGATATACAAAATGAAAGGCTAAGTGAAATGCTCCTTCCTTCAAAGGGATGCAATTTTACTTTCTTTCAGACATACAATGTACATTGAATTATACATGAAGGGAATCTATATGAAGTAAACAACGTTAATCGATTATTTAGCAGCCTTTTATTGGATTTACAGTATGAATTAAAAAACAAGAGGCCCAGGGGCCACTCGCTCACCAGAGAACACTGAAAATCTTATAGCAAAAATAATTTATACAATGCTTATATAATGCTTATCATGAGCTTTATGTAAACATAGGGTAATCACTTTACATATCTTGTCATTAGAGCCGTATACAATTAACCGAAATGTCGGTAAACCATACTTCAAAATATCTGTTTCGATCCCAAATTTTCGAGCTAAAAAGAGTAAAGGAATAATAATAAATTCAATTTTTTTTATGAAAATAATACGGAAGGGTTCCAACTCTATACCTTCATGAAGAAACTTCCAAACCAATTTTTCCTGCACCAGACACGCGTGTTTCGAATATCAAATTCTCATCAGTGATGAAAAGTCATACACAAAAAAATATCTCAATATTATCTTAGGGGGAAAAGTATGGAAAAAAGCTAAATTGAATAAGAATGTGGAAGTGCAAAAACATGTATTAGAAATGAAATTCAAATCATCAAAATAATTGTAAATGCATAAGGAGTTTAGAAAATGGAAAAAAAGTGAAGAAGAGAGAAAAATATATTTTTTGGTCCCATCGGGGTTTCAACCACCTACTACCCTTGGGTCCTTTGGGTAAAGAAATCATTTTGATGTACAATCTTAAAAAATCATAAATATCTAATACATGTAGTTGACATTTTTGGCAAATTTCTTTCACAGTCAGATTTCTTACTAAAAATAACAAAAAAGTTTATAAGCAATTTTAGGGAAGAAGTTGAAAATGTTAAAAATACCACCCCCTTCCCTTTACGCAGTTAAAAAAAATCATAAAATTAAATCGAAAATTTGGCAAAATTCTTTCACATAAGCATTTCTCTGCTTCATCACTGCTATGATTTTGGGTAGCAAATTTAGCCAAGAGAGAAAAGAATAAAAGAAATCTCAAATTCTACATTAAGAAAACTAAATCAAAAAAGTCGTCAAAAACACATCAAAATAAGCTTTCGGATTTTAACGAAATGAACAAACTTGAATAATATATCCTTTCTGATCACTCAGATACCATTAGTTTTTCAATCCATGCAGTGGTTGTGGAGAATTTCTTAAAGAGGGGTATCCTCTGGGGCCTATTTGACCCGCCCTGAATCACCCCTGAAGAGATCGGGCCGAAATTAACTAACTTGTTAGATGACTTTAGTACTTCATGCGTACAAAGATTCATCAAAACCCTCAGAGGAGAAGTCGAAAATGTGAAAAGTTAACGGACAAACCGTTAGGACTATAGTTCACTTTGAGCCTTTGGCTCAGGTGAGCTAAAAAGAAACCTCACATGATGACATAGCTGACATTGCCAAAGTGCATGATATACATTGTTCTGAGAGCTAGGCGTCTTTCAGATAAGCTTCTCCGTCAGGGATATGTTTGTGACCGACTAACATCGTCACTGAGGAAGTTCTACGGTCGATATGGGGAACTCGTCATACACTATGATGTCCCACTCTCCAGAATGGTGGATGATATTCTGTCATAGACCATTTGAACCATTCAACCAAAGATTGTACTCTATGTCTTCCGAAATGGAAGTTACCGGATTTGACAGTTCTACCGAATTGAAGCGGCGGGTGTTGCATGCAAGCAGGAGATGCTTACTCTTCCTCGGCACCTGGTCTCACTCCCATATCGGAAGTTCGCTTCTTTTCATATGGTGGAGGTTTTTATTTGTTTGCTTTGGTTCCTGTTTTATCCTGATATGTATGCCTTCGGTTTCTGATTTTCTGAATTATCGATTTGGTGCTGTATACAGGGATATGGTCATTATCCATAATTGTCATTTGAACCTAAGAGTCATAAGTTGTCAGGAAAATTATTCAAATTTAAAGTGCAGGTCAAGGTCACAAAACAATTAGTCATGGTACCAAAATGAATAGAGGATGCATGTTGTCACGACGTATGTAAGTCTTTATTACATCAAATAAACATAGAAGAACTATCAATCAGTTATTAAGTCTAAAAGTCGAGAAGGTAAAGTAAAATCATTAGAATTTCCATTGGAAAAGCCATCAGTAAAGCCAGAGAGCATGCCTCCTTATGATTCATTTACATATTCATCTGTGTTGCTTGGACCTCTGCGTTTTACGGTCTTCTTTGTGTGTGGTCATCTAACAGTGAGGAGGTTGTTTTACATCATAATTATGCGATATTCGAGACCTCGGGGAAATCGGAATAGTGGGAGGGTTGTGCGCACATAATCCACGATAACCACACTACTCACGTGGCAGATGGCCGTCCTAAGTCGGAACCGGTTGCCCATTGGTTTGGTTGGTTTATGTGTGATCTTTTATGTTTAATGTTTCTATGGTGTAAGTTGGTGTTCCTTGTCCCTTTTGCGTCTCTTTCTGTGGGTGTCTGTTCTGTGTTTTTTCGCATTGGGTGTTTTGGGTTTTGCTGTGGGTTCTGCAACCTAGTGTTGTTGGAGATCCCTTCCTTTTTTCCTTATGATAAAACCCCTACACCGTCCAACATAAAATTTGAATGGAAGGTTAAAGTGCAGTTTCAACGTATGTAGATCAGAGGAACTCGCCTTTATTTTACGGATCGAAACCATGTCTTTTACGGTTCAGCCAACTAAGAAGGTTGAAATTACTAAATTTTATTGTTTTCCTCATTGGCAACTCATATGTTTATAGTGTCCCTCTTGTTTGACTTGTTTAAGCTACAACCAAACTTGAGACATTAATCATAATGTAGGCTCTATAGAACGGAACTGTTTTCAATATAACTAAAATTGTCCACACCTATATAGATGATTTGATGTAACATAACATTGAATTTGAATGTGATTGTTTAGATTAAACATAGTTCACTTGAACACCTATCTCTTTGACAAACGTGACGACTTCAATTTCAGCATTACAAACTTTCCTTTTCTGAGTAGCAACATCCCTTCATCGCCTGCTTATGGCGTGTTTATATCTCAGTTGATACGCTATGTCAGAGCAAGTACCAAATATACAGATTTTGTTCTGAGAGCTAGGCGTCTTTCAGATAAGCTTCTCAGTCAGGGATATGTTTGTGACCGACTAACATCGTCACTGAGGAAGTTCTACGGTCGATATGGAGAACTCGTCATACACTATGATGTCCCACTCTCCAGAATGGTGGATGATATTCTGTCATAGACCATTTGAACCATTCAACCAAAGATTGTACTCTTTGACTTCCGAAATGGAAGTAACCAGATGTGACAGTTCTACCGAATTGAAGCGGCGGGTGTTGCATGCAAGAAGGAGATGGTCACTCTTCCTGGGCACCTGGTCTCACTCCCATGTCGGGGGTTCGCTTCTTTTCATGTGGTGGAGGTTTTTGTTTGTTTGCTTTGGTTCCTGTTCTATCCTGATTTTGTATGCCTTCGGTTTCTGATTTTCTGAATTATCGATTTTGTGCTGTATACAGGGATATGGTCATTATCCATATTTGTCATTACTGACAATAACATCAAAGGGATTAGAAACAAGTTCTCCAACTTAGAGGTATCCCTCTCCTGGTGATGGTTGACAGTGTCCGTCATTCAGTTTGATCTTTACTTCATTACTTCGACTTTTGTCTATTCGGGAAGTAAAGTATTTTCCCAGTCATTTTCTTGTTATATGTACCTTGACACATGGCTTAGTTCATTGACACATGGCTTAGTTCATTGGCGGAAATTAAGATGAGATAGATATTTGAATAAGTGAAAGTGAAACCCAAAATGAAATAATCAGTGAACGTATCAAACCATGAAAAGTACAAAACATCTCAAGCATTCTGTAAAGGTGAAAAAGAGAATCCCTAAATGTATAATTAGTGGATAAGGTGCACGGGATAGCTGGCGACTCGTGTCTGTTACATGTAGCAACACCAATTACATCACCGGTGAATGTAACTCGTAATATATATTTCTTTCGCCCTTTGTTTTTATTCATCTGTGCGTTGGTTGGGCCCATGCGTTTTGCTGTCTTATTGGTGTGGTCATTTTACAATGATTATTTTGCACAACAATTGTGCGTTTTTCGAGACCTTTAGGTAATCGGAAAAGTGGGAGGTTTGTGCGCACGCAATCCAGAGAATCACACCATTTGCTTCTAATTAACGTAGCTGATGGCCGTCCTAAGTCGGCACCGATTTTCCATAGGTCTCGTTAGTTGTCTTTTGTTTTGGTGTTTTGATGTCATGTCTATTATTCCTTGCCCCTTTTGAGTCTCTCGCTGTGTGTGTCTTTTCTGTATTTTCGTTTGGGATGTTTTACTGTCAATGCTGCAGTTGGTTTTTGTTGGAGATCCCCTCTTTTTCTGGTAAAATTCTAACCCTCTTTCAACATTGTGCATTATGACTTTTATAAGCCTTTGTATTTATATTCTATCATTCAAAAGATTTCTTTTGTGTGGTGTAAAATAACATCCTCACTGTAAGATGACCATACAATGAGACAAAATAACACAGGGTCCCAAGAAACAATAGACTATAGACTAAGAATAGACTATAGACTAAACATCACATATATGGACAATTACCATATCCCAATACACAGTACAAAAACGATAATTCACGAAATCACAAACCAAAGGCATACGAAATCAGGATAAAGAAGGAACTTAAGCAAATAAACATCACAGAAGGACCTAACAGTTATTTAGTCTTAAAGTCGGGGAGGCAAGGCCAAATCCTAAGAATTCCCATCGGAACGGCCGCGAACCCCGGAATGAACAACATTCCGCAGTGAGACCAGGTGTCCGGGGAGAGTCACCGTCTCCTGGTTGCATACAACAACCGTCGAAACACCTCCATGTAAACCTGTCAAATTCAGCTGAGATACGAAAACGTGCAAAAGTGCATGATATACATTGTTCTGAGAGCTAGGCGTCTTTCAGATAAGCTTCTCCGTCAGGGATATGAATGTGACCGACTAACATCGTCACTGAGGAAGTTCTACGGTCGATATGGGGAACTCGTCATACACTATGATGTCCCACTCTCCAGAATGGTGGATGATATTCTGTCATAGACCATTTGAACCATTCAACCAAAGATTGTACTCTATGTCTTCCGAAATGGAAGTTACCGGATTTGACAGTTCTACCGAATTGAAGCGGCGGGTGTTGCATGCAAGCAGGAGATGCTTACTCTTCCTCGGCACCTGGTCTCACTCCCATATCGGAAGTTCGCTTCTTTTCATATGGTGGAGGTTTTTATTTGTTTGCTTTGGTTCCTGTTTTATCCTGATATGTATGCCTTCGGTTTCTGATTTTCTGAATTATCGATTTGGTGCTGTATACAGGGATATGGTCATTATCCATAATTGTCATTTGAACCTAAGAGTCATAAGTTGTCAGGAAAATTATTCAAATTTAAAGTGCAGGTCAAGGTCACAAAACAATTAGTCATGGTACCAAAATGAATAGAGGATGCATGTTGTCACGACGTATGTAAGTCTTTATTACATCAAATAAACATAGAAGAACTATCAATCAGTTATTAAGTCTAAAAGTCGAGAAGGTAAAGTAAAATCATTAGAATTTCCATTGGAAAAGCCATCAGTAAAGCCAGAGAGCATGCCTCCTTATGATTCATTTACATATTCATCTGTGTTGCTTGGACCTCTGCGTTTTACGGTCTTCTTTGTGTGTGGTCATCTAACAGTGAGGAGGTTGTTTTACATCATAATTATGCGATATTCGAGACCTCGGGGAAATCGGAATAGTGGGAGGGTTGTGCGCACATAATCCACGATAACCACACTACTCACGTGGCAGATGGCCGTCCTAAGTCGGAACCGGTTGCCCATTGGTCTGGTTGGTTTATGTGTGATCTTTTATGTTTAATGTTTCTATGGTGTAAGTTGGTGTTCCTTGTCCCTTTTGCGTCTCTTTCTGTGGGTGTCTGTTCTGTGTTTTTTCGCATTGGGTGTTTTGGGGTTTTGCTGTGGGTTCTGCAACCTAGTGTTGTTGGAGATCCCTTCCTTTTTTCCTTATGATAAAACCCCTACACCGTCCAACATAAAATTTGAATGGAAGGTTAAAGTGCAGTTTCAACGTATGTAGATCAGAGGAACTCGCCTTTATTTTACGGATCGAAACCATGTCTTTTACGGTTCAGCCAACTAAGAAGGTTGAAATTACTAAATTTTATTGTTTTCCTCATTGGCAACTCATATGTTTATAGTGTCCCTCTTGTTTGACTTGTTTAAGCTACAACCAAACTTGAGACATTAATCATAATGTAGGCTCTATAGAACGGAACTGTTTTCAATATAACTAAAATTGTCCACACCTATATAGATGATTTGATGTAACATAACATTGAATTTGAATGTGATTGTTTAGATTAAACATAGTTCACTTGAACACCTATCTCTTTGACAAACGTGACGACTTCAATTTCAGCATTACAAACTTTCCTTTTCTGAGTAGCAACATCCCTTCATCGCCTGCTTATGGCGTGTTTATATCTCAGTTGATACGCTATGTCAGAGCAAGTACCAAATATACAGATTTTGTTCTGAGAGCTAGGCGTCTTTCAGATAAGCTTCTCAGTCAGGGATATGTTTGTGACCGACTAACATCGTCACTGAGGAAGTTCTACGGTCGATATGGAGAACTCGTCATACACTATGATGTCCCACTCTCCAGAATGGTGGATGATATTCTGTCATAGACCATTTGAACCATTCAACCAAAGATTGTACTCTTTGACTTCCGAAATGGAAGTAACCAGATGTGACAGTTCTACCGAATTGTAGCGGCGGGTGTTGCATGCAAGCAGGAGATGGTCACTCTTCCTGGGCACCTGGTCTCACTCCCATGTCGGGGGTTCGCTTCTTTTCATGTGGTGGAGGTTTTTGTTTGTTTGCTTTGGTTCCTGTTCTATCCTGATTTTGTATGCCTTCGGTTTCTGATTTTCTGAATTATCGATTTTGTGCTGTATACAGGGATATGGTCATTATCCATATTTGTCATTATTGACAATAACATCAAAGGGATTAGAAACAAGTTCTCCAACTTAGAGGTATCCCTCTCCTGGTGATGGTTGACAGTGTCCGTCATTCAGTTTGATCTTTACTTCATTACTTCGACTTTTGTCTATTCGGGAAGTAAAGTAGTTTCCCAGTCATTTTCTTGTTATATGTACCTTGACACATGGCTTAGTTCATTGACACATGGCTTAGTTCATTGGCGGAAATTAAGATGAGATAGATATTTGAATAAGTGAAAGTGAAACCCAAAATGAAATAATCAGTGAACGTATCAAACCATGAAAAGTACAAAACATCTCAAGCAGTCTGTAAAGGTGAAAAAGAGAATCCCTAAATGTATAATTAGTGGATAAGGTGCACGGAATAGCTGGCGACTCGTGTCTGTTACATGTAGCAACACCAATTACATCACCGATGAATGTAACTCGTAATATATATTTCTTTCGCCCTTTGTTTTTATTCATCTGTGCGTTGGTTGGGCCCATGCGTTTTGCTGTCTTATTGGTGTGGTCATTTTACAATGATTATTTTGCACAACAATTGTGCGTTTTTCGAGACCTTTAGGTAATCGGAAAAGTGGGAGGTTTGTGCGCACGCAATCCAGAGAATCACACCATTTGCTTCTAATTAACGTAGCTGATGGCCGTCCTAAGTCGGCACCGATTTTCAATAGGTCTCGTTAGTTGTCTTTTGTTTTGGTGTTTTGATGTCATGTCTATTATTCCTTGCTCCTTTTGAGTCTCTCGCTGTGTGTGTCTTTTCTGTATTTTCGTTTGGGATGTTTTACTGTCAATGCTGCAGTTGGTTTTTGTTGGAGATCCCCTCTTTTTCTGGTAAAATTCTAACCCTCTTTCAACATTGTGCATTATGACTTTTATAAACCTTTGTATTTATATTCTATCATTCAAAAGATTTCTTTGGGAAAAAGTCAGTCTTTTACAAACATTAACCAGTGAACGTAGTTGAGCTGGCAATTCTTTGATATTTCACATATAGGTACATGAAAATACCTTTCCACGGTCTATAGCCTTCCAGGAAAATGTAAGGTATACCCGATATAGATGTGTACAGCACAAAAGGATGGAGCAACGGCTGGATGAAGAAACGAGATCTATTTTTTTTTTGAATTCTATTTAATAGGTTTTGTAAAGCTCCTGGGATTTCTATGTAATAGCAATAATTGTACTGAATCCAGTCAGCTATTATGGGCTAGGCGTTTTTGGTTGTAGTCTTAGTGAATTCCAAAATTAATTATTGCATATAATGTTTAATGAGTAAATTGGGAATCTGATGAAGTTATGAAATTATATCATTTATCTTTTAACTCATAGAAACAATGTACATAATTCCCAAAAGACAAAAAAAAAAAAAAAAAACAGCATGTTAGAAATGGGACATTAAGGGAAAGATCCCCAACAAGACGATGGAACAATGATTACAGGGGAACACACACGCATGATACTACTGGGTAGCATGTAAAACCACCATGTCAACAAACAGAAAGAGACAACGTAAACAATCACACTCAATAAACACAACCAAACCATTCACTTGTTAAACAATGCGAGTTAGACCGATTAAGGATGATTTCTTCTTCCAAAGTAGTATTGAGGGCTGCAAACATTGTTGCATATTGAAGTCTCACAATTATGATATAACGGACAAAAAGAAGGCAATCTGCAATATGACTCAGTTACAGCAAAAAAAGAAACATAAAAAAGCGAAAACACAGGGTGAACAAGCACAACAATTGGCACAATAGGGACAAGGACGACCAAAAATCAAATCATAAAGGAAGGAGGTAATTTACAACAACACTCAGTGACAGCACCCACAGCAAAACCCCAAAACATCCAATGTTATAACACAGAACATACATGTACAGAAAGAGACGCAAAAGGGACAAGGAAAACAAAATAACACCGTAGAAACATCAAACACAAAATACTACACATAAACCATCGAGACCAATGCGTAATCGGTGCCGACTTAGGACAGTCATCTGCCTCGTCAGTAGCAGACGGTGCGGTTATCCTGGATCACTTGTGGTGTAAAATAACATCCTCACTGTAAGATGACCATACAATGAGACAAAATAACACAGGGTCCCAAGAAACAATAGACTATAGACTAAGAATAGACTATAGACTAAACATCACATATATGGACAATTACCATATCCCAATACACAGTACAAAAACGATAATTCACGAAATCACAAACCAAAGGCATACGAAATCAGGATAAAGATGGAACCTAAGCAAATAAACATCACAGAAGGACCTAACAGTTATTTAGTCTTAAAGTCGGGGAGGCAAGGCCAAATCCTAAGAATTCCCATCGGAACGGCCGCGAACCCCGGAATGAACAACATTCCGCAGTGAGACCAGGTGTCCGGGGAGAGTCACCGTCTCCTGGTTGCATACAACAACCGTCGAAACACCTCCATGTAAACCTGTCAAATTCAGCTGAGATACGAAAACGCCATAATTAGGAGAAGACGGAATGTTGCTTTTCATGAAAGAGAAGTTAGTTATGTGGAAGCTGAAATCGTCACGCTTGTCATACAATGAAGTGTTCAAAACCTCCACCACATGAAAAGAAGCGAACTACCATGTAGATGTATTTAAGAACAGAAGGCATACAAAATACAATCCGAGCTCATGCATGTGATCACCCGAGGAGTCCAACTGAAATTCAGAGAGGACAGGTGGTCAGGGCCATGTCTTCTCCAAAGAGGTTTGGACAGTGCCGAGCTCTTGCATGTGATCACCGAAGGAGTCAAATGACATTCAGAGAGGACAGATAGTCGGGGCCAATGTCTTCTCTAAAGAGGTTTGGACAGTGCCCGTCATGGAGTCCTGTCGTCACAGTCAGTCCATGGACTGATAAAAGTAAACGTCTTCAAATTGAATAGCATCATTTAAGAACAGAAAAATTGGCAACGTGGACCAGACATGCACGTTTCGGGTACTTAACCCTCATCAGTGATCCTAAATCTAAACAATGTAACATGCCAAAAAAGTATGAAAGTTACTATGTCGAAAAAGTGTACCGAAAAATTTCTTTCCATCATATTGTATCATACGTGAAAAATCCCTATTTTACAAATTTGAAAAAAAAAAATATCCTGGTCACCCAGAAATTGCCTTGATTAGTTCTGGAAGATACAATTCAATTTCAGTGTTATTCTAATTTTTCCCCCTCCTACTATCATCTTTTCCTCAGAGTTAAAAAAGCAATCTTGATATATTGTGTTAATAGAAATTCGACGCATCCGATCGATAGAATCTTCGTTTGTTATGTGACATTGCCAATAATGAAATATATGTTTTATACGAAATCAGTGCACGATATATACATTTCGACAAAAAATGTAAAATCAATGATACTCGAGACCAAGATAGAAGAAATCATAATGATGAATATATAAAGATGGAAATCTTAAATATAACATAAAATGTATGTCAATGACCAAGTTAAGGATAGAGCTATGCATTTAGGGGTATCCTTAAAGGGGAAGGTTACACTCCGTATCGTTATAGTCACGTGACCTTATATTGGCGTGCCTATATGCCTGGTCTTACAAGGTGTGAATACATTTCCTCTCCCCGAACAGGGGATGATTGTTATACAGGTAGAAGCGCAGGGTAACTGAAAAGGTGACCTACTTGTGAAGCATCGTTTGTAGATTTGGTTTTGGTTTGGCATTTACCGGTTTACTTTTGGAATTCAGTGGGAAAGGGGGGTGCTTTATTGTATTATATTTGTTTTATCATTAGGCTAACCTCATAAGAGCCATGTAGTTTTTGTTTTGTTTTTTTATTTGTTTTTTTTTTTGTCTTTGTTTATTTCTTTTGCTTTTCTTTGTATACAGGTCTTTTTTTATTTTACTACTTTAGGCACGGTCCATTTGATATTCTGGGAGCTTTGGTTTTTTATCGAAAAAAAAATGTTGCTCTGAATTTTGATGAAAAAAATAAATTTCCTTATTGTGTGTCAGAAAAAAAAAATCCTGCTCTCACAAGTAGTCTGAATTTGAAAAATTACCATAAAATTTCGTAATCATTCCTGAACATTTTCCGGATGGCTTTGCTCGCCGCAGTTTTCAATTTATATAATTTTTTTGGCTCGCTTCGCTCGCCGTATTTACATCAATCAAAACATTAAATTCAAATGACCAAGTCCATATTTGAAAATATCAAAAGAATGCATGTTAAAGAAAAAAGGACTTCCTTAAAGGCTTAAATGTATTATCAGTAAAATGCATTGATATTAAAAAATGCATTTATCACCATATAGAGTCTAATTCAAATACAAGCTTTGAATGGGAACTTCAGTTTTCCCCCAATTTGCAATTCTAAATTCCCAAATTTGTCTAGAAAACCCTAGCTCCCCTCAGACCCTCTTACAGGATATAGATTTTGTTAACTGAGGATTATGATATTGTAAAATACTTCTACCTCTCTGATTAGAAGTGAATTAAATTTTTAATATAAATAAAGTAATAGAAAGGCTGAGCAAACCAAACTTGTACGTGTACGAGAACCTGTACGTGTATTTACGCATAATCTGTTTACACGTTGACGTTATGCGGTTGAGCAGATGTTACAACGCGTACTAGTACGTGTAAATCGTATATACGTTTTTATGATGTAATTTATCTTTTGTTTACGACTGCGTATTCGTCAAGAACTTGACATCTAGATTCTAAAGGTAAGGGGCATTCAGCAAAGACGGTGTATTAATTTTTCTATTCCAAGTAATCGGATGTATATAGCATATAAATTAGGCTTCAAGAATAAAATTTGGGTCAACTTTGAGGGTTCTTCTTTAAAATATGATACATTTTATTCGCAATCCTTCTAATATTCAGAACATACATACGTTCCCGAATAAATTGAATATAGGTTGTCTAGAGTTTTGAATGAAAAATCAAGAGTTTTTATTGATAAAACACAAACATTCTTAATATATTGCACATCACTTGATAAAAAAATTCTTGCTCCAACAAAGAAAAAAATAATTTTGTTCCGGTCCGGGTCGAAAAAAATAATCTTGCTCCAACAAAAAATCAAAGCCTGATTCAACTTTGGCTGGATACATGTCCTTGATCAATCGATTCTTTTTGCGGACGTGTTTGTAACCGTTTGATGTACCAGAATAATGAGCACGCATTTTATTTATTTATTTCCTTATTTGGAATTATCATATGGTCTTTGGTTTTCTCAGAAAGTCTTATCGTAAATAACTATTATTTTTTTCCGATCACACGACTTTATAGGCAAGATACTAGTGAAGAAGTCATATTTATACTGTAGTTTTAGGGGCTAGGAAATGAGTGATATAATTTTTATTGAAATGTTGACGTCCTAGTAACCCGTAGCGCATCCTTAGCAATCCGGGATCATTGTTGTGTTAAAAATAGCCATATGACTCTCCTACGGATTGCTACGACTCTCCTACAGATTGCTACGACTCTCATACGGATTGTAACGGATAGCAACGGATTCGAAAATGTGAGGCTGTGGATAGCCACGGATTTTGTCTTATATTAACTTCAAATCTATAAGTATTCTGTGCATTTTTCGGTAAATATAAGGAGGTATTGAACACTTGGACTCCAAATTCAATTTCCTCAAAATTTCTGAAATTATATATTTCATACCTGTCCATGCTTATACAAACTTACATTTGATTCTATCCCCAGGAAAATTTTCTACAAGACTTTGAAATATGCATTAATCGACGTTTTCGTGAAATTCTTGATGACGTCATAATATTGAGAGTGTCTTTCCAGTTCTCGTAAAGCTACGGGAAATTAATTTTTATTTAACATCCAAAATCTTTATAAATGTATTGCACTTACATATGGAAAAGATGAGATGATTTGTGTTTTAAACAAAGGCAGGATACTGGAATCAAATATGACACTGTTGCTCTAAAATTGCAATTTCGAGCCAATTGGCTGTAGTTGTTGATTAATTATTAGGAACTTTGTGGATGAATCTTTCTCAAAAACTAACAAAATTATCAACCATGTCCAGAGATGATTTCATGATTAAATGAGAAAAAATAAACTTGGATTAAAATATTGTAAAGCTTTATATTTTCTAATTTTTCTTTCGAAAATCGTCTATTTTCAATGAAGTGACTTCTGCTTTCCTGTAATGTTAATTTCTCAACGAATTCACTGTGATAAAGATTGAATTTTCTATTTTATACATGCAAAGTTTCAATGCGATACGTTTGGTATTAATGTTATTGCATTTTGAATGCGAATGTTTTTGACACCATTTTCCCCGATAACATCGAAATGACGTCGTTGTTTGCCCATGGATAAAATTCCCAAAGTCCACAATTTCGACAATCGCCAAAATTTCTTCAAATGACACTCAAAATGATTTCAATGAAATTATTCAAACTTCATCAGGATACTCAAATGTGAATATCAATCAGCGTATCAAATGTTTTAAGGAAGTAAAGACTACTTTTCCTAGGAAGTGAGAAAACAAAAAAATGCCGCCACCACCTTGGTGTTCAAACCCTCCTTAATACTTCAAGTACTAAATTTCAGGTAATGATATAAAGACATGTTTAAAAACTCAAAACTGTAATAGAACACGTGATACTGTCTCAACTTGAAAATATTGGGTGTTTTAGTAAATAATGATGTTTAAAAACACATGAGAAATTCAAGACCGTCCTACTAATCCGTACTGAAGTCGTAGCTATCCTTACGCAAATCGTGGTTATCCGTACTCGAGTCGTGGTAATCCTTAGCAATTCGAAGCTATCCGTATCTATCCGTATGCGTGGCGTAGCAATCCGTATAAAATAAGGACATGATGACGTTGCAGTGATAACAACGGAACCCACAAGTATAAACATTCAGGTTAGCATCGACCTTTTTCTTCGGAAAAAAAAAAGACTCGGACGTCAGACGGCACTATTTCTACATTAAGTTCCCTGTTTATCTATTAGTTTTGTTTTAATCTTTCATGAAATACAAATGAGTTAAATAAGATCCTGACGATAATCTCAACAGCACTCACAATAGAGCACAAAATTGAGCATCGACGTACCCCTAGCAAACAAATTCCAACATTGGACTGGATTGTAACCGACAAATATGTTACTCTTAACATTACATACTCATGTTGAAGGTTCATTTTCGGACATAATATTTTCAAACTCTTTTGCCATATTTCATTGTTTAGATTGAGGATCCCTCATGAGGGTTAAGTACACGGAGCGTGCATGTCTTGTCCATGCTGCAAATGAATCTGCTCTTAAACGATACTATTGAATTTGAAGACATTTAACATATAAATAAACAAAAACATTTTCACTCTAAGCTTAATCATAAACACTTATCTTTTTATCTTACTTTTTATATTAGTTGATTTTTTTGATAATTGGATGGCATCGTCTACGCTAAATTCTGTTTTCATGAACAGTGTCCGTTTAATAAACGTCATTGGTCTGATCTTCTTCCTATCAATTATTTGTCCTTCATATTTGAAAATGGATGAAGGTCGTTTTAAATGACGCTCATGTTCTCTCTTTCTGTATGTTAACACAGTGGTTTTCTGTGCTTTTCCGCCCTCTTCCATTCGGATCTCTGAACCGTCGTCTTATTAGAGATTTCCTCCATATCTTACTATTCAGAATATGGTTCAGAGGGTCATACATGTACCAGTACAGCAAGAGGATATGTTACAGTTACATAATATATATCATATTTATGTAATACCTCATCTGATATGTAGGATGCAATTCAACGTCTTCAAATTCAATAGCATCATTTTTAAAAGAAGATACATTTGCAGCATTGACCAGACATGCACGTTTCGGGTACTTAAGGAGGTATTGAACACTTAGACGTGAAATTCATTTTTTCTCAAATTTTCTGAAATTATATATTTCTTTTCTGTCCTTGATTTTACATACTTACATTTGTCCCTTACGTGTCTCTTTTTGTGCTTATCTGCTTTGTGTTTTTGCATTGGGTGTTTTGGGTTCTTGCTGTGGGTGCTGCAACCTGGTGTTGTTGGAGATCCCCTCCTTTGTTTTTGATTCTATCCACTAGAAAATTTTCTACGAAACAAAGGCAGGATACTGGAATAAAAGATGACACTGTCGCTCAAAAAATGCATTTTGGAGTCAATTGACGGTAGTTGATGGTAAATTATTAGGAGTTCTGTGGATGAACCGTTGTCAAAATATAACAAAATTATCAACAATGTCTAGAAAAGATTTTATCATTAAATGAGAAAAATGAATTTTGGATTAGAACATTACAAAGCTTTCTATTTTCCCATTTTTCTTTCGAAATAGTCCATTTTTAATAAAGTAACATATGCTTTTCTGTACCGTTAATTTGTCAACGAATGCATCGTGATGAAGATTGAATTTTCTGTTTTATACATGCAAAGTGTCAATGCGATACAATTGGTATTAATGTTTAATTGCATTTTGAATGCCAATGTTTGTGACGCCTTTTTCACAGATAACGTCGAAATGACGTCTTGGTTTGCTCATGGATAAACGTCCCAAAGTCCATAATTTCGAAAATTGCCATAATTTCTTTAAATGACACCTTAAAACATTAAAACTTCATCAGGATACTTCAATGTGTATATCAATCAGTTTATCAAATGTTTTGAAGAAATAAAGACTGTACTTTTTCTAAGAATCGAGAAAACAAATACTGCCCCCGCCATCTTGGTGTTCAAACCCTCCTTAACCTTCGTCAGTGATCCTCAATCTAAACAATGTAATATTGCCATAGAGTGTGAAAATTTGTATGTCCAGAAATGTACCGAAAGACAAAGCAGGATGGGTGGAATATGATGATACAGGACCCAAGGACCCACGTTTTAGAAATTTTAAGAAATTATGATAAAAGAATTTTTGAATGCGTTGAAGAGACGATCAACCGAAGTTAATCGATTGTTGCTACATGTGCCCTCGAGGACTTCTGGTCTGCCAGCAGTGACACTCACCAAGTAGTTCAAATCTTAAACGTCTTCAAACTCAATAGCATTATATAAGAAAACAATCCTCTTAAAACAAAGTAAAGTTTTTATTTTTTTTTAAATTCCATATATTGTATTCTTGAATTTTACTTTGAATTCATCATCAAAATTTATTTGCTTGAAATCTTATTTTCTACTCTGTTGATTAAGTTTCCTTATCACATTCACATTTAAGGACCAAGTACAATAATGTTTGTTTGTTTTAAGGAGCTTAATTTTATATCATAAACTTTTGTACCAAAACATTTGATACTTTACAGATACGGAGAATTCATTTGTATACACCATATATTAATTATATTTGTATAAGTTACGAAAGGGAAAGTCGAGAGCAATGTGTTAGTACATTATTAATTTATACATTTGATTTGATGGCAAATAATTCTTATCAGTCATTTGGGGTTTTGCTGTGGTTGTTGAAACCAAGTGTTGCTGGAGATCTCATTTCTTATCGTTAATCTGCTGTCTGTCCATCTGTTCGTCAAATATTTTGGTTTAAATGTTTGGTAAAAACAGAAGCTCAGCATCCAGAATGTGTACAGACGCTGTACAGATATATAAATAGAACCGTAACAATAAGGTTGTATACTTCTATAGAGTATTTATTTTGAAAAAGGATCTTCTGATCTTCCAACTCGCCTTAGTGTGTCATACAGTAAAATTCCTCTTACACTGTAGCACAAGAAATCGAAAAAAAATGTCTTCACAAAGATCTTCTTATTGATTATTCATTATTAGCTATTAAGCCTAGTTCAAGAAATGAACCAAGACGAAAATGGAAAACAAAATTGATTTATGGTCCTTGCTAGTCTTGTCCAGTTTCTGTTGTTCACTTAAAATTTTAAAAGAGGATGATTGAATAACTGTGTAAATTTACTTACCATTATCAAAAGGTATATTTACAGTATCTAATTATGTATCGGAAATTCAAAGGTTCAGCTTATCATCCCTGAAGGAAAAATGAGTGTTTTCAGATATCTTTAATAAAGAAATTAGGTGTAATCAATATGATTTTCAAAAATGATATACAATATGAAAGGCTAAGTGAAATGTTCCTTCCTTCAAAGGGATGCAATTTTACTTCATTACAGACATACAATGTACATTGAATTATACATGAAGAAAATCTATATGAAGTAAACAACGTTAATCGATTATTTAGCCGCCTTTTATGGGAGTTACAGTATTGTACTTTTAAAGGATTAAAAACAAGATGCCCATTGGTCCACATCGCTGACATAAGTTGCAGACAAAGAACGAAAGTGGCCCCTGATTAGTTGCTTCCTGTAAGATTTTTTTGTGAAATTTTGTGCAACCGTTGCAAAGATTAGGTCGTAAGTGAATCAGCCAATCAAAGCCCTCAACAGCCATATTTGTTGACTGTTCATAAAAAACCCCACCAACATGGTAGAGGACCTTGAGAACTTGTTTCCTTAAAGGTTTCGTGAAATTCAAAGCAGCGGTTGCAGAGTAGAAGTCGAAAATACGTCAGCCGATCAGAGCTCTCCGCGGTCATATTTGTTGACCGAAACACAAGCAGATAGAGGACCTTCAGTACTACATTTCACTTAGGTTAAGTGAAATTCTGTGCTGCGGTTGCAGAGGATATTTATTAAATGTAAACAGTTTACACCGGACGCTGGACGACAGACGACAGACGGCGCGCTATGACTATATATCATTTGAGCTACGCTCAGGTGAGCTTAAAAAGAAACCGCAAACGATGGCATGGACAAAGTGCAAATGTATGGTATACATCTTAACGTAAGAGCCATAAGTTATTGATAAAAATAATTCAAATTGAAAGTGCAGGTCAAGGTCACAAAACACAAAAGATGTACCAAATAAAGAGATGATGTAGTCACTCAGTATTTACCTCTATGTGTGCATCTATAGAGACCTCTGTGTATCGGAATACGTGGGGGGAGGTGTTGTACGCACGTAATCCGAATAAAAACACCATTTGCTAATAGTCCAAAGTCGGCTCCGGTGGACATTGGTCTCCTTCCTTTTATGTGTTATTATTAATGTTTGATGTTTCTGTATGTCTGTTTCGATTGTTTTGTATGATGTTCTAGTGAATATTGTTGTGTCTTTTTTGTGGTTTGTTGTTTTGTCTGATGTCATTTAGGTGTTACTTTCTTGTAGGTTTGTTTCGCTGGGCGAGTGCAGGGTGGTCATGCTGGAGATCATTCCCTTCTCTTTACATAGAATGAACATCAAAGAAGTATCCATCAATTATTCAGTAAAATAGTCAAAAGATTATGCAAAATCATTGGAAATTCCATTGGAACAGTTGAGCCAAAAGGTGGGGACCCTTAGGAAACCTTTACGTCGTCCAACATAAAATATGAATGGTGGGTAAATGACAAATATGGATAATGACCATATCCATGGATACAGCACAAAATCGATAATTCAGAAAATCAGAAACCGAAGGCATGCAAAATCAGGATAAAACAGGAACCAAAGCAAACAAACGAATACATCCACCATATGAAAAGCGAACTCCCGATATGGGAGTGAATACAGGTGCCCAGGAAGAGTAAGCATCTCCTGCTTGTATGCAACACCCGCCGCTTCAATTCGGTAGAACTGTCTTATCCGGTTACTTCCATTTCGGAAGACATAGAGTACAGTCTTTGGTTGGATGGTTCAAATGGTCTATGACAGAATACCATCCACCATTCTGGAGAGTGGGACATCATAGTGTATGACGAAGAAAGGAGGGGATCCCCAACAACACTAGGTTGCAGCACCAACAGCAAAATCTCAAAAACACCCATGCAAAAAAACACAGAACAGACACCCACAGAAAGAGACGCAAAAGGGACAAGGAACACCAACTCACAACATAGAAACATGAAACATAAAAGACTACACATAAACCAACGAGACCAATGGACAACCGGTGCCGACTTTGGACGGCCATCTGCCACGTAAATAGCAGGCGGTGTGGTTATCCTGGATTACGTGCGCACAACCCTCCCACAATTACGATTTCCCAGAGGTCTCGAAGAACGCAAAATTATGGTGTAAAACAACCTCCTCACTGTTAGATGACCACACACAAACAAGACCGTAAAACACAGGGGTCCAAGCAACACAGATAAATATGTAAATGGAAATAAAAAGAGGACGTGCGTAATACAGTCCGTGCTCTTCCGGCTGTAGCGAGCTCATATATGTTATCACCCGAGGTGTCTGACTGACATTCAGAGATGACAGGTGGTCGGGGCCCTGTCTTCTCTAAGGAGTTTGGACAGGGCCCGTCGTCACAGTCAGTCAGAGTGCAAGTCTTAAGAATGCGCTCGTACAAGGCGAGCTCCCAATATCGATCGAGAACTTTCTCAGTGACGATGTTAGTCGGTCACATACATATCCCTGAATGAGAACCTTATCTGAAAGACGCTTAGCTCTCAGAACAAAATCCGTATATTTGGTACTTGCTCTGGTATAGCGTATCAACTGAGATATGACACGTCATAAGCAGGCGATGAAGGGATGTTGCTACTCAGAAAAGGAAAGTTTGTAATGCTGAAATTGAAGTCGTCACGTTTGTCATAGAGTGAGGTGTTCATGTGACCATCAGTGTCGTAGGACAACATTATGTCCAAATAGGATGCTGAATTATTTGTCCCTGTAGTTTCTTTGACTTCAAGCTCCGAAGGATAGATGCTGCTCAGGTCAAAAACTGACTTCATTCGTCTGTAGATCTAAAGAACTGACCTCAATTTTACGGATAAAAACCATGTTTTTACGGTTCAACCAGATGTAGTCAAACTAAAAGGTAGGAAAAGAAGGTAAGATTCAGAGAAGAAGTTACTCAATTTATAGAAAAAAAATCAAAGGATATTTTTCCTCATTGGCAATTCATAGGTTCATAGCGTCCCTCCTGTTAGGCTTTTGTCAGCTGCATATTTCAACGAAACTATTGCTTGATAGAATGAGACATTGATCAAAATCGAAGCTCTGTAGAACGAAATTGTTTTCAATATGACTAATTTGCACCATTATCCAAACCAATAAAGATGGTTCGGTAGAACTTCAGTGTGGTGGTTGAAAGTGTTCGTCATTCAATTTGACCTTTTTTCATGTAATTAGGGAAGTAAAACAATTTCCCAGTCATTTTCTTGTTATACATGTATGTATCTTGGCAATTATTAGCACTTGGTCATAGTAGAGGGATAGTTTGGTTTAGTCTTTGGCGGAATTGAGATGAGATAAATATTTGAGTGAGTGAAAGTGCAACACAAAACCCAAAATGAGATAATCAATGAAAATCATTAAAATCGTTAAATGAAAAAATAGCTGATCAGGTGCACGGAATATTTAGCGATTCGTTCCTGCTAGCAACATCTATTACATCACCAGTGAATGCAATGAGTTAAAGAAGATCCTGACGATAATCTCAAAAGCACTCACATTAGAGCAGCAAATGGAGCATCGACGGACCCCTAGCAAGCCAGAGGTGGGACCAGGTGCCCAGGAGGAGTAAGCATCCCCAAGTTGTAATTCATATTTCGTAAGTCCTTTGTTTTTATTCATCTGTGTGTTGCGTTGGTCCCCTGGCACCTGGTCTCACTTCGGAATGTTGTTCATTTCGGGGTTCGCAACCGTTTCGATGGGAATTCTCACGATTTGGCCTTGCCTTCTCGACTTTGAGACTGAGTAATTCTTAGGTGATTCTTTGATGTTTATATTTCACTGTGTATAGCCGTACACCGGATATTGGTACTATTTGTCGGCGTATTGGTACTAACGAGGCGGTAAACAAGTATGACATAGGTATTACCTTTAGCATTTGACAATGATTTGTGAAGAAAATATTATCTTATATGGAGTGAACTTCAAGCAAATAATTCTGTGATGGTAAACTCAACATCGAAACCCTCAAAACAAAGGATTTGATCGGACGATAATAGTAAAACAACACAAAATGGGGTACCTAGTACACATAAAACTGCACATGTATGAAGTTTATATTCTTTTTAACGAAAGAAAGTACTATTGCAGATCATGATTCTGTGCGCAGTCTATGTAGAAGTTCATAACTATTAAATATTAATCAGGGGTAATGTAGAAATTGCATCTATATTTTACATACAAGCTCAACAAAGAAATTGTTTGTGTACGGCATGTTATTAGCTAACTGTACGGCGTGTTGAAAAACAGGTACTAGCTAGGATTCCCAGTGGCGGATTTAGAGGGGGGCCCAGGGGGCCTGGCCCCCCCCCTTTTTCACCCAAATTAATTGATTCAGAGTACTCTTTTTATGCTTATTCTCTTTAATTTTGGGGAAATTTTCGGCTCGCTTCGTCTTCACTTTGTCTTCAACTTTCTTTGTCATCGTGTTTGTCATAAACATATACAAAATTCAAAATAAAATTAACACTTGAATAATTACCAAATGCTTCATTATCATGGGCCGATCTAACCAGGTTAGACAGGTGGATCGTGGGGTTGTTATGCCCTAATCTTCCCAACCTTCCCCAATTGGTCAAGCAAAAATGGAGCATGGAAAATGAGAGAGAATATGTAACAATCTATTCTAAAGATTTTACGGCTCGCTCCGCTCGCCAATGTAGAATAAAGTTGTATATACATGTATGGATGACTTCATTTGAAGACAAATGAAAACTTCAAATCTTACAAAATTTTCTGGCTCGCTACGCTCGCCAGTCTACCTACCTATAAACTAAAGAAAATGAATCAACTCCCCTCCCCTCCCCACTTCATAAATAGATCAGCATTCTTTAGGGTCACGTTTTACGTTTTTTTTTTTTTTGCTTGTCAGTTTTACCGTGAACAATTTTCTTCGAGCTGAAACCTTGGGGGCCCCCCCTTTTCTGAAATCCTAGATCCGCCACTGATTCCATACAGATAAAATCCTCAAACTAAAGACTCATGCAGATAAACTTATAGTTTTAAATTTCTTTCTTTCTTTAGAGATGTATATACATGTGCGTATGAATGCTATATACAAAGCCCCAAAGCCACGTGAGCCTCGAGTACTCGTAAGATATTACGTACACTTGTCTCGAGAAATTGCCATCTGAATAATTTGCATGGTCATCTTCATGTTGACCCAATATTTTGTCGGAAGATATTTCATCGACCAATTTTTTATTGGGGGGGGGGGGGGGATCGAACATAGTTTCGGCTTTTGTGTTTGTCAAATTGACTTTCACTTTCTGATTCGAAGCAGAATCAACAAGTTTCAACAAAAAAGCCATCATTTGATTTTTTTTTACCAAAACAATGACCCCCCCTCCAAAGAAAACCTGAAAAAATGCATTGAAACATTTAATTTTTATAAGTACCCCAAATTTTTTCGACATCCTCTTCTGGGCAGATGGACAACATGGACATGTAACATTATACTTAAAATTGACAAAAGGAAAAAAAAGTACCACACTATGACAATAGCTCACTTGAGCTTCGCTCAGGTGAGCTAAAACCACTAATTGACATACAGGTGCTGCTTTCCACATGCAGTGGCGGATTCAAGGGGATGACGTAGGGGGCGCACCCCCCCCCCTAAAATTTGCAAATTATAGTTAAAACGATCATTTTCCATATAAAAACAGTAAATATTAGTAAATATTTACTACCTGTCAGATAATATAATTGTCTTCATCAATTTAAATTCTTTAATCAATTTCAGTCACGAGAATGGGTTCGAAAAGGCTGAAATGCGTTAGCTTCCGGGAGGCTTCGCCTCCATGGTCATCCTACCAGACCCCTCGCCGTTTTACGCCCCCTCTAACACAAAGCTAGATCCGTCACTGACATGTGTCATAACGCCGCTATCATACATTTATGTATGTGCACCACAGGACTGTCCTTCTCTTAAAATTATTGTATTTTTAAAAAATGCATGCATAACATGAAAATTACGCCTTATGACCTGAGTGTTATTCAATACACCAGAGAAGTGAGAGGAGAAGAAACAAAGGAAATTTGTCCTTATTTCTAGAGAGTAGAAGCCATGCGCGCATCCAGCTTTTTCCACCGGGGGGGGGGGGGTCTAAAAGACCGGGGTCTGGGCCGCCCTTCGGCCCTGGTGGGGCACCATGGGCGAAGCCCCCCTGAAGGTCATGGATTTCCACATTTTAATCGCCTGTAAACAATGCGAACTGAATACCTAAAACTGAATATGAAAGCTTATGGAAAGTATGGTAATTAACACAACTGATAAAAGTAATTTTAATATCAATTCAATATAAGTATGTCTTAGTTGATGTATCCTTTCATACAAGAGTTTTATGTATTTGGCAAGCGAAAGCGAGCCGAAAAAAATCCATATGAAATAATTTAATCTTATGTCGTATTTGGAACCACCCCCCTCTCGAGATCTGTCAGATGTGGGAACCATGGTCCGTGGACCCCACCTCTGGCAAACCTCCGGTCCCCCCCCCCCTTCTGGATCCGCGCATGGTAGAAACAATAAAATTAGCATATTGGGGTTCTTGTCCTGCTGTGAGTACCAATGTTTTATGAATACATTCACACCCTTGAACTCTTTCGTAACAAAGATGTTTAAAGACAGATGATGGTTCAAGTGACGGACAGGTACACATAGTAGATGGATTGTCATCTTCGTTCCATAAGCCCCGAATTTGCTTTGCAACTCCGACCCCAAAAGCAAGTCGCCGTACACTACCTATTTCAACATGCCGTACAGTAAATTCTTTTTCGTCCAGCAAAATGCCGTACACCTGGCGTGTATCTTTTTGGGAAAAAATACACGTTGTTCTTAGTAAGATCTTTACAAATCCATGAAATCATAATACAGTGATCAAATCGTAAAACATAGATATATTGTAAGTCTAGAAGAAGTGCAATATGCGAATTTAAATCCAAACAAAGTTCTCAGTATGGAAAATTTTACGGTACTAAGTGATGCATTTTGCTTTTAAAAGTTAAAAAGTCTTCTACTTAGACATATATTACTCATATAACTTCAAGGATGACTTTCTGTTGTAATGCATTATACAGTTGCTTTTGAAAGGAGCTGCCAGATTCAAATAAAAAACGATGTTAGAAAGGGACACTCACACCTCATTTGTTAAAATCTCTCGCCTCAGTAGTACCAATACGCCGACAAATAGTACCAATATCCGGTGTCGGCTATACACAGTGTATTTGGCCCCTTGCGTGTTGCTGTCATCTTACAGGAAGCTATATATTATTTTGCACAACAATTGAGACCTTTGGGTAACCAAGAAATTGGAGGGTTATGCACACGTAATCCATAGAACCACAGCATTTGCTTCTAATGGAAAAGATGGCCTTCCTAAGTCGGCACGGATTTCCCATTGGTCTCGTTGTTTTATGCGTAGTCTATTGTGTTTTGTTGTTGTGTTTATTGTTCCTTGTCTCTTTTGAGTCTCTTCCTATGTGTGTCTTCTCTTTGTTTTCGCTTGGATTGTTTTGCTTTGAATGCTGCAGCTGGGTCTTGTTGAAGATTCCCTTCTTCTTTTGACATTGTGGATTTTGAAGAATATACATTGTGAAGCATCATAGATATATTTTCATTCTATTATCAAAAAATTTCTTTGGGAAAAACGTCATTCATTTGCAAACTTAAACTAGTGAGCGCACTTTGATTTTCGTAAGTTTCAACTGACTATCCTTTGATTATTTACATAAAGGTACATGGAAATACCTTTCACACGTCACATAGCCTTTCATGAAAATGGAATGTATACCTGATAGAACAAAACGATCAAGCAACGGTTGGATGAAGAAACGTCTTTTACTGAATTCCATTAATTAAAAGCTTCTGGGATTTCTGTGTAATAGCACTTTTTGTACTGAATTCAGTCAGCTGTAATGTGTTAGGCGTCTTATGATTGCTGTCTCTGTGTATACCAAAATTAATTAGGCATATAACATATAATCTGTAATGAGTAAATTTGGAATCTGATGAAGTTATGATATCATATCATGGATATGTTAACTCACAAAAACAGTGCACATATTTCCCAACAAGACCCATAACAGCATGTTAAAAAGGGAAACCAATAGGAAGATCCTCAACAAGACGATACAACAATGATTACAGTGGAGCACACACGCATAGTACTACAAGACTCTTCCTGGGCACCTGGTCTCACTCCTAATTGGGACTTCGCTTCTTTTCACATGGTGGAAGTTTTTGTTTGTTTGCTTTGGTTTCTGTTTTATCCAGATTTCGTATGCCTTCGGTTTGTAATTTCTTGAATTGTGTATTGGCGCGTGCGGCTAGACAACAGGGGATGCTTACTCCTCCCGGGCACCTGGTCCCACCTCTAGCTTGCTAGGGGTCCGTCGATTCTCAACATAGTGCTTTATAGTGAGTAATGTTGAGATTATCGTCAGGATCTTCTTTAACTCATTTGTGTCACACGTATGCCCTTTGCCGGGTGGAGCTCGTAAAAAAGTTCCCCGCGAGGGGTTTGACAGTAAGTGTTTTGAATATATTTCCCTGACATGGTCGCCATAGCACTTTCTATATAGACATAACGTCAGACAGTGCATGGATTTTATATACTGTGTTCTTTATCGTGCATTAACATCGACGGCGGGTGCGGCTAGCCAACAGGGGATGCTTACTCCTCCCGGGCACCTGGTCCCACCTCTAGCTTGCTAGGGGTCCGTCGATTCTCAACATAGTGCTTTATTGTGAGTGCTGTTGAGATTATCGTCAGGATCTTCTTTAACTCATTGGGATATGGTCATTGTCCATATTTGTCATTGGATACCATGTAAAGCCATCACACCAACAAACAGAAAGAAACAACGTGAAAAATCACAGAAAACAAACACAACCAAACCCAGGTAAAACTATAAAGTACACATCCTTTAAACAGATGAAAGCGGAAATAAAGAGAAAATATTAAACGAAGTACTGAAAACATTGTATGATAAACTACAAAATAATAACGAATTGTCAGATGTTAATGAGTCAGAATCAATTAAGATTGATATAGAGGAAATGGAAAATAAATTAAAGATATTAAGAAACAGAGTGACAAAAGAATAGATGGCATTATCTTAAGATCAAAATCAAAATAGAAAGTCGAAGGAGAAAGCGGTCGAGATATTTTATATAAATCTAAAGAAGAGACATCTTAGAGCAAAATTAATACCAAGCTAAACGATAAAGATGAAAAAGAAATAACGAATTTAAATTAAATCATAAAGGAGCAGGGAAATTTCTACAAGGATCTTTATTTATAATCGAAAAGAAACATTTTTGACAATACTCACCAAAACTTTCATAACGAATTAAATGACGAACATGAATGATGAATTTATGGAGGGTCTTATTACAGAGTCTGAAGCACTGAATGTATTAAAAGCTATGCAAAACAGCAAATCTCCAGGTCTAGACGGCTTTCTGCTGAATTTTATGATTTATTTTGGATGGATATCACAACTTTTCTAATAAATTCTTTTAACATGTCCTTTAATCAAGGAAGACTCTCAGTGTCCCAGCGACAAGAAATAATAAAGTGTATCCCCATAGAAGGAATATCAAAACTCTATATTGAAAATTGGCGCCCGTTCACGTTACTTCCGGTAGACTAAAAATTGCTGCAGGTTATATTTCTTCTAGAATAGAATTACGAATTGGCACTGTCATTTCTTAAACTCAAACTGGTTTTGTCAGGTATACTAACATTTTCATGAAAGGCTATGTGCCGTGTGAAAGGTATTTCCATGTACCTTTATGTAAATAATAAAAAACAAACAAACATACAAACACGCAGACATCCAAAGAGAGAGACGCAAAAGGGACTAGGAACACCAACACACCATAGAAACATGAAACATAAAGGACTAATTTTAGTATACACAAAGACAGCAATCATAAGACGACTAGCACATAACAGCTGACTGCATTCAGCGCAAAAATTGCTATTACACATAGATCCCGGAAGCTTTAATGGAATTCAGTAAAAGTTTCTTCATCCAACCGTTGCTTGATCGTTTTGTGTTTTGAGTACATCTATATCAGGTATACCGTACATTTTCATGAAAAGCTATCTGGAAAATCAAAGTGCGCTCAATGGTAACAATTTACAAGTGACTGACTTTTTCCCCAAAGAAATTCGTGGATGATAGAATAAAAATACATGTATAATGCTTTACAATGTATATGCTTCAATATCCACAATGTCGAAAGGAGGGAATCGCCAAGAAGACACAGCTGCAGCATTCACAGCAAAACAATCTAAGCGAAAACAACGACAAGACACACATAGCAAGACACTCAAAAGGGACAAGGATCAATAAACACAACATCAAAACACAAAAGACTCCGCATAAACCAATGATACCGATGGGCAATCGGTGGTGCTGACTTAGGACGGTCATCTGCTCCGTTAAAAGCAAATGCTTTGGTTCTATAAACGCATTCTAAACCATGGGTCCAGAAGCATCATATCCCATCAATCACTCTTTGGTAATATTACGTTGTTTAGATTGAGGATCACTGTCGCGGGTTTAGTACAACGAAATGTGCATGTCTGGTTCATGCTGCAAATTTATCTGTTCTTAAATGGTGGTATTGAATTTGAAGACGTTTTTAAAACATCTAAAATTTACTTAATTTTGTATCGTGTAGCGTTTCTCTATTTCTTTATTCAACACATTAAAAATTGAAAATCTCTGCTTGCAAACATCAGGTACACTGCAATATCGATTAGACATTCATAATTCTCCTACAAGGGCATTTTGAGGCAAATAAAAGAATTTACATTATCTTTGATACTCGACTTCATTTCATATCCTCCGGAGAAGCCCGATCTTTGCCAAGTATTCTCAATATCGTTTCAACATTGTTTATGAGTTGTTTGTGTGTTTACTCTTGTGGTTGTTTTACATGTATATAAATTCTATTTTTTTAATGCTATTTTCGCATCTTGATATACGTTTGTATTCAGTAGGGTCGACATGCGCTATGGTCTTGCTGGAAGCAATTTTCTGTCTGCTTGTTATATTTCATTGTTTAGATTGAGGATCACTGACGAGGGTTAAGTACCCGAAACGTGCATATCTGGTCCATGCTGGAAATTAATCAGTGCTTAAATAATGCTATGAATTTGAAGACGCGCACCATTATGTTTTAATGCATGTGTATGCAGAGAAGGAAATTTGGTAAAAATTATTAGATGACAAATTGATAATATATTCTAATAGACAATGTGTATGCTCCAACGAAGGGTTAGATAAAATTTCAGCTCAGCTTGAGAATAGTAAGACATAATCAAATAAGCACTTATGGGTGATGTGAGGCTCGATTACAGAGACCAACACCGCTCTCTTGGTGTTTTGTGTTAGTTTTAGCATGAAAACCGGCACGGAACAAGAAGTTAAATATCAAACTGAAAACGAACTTCATCGTCATGAGTGAGACAAAGTACTAGTATATGAGAGTAAAATGAAGTGCTGATAATGAAATTATCCCATAATACTGGATGTACAACCTTTTCTATTTGGCCTGTTTTTAGCATGCGGATAATTTTTTTTTAAACATTCAAAAGAAATTGTTTTAAATGCTTTTCATTTTGTGTAGCAAATGCTCTGGCATATGAAATAAAAACTTCTAAAACTAAGGGTTATCTCCCTCATTGCATAGCCCTGTCCTTAGCTGGGTTTCGGTATAATTTTTTTTGTCATGTTTAGAATAAAGCTCCTTGCGCCTACCTTCCAACGATTTTTGGCCATATTTTTCACTTAAATACGCTTCTGAATAAACCCTACACAAAATTTGGAGCCGCTCATTTTGGCAAGAGGAAATTAAAGCTCTGTATTGTAGATGGCGCTAGGAAAATTCACTTTGGCTTTATTTTTATCTCTTTGGCATAAAGTACTACTGAAGAGGAATAAAATATCCGAAATACGTGTCTAGTTCAACAAAATTGGTACTATAGAACATATATTTCAATATTGACAACTAGAACAATAAACCTTTTGTCCAACCGAGCGACTCCTCTTTTAACCGTCTATTAAGTCAAATTACGATGGGGCAAGAAATGTTTCTTTGAAATCTAGTATCTTGTACTATGTATGTGCTTTTCTTGTTAATATGAAATACCCCTATTCTTTATACGTACGATATCTGGAAATCAAAAATAAAGAATGAATAAACTTTCATCCAGTTTATTTGCAGAATAAATATGATGATAAATGACGACACAAATGGAGCAATGATTAAGTAGTTGTGTCTTTTGTTTTGAGACAAGTGTTCCCATGTTACACATATCCATAGTAAGAATGTCCGAGGTAGTTCTCTTTGGTATCACAGCCGGGATTAGTAGCTTCGGAGGTGACTTAGTATCTGCCTCCTTTTCCGAAACGACCTATAATGATATATCAAAGATTCATGAAAGAACATGATACTGATTACAATAAAGTACATTTGTACTTGTACATCAGCAAATATGAAAAATTAAAATTTTGCTGCATTCAATTCATGGAAGTATTGTTCTATATAAATTTCATAACTTTTTTTTACAAACCAAGATTTTATTATTATTTCAAGAAAACATGGTAACGCAATAAAAGATAATCGAAAATCAGTAAAGAAATACACTCAAAATTCGTACGAATTAGAAATCTAATATATATATCAGATGACATATTAAGAAATGTTTTTTTTTTTGCAAATAATCATCTTTGTATAAGGATACAGAGTTCTATAAGTTACCTGGTCTGTTGTAGTATGATCCACCTCCGTAATGGTAAGGTTCGTAATTTCCGTAGTAGCTGTTGTATCCCATGTTGTAGTAAGGGTCAAATCCTCCATATCCTCCGCCATATCCTCCGGCCAATCCTCCGTATCCTCCGCCATATCCTCCGTACAACATTCCTCCTCCATAATGACGTCTGTAGGGCATATTCCATCCACCACCGTCTGTACATAGTATAAATAAGCTTTATCAATTAGGTCGTAAAATTTTCTTACCTCTTACATAATAGTAATAATACTCTGTATCAAGAGAGATAACTCCGGTTTCAAGGAAAATGCATAAAAAACCGGAGTGTGAGAGAGTGCCATTAAGACTTGAAGAGGTATTACTGATGAAAATAATCAAAGGTCTAGAAAAAATGTGATATTTTAATTTTGCTTTTGTTTCAAATTCAAAATACAAAGCTAAGGACGACATTAAAAGGGATTGTTTAACCAAATATTTTCTCTTTCCAAACGGGAATACCTGTAGCAGGCGTTTGAAAAAAAAAAACCCACAGAGCTGGGAGGTTAGGATCGTGCCCCGACAACGGAAGATAATACGCTTTATTTTCTATGTTACGACAATCTAACAACATTATTTTCCCCTGCCAAATTAGATGTATAATATTAATGCAAGTTTGGACCTCATTTCAATCCCTGTCAGGAGATTTATATAAGCGTAGAAAGAAAATGTTTATTATAAATAAGAAAAAAAAAATGAATATATGAATTCATTACTTAGAAAGTTAGGAAATTTATCAGATACGAAATCGGCATTCCGAACAGGTAATTTACGTGTTCGAAAAGGTAATTGCAATGTTTCAAACTGAATTTTAATATCTTTTTTCAATCGAGTGAGAAATTATTTTAAGACTCATCTAATATTGGACAAACCTCGACAATCGAAATGAGAGTATCATGAAGAAATGATACTATTTGGATTGTTATACTTTAATGCTATTTTGAAATTAGTAAAAGGTAGAAGCGAATTTAGATTTGTTGACATTTAAACCGTTACTCCCAAATGGTATTCGAATTTATCTAGAAGTAATTTTCAGTCCTAGAAAATGATTTCAAGAATTTTTGTTTCCAAATCTGTACTTACAATAAGTGGCCATAGAGCCTACAATCATGGCAACAAGGAGGGCAACTCTGAACATCATTTTGTTGTTTGTGTTTTACGAAGAAGACACTGGGATTTGCTGTAAAGAAAGAAAATATACTTAGTGAAATATAGAATGAGTACTAATGTGTAGAAATCCACACATAGAGACACAAAATTAAACTAGTTCGTATAAGGCAGAAAGCTTTGGATGTTCACTTACCTTAGGAAGTTCTGAAGGAAGGATAGAGAATGTAGATGGACCATCATATTTATACACAAATTTTGATAAGAGGAAATATTGAAGAAACAATGACCGATGTGTGTATCACCTATTGTAATTGTAATTATTAATAATAAGTTCATTAACCACACATAAAAGTCACGGTCAAATGTCAATGTAAAACAAAAGAAGTATGTGAAGTGACCACATCATAAACTTGCGGTAGTTTACTGAGGTAACGAAGGGGGCGATATAATAAGGTAATACTGTGACGGTATACAGGGTTAAACAACTACCTTATGTGAACAAAGATGTCAGTGGGAGATACGAATGAAGGATCTTTGTTGATTGGGATGACAAGCGAAACAATCAATGCTCTCGTGTAAACTACGTATTAATGGATTATTACTTAAATTAGTCATTGCGTTTAGTGGTCACTCACTCATACGTTGAAAACGGAAATTATGCACTTTCTGTCTCTTTGTATTTTACAAGGCTTAGTTTTATATAAATAAAGTCATACAACATTTTGTATTGATATTGTAAAGAAGCAACAGAGGAAACAAAGTTAATTAAAAGAAATACACGAGATTGAGAGAGCATTGTAAGGGTGAGGGTTATACATCAATAAGGAAGTGAGAATGATAGAGGATGGAAATCCCCTATCAACAGTATGATTGAATTAGAAAAAAATACATATGTAACAAAGGGCAAAGGGTTTGACATTTGGCAATTAATGAGACATATGACATGGCCATCTGTCACTTACATCAGCATTTGTTCACCTGTACTTATCCGATAGATTAAATGTCATTGTATTAAGAGTTCAGATGTTATGATACATATATGTTTTGTTTTCTTCATTCATTTGTCAATATTGCAGAATATTTAGCATTCGTAATCTAACTCCCAGTTCCAGCCCTTCCAGTTATCATTTCCATTTACAATTAGTGTTCATTGAATGATTTTGTTAATGAAATCTAGTGAAAGATCATATTTTGCTAAGAATGATAATTGTACACATTGTAACATTTTTTTTTTCTAACTTCAGAATGTTATTCATTCCGAGTTCACAGCAATGGGAATTCTCATTATTTGTCTTGCCTTCTAGACTTTGAGACTGATTAACTGATAGGTATTTCTTTGATGTTTATAATTATTTACATTTTGGCAAGAATGAATTATGAAGTCATTGAAACCTTTTTTGTTATATGCTTTGCCTATGAAATACTGTTACGAACAAGTTTAATACTCTGAACCTTGAAAATCAATGAAAACATTCATGCTCGGATAAAAAAAATCACTAACGTACATCGATGGAATAATTCTTGATACTCAGTGTAGACGATTTCTATTAAAAGAAGCAGTTTCCTCTGATAAAATCATACTACTATTCCTCTAACTAGTTAGAACTTAATTAGTAGGTTGGTGAAAGTATACAGAGATTACCTATTTCGACTCGACCCTTCTTTATCATGCCAAATTGGTGGCATCGATGGTTGGTAACAACACCGCCATCTTTTAGACGATCGCGAGCCTAATAACCCTCATCAAACTACTTTAATAACTTTCTCGTTGTTCGTCTTTCGAAAACCGACAAACACACACACAAAAATTCAGAAAAAAACCCAAACAAACAAAGCACCCCCAAACAAACAAATAAACAAATCCACTTACCAATAGACACCCCCCAATATTTTTAGACAAAAATAAATATACCATGAGCCAGAATTTTGTTAATTTGAATTGTTTATTTGAAATTATTATGTGAGTAGGTCCAGCTTAAGTTTTGGTATTCTTCAACTTCAACTTTAACGTGGGTGCTCGTGAAAATCCATAAGGACATTTATAGCAAGGAAACTATGTACATATGTGCAGTAAAATAGCGCAAAATTTAAAAACCAAATGGACAGTGAGAAATTAAGAATTCAAAACTATGTACACTTTGTAATAGATCTAGCGGGCCATATATTGTTGGGTCTGGATGGTCTCTTTGAATGCATCCAGAGACAGAACCATGACAACTGATGCCGGTAAATTGTTCCAAAATATGATTGTTCTAGAAAAATATTGCTAGTGACGTAGCAGCTTTTACAATCATGGTATTGAGTGGATGCTTTTCATAATGCAAGGGATCTTGAATTTTTGTTTCTTTATAGGCCCTAAGCAGGCCCAAATCAATGTTCCAATGCTCATTTAATAGAATTGTGACCCAGAACTTTGGGAAAAATGTGAATGCTTTACCATTCAGGTATATACATGGTAGCTTCGCCGCAGATTCTTAATATATTACATGTACATGGTATCTAGAAAAAAAAATCATTTGTAACAAGGTCCAACTGCACTAAAACTGAATTATAGAATCATTTTGTAAACGTGAAACAATTTATTTTAAGAATTCCGATTGAGATCATTCATTGGGTAAACCTGTGGATAGAAGGTCTTGGCGAACACAATACGTCAGTTAATATGTCAAGCAAATCCTAGATTAATCAAATAAAATACGTATGAGAAATGACAAAGGCAAAAATTTGAATAAAAAGTTTATGTTATCCTTTTTGTGTGATGGGGACAAAAATGTAAATTAGAGGTGGAAACCTGTATTTTTTTTTTTAAATGAAAGATCACTTACTAATCGATTACTTTAAATTTGAATATTAAATTCCATGTATACAATGGAATAGATTAAGATACTTCCTTATAGAACTAGTATAAAAAGAGAGAATAAAACATAATGTCTTTACATATAAGTTTTCACAGATACTATAACTATAAGGATGTTGAGGGTAGCCGTGGTTATCGCCCTTCTGGCCGTGGTCTATGCTAGATATTATGACACTTATGACAATTATTGTAAGTATCTATTTTACATATTCTAGTATTTTGAATATTCTACTGATTGTGTGTAAAGTCAGATTTAAAGGAATAATGTGTTTTTATTTATTTCTTTCGAACTTCAAATTGTTCACCTTATTTCAATAAACATGAAGTTACCGTTTTTGTATAATTTCTCTTATTGCTTTTATGTATATATCACATGATTGTAACATCAAATTTACTTTATCAAGACGATGATGATAACTATTACCGACCAAGGAGCCTATTGGGACTTCGACGCAGTAGTTTAAGGAGTCTGCTGAGGGGCGGCGGTAGATATTATGACTCATACTACAATGATGGTTACGGATACGACCCTTACAACAGATATCATGGGTTGTCAAGGCTCCGATCTCGTGGGTTGTCAAGGCTCCGATCTCGTGGGTTGTCTAGGTTAGGATATGACAGTTATAATGGAGGTTATGACAGCCATTATGGAGGTTCTTCCATCTATCGACCAAGAAGTAAGTGTGAAGTTTTAAAGTAACTGATTTTAATGATATCGTCAGTTCATCTTACATGTATAAACGCTTTCTTGGATAATATATGAAACATTACACCCGTCACAATTCATTTTTAGAAAAAAAATGCCGATAGCATAAACATTCAGACTTTCTCATTCAGTATAGATCTATATTGATCCCAGAACTGTTTATAATGTTATGATGAATCTCTGAAATATTAGTTCCTACGTGATAAAACTGAAGGAGGCGACCACCGTTTAAAATCTGAAAATTTAGAATAAGGATCAATGAAAAAACAAAATTACCTTTAAAAAATAAATGTCTGATCGATCATATAGAGCCATAGAGGGTGTCCACTTCTTTAGGACCTTCGGCTGGATAGCCATGTCCATATGATTTAAATTTATTCATTTTTCTCTGATTTCCCTTTGAAATAGTCTATGATATTCTGAATGGATAACTATGCGATCAAAGAATATTACAGAACGTTTATTTAGTTGTATCTACCCGGATATGTTAATTCTGTACATCATATACTTTACTCTTTCAGGGTCAAGGAAGTATAGTTACTAGAATACATCAAACTGTGATACAGTATTAGCAACAACAACAACAACAACAACAATTTGAACTTGTGCATAATAATAACTATATGAACACCTGTTGTTCAGCATTTTGTAATAGAATGGGATGTGTTCGTCTTTATAATGTTAATAAAAATCATAAAGTACTGCTGTTCGTCTTATTCGTAAAACAGAAGTCACGAACGGATATTATCTACACAAGGTAAATACAAAATACATGCAGAATGAAGGATGTAAATTGCAAACAGATGACAAGGACAATAATATTTCAAAAATGTCATCAAAACACTAATTGCAACTCTGTCATTACCTTCAAAACATTCTACAAAGACAGGAAATTTTACTCTTAGGTAATGACAGAGGTCATTTTGCGAATCTGTTCTCAAGAATAAAAGATGCAAGAAGCTATTGACTTTAGTAGAAAAAATATATAAACTAAAGATATAATCAGTAAATAACTTGGATGACATCAGAATAGGAATTTTCTGCAACAAGACAACGTTGCAATAAGGTATACTATCCCTGCCACCTTTAGCGACTTAATATTTTTATCCAAAATTCGGGATTCATTCCATTAGTCAGATATAAAATAAGTCAAATTTGTGTAATCGCAACCTCATAAAAGATATTAATACAAGGGAAAAGAGCAATCTATGTAAAAGAGGTTAAATAGTATGTACATGTACATGTATATGTTAATTACTTTGGTGTCGATGAGTCTTGAATCGCCTGTCGAATATAAGAGAGGATCTTGAAGAAAATAACTGATAACACTGGAACACCATTATATGATCTACACAACCAATGGATGCAAAAAAAAAAAGAAAAACCAAAATGATACAACATTTATATAATACAGCATTTATTTACAGCATTTATTTACAGCATTTATTTACAGCATTTATTTACAGCTTTTTCGACATAGTTACTTTCATACTTTTTTTGGCATATTACATTGTTTAGATTTGAGGATCACTGACGAGGGTTAAGTACCCGAAACGTGCATGTCTGGTCCACGTTGCCAATTTATCTGTTCTTAAATGATGCTATTCAATTTGAAGACGTTTACATTTAATATGATACAACATTTAAAATGATACAACATTTAATATGATACAACATTTAATATAATACAACATTTAAAATGATACAACATTTAATATGATGCAACATCTAATGGGCACCAATTGCGCCCGACTGCTTGGGGACTTATTTTTATATTCATACGAAGCTGAATTCGTCCAGACCTTGATCTCGACTGGCCGAAAGCACCTCGCATCTCAGTTCAATTTTACCTTCAGATACATCTATATAGATGACGTGTTGTCCATCAATAATTTGCGGATCATCTACATGAAATCTATCCTCATGAACTAGAGATCAAAGAAACAACAGAGAATAATAGAATCTATCCCCAGATGTAATGTGATCATGTGAACATGGACACGGAAATCCAACCCTAGTGTTCAGGATTTGATTGTACCACGACGAGGCTTGCCGAGTCGCGGATAAAAGCAAATCCTGGACACGAGGTTTCGATTTCCGTGTCCCTGATCACTGATCCCTGATCAGTCTACAGTAGGAGAATGACAGATCCGCTTCGTCCTTGAATATACTCATATCTTTCGACGCAAACGGCCATTTGAGTACCTCACTGTATGACAAGCGTAACGATTTCAGCTTCCACATAACTAACTTCCCTTTCATGAGTAGCACCATTCCGTCTTCTCCTGTTTATGGCGTTTTTGCTTCTCAGCTGATACGATACGCCAGGGCATGTTGCAAACATGACATCATTAAAGCCAGACGGCTTGCAAGTAAGCTACTTGTTCAAGGTTATATCACACAACGGCTGAAATCATAATTGAGCAATCTTCGGTCGCTACAGGGATATAATTAAAAACATACCATATCCCCCTTTCCAGACTGATCAGTGACTGCATTGTGATTGAATGGCTGTCATCATCTCCAAAACAAGACATACTTACCTGATATGTACATCAAAATGCACATCGAGACAATCACCGAATTTGACAGGTTTCCATGGAGCTGTTGCGACGGGTGTTGCATGCAATCAGGAGACGCTGACTCTCCCCGGGCACTTGGTTTCACTTCGGAATTTTGTTCATTCCGAGGTTCGCAACCGTTCCTGTGGAAAATCTAATGATTTTGCCTTGCCTTCTTGACCATGAGACTGAATAACTGATGGGTACTTCTGTAATGTTAATTATAATGATACAACATGTAATATGATAACACTTTTATTAGATACAACATTTAATATGACACAATATTTAATATGATACAAAACTTAATTTGACACAACATTTGATATGACACAACATTTATTAATAATATGATACAACATTTGATATGATACAACATTTAATATGATACAACAATATGATATGAGAAAAGTCAGATCTCCATCAAGACAGCATGGCAGGACAAACGCTAGAACGACAAAAACGATTAGCACTACGTGAACAAAAAGACTAAGACAATGATATCAATCACATCAAAACGACAAAATACCATTGATTGACGACGAACAACTACATGTAATTATACAGGAAGGAGACCAATGTCTTCACAAAACGGACTGTGTAAAATTCGTTGTTGATAAGGTCACTGAAACAACTTGGGGCTTTCAATGGGTATATATGTACGTTCGTAGCTTCAAAACTAACGGTAAAAATTGATGAAACTTTGCATGTCGAAAAAGTGTGTTTCAATTATTAACATTTATAATTTTTAGGACAATTAAATGATAGGATCTTTATTTAGTCTGACTGTCCTGGACCTCCTTAAGATGATATAATCTATAAATGATAAAGGGAAAGTATATAGTGGCAGGGTTTCATTGAGGATTACGTCTTCCGGTACATTTTTGGACATAAAAATTTGCACACTCTTTGGCCACAGTACATTGTTTAGATTAAGGATCACTGACGAGGGTTAAGTACTCGAAACGTGCATGTCTGGTCCATGCTGTAAATTTCTCTGTTCTTAAATGATGCTATTGAATTTGAAGACTTCTTTAATATTTATTCTGTCACCAGACGGACACTAGGCTTGGAAATTGACCAATCTACAGTCTTGTATCAGTGTATTCTTAAGACTTGCACTCTGACTGACTGTGACGACGGGACTCCATGACAGACCCTGTCCATTCCTCTTTAGAGAAGACAAGGCCCCGACCACCTGTCCTCTCTGAATGTCAGTCGAACTCCTCGGGTGATAACATACATGACCTCGCGACAGTCGGTGTTTTATAGTAGTTTTTCCCCCACAGAAGCTTCCCCAGGAAGCTTGTCTACTGCTATGTAGTAGATTTTCCCCATGGTGGAAAAACTGCTATATAGTAGTCTTTCCTCCAAAGAAGATTCCCCCTACCGTTACTGGTTTGGATTATATTTTTTTTATTATTTTGATTTCAATAGGGATTTTTGATTTCGAAAAGATCACTTGTCTTATATAATTTGTCTGTATCTGTCTTTATGTCTTTTCTTTCGTTTCTTCCTTTCTTTCAATAAAAAAATCCTTGTCTGTCTTTGCGGGTGTTTATTTACATGTCTGTCTGTCTGTATGAGAGTGCATCTGTGCTTTGAGTGTGTTTGACTCTGTGGCTATCGTGTCTTTCCGTGTGTAAGTCTGTTGTCTGTCTTTCTGTCTGTCTGTCTGTGAGATTTTCTGTATGAGTGTTTGTGTCTATTATTCTGTCTATCTTTGTGTCTATCTTTGTGACTTTCTTTATATCTGTTTGTATTTGTTTCTGTCCATCTTTGTGTTTGACTATATTTGTGTTTTTATGTCTGTCTGTCCTTGTATGTCTGTTAGACTCTTTATCTCTTTATGCTTGCCTGTTTATCTTTGTGTTTGTTTGTCCTTGTGTCCCTTTATTCATGTGTCTGTCTTAGTGCACCCCTATTTATGTGCCTGTCTCCATGTCTGTGACTGCGTGTGTGTCTTTAAGTGTCTGTCTGGTTGTCTGTCAGCGTATGTCTATCTGTCTGACTAACTGTTTGTCTGCCAGTCCGTCTGACTTCTATATCTGTTTGCCTTTCTGTCAGTCAGACTGTCTGTTTTTGAATAATTCTTAAACATAATTAGTTCAAGGTCATATATATGGGTACAGTTAAAAATCTCTATGTTACGGCCAATCCTCTAGGGGAAGGTCAATACAAATCTATGTTCAAAAAATAAAAGATTGCGCTACTGAAATGAATTTTGATGGCTCCGCTGGAAGCATCACTGATGAGAAGTTAATATTCGAAACACGTGTCTGGTGCAGAAAAATTGGTTTGGAATTTTCTTCATGAAGGTATAGAGTTGGAACACTTCCGTATTATTGCAATACTTGAAATTTATCATTTTTTTTTTCGTAAAGTATTTTATGTCAATGTTATATTTCATAAAGTTTTGGTACAAAAAAAGTGTAATACAATAGGTCAAGGTCAAATTTCAAAGTCAAGTGTAATATCTGAAATCAGGTCAACCTGCTTAGATATATCGCCAAGTATAAGGTAGATTGTACATCTAGTGCAAAATCGGGGAAAATTATGCATGAATACCCCATATTTTCCTTTAATATTATTGGACATTGGGTTAAGCTTATACAGGAAAGGAGGGGATCTCCAACAACACTAGGTTGCAGCACCAACAGCAAAATCCCAAAACACCCATGCAAAAATACAGAACAGATACCCACAGAAAGAGACGCAAAAGGGACAAGGAACACCAACTCACAACATAGAAACATGAAACATAAAAGACTACACATAAACCAACGAGACCAATGGGCAACCGGTGCCGACTTAGGACGGCCATCTGCCACGTAAATAGCAGACGGTGTGGTTATCCTGAATTACGTGCTCACAACCCTCCCACTATTCCGATTTCCCAGAGGTCTCGAAGAACGCACAATTATGGTGTAAAACAACCTCCTCACTGTTAGATGACCACCCACAAACAAGACCGTAAAACACATGGGTCCAAGCAACACAGATGAATATGTAAATGGATATAAAAAGAGGACGTGCGTAATACAGTCCGTGCTCTGCCGGCTGTAGCGAGCTCATATATGTTATCACCCGAGGAGTCCGACTGACATTCAGAGAGGACAGGTGGTCGGGGCCCTGTCTTCTCTAAGGAGGTTTGGATAGGTCCCGTCATGGAGTCCCGTCGTCACAGTCAGTCAGAGTGCAAGTCTTAAGAATGCGCTCGTACAAGACTGTTTATTGGTCAAGTACCAAGCTTAGTGTCCGTCTGGTGACATTAGGATCATATCCACGGTATAAAAGGCGTTTGATGACTCTGACGCATTTTCGATACATATGCTGTCTACCTTTGATCCTTCTTATTTTGTTAATTATGTCACCATAAAATGCAGGTTGTGAAATACCTATAGTAATATACTCCGTTGCTTGTATGGGTCCGAATTTCAAAAGAAGTTGATCATAATTTTTGTAAAATTTCCAGAAAGTCTGTACTAGTTTGTGAAAGCGAAAACCTTGACCTAAAAGTACCTTTGTAATTTGTAGATTTCTATTATGAAAATCCAAAACATCAGTACATGCTCTAGCATACCGGATGAGTTGTGAAATGTAGATACCGTATGACGGTAATCTAGGGACATTACCGTCAAGCCAGGGGAAATTTACTTAGTTGAATCCAAAATCATCTCGTTCATGTATTTCATAAATCAAATTAACATTTTTTCACGGACAATGTCAAATTTCAAGGTCAATGTCAAAGCCAATATCTTATTTCAAATCTTCTTCCTAGGTATGCTTTATTTTGAATTTGATGATCTTTGTCGTTCTATTTTACAACATGGATTAAGGCACGGTCCATTTGATATTCTGGGGGGGGGGGGGGGGGCTTGGGTTTTTTGTCGGAGCTAGAGTATTTTTTTCGCCCCAGACCGGAGCAAAATTATTTTTTTCTTGCAAAGTTGGAGCAAGAATTTTTTTTTCTAACATAAGTGATGTGCGATATACTAGTATTAAGAATGTTTATGTTTATCAATAGAAATTCTTTACTTTGACTAAAAACTCTAAAATATGACTTCATTTTTATGCACAAATTTAATTCACATCTAAACAGAGAGATAAAAGAATTGTACAATATAATCCTCAGAAAACAAAAAGGTTCAAGTAAGCCTGGGTCTGAGTATGAGGTCCTTTCAGACAAATTGTCAAATTTAGAATTGTAAACTGGTGACAAAACTGAAGCTTTTTCCCCCCCAAATTTGCATATAAAATTAGACTCTATTATGATACATGCATCTATTAATAGTGAATACATTATATTGATAATATATTTAAGCCTTTGAGGAAGCCCCTAATTTTTTTCATTTTAACATGCATTCTTTTGATATTTTCCAATAGGAACTTTATGTTTTGATAGAAAAATATGGTGTAATATGAGATGAAAATGTGGCGAGCGAAGCGAGCCAGAAAATGTTCAGGATTTTTAAGCGAAATTTTATGGTAATTCTTCATATTCAGGTTACTTGTAAGAGCAAGATTATTTTTTTCTGTCACACCATAAGCAAATTTATTCTATTCATCAAAATTCAGAGCAAAATTATTTTTTCGAAAAAAACCCAAGCCCCCCCCCCCCCCCAGAATATCAAATGGACCGTGCCTAAACGAAATTCCGGAATTCATTCGAGGGGGGTAAAATGGCTATAGAGCAGTGTTTCCCCGGTTGAAAATCTACCATAACATGAGGGAAAGTCTACTACTTCCCGCGGGGAAAAACTACTACTAGTATATAGCAGATTTTCCGAGGGAGCCACTGTATAGCCATTTTCCGGGGGAAAGATGGCTAGGAGGAAAGACTACTATATAAAACCGGTAGAGCACGGACTGTATTACGCACGCCCTCTTTTTATATCAATTTACATATTCATCTGTGTTGCTTGGGCCCCTGCGTTTTGTGGTATTGTTTGTGTGTGGTCATCTAACACAGTGAAGGTTGTTTTACATCACAACTGTACGTTCTTCGAGATTTCTGGGTAATCGGAAAAGTGAGAGGGTTGTGCGCACGTAATCCAGGATAACCACACTATTTGCTTCTTGTGTGGCAAATGTCCGTCCAAAATCGGCACCTGTTACCCATTGGTCTCGTTGGTTGAAGTGTAGGTTTTTGTGTATGATTATTAAATGTCGTATGTCTCTTTTTCGTCTCTTGGTGTGCTCGTCTTTGTGTTTTGTCATCGAATGTTTTAGTGCTTTGCTGTTGTTGCTGCAACAGGGTCAGGTTGGAGATCCTTTCCCTTCGTTTGTGACCTTGATCAAGGTATTTTACCTTCTTTTAAAAATGAAGATCGGCTATATCTTATGATCGGTTAGTGATAGATATTTAATATTTCACATGTGTTTTTGTGATGAGAACTTTCCTTTGTTATCCAAACTTTTGACCGAGCGACCTTGACTTAGATTGTGACCTTTTTTCTGAAAATAAAAATTGAGATTGACTATACCTTTTGATTGGTAAGAACATTTGTAATAGGTCTGATATTTTCATTTGACAGACCTTCCTTCTGATGCAGATTATTTTGACCTTGTGACAATGTTCTACATATTTGATCCCCTTCAAAAAGCCTTATAGCATGTGACACAAGCATTCGTTGGATTGCAATTGTTTTAGATAAAACAGCCAGAGAAATAAAACAGACTTTAGGCTTCCTTTTCGGCCCTCGTGGTATCACGTGCATCATATATGTATCATGTTTCATGTAATAATTGAGTACTGATAAGCACAGCTTTTAAAGCGCCACTTACAATGCATTCCAAACTTACCAATCCGATTGGTTTCAGCATCTCTTCCCAGAGAACCAGAGTGGTATTCAGATTTTTGCAGATTTCTTTCGGTATTTTTTTTGGACATTACTTTCAAAGTCTTTGGGCATATTTCGTTGTTTTTATTGAGGATCACTGACGAGGTTAAAGGGGTCTAGAACAGTATCCGAAAGAACCCCATCTGGTTCCTGCTGCAAAATTATCTGTTCTTAAATGATGCTATGAGTTTGAAAACGTGTAACATTAGACGGATGTACTGTGAGAGCGCTAAAAGAGACGAAATGGATATCTTTCCATCTTTGTAATATGTCACTATTCAAAATTTCAAATATCAATTTTTACTATGACGTTTGACTTTTTAGAAAACAACATGTGAAGAAATTTACGCCTTCATAGAAACGAAGTAATCATTAATCATGAATTATTTTATTTGAAATCTAAAGATCATAAATCATCCACAGCAAACCAAGATGCTTAATCCAGAAAGGCTTCTATTTAACAAATTGTTCTAATGTACTAAACGGTGGTTAACTTGAGATTATTTAAATTATCAAAATTGCAAATGGAAAGTTCTATTGTGTAAAGCCACAGTAAAGGTCCTTAAAATTTTAATGCGTCAATTTATATGTCAAACAAATAATTAAAGTAAAATGCGTATGATAATTGACGCAAGCATACCATCTGAATAAAAAGTAGAAAAGACACTTTTTGTGTCATCGATGAGAAAAATGCAAATTAGAGGTGAAATTGTATTTTTAAATGAAAGATCGCTTATCCTAATTGATTACTCTTAATTGGTATATATAAGTCCAACTACACAATGGACTTACATGTAGTTGAATTATTTCCGCGTGATATTTTGTATAAAAGGAGGGAGTAAAGCGTAAACATTAGTTCGCAGATAATATCACAATTAAGGATGTTGAAAGTAGCCGTGGCTATCACCATTTTTGTTGTTGTGTCTGCCAGATATTATGACTATCGTAAGTATTTACTATACAAATTATTGTATTTCCAATATTCTGTTGGTTGTGTTTAATGTTTTAATAGGATTTAGATTTCCCTTTTCATGATTCTTCAATTGAAATCATACTGAATAAGACTATGAATTATGTACCGTGATTTTCTGTACCAGCTGTGTTTCTACAGCAAGCATAGATGACCTCCTTATGTCACATACAGCGGTCTTGCAATTTACAAAATTTATTTTCATTAGGTGACGAAGACTACAATGTTCCTAGAAGAGTTCTCGGACTTGAAACCTGAAAGTGGATACAGTCAATGATATGTACAATAGTAGATACTATGACCCATATTACAATGATGGCTACGGATACGATCCTTACAACAGATATCGTGGTATGTCTAGGTTAGGATATGACGGATATCATGGAGGATATGACAGACATTACGGAGGAGATTCCTACTATCCATTCCCAGAGCCAAGTAAGTAAACATTTTCAAGAAACTGTTCTTTTGATTTTATGATGGTATCATCAAATTAAGTCTTTGTGTAGACACTCATTGAAGTATGAATCGATGCATCATTTATAATGCGAGATACAATTTATAAAGATGAATGATAAAAAGGTGTATAACGAGCTCCCGTTGAACCACACATAGGGAGCGTTCTGCTGACTCTTCCCGGGCACCTTGTCTCACTTCGGAGTTTTGTTCATTCCGGGGTTCGCATGGGAATTCTTGGGCCTTGCTTTCACGACTTTGAGACTAAATAATTGTTAGGATTTTCTTTGGTGTTTATTTATGGTTACTGGTGAAGTTTCATGCTTTTAATCCATATATACGAAGTTTTTAGTCCTTGTTTGAAAACTTCGGGATGGATCTCGACCATAATCTAATATACAGCGTGAACAATTACGGTATTTGTGAATATTTTGCCTCACAACAAAGTCGTTCATTTAGCTATGTCTACCTGAATTATTTATTAACATAATTATAAATTTACTTTCAGGAAGACGAAGGAGATATTGAAATCCACCAAAATGTGATGCAGTATTAAAGACAAATATATACTAACTTGCTACATTATAATAAATATAAATTTGTTTTTTTAAACGATCTGTTAGAAATTTGAAGGTGTTCTTGTTTATGATGTTAGTAAAAAAACTAAAACGAATATATGTTCTTGTTATTTAATTAAATGAGGGATACCATTTACAATGTATTGTTGAAGTCCTAGAAATAATGTAAATTATATATAAAAATGTTAGTCGGGTATTTGCATCGAGAAGAACAAAATATGCTCATACAGGTATTTACATGCAACGTTGCATCATATGATTTATATTTGGCGAAGTGGTTTACACACTCACTTGCAATGTAGTGTAAATGATATAAATATCTTGGGCCATCAAAATGATGCCACGACGGACCATCAATGTGTAAATAATGAACCTGCATCAAACGATAACCTCCAATTTACTCCAAACAAACGAATGCTTCAAGATAGTATAGATCTACCCTTGTGTCTATCCTTTTATAACACATTACATATTTGGCTCTTTTATGAACGAATCAGCCAGCGACGTAGATATAACAAGGTTCTACGTCATCGTTGAGTGTATTTTGAAGAAATTTAGGGAAAAAAACTTTCCGATGCAAGCTTGATCAATTTGCAGACACCAACTCCTTTATTTACCTTGTTTAGTCGAGCTAAAAGTAGATTTTCTACATATTGTTTGTTACATATTTGTTGAGTCTTTTGCTTGAAATTTTAGTTCAAGATCTTTTTTATTGAGCATCACCGGCGGGATATAGATAGTAGAAATATGCACATGTTGTGTAATAGTTGTAGTGGAATTAATTTTTTCTACACATGTGGTGATGGAATAATATCATTTATCCTCTAAAGGATAAATGAATTTTATCTCAACGAATAAGCATAATATAACCTTCCTTCACATATGAACGTGTATGTCTGGTCCACGCTGTTAATTAATCTGCCTTTAAATGATGCCAATGATTAACATTCACTAAGTTCTAAGGAAGAGAATTCCTTCACCCTTGACCGTGTTGAGTGGATTGCGCAGACTCTGGCTTCGACACTTCCGGCCTAACTCTAGCGTGTGTTCAGTATCAGTGAGGAGGAAAATCATTATAAACATTTCACCAAAACTTTCGCTTTCCCTAGTAACATGATCTGTGCACCTATATAGTTACAATCTGGTAGAGTACTTGCGTCGTGGTGCTGATGAACTCAATCCAACGTCGAGAGATGTTTTTATCTGGTCATCGTGCTGTGTTAGGCATGGTCCATTTGATATTCAGGGGGGGGGGGGGGGGGGGCTTGGGTTTTTTGTCGGAGCAAAATTATTTTTTTCACCCCGGACAGGAGCAAAATTATTTTTTTCTGGCAAAGTTGGAGCAAGGAAATTTTTTTTTTTAAAAAGTGATGCGCATGTTAAGAATGTTTGTGTTTTAAAATTATCAATAGAAATTATTTATATTTTTACTCAAAGCTCTAAATATTAGTTTATTTTTATGCAAGTATTCAATTCACTTTTAAATAGAGAGATAAAAGATTTTTACAATACAATTCTCAATATTTTATATAAGGTACATGTACATGTATATCACATGTATAAGAGGGTATGAGGGGATGTTCTCCTAGACAATTTTTAAATATGTTACGAAGAATTGTAAATTGGTGAATAACTGAAGTTCTCCTTCCAAGAACATGACTCTATGGGATACATGCAACATGTATTAACAGCAATGCATAAATATTGATAATATATTGAAGCTTTAAAGGAAGCCCTTTTTCATTCACATACATGTATTATAACTTTTGATATCTTCAAATATTTTAACTTAAAATGCTATTAGTGAATAATGTTTTTATAGAAAACTATGGCTAGCGAAGCGAGCCAAAAATTTTTGATACAATTTTGAAAACTGCGGCGAGCGAAGCGAGCCGGAAAATTTTCAAGAATTTTAGCGAAATTTCATGGTAATTCTTCAAATTCAGATTATTTGTAAGAGCAAGATTATTTTTTTCTGTCACACCATAAGCAAATTTATTTTTTTCATCAAAATTGAGAGCAAAATTATTTTTTTCGAAAAAAACCCAAGCCCCCCCCCCCCCCCCCAGAATATCAAATGGACCGTGCCTTAGCCTTTTCATGCCTGCGATGGGGTTTGATTTAGTGGTAGCCTAAAGTCGGTAAAGTATAATAGTATCGTCCAATTTTATTTGACGTGTCTACAGTAAGGTAAGAGTGATTTGTGCACATGTGAGCTTGCCTTGACTTAGATAAAAGCACGACATCTATGAAATTTTCGTTTAACAACAATTTTGATATAAGTCTGTACTTATATGTGCTAGCTCACCTGTGTCACAATATTACAGACTTTGAATTGTCTTACGCCGGGCATGTTGCATGTATTTATGCTGTCAAATTATCTTTTATCACTTGCTCCAGATTTACTTTGTATTTGAAACTCAATTTTTATTAAGTATTTAAAAGTCGCGTTTAAGAATAATGGTAGTGTTCAATGTCTCAGCAATTTTATAACACCCTCTCAGTCTCTGGTCTTTACTTTTGTGCACATACATATATGTGTTTATTTATGTAATATTTATTTATTTACCTGTTTACTCATTCATTTATATATTTGTTTAATTTTTATTTATTTATTCATTTATTCATTTATTTATTTATTTATTATTTATTTATTTAGTTATTTATGTAGTTATTCATTTATTTACTAGTATTTATTGAGTCATTTATTTGTTCAAATTTATCATGTCCTGTTGGGTCTTGTTGTTGTCGTGCTATCAATCATTAAATTCTTAATTGCAACATTACATGTTCACTGTACACGTAAGACAAAACGAATGCAATAATGATGGGGCATCTTGTTATTTAGCTCATTATACCGTTCCACATAACCCTTATCATTTTGATCATAAATATCAGTATGGCTCTAGCGGATATTGTTGTCAGTGCGTTTAACCCAAGTTCAACAAATTTACCAGTTTTACAGCATGCGAGGTCAGAGGTTAAGCACATGACATTCCTCCACTGCCACGATCGCTTATTATGATTCTGCTGTTTCAGTCGTGGTACCAGGTGGTTTCCTCTATATTTTGTCCCATCAGTATCTTGTTCTTGATCTTTGAATCACTTTGCCTTGCATGGCTCTCGATTGACCCGATTTGCTCCCATTCCCAATTCAAAATTGTTTTTTCCAATTTCTTGACCAATTTTCCCAATTTGACACTTTAAAAAATTGAAAAATGAGCTGAAATTTTAAACGAAATTTCACAGAGATCTGTTTAAAAGGGCATTTGAGTTAGTTATAAAATTCTGTTCATATGCAGTGCTTATACTTTTCTCAGTTTTGAAAAAAACATCTATTAATTTTCCAAATTTCACCGGCTTCGGCTCCTGTCCCAAAAGGGAAGTGTGAGCACTGTTTATCATTCCAGCTCTCTTGCTTTCCGATAGTATATGCCTTTCGTTTATTTCGTATTTCTATCAATATTGATCGTACGTTCTTCACATTTTCCGTGTGAACAGTCAAGATATAGACTTTCGGGTAACTTAAATTACATTGATCAGGGTATTTCGAAAACGGCAATTCGAAAACGCGAGATATGGATCTGTTGTTGCCTCGCGACACTTTATTATCCGATTTCTGTGGCTCTTCTTCTTTCGTAACGTAGCTCTTCTTCTTCTTCCATAACATGGCTCTTCTTCTTCTTCCGTAACGTAGCTGTTTTATACTGTCGGCTGGGCGTTAGAAATTGATGATGTTTTAATATTGCTTTTTGACCGATATAAGAAATAGATTTAATTAAGGGATAAATCATAAACATGATAAAAGAACAATCGACATTAGTAAAATATTCGTAGAATAGCATCACACGTATACGAATAGCATATAATTTTGGAAATAAAGTAAATTATTTATCTCGTATAGATAGAATTTAATGTTTTAGACTTTATCATTAAAATAGAGGGCGCTAGGAATTCATTTCCTCTTCTCACATCCAGTTGATATATAATACCTTTAAAGAACGTACGTTTGACGCAATAAAATCGATACTTTTGAACATATATTATATGCCACCAGTATCTATCAAATGTCACCATAAAAAAACAAACAAAAACAAAAACAAAACAAAAACAAAAAACCCTACCCCCCCCCCCCCCCCTTGTAACAAACAAACAAAAACAAATAAATGATTAAAATAAATGATTAATTAAAAATATATAATGTGAATGTTATTTGTAGAAAACCAAAAAATGATAATAATACATTGTACATATTATTTCCTGTAGCAAATATAGGATTCTACTAAATTCCTATATATATATATAATATATATATATAAAAAAAAGAATATTTCATAAATCTTATATTTTGGGCTCTTCATCTGAAAATTTCACATGTACAAACTGTATTTTGCAACAATTTGTCAAAAGTGTCTTTTTCAAAAGTGCCTTTAAAAAAAAAAAGAAAAAAAAATTGGGCTAGCTTCCCTCGCCACCTCACTTTACTACTTATTATACACTTCATATCGTATTAATTTCAATGTCTCATCTAATTGATTTAAGTATGAAGTGATATCGAGGAGGCAAATATTCTGTCAAAATTCCTTAATTTAATTTTGATTTTATGCTTGAAAAGTCCTATAATTATCCTATTTTTCTCGAAAAATTCCAATATTTGTCTTATATCTCCATGTAATATATACCTATATTCCTATAATTTGAAAGATAATAATAAAAATAAAGCTATCAATTAATCAATGAAAATAAATAAACCAAATTCCGAAGTTGGTCTTATTCTATTCCCCTCGTCAATTTAGGTTTGGTTTTTAAGTAACCTAATACATTCGTAAAGAGATTAGGCTTAATCATTCATGCACGACGCTTCAAGCAGTCTAACGTATTGATTTCCAACAAATTTATTACTTAAGTAACGACTGTAATAAATTTTCTGTCGATCGATGTATGAAAAAAAAAAAAAAAAAAAAAAAAACCAACACACAAACTATAAAATCCGCGAAGCGTAACATGGGAAACTTTCAATCCGTTTTACAGTCTCAAAGTCGAGAATGCAAAACATTTTTTTCCTTGGGAACCCCAAAGTTGTATTCGCTTTTCTGTTCAATCGCTTCCTTTACAGTCTAAGAAGTAGTAAAATTTTGCTAAAAATTGTCTAAACATGTCAGTGCCTCTTCATCTCCGAGCCCTGTAGAGTTATAATTCATCACAATGTTACCCTTCACTCAGTCCTTATTATAAAAACTGCTATCCAATATACGATATATTTGTTCCTAACTTAGGGCCTCTTATTCTTAATTAAAGCTTATGAATGGGTTTTACCTACATTACAAAATCTACAATTTACATAATTTCGATAACCCGTCATGAATGGGTATTTTTTTCTCTCTGGCCAAAAGTGACTTTGATGAGCAGTATGAAATGTTATCGTCACAATATCGAATAAAATGAGACTTATCTACATTATTTCGTCATTGTAGTATTTCTTCCATCACTTGGTGCCTCGTAATCTTTATTTACATTACTCATCAACCAATACGTTGGTTAAAATTTTCCCCTGAGATGTCTAATGGGTCAAGGTCGTGTTTATCCCCTTATATAATAGGAACAGATTGTCGTTTTCGGAACGTCTCTTTCATCTACGTAAAAATCTACATCATATACAATATAATGATATTGTCGATGTAGACCATTTATTTAGCGGCATTTTCGAACAATGATATTCTGTTATGCCTATGCTACCTTCGAAAATAGTACTCAATATGGCAGTTCTGTCATGGCGCTCAGTTTCTGCAAAATCGGCCGCTTTGTGGCGGATGCCTTTCGAGGGTTATCATCAATAATCCTCGAAAGTCATTATGGCAGAATTTTGCTCTTAAACCTCGCTTCAGTTTCTGTTGTCTTCCAGACTCTGAGCCAATAATTGGGGTGTATTATTAATTTGTATTGATTATCTACGACATATACAATTGAATGTCGTCGTAGACCATTGATTATTTTTATTGTCAAAATATGGATTTATTGATATTGAAATATTGCACATTTATATGAACTATTGAACTTTGAACTATGAACTATTGAGCATTGAAGTTCATGAACAATTGAACTGAACTTATATTCAAGAACTAAGAAATATGAACTTACTAAGCATTTGCTTTATTGAATTTATTTGCCTTAAATGGTGCATTGAGTTCATGAACTATAATTGATTATTTATTTTAAATAAAGCCATGACATGAACCGCCAATCATATCTTACTTTGCTTTATTCTGTGGAGATAATATCATTTATCCTCTAAAGGATAAATGAATTTTATCTCAACGGATAAGCATAATATAACCTTCCTTCACATATGAACGTGTATGTCTGGTCCACGCTGTTAATTAATCTGCCTTTAAATGATGCCAATGATTAACATTCACTAAGTTCTAAGGAAGAGAACTCCTTCACCCTTGACCGTGTTGAGTGGATTGCGCAGACTCTGGCTTCGACACTTCCGGCCTAACTCTAGCGTGTGTTCAGTATCAGTGAGGAGGAAAATCATTATAAACATTTCACCAAAACCCTTCCCTCCACACCCTTTCTTTTATTCTTATGATACATTACAACGTATTTTAATCTTCAGATGTGCTTATTTCATATCATTTAAATACGCATATTATTCATACAATTAATATTCTATTGCAGGGTTTACATTCATTTCCTTTTTCTGCGCTTGTTTTATTTTTACTTCAGCAATATCCTAAGGCTCGGGATTACCCTCGACGTTAATTCGCCATTGATGGGACTTGAAGGTATACCTAGGAGCCTTGCCTACATCCTTGAACCTCTTACATCGGACCTTTCATCCTCCAATTTTCCTACCTTTGGATTGAACTGCTTCAATCTTGTGAAGCTCCGAACATTTCGTTTGCGGTGACTGTGACATCATTTAGTTCCGAGAGCGGCAGTGATATAACATGCCCAGTTTTCAGAGGATTTTTCCCCAACACAAAACTGGGTTTTTCATCTCTGTTTTTCCTCTGGGTTTGGTATATCACGATCTTCATCACTGATTTGTTAACAGTTTCTATACATTTATCAAGGCAGCGTTTAGTGTCTACAATCAACTGTTCAAGTGTTTCCCGACATTATAATTCCGAATCTTAACCAATTTTGCCGGAAGCCCCGCTCCAGATCCGGAATCCAACTCACCCGCTCATACCACCTTGCCTTAATTGCGTCATGGCTTCCCTTTTCCTGACGTTCATTGGTTCAGAACAGTGCAGTTCTACAACTGTCTTAGCGTTCGGCAGAATTTTGCTCTTAAACCTCGCTTCAGTTTCTGTTGTCTTCCAGACTCTGAGCCAATAATTGGGGTGTATTATTAATTTGTATTGATTATCTACGACATATACAATTGAATGTCGTCGTAGACCATTGATTATTTTTATTGTCAAAATATGGATTTATTGATATTGAAATATTGCACATTTATATGAACTATTGAACTTTGAACTATGAACTATTGAGCATTGAAGTTCATGAACAATTGAACTGAACTTATATTCAAGAACTAAGAAATATGAACTTACTAAGCATTTGCTTTATTGAATTTATTTGCCTTAAATGGTGCATTGAGTTCATGAACTATAATTGATTATTTATTTTAAATAAAGCCATGACATGAACCGCCAATCATATCTTACTTTGCTTTATTCTGTGGAGATAACTCATTATTATTGATAATAGGATAAAGACCTCGTTCAGGTCTGTATGAAGGTTAGATTCCAAGGTAACAGTGTGTTTTTGTGTTACTTGCGAAGCATAGCGACACTTAGGGATCACTTTGTCACAGCCCATAAATTTTGAGGTTATAGGACTTTGATATTTCACATGTGTATTCTTTGTGATAAGACCTTTCTACACATACCATAATTTTTTTTACCTAATTACCTTGACCTAGATATTTGACCTTCTTTTCAAATAAAATAAGATTGGCGCCATATTTTGATGGGTACGTGATGGGGCTTTGATATTTCACACGCGTATTCCTTGTTTTAAGACCTTTTCTACACATACCATAATTTTTTCAACAAGTGAGCTTATACCTACGATATTTGAACTACTTTTTCAAACAATGACGATTGGCTATATCTGTTGATTGGTAAATGATGGGGTTTTGATATTTCTCATGTGTACTAGAATTACTACTGATGATACATTTTTATAGAAAAAATGAGATATTGACATTGACTTATATATTTGACCTATGTTTAAAAAAAATAAAAGACAGTAAAGGTGGGCTATATGATTTTATGTGTAAATGATAGGGCTTTGGTATTTGACATGTGAATTCCTATCTTTTATCAACAATTTATTTACCTTGCTATCTTGACTTAGATGATTGTCCTTCTTTTTTTCTGAATATTTGAGATTAACCATATCTTTCTTAAAATTGCTAAGTATTAGGTCTGATATTTCACATGTGAATTTCATGTGACTTCCCTATTGATACTAATAACCTTGGTCAGCATATTTGATACACTTTTAAAAAATAAGCCGCTTCGCAGGCGACACAAGCATTTCTTGGATTGCTATTTGCCATGGAGCCGCTGCGACGGGTGTTGCATGCAATCATGAGACGCTGACTCTCCCCGGGCACCTGGTCTCACTTCGGAATGTTGTTCATTCCGGGGTTCGCAACCGTTCCGATGGGAATTCTCACGATTTGGCCTTGCCTTCTCGACTTTGAGACTGAATAACTGTTAGGTACTTTTTGTGTCGCCTGCGAAGCATAGCGACACTTAGGGATCACTTTGTCCGTTGTCCGTCTGTCCGTCTGTCCGTCTGTCCGTCCGTCTGTCTGTCTGTCACACTTTGGGTGTCACAGCCCATAACTTTTGATTGGTAAGTGATAGGGCTTTGATATTTCACATGTGTATTCCTTGTGACAAGACCTTGCTACACATACCATAATTTTTGACCTAAAGACCTTGACCTACATATTTGACCTACTTTTCAAAAAAATTAAGAATGGATATATCTTTTGATTGGTAGGTGATAGGGCTTTGATATTTCACATGTGCACTCCTTGTGGCAAGACCTTTCTACACATACCATTATTTTTGACCTTGTGACCTTGACCTAGATATTTGACCTACTTTTGAAAAAAAGATAAGATTCGCTATATCTTTTGATTGGTAAGTGATAGAGCTTTGATATTTCACATATGTATTCCTTGTGACAAGACCTTCCTACACATACAATAATTTTTGACCTAGTGACCTTGACCTACATATTTGACCTACTTTAAAAAAAATAAGAATGGATATATCTTTTTATTGGTAAGTGTTAGGACTTTGATATTTCACATGTGCAATCCTTGTGGCAAGACCTTTCTACACATACCATAATTTTTGACCTTGTGACCTTGACCTAGATATTTGACCTACTTTTGAAAAAAGATAAGATTCGCTATATCTTTTGATTGGTAAGTGATAGGGCTTCGATATTTCACATGTGTATTCCTTCTGAAAAGAACTTTCTACACCGACCATTAAATTTGGCCTTTTGACCTTGATCTAGATATTTGACCTACTTTTCAAGAAAAGTAATATTGGCTATATCTTTTGATTGGTAGCTGATAGGGCTTTGATATTTCACATGTATTTTCCTTGTATCAATGCCATTCTACACCTACCATTATTTTTTTACCTTTTGACCTTGACCTACATATTTGACCTACTTTTCAAAAAAATTAAGAATGGATATATCTTTTGATTGGTAAGTGATAGGGCTTTGGTATTTCACATGTGTATTCCTTGTGACAAGACCTTTCTACACAGACCATAAAATTTGACCTTTTGACCTTGATCTAGATATTTGACCTAGACCTTCTTTTCAAGAATTTTGATCCACTTTCTAGAATAATAATCAAACCGCTTCGCAGGCGACACAAGCATTCCTTGGATTGCTATTTTATTTGATGTTTATTCTATTTACTGATTTTTACATTGAAAGTCCTACACGTGAGAGCATTTTCAATTTTTCTTATTCCTTGCGTGCTTGTCACAATTATTTCCTCGATGTTATAACTTTCGGTGTTGCAACTTGTAAGACCGTCCTACTTTCCTTTCACATGAAATTTAATGAAATATCTACTGTGAACAGTAGAACTGTCAGGGAAAGATGTTCAATGCATGAAAAAGAAAAACAAATAATAGCACAATGTTAAACGTCTTCAAATTCAATAACAAACTCGATTAGACCGATTGATATTTGCTTCATTAATAGTAAGAGCTCAAAATTTCCGGAATGTATTCAAGAATCCCGACCCTACACAAAATTTAGAGCCGCACACATCTTTGCAAAGAAAATTCACAAATCAAATTCCAAAACTAAAACTAGAGGGCGCTTATAAAATGTAATTTAGCTTTGTCTGAAAATCATCTCGGCATTGAATATGTACCACTGATGAGGATCTACTAACCGAAAAACGTACGTGTCTTGTGCAATAAAGTTGATTTAAAACTTTATTCAAGAAGGTTACGAGTTGGAACACTTCACATTTATATTCTTTTTAGTGTGGATCAATTCAATATGTTCCCCGTGATTGAATGTTTCATATGTATTGAATTACTTAAGTTTAAACATATTTCAATTCAATAAAGAGGAAAGGGATTGGGCAACAAGTTTCAACAACACTATGTATAGTCCTCTCCCTATACATGATACACAAAAACAAACAGCAATAAATATAGCAACAATTCGTATCTTCACATCTTTTGATTGAAATAACGACGATGAGTATGATGATGATGATGATAATGATGATGCTGATAATGATAATGTTTAACAATAGTTTTTAAAAAACTTTGTTGACATGATGTACTTTTTTCGAAGATAATAAAATTTTTGAATTTACTAGTTTGTGAAAGCGAAAACCTTGTCCTAAAAGTGTCTTGGTAATTTGCAAATTTCTACTACAAAAATCCAAAACATCAGTATATGCTCTAGCATACCGGATGAGCTGTAGATACCATAGGAGGGTAATCTAGGAACATCACCGTCAAGCGAGGGGAAATTTACTATTTTGAATACAAAATCATCTCTTTTGTCATACACACTTGTATGAATCTCTCCATTCAAATTTTGATATTAAGGTCCAAAAACAGAACATTCTCGTCTAGGACATTCTAATAAAAAATCTAAAGGGTTTAATTACTTTCTATCCAGCTGTATATTGCCTAGAAGAGTCCTGGCTTTAGCCCTTTATCAATTTGACATCATACAGTACTTTGCTTTTTTGAGATTTCCAAAATATCTTAATATCCTAGCACCGCTAATTTGTAAACTCCTAAAATACCATCAAAATAAGTTAAACGTGTTCCCCTTTATTTAATGTTTCATGTGTATTAAATTACTTTCTTTTTTGATCGAAGAGTTAATTTAACTATGCTACTGAATCGTTCCTGCATAAAATTGGTACTCATTGCAAAGTAAATGCACAAATTGAAATTCAAAATATAAAACTAGAAGACGCTGCTTAAATATATTTGGCTGTGCCTGAAAATCACTTTGGATTTAAGTAACACTGATGTGGATTTACTATCCGAAACACGTGTCTGTGTTGGTGCTTTAGAATTTTGTTTGAAATTTTATTCAAGAAGATTGCGAGTTGAAACACTTCAATTTTCTTAACTTACGATTTTACTCTCAATAGACATAACTGCTATCCTTGAACGAAAGAATAAACGTCTAAATTTAGGTCTATTAGAAATTCAAAATGCTTTTTTTTCACAAACACTTTAAACATTATTTCCATATAATATCAAAAGATATATACATATATGTATACAGTTCTGACAGTTTACATGCATTCTAATTCAGATATATCATAATTAGCACAAAATTTTAATATGATCCAACACTTCAGTATATAATAAAAGTAAAGACACTAGGTTGATACGTCTTCTTCTTTTTCATAAATATTTAGTAACTGCTTTACGTAATATTAGAAATCTATCCTAAACCAATCATATCTTGTTTACTGGATTAGAAAGAAAATGAATTGATGTGGTTCTATGAATTGTACATGAATAATTATAAGGTATAATTATGTATGAGAACATATACATCATGGTTTAACAAAAACGTCATTGAATTTAAAGCTGATTAATGAATTCCTCAAGGTAGGAACCGATGTAATTATATGCGTGATTAATAGAATCAAAATTCAGGAAACAAACATAAAAACTAAAAGTCGAATGTCATTTCCGAAAATGCATCCATCAATCAATACAGTGGTTAGATTTGTTGGTTCAAATCTTTCGCAATTGAAAATAAAGCGATGACAATGTAGATGCGGTGATGTCACTATTCCAATTAATAATTAGTTGCTTCCTCTTGAAACTGTATATAAGAAGTAGAGAAAATATGGTTCTACACACTGATATTGAAGTTTTTATTGAACAGATCAACTCCACAGTAAGTAGATTGACTACATTGATAAGGTCAATAATGTATATTTTTTTCAATTCACTTGTATTTAATCAAAGGAAAACAAAAATTACTTTATTTCAAATTCTCTCTTTGTATCTTTGTAGCTATATCAGAAAACATGCTTGGTTTCGTCATCTCCTTAGCTGCCCTCGCACTGGTGTCTGCAGGAAAATACGACCATTGTAAGATTTCTTGTTAAATATATGTCCAGAGAGTGTTTTAGTTTGAAAAAGAAGTAAAACGGATTGAAGAGAAGCAAATATTAAATTAAGTGTCTTTCATTCTAGAAATTCAGAAATATTAAATTATCGATTTGCAGCTTTTTCGTTTTCGTTTGTATTTCATATTATGTTTTCATTCTAAATTTATTTATGTTTAGAATTTATGTTAAGAGTTACAGTACTTTAGATGAAGTTAATAGATCAAATGCTGTAAAATAAGCAATACTCGATATAAAGTGTACTATGGATAATCATTAAAAATAAATGTGATCTTAAATAGTAAAATTTCTTTGCTTTTCTAATTCATTATTGAAGTATTATTGTCGAACAAAAGGCCTCCAATAAAAAGTTTTTTGGGGAATTGTTACTTCATTTTTCTTACCAATTACCTGTTTACCTTGAAGTGCTTGATGAGTAATATCTCCTCTCCTACCTCTTGTAGATGATCCTGATTACAACATACCCAGACAAACCCTAGGTCTTGGTGGATCATGGTTTAGGAACCTATGGAGGAATTCACGATCTGATCTCTACAACGACTACAACGATTATCCCGAATACTCCAACTACGTAAATCCCGCTCTCACGTCATACTACAACAATATGCGTCTCGGTTACAGCAACCTTGGCAATCAATATGGATACCCTGGGCTATACAACAATTTGGGAGGTCTTAACAGCGGTAACCTTGCTTTGTACAACAACCTTGCCAGTCTTTATGGACGTTACCCGGGTTTGTACAATAGTGGTAACTTAGGAATGTACAACAACCTTGCTGCTCTCTACAGAAGTTACCCAGGACTGTACAACAATGTGTACAACAATCCTGCCCTGTACAACAATCAGGGAGTATACAACTGGGGAACTCCTTACACTGGTAACCTCGGAATGAGTAGCCTGGGTGGTAACCTTGCTGTAAACACTCTGCCTGCTGGTAACATAAACACCGTGACTGGAGGTGTCCTCGGATACAGTAACGTACCCAGGGTCGCCGTTGGTGGTGATGCTTACTTACCAAGAACAGCCGGTAAGCATGCATTTTGCTGCATTATCTCTTTTGTGTAAAGACATGCATCATGAATGTGATTTTTATTTTATGAAATCGGACCTGTGGAATTGATTTTGATATTCCCCCGAATTGTGTAATGATGTAAGGATAAAAGCAGCTTTAAAAAGACATCTAGAATGCTATGGGAGAATGCGTTTCGAAATTTCAAAGAATGTTATAGAAAAATAAAGCATCAACATGCATGTATGTACATGTATATAAAGAACACTAATTCAGGTTCAATGAATGGGGATAGCAAAATCTTGGCTTCTGAATTTTGTTTTCATTAATGTTAAAAGTATGATAAGTCTTGTTGTATTGTTTTTCAAAATGACCATCAACATGCAAAATCTAATTCCTTTATTCTTTATGAAATTCTGAATTCTGCAATTGATATAGTTTTCTTTAATTTATCTTTACAGTGATCCCTAAGAGGAAGAAGTATTGAGCCTTCTGATGGACACCATCAAAGAAGCTGTGATAGTATTAGATATGTGCAATGATATTTATCAATAAAAAACATGAAACCATGTATATCAACAAGCCCTGTTAGTCTTTATCGGTCAATCAACACCTATTAATTGTTTTTCCTCAGAGATCCAGGAAAAGTTTTGGTGGAAACTTGAGCTTTGATTAACATTTTCCATAATTCAAGATAAAGCTCTGGTATGAATTCTTTTAATGCCATTTGTAAAGAATCGTTTATACAGTGTGTACAATTCCGAAGAAAAGATGGTATTTTCTCCAACACAACTTTAGATCAATACCAACGGGAAATAACATACATGTAACACAAATGTAATACACATACAATACTAACATGCAATACACAGATGTAAAATCACAAGGAAGAAATACAAAATGCAAAATGCAAAACGGACGACTGTTATTGACTGTACATTATTTGTGATTCGAAAGTCATGAGTCCTCAATATTAAGGGTCCCTGTAACGTGCGAAACGTAACCAAAAAAAAATAAAATAAATAAATTAAAAAAAAAAAAAAAAAAGGAAAAAAGAAAAAGAAACAAAAAAAAAAAACAAAAAAAAAAAACCCCAAAACAAGTCGAAACCAAACGAAAGAAATCGAATCAAAACAAAACAGATCAAATCGATTCAACACGGATCTAAATGACACGAAACAAAACATATATATAAAAGAACTTAAAACCCATATAAAAGGGGGCCGCCGAGACAAATTACGTAAAGTCAAGATCTGCATGTTATTGCCTTTGATTTTTCAGTTCTAGTGGCTCGAGGATTTCTTGAAAGAGTAAAAGTTGACGTTTAAAACATTAATGTTATGATAAATGCCCCTATTGCATTTGAGAGGAACTTTCAGATAAGCTTCTCAGTCAGGGATACGTTTGTGATCGACTTACATCGTAACTGTGGAAGGTTCTACGGTCTGTACAGGGAACTCGACATACACTATGATGTCCCATTGTCCAGAATGGTGGATCATATTCTGTCCTAGACCATTTGAACTATCCACCCTCTGAATGTACTTGTATCTTCCGAAATGGAAGTAAGCGGATGTAATATTTCTGCCGAAATGAAGCGACGGGTGTTGCATGCAAGAGGAGATGCTTACTCTTCCTGGACATCTTTTGCTTGAAGAGGGATACTATTTTTTTTATCCTGAAATGCATTCCCCTCGATTATTTTCTTATCACGGTCTCATAACGTGCTCAATTATCCTCTCCCTTTGATCCACTAGAATGACAAATATAGGCAAAACCATACAGTTACTAAGATGTACAAAATCGTTCATCGAAAAATCATCTAAACAAGAACATTCAAAACCAGGATAAAACCAGAACTAAGGAAAAGGAACAGAAATAAAAAAAATCTACCATATGAAAAGAAGTGAACTCCATGCGAAGGAGAGAGGTCAGGTACCCAGGAAGAGGGTGCATCTCATGCTTGCATACAATATTATCCACTTCAATTCGGTAGAAAAGTCATAATCGGTAACTCCCACAAAGAAATACAAACATATAAATTGGTATGTCATGGCAGAAAAGGTCTACGTCAGAATATCATTTATGACTCTGGTCAAGGGGACGTCATAGTGTGCTATCATTTCCCCATATCGACCCTAGAACTTCTTCCGTGACGATGTTAGTCGATCACAAATGAATCCTTGACTGAGAAGCTTAACTGAAAGTCGTATAGCTCTTTGAACAAAATCTGAGTACATTGAACTTGTCCGAGCATAACGTATTTATTGAGAAATGAAAACGTCATACGCTGGTGACGACGGGATGTTTCTACTCAGAATAGGAAAGTTTGTGATATTTGAAATTTAAGTCATTACGTTTGTCAAAGTGTGAGGTGTTCTTATTACCATGGGCGTCAAAAGACAACATGATATCCAAATAGGACGCTGAATTAACGTTCTCTGTCGTTTCTTTAACGGAGTGCGGATAGCCAAACAGGGGATACTTACTCCTTCCGGGCACCTGGTCCAATCTCTAGCTTGCTAGGGGGGTCCATCGATGCTCAATTTTCTGCTCTGTTGTGAGCGCTGTTGAGATTATCGTCAGGATCTTCTTTAACACATTTATCTGCAAGTTCAAAGCGATAGATTGCACCAAGGTCATTTGCAAATTTTGGATTATTGATGGACAGTACCACAGGGATTTATCACGCTTCCCGGTTGCTCTATTTACTGTGGGATCTGATTCGGCGTCTAAGGAACAATCGACAAGTCATCGATTAATTCCTCAGAATATGCTGATCAATATCAAATCCCATATTCTTTGGTGTATGTCGATAGATTAATGCATACTAACTCTTCATACGGAATTTGAGATCAGTAATTCCCTTAAAACCGCTCTCTTATGAGCGCCGCATTTTAGGTCGGACAAAAAGTTACTTCTAGTTCACATGAATATACTGTCTTAAGGTAATCTGCAAGGTTTGGACTATTTATGTATGATACTTATACGAAAGTCAATGGAAAGGGATTACGCTCATTTTCGGATATCAAAACAAGTTTCTATCAATGATAAACGGATAGATAAGAACAGAAAAATATGTGGCTCATGCACTATGTATAATCGAAACGAATAAATGATAAGACGACTAAAATGAAAAAAAATTCTAGTCGGTATTTATTTCATCACTGCGTAAACGTAGGTCACAAAAACCAATATCAGTCAATGGACTTACAAAACCTAAAACAAAAATTAATAACTAAACAATCTGCTAATGATCACACGTAAATATTAAATGGAGATGTGATCAGGTGCCCTAGGAGAGCTATAATCTCCCAGCAACACCAGTCATTAAATAGCCTTACATAAAAGGTCAAAATAAGTGAAAATGCATGTGTCTAATTCATTGTTTTTGGACCTTCTTGAAGGAAATTTCAAACCATTTTTCATGCACAAGACACGTGTTTCGAATATCAAATTCTTATCAGTGATACTTACAGCCAAAGTGCTTTTCAAAGGGAGCCTCAGTTGATATCACTAGCGCCCTCTGGACTTATTTTTAGAATTTAAATTTCTGCGTTTACTTTAAAGAGGGTGTGCGGCTTCAAATTTCCTTTATGCTCGATTCAGTAGCATATCCTAATAAAATCTATGTTCAAAATAGCATTGGAGAGACGGTGTTAAGATGTTAACCTCCTGTAATTTCGATGATCTTTTTCGATGAAATGGCAAGTTTAATTGTAATATTCTTTGTCTTTCTTTGTCAATCACATTCTGACGAGGTTTAAGTACCCGAAACGTGCATGTCTGTCCATGTTTCAAATTTATCTGCTCTTAAATCATGCTATTGAATTTGAAGACGTTTAACATTTACATTATCATTGTATTGTCCATAAAATGTTATTTTGCAGAGACAAAGCCGCGCGTATGAGTAGTTTCTCTGTTAGTCGTCTTGTCATCAAAGTCAGTATTTCGTTCCGTATCGATTGCGATATAAATACATTGTAACCATAGGGAGCTGACGAAGGAATGTTACTACTCAGGAATTAGGGATTTTAATTTTGACATATGTTAAATGATCTCTGTGATAATTGTCGTCAAAATTCATAGTAGTCTCTACCATCTCTAGTTCACAGGGATATATTGTGCTAAGCTAATCTGTAAAATTTGGATAATCAAATGAGAGAACGCCATCCTAGAGTTGAAATGAAAGTGTCAAGTGCGTCTCTTCGCAAAAGAGCAAGTACTGAACAAGCTTGGCTTCATATGAGTTTAGAAAAATATCGGCAAAAAGAAATTCTTTACTTAATTGTTTTCGTGTCATTTGAAACTTATAAAATCAGATATAAATCCAATTTCCTCATAATAAAGATATATTTTTCCTTTCCTACTTCATTACTTCTTATTATCTGGGATGCAAAAGAGGGAAGTTTTAAAAATGAGAGTAATCTTTCTTTGTGCGCAAAATTACTGACCGCATAGGTTTTCATATCGGACCAGCACATAAATCGAAGAATGGTCCAGAAAATCGACGTCACACTAGGAAAAGCTTTTAAGTTCGCAAACGTTTCGATGGAAATTCTCACGATTTTGCCTCGTCTTCTCGACTTTGAGACTGAATAACGGTTAGGTACTTCTTTGATCTTTATCTAAAATTAGGATAATGTTTTCCATCCCTAGAAGTACATTTTACTTTTTATTGACTAGTGATTATGGTTTCTATAACAATGCATAACAATGTTAACACGACTAGGAATTTATATGCCCTTGAACCTTATCCATTTTTCTTGAACCCTTGATGCATAAACTTTCCCTAACATTTCTGTGTCAAAAGTCACAACTGACCGCCTTTTAAATGTTCGTATAAATATTGTATGCATTTGTAAATTTGCATTTACTTTTGTCTTTACCGTATAATTGTCGAAAACTGGTGGACCAGGAGTCCCCGAGGGCACATGTAGCCAAGTTCTATCAATTACGGTTGATCGCTTCTTCAACGCATTCTAAATTTCTGTTATCAAAATTATTTGAAATTTCTAAAACGTGGGTCCTGTAGCATCATATCCCACCCATCCTGCTACGTCTTTCGGTACGCTTTTTCGATATAGTAACTTCCATACTTTTTGGCATATTACATTGTTTAGATTTGATGATCACTGACGAGGGTTAAGTACCCGAAACGTGCATGTCTGGTCCATATTGCCAATTCATCTGTTCTTAAATGATGCTATTCAATTTGAAGACGTTTACATTAATGCATAAGATTTCATAAAATAATTATAGACTTCGTAAATAAAAAAGCTAGGTAATAAATCCTCTGATTTTTGAGGTATGTCTTTCTATAGGCAAAACATTAAAACGTCCATGCAATACAGACTAACAAACCACAACCTTTTTCTTACGGATTGTCAAACGTAACATTGTACGTAACACACACGTAAGTTTATGTATATACAGTTGGGAAGTCATTGATCCATCACGGTAAGACGCATAACGTTAGTACGTTAACGGAAGGAAAACGTCAATACTACCTCATGAATAATGTACATGGACAAAGTGTTACAGAACGTTTATACTGTAATCAATGCTTTGTTTTTTGCTGATAAATTGTAGTATATATTTTACTCAAATTCGGGAAAAAATAATTTGTTTGTCATATATTTTCTATTTTTAACATACTTTCCAGGTTTTGTTTTCAATCATTTAAGTGAAAATCAATTCTCTCGGAATAAAGATTCTAAAGGTGATTAATCCTTCTTTTTTATTCTTTGAATTGTCTTTATTTTAGAGAATTGATTTGAAATAGAAAAATGCCCGTTAGGTGAAAAAAAAAGCAAAATCAATTTTGAAGGTTGAAAAACAAGCAAACAAACAAACAAAGATATGAAGATACATCTAAAAATTGGAAAACATTCTCTATATGATATATCAAATTGGAACAAAAAAAGGACCAAATAAACGTGCATGTAACAACATCCAACCTCTTTTAAATTCAGTTGTCTGGTAGATCAAAACAAAATTTTATGAAAATTCTAGAAAAAATATTTTACAATGTACAAATTCTGAACTAACTTGATCTTTCTTTTGTGCACATGCTTAATCTTCGTATTAAGAAATCTTTTTGAAAAAAAATCGGTAAGATGATTTTTTTTTCATTTGAAAAACGGACCTTTTTTACCATTGGAAGCAACTAACGAATTTTTAGATAAGCGCGTTTCATTGGGTTTTTAATCTGCTACACATTTTCATCTTCAATATTTTATGTTTGAAAAAAAAAACTCTTCACATTTATTTATGCATTTGAAATTTCCTTTTGAATAGTATATTTGTAAAATGTTGAGAATATGTTTTGTTTCTCACGTGATGATTTAAACAAAGGTCGAACGTCATCTGCTAAATGTACAAGTATTGTCATGTAAATTTGGAGATGACGACTTGAAATATTCATCATATTTAACAATATTAATGTAAGGACATACAATTGAAAGGTAAGAACAATCTCTACTTTTACAGATTTTCATTCACAATTTCATCCTTATTGAAAATGTCATAATTTGGTATTTTTGTCTGTTGCGAATACTTTTATTTTTTATGTAATTCGATTGAGCAGGAACAAAGAAACTGTACAGTTGTTTCTTAAGAACTGAAAATGGCAGCTGTTTGTTTCAGATGGAAATTATCGAAGAACAGATGATTGTTGTACTAGCTGTACTTCTCACCACCATGACCACAGTAGAGACATTTAGTCCACGTAAGTGTTATACTCTGTCTCCTTTGGGTCAATGTTAATAAGAAATATTACACAGATAGATGGAATTGTTCAAGGATCATTTATAAAACAAAGATTTTATGTATATATATTCGCTCCTTAGATTTATTTTCTTATTGTCATTCCATCTCCATTTCTTAACCTACTCCTCTTAATTATGACCGAATTCTAGAAGTGATATATCATCATATAACTTTGCTATTTCTCTTTCAAATAAAGTTTGAAATTGTCAGTTCGGTTTATGGGTATATCAGTTAATGAAAGTCAAACACAAAAGCTGAAACCATATTCCAAAAACTACAATCATTTTGGGGGAAAAGTCTTGATATATCCTCATATTGAAGCATCAGTCTGATTTGTACGAAACAAAATAACATCGTTATTCATGTTAAAGGGTTAAGGGGTACATCTCTTCATTAACTCTTTACAACGTTTTCTAGATAAAAATATCCACATTACTCCTCTCTCTTAAAGTCATTACAGACGACGGATTAGGCGCAAGTACCCCGAATAATGCTCCAGTAAATCATGTGGACACACACGCCTTATTCGAAAAGAGAACAAGACAAGAAAACTTATTTCCTGCCAGACTACGTCATATCCCGGAAATAAGCAACAACAGGCCGCTGGAGGCGATTGCAGATAGAACCTTATCAAGGCCAGAGAACAGAAGATATCTTGATTCAATCGGAAAGAGTATAGCAAAGAAATTATCAAGTAAAATTTGGAATCGCAAAACTATAAGACACACTAACGACAGAGACTTCCCTAGACCTAGAATAGACCCAGCTGACCAGTACAAAGGTCCATCACTTACAGAAGGTGAAGTTTCACCACACCATAACGAAAAACATTCTGACTATGGTAGCGATCCTTCAGGGATTGCTGCTCTGGTTAATCCAATCAATCAACTTCATGATCCATTAGAAGACAGATTGATAACGCAACCAGGTAGAATGTATGTAGATCCCTCTGTTGTTAAATCGTCTGTAAATCGGAGCCGAGGAACAAATGATAGATTGCATTCAAGTGATATGCATACTCCACCTTTTGATCACAATCCTCTCGATAATGGCAAAATGACTCAAAGTGTTTCTGTTAATGAACCCGTCCATCCGGTCCATAACCCATCAATAGTTAGGGACACATTTGTGCCGCCACAAGATCCCCTTGACTACAGCAAACCGTCACCTATGGTATCTGCCTTAGATCCATTTGATCCAGTCCTAGATCCGGTAAGCTTGGGAGATAATTTGGCTCACTCGGTTGTCAAAGATCCATTTGATCCACTCATAGATCCAGTAAGTCCGATGAATAATTTGGCTGCTTCCATTGACAAAAATCCTCTTGACTATAGAATACCTTCAAAGGTTATTTCAGCAATAGATTCGATCGATCCCTTTAATAGTCCTACAATACCACATGTTGACAAAAGTCCGACTGACTATGTTAGACCATCTGATATCGCCTCGTCTGATTACAGCAGACCTCCATCAGTGTTAGGATTTCCAAATCCTGTTAAGCCTTCGAGTGATCTGTCGAGGTTTGGTGATAATTTTCCATCTGTAGCAGCTCAGCAAGCTCGCATTGATCCACTAAGTTCTCGTCCTATGGTAGGGGATGGTATAGCTCCACTTGTTGACAGCCCTCCTCTTGAATATATCAGACCGTCCATAGATATTGCAACAATAGATTCAGTTGATCAAATCAATGGACCTCCAGAATTAGTAGATGCACCTGTAATGTCCAAAAATATAAACCCTATTGACTATGGCAGTGTACTTCCACATGATCCACTCGACCCACTTGATGCATTCCATGATCCGGTGAAAGATACACAAATGTCACCAGTAAATCACAATACGATAGGCAGACCTGTTGACGCTTTCGACATACATCCATTGTCGGGAGACATTGTGAGGACAAAAAAAAGAGAAAACCCTTTGAATTATAATCATGGTCATCCACAGACTGCAATGGCTCGTAGAGCTGATCCAGTAAACGATATTTTATCACCGAGTGAAGCAGTTGTTCCACCCATAAACCCGATTGTCCCGAACCCTGGGAACTATGCCACACCTTGATATCGAAACTGGGCGATTGATCGTCTTGGTATTTCAAGCATGGACTGAAAGTTTTTAATTCTGTAAGTCTTGTGCACAGTAATTTAAAACATGTTGTTTTCCTAGTCGTTCGCTCTCAGACAGCAAAGATTTAATACTCTGGTTTCCCCTTTTTTCGTTTTTCCTTCATAAATATTCCTACATTCGACCCGATAAATTTGTCCTGAAAATTGCTGACCGTTATCACAGACCACATCATTTTAAAAAGAATTGTAACAGGTATTGATATGAGGGAATGTAGTGATTATATATAATCTTTTAAAGTGTAGATATTATTGATATTGTTTCAAGCAAACCACACCACAATGTAGTTTCTTTAAATGCTATCATTCTCTTGATTTATTTGACTAATCTGAAAAAGTCTTGTGTAAAATGTGCATATTGTGCACTGAAATTGTAACCGTAAACATTTATTTTAATATGTGTACGTGAATAAATATTCAACTTAAAAGGAGTGAGTGAAGATAATGTGTAATGACTACACATAACGCAACGAGACCAATGGGAAATCGGTGCCGACATAGGACGGCCATCTGCCACGTCAATATCAGACGGTGTGGTTATCCGGATAATGTGGGCAAACCCTCCAACTTTTTCGATTACCTAGAGGTAATCAATTGTACTCATTTATGAAGAGAATACTGAATGTCGAAATGAGACGTTGTGTTTTGTACGTTCCATACATTTAAGAGAGATAATGTGCAATTCACATTCGTCATATATTTCATTTTATCATTCATGAAAATTAATTTTCATTGTTTATGAAATATATCATTCTTAAGACATACTTTTCGTTTATAAAAAAGTTGTATATTTTCGTATCGTTGTTTTTTATTCTAAGTAGAAGCACAGGAACCTGTCGTTTTATAGATAGGAAAAAAAAATTATTGTTCACCCCCTCATGCCTCTGTGTTGATATTACAATTTTCTCCAGGAATGAAACAAAATCGAAAAATTTTAGACATTGATTTTACCAACATAACTTTGCCAATATATCGTCTACATGGGATACGACAGACGAATCACGACTTCCAACACTTAAAATGATATATCATGTAACAAAAACAACAAACATTACTTACAATAACACAGGCAGATAGATGCTACAGCTCCTTTTACATGGACAATGTTCCCTCTTGATTACATTGTTTTCTCCAACGCCATCAGACATCAACTTCCTGTGTGCAGAGTAAATTGAACATCCCCCGCCTCTTATTAGGAGCACTGTTCGAAACATAAGCTGTACGTTGGAATTTTGACCATTGCAATGGACCCATCCAAAGAAGTGAGGAATCTTTAACTTGCCTATGCCAAGTTGCGGCACGGCAACCCAATTTAAAGTCCCTATGGAAGGACTGGGCTAGGATTACTTGGCTATATACAGGCGACACCCTGTATATAGCCAAGTAACCATAGACTAATACTTTGGAAGGGTCTCTAAAATGGTCATGTGTCTCAGATCGGTGTATAAGCAAGTTAAAGATTCCTTACTGCTTCGGATGGGTCCGTTACACAGGTAAAAAGTCCAACATACAGATACTTTTTCGAACAGTGCTCCTAATAAGAGGCGGAAGATGTTCAATTCACTCTGCACACAGGAAGTTGACGTCTGATGGTGTTGGAGAAAACAATGTAATCAAGAGGGAACATTGTCCATGTAAAAGGAGCTGTAGCATCTATCTGCCTGTGTTATTGTAAGTAATGTTTGTTGTTTTTGTTACATGATATATCATTTTAAGTGTTGGAAGTCGTGATTCGTCTGTCGTATCCCATGTAGACGATATATTGGCAAAGTTATGTTGGTAAAATCAATGTCTAAAATTTTTCGATTTTGTTTCATTCCTGGAGAAAATTGTAATATCAACACAGAGGCATGAGGGGGTGAACAATAATTTATTTTTTCTATTTATAAAACGACAGGTTCCTGTGGTAGAAGTCATATTTATCATGAAAGCGCTGTATGTTCAGCATCAAGAGGTAAAAGTTTAATCCGACTGCAAACAAATAACAACAGTTTAAAAAATTGAATAACTGGAAAAAAATGTTTATGTCGTCAGCAAAATAAAACAAAACGAGTAGAAAGGCTGATGTATATACCCTGAGTCGATTTCTAACAACCATCCGCCATGTTTAAATAACGAAGGGTGTGGTTAATCGGCTTATGTGATCGCAGTTCTCAAACTGTACAAAATTTAAGGTTTCCAAAAAGATATCTCAAGAAACAGTATCCACAGTGGTGCACATGCATATAAGTTTAAAACAAACAATGAACATCACGTAAAATGAACATTCAACAACCAGACACATAAAACAACATACAACGGATATCACGTAAAACAAACACCAAACAACCGGACGGAGACAACAATAATACCTTCCTGAAGAAAATTTGAAAACATTTTTTAAGCACCAGACATGGGTTTCGGATAATAAATATTCATCAGTGGTACTTATTAAATGCTGAAATAATTTTGACACAGGCAAATGTAATTCAGTAGCGCCCCTGGCTTCATTCGTTAAATATAAACACGTGCATTTACTTTTCAGAGTGCAGGTCTCCAAATGTTACGAAGGGTCGAATTAGTAGCATAGTAAAAATGAATTTTGTGACCAAAATAGCAATGGAGGTATAGTGCTCCTTTAATTTCGATGATATTTTTGAATGATATGACAAGTTTCCGAAATTTCAAACTAATAAAGATGATGTCAAATTGATAAAGGGTCAAAGAAGGCTTCTTTCAGGCGACAGAGCAACAAACAACGAACATAACGCCAAACAATCACGTCGCAACCAGCTGGAGATAATCAGACAAACAATGATAACACACAAACCACTAAGCAAAGGATGGATTAAGAACATTCATCACTCCAACATGAACGATATCATATCAAAATTTATACGCTATTTCTGATTAAGTTCAAATGTTAAACGTCTTCAAATTCAATGGCATCATTTAATAACAGATACATTTGCAGCATGGACCAGACATGCACGTTTCGGGTACTTAACCCTCGTCATTGATCCTCAATCTGAACGATGTAATATGGCCAAAGTGTGTTAAAGTTATTTTATCCGAAAATGTACCGAAAGACGAAGCAGGATGGGTAGGATATGATGCTACAGGACCCATGTTTGAAATATTTCAAGAAATTTTGATAACAGAAATTTAACTTACTTTGAGGGCAAAAAAACTGAATAACGTGGACCAGACATGCACGTTTTGGGTACTTAACCCGCATCAGTGATTTTCAAATCTAAACAATGTAATATGCCAAAAAAGTATGAAAGTTGTTATGTCGAAAAAGCGCAACGAAAGACGTAGCAGGATGGGTGGGATATGAAGCTACAGGATATCACATTTAGAACTATCCGAAAACGCTGCATTTGATGATTCAACATTTTTACCTTCTCTGAAGTTCTGAAATGAAGTGAGGCAGGAAAAGATTACTCTTTCTGAGCACCTCAATCTGAGCATCACAATGATACTCTTTTGCTCTGTTCAGAATGGTTTGTTTTGTTTTGAAATATTCATAGATTATATACATATACAAGTATGAATTATATTTCTGAGTTTGCTTCCGGACACCTAGTCCCACCTCTAGCTTCAGTGATCAGCTTCAGCGATCAACTTCGGTTGATCGTCTATCTCTTCAACGCATTTGAAAATTTCTATAACAAAATTTCTTGAAATTTCTAAAATATGGGTCCTGTAGCATCATATCCCACCCATCCTGCTACATCGTACGTCTTTCGGTACATTTTGGACATATTTTTCACATTTTTTGGTCAAATTACATTGTTTAGAATCACTGACGAGGGTTTAGTACCCGAAACGTGCATGTCTGGTCCGCGCTATGTTCTTAAATGATGCTATTGAATTTGAAGACGTTTAACATTGCTAGGAGTCCGACGATGCTCAGTTTGGTAATCTATGGTGAGTGCTGTTGAGATTGTCGTCAAAATCTTCTTTATCTCTTCTTTTTAACTTTCACGCACACAGACACAGAAAACTGCTTTTAGACAAAGATATAGAAGCTCTGTAAATTAAAAGTAATTTGTAGAAATATACGTGTCTTGTGTCTTGTCTAGAATAACCTTTATGCTATATGTTTACTTTAAGCTCGAGAAATTTCAGATAAAATCCAAACGCTTAAATTTCACTTTAAGAAATCTTTTCAACGGAAATTGTTAAATTGGAATCTTTTATGTTTGAAGAGGTCTTCTTTCATTTGTTCAAATGTTTCAAAAAGACAAATTGGAGGCAGGTGCTCCAAAAAACTTTCAGCATAATGTGTATGCGACAACGCACCGGTCATCGTTCTACAAACTTATGAGAGCCTATACATTGGGCACCACCTAATGAATGAAATAATGCAAGGGTCCCATTATTCTCTGATGATAAGGCTAAAGAATGTATAGCATACATTCACGTCGTCAAGGTTGGTCAAGTCACCGAATGAGGGCGTAGATACACCCAGTATCGTCCAAAATTTTCTTCTTCTTCCGTATACTATGTACTATATACCACCTAATTGATATGTAATTCTAATTGATATACATGTATAATTCTAAAAAGAAGGGAGGAGATCTCCAACAAAACCCCGTTGCAGCATTAATAGTAAAACACCAAAACACCCGATGCAAAAACACAAAAGACGAGTACAGCACGAGACGGAAAAGAGACACACGACATGTAAACATCAAACACAAAAGACTACACATAAACCGACGAGACCAATGGGTAACCGGTGCCGACTTTGGACGGCCATCTGTCACGCAAGTAGCAAATGGTGTGGTTATCCTGGATTACGTGCTAACGTCCAAGAATTAAACCAAATGAAGTACACTGCAACGTTTGTAAAATATAATATAAATACTGTAATCAATTTAATTTATAAAGGTTAAGGAATAAAGATTAAAAGATTAATTTAGAAATAAAAGAAAGGTTTGGATATTTCTTGTTCACATTTTTTAGTCCAAATTTTGAAGCTATTTACTTGGAGTTACCGCTCTTTGGTGCTGTTGAGATGAACTGAAATGTCTTTAATGTAAAAAATGATAAAAAGAAATACTACATGTCAGATTGTCATAATTTTTCCAGCAAAAGGTCACTTAATACCTTAAAAACAAATTACAGTATTTTTGTCAAGGGCATGGACAAACCTTCCAATAATATTTGAATTGATTTTAACGATGCAAAAAGTATCTTCTCAAATTCCGGTTTAAGCAAATTGGACTTACAATGACCTTACTCATTCTGTATTAAACAATGCATAGATCTTTCCATAAACAAGGCTTTAAAGCTTGATTGTCGAAATGCTTCTCAAGTCTGTAACAATTTGAATTGGAAATCTGTCAGAAATCGAATACGGTAACAAAAGTACCGAGAATAAATTTACACTAGAGATGGTATCATAAAAGAAAATTCCACTGCGAGAATATACTGTCGAACAATATTTTTGAAGCCCAGATTTGATTTCAGATAAAACTGTGGTGAGTAAGATCGATACAGATTTGGTAGAACATTTTGAGGAACCATCGATGAAACGTTGTTTGTACGGATTCTTATGCATTTTAGGTATGCAGTATAAGTATGGTAAATCTAAATCTAATTACTTAGTGTTGAAGCCAAAGGAAGCAAGAGCTGATTTGTGGTTATCTATTATTTCAGAGGCAGAAAGGTTTGTTGGGGTGTAAGTGGGATTTCCAGGTGTCGAATTTAAACCCAACTCTTTAACTAGACTGTCGAAATAGTACTTTTTGCAAGTAAATGTGTAATTATTTGAGGCTTTGTCCGCTGGTGTAATGACATAATGTTCTTGGAGGTAGGTAAGCTCTGTGATAATGTCAGGGTCTTTGTGTTACGTCTTCAAATTCATAGCGCAATTAAGAAAGGAGGGGATCTCCAACAACACCTAGTTGAAGCATCAACAGCAACCTCCCAAAACACCCACTGTAAAACACAAAAATGACACGCACAGAAAGAGACGCAGTAGTACAATGAACGTCAAATCACAGAAAAACATAAAACACAAATGACTACACATAAACCAACGAGACCAATGGGCAAACGGTGCCGACTTAGGACGGCCATCTGCCTCGTCAGTAGCAGACGGTGTGGTTATCCTGGATTACGTGCGCACAACCCTCCCACTATTCCGATTACCCAGAGGTCTCGAAGAACGTACAATTGTGGTGTAAAACAACCTCCTCACTGTCAGATGACCACACACAAACAAGACCGCAAGACGCAGGGGCCCAAGCAACACAGATGAATATGTAAATTGATATAAAAAGAGGGCATGCGTAATACGACCTGTGCTCTGCCGGCTGTAGCGAGCTAATGTATGTTATCACCTGAGGAGTCCGACTGACATTCAGAGAGGACAGGTGGTCGGGGCCCTGTCTTCTCTAAAGAGGTTTGGACAGGGCCCGTCATAGAGTCCCGTCGTCACAGTCAGTCAGCGTGCAAGTATTAAGGATGCGCTGGTACAAGACTGTAGATTGGTCAAGTACCAAGCCTAGTGTCCGTCTGGTGACATTAGGATCATATCCACGGTATAAGAACATAATGCAGCATGAACCAGATATAAACGTTTCGGATACTTAACCCTCCTCCTCAGTGATCCCCAATCCAAACAATGAAAAATAGCCAAAGACTGTGAAGGTTATGTAAAAAAATACCGAAAGACGTGGCCTAAAACCAATACCTCAATGTCATCTTTGATCAATTATTCTGATAAGAGCGCATTTTTTTACTATCTCGAATTGATTTGCAACTGTCTTTCTTGTAGTGTATTGTATTTTAGTGAATTAGGATACGTCTTTGATCGACTAACAACGTCACTGATGAAGTTCTTCGATCGATACGGGGAACTCGTCATACACTATGATGTCCCATTGTCCAGAATGGTAAATGGTGAAGCGACGGGTGTTGCATGCAAGCAGGAGATGCTGACTCTTCCTGGTCATCTCGTCTCACTCCTAATTGGGAATTCGTTTCTTTTCATGTGGTGGAGGTTTGTGTTTGTTTGCTTTGGTTCCTGTTTAGGTCCTGATTTCTTATGCCATCGATTTGTGATTTCCTGATTTATCGATTTTGTACTGTGTATTTGGATATGGCCATTGTCCATATATGTCATTTTATGAAGTTTCTCTCGCAGTGTATTTTGTAAGTCGTAATTCTATGTGCTTGTCTTGAAGGAGATCCAGTCCTTATTTTTCACATATATCATAGATATGTTTTGTTTCGAAAATCCGTAAAAAGTAACATATTTGGATGGAAGTATATGCTATCCATATTTAACATATCTCAAGTTAACCACCATATACTCTTTTGCGATTTGTTATTTTCTGGTAGCTATTGTTCTATGATTTTCTTTCTACCTGTTTTGCCTTCATACTTTTGGTCCCGGTATCTAATAAAATGCCTCCATGTTCTTAATTTTGTTTTCCACGGTGTTTATCGCAAAATCGTGATAAATGTATAAACATCAAAGAAATACCAATCAGTTATTCAGCATCAAATTCGAGAGGGTAAGGTTAAATTATTAGAATCTCCATTGGAACAGTTACGAACCTCGGAATGAAGAACATCCTAGGCCTGAAATGAGATAATAATTGGGTTTGAATAGATGTACCTCTTCCGTATCTCTAGCCAGTGATATTCGAGAAGATTTTGGTTATGTATACATATGAAGAAAAGTTTCGTTTGTCAGATGTCAGTGAGTGAATGAAAGTCAAACACAAAACCGGGTTCAAAACATTACAATTAAAAGGCTTACAAATTCTTGAAAAAATGATACAGAACTTTCCCCCGGAAAAAGAAAAATTGGACAAACAGACGGAGACAATAACACAGCTACATAGAAACACAAAGGACAACTTTATCTAATGAACAATCTCCAGAATTCAGTGCAAGTTCGGAATGTATTGTAGGTGTGTTAATAGCGAATCGTGCTAATTAATGTAAAGCTTAAACATAGAAAGAAATATTACATGAATCATGTTACATATATAAAGCAAGGCACATACTCTAAGTAAGTAGGACCAAAAAGGAAGCTGAAAGCTTGTGCTTAAGAAGAAGCGAGGTGACAATGTGCACAAAATGAAAAGCATTTCTTTTATACGCAGTGTTCTATGGTGAAAATCATAATCCAGTGCACTTAATTGAGTATAATTTATGCATCGATCACCTGTTCCTGGTAAAATACACACACATTCATACTAACCAAATTATATACATATTATGTCATCATACTATTACTTTAAGGTGTTTAAAGCGTACCTGAATTAATTTAGAAAGGAGACTTTGATTATTTCTATTCATCCACATATTTTGAGATGAAGAGCATAGTATTATGATTTGTACTGCGAAGATGATGTACACAGCTTTAACGTTACTCAGTGAGTTGAGAACAATACAATCATAAGTCTAAATTTGAAATAATAAGCCTTTTGCTAAATTAAAAAAAAGGAAATGAGAGAGAAAATGAAAAAGTTCACGCGAATGCATTCAATGGATTCAACAGGCATATCAGGGTCACATGGAGAATGATTATAACCTACCAAGATGTTTATTCATGGTATTGGTTAAATCTGGTAATTTTCTAGTTTGTTTTCCGGGTTCCAAGACGGAGAAATAATTCGACAGCCTATATTTGCTGACTTATTTTGTTGTGACCTTTAAATGCTAAGTTTTCAATCTCATTCATTTCAAGTGAGTAATCTACAATGAATTTTAACTTTCAATGTTTTTGGGGAGATGATTAGAACATGAATGTTGCCTTCATGTTTCAACGATATGATGTGATTGTTCACCTGTCTCTGTCTGTTTGTTCTAGTAGTGGCTTTGCGAGATGTCCCCTGTTTATCTTGGTTCATACGTGTGTGTTCCGCTGCGGCCATTCTAGACCTTCATACATTTGTAAAATGTGAACATCTACAATTAAGCCATAAATCGGTATCCGAACAACGTGAAAATGGCAGTCGAGCGTTCACAGTGTGCAGTATTGCAAGTTGTAAAGTTGATAAAGTACTGTAAACGTCTTTATATTCACGTGACCTTATTTTCGCGACAACTCGACGACAGATTAATTCGCGTGACTTTAATTTCGCGAGCCCAAGATCCGAATTTTTTTTTAGTTCCTTTTCTGTATATGTATATTTCATTTCCTTATCATCCTCTATCAATTGCTGAAATGCTTACTTCAAATAAGCTGAACACAGACGTTTCGTATCATCATATCTTTGCGTACCAATCTTACAAACACGTCTTTTGTTTACTTTTCAACTCTTATTGAAATTTATTAAAAACGGGATGATTAGAAGTATAAAGAAATGTGCCATGATTATTTCTTCTAAAAGATTTTTATAGTTCTTTAGTATATTGTTTGTCTGGGTAATTTAGGCTAATTGATTAATTGCTATGTTTGTAAATCAAACATCCCTAACATCGACGCGTATGACCGTCCGTTGTCTAATTAGGATAATTCATTGTGGTGGAAAGAGAAAGTAAGACGCTTTTGAATTTTGTCAAATGTGATCTTCTTTTCATCTTTTGGATGTACTTTTTATTAGCAAGGACTTTATTTGATTTTTTTTATCTGATCAACCTCGCGAAATTACGCGAAAATTAAGTTATCGCTAATAAAAAGTCGTTTGCAGTATTGTTCTCAGAACATGATTTACATCATTTCGTACTGAACTGAAACAGAAAACATCTTTTCCAGAAAAAAAAAATATTCGAATATCCAACAGCTCGATCCTCGGATATATCCTGATGAGTATGATATACCCTTCGTTCGTTACCGGTGGTATGATCACCCGATGAACGGGTTTCCTTTCTAAATTCGATAGCTAATTCAGACGTCCCATACTATTCTTTACATTTATCCACACTCATATTACGTATTCCCAAAATTTCAAGTGTTTTCATTTTCTGTGTTCATTTCAAAAGATTCAAGCCTCACCACTAAGTTTCTGATGAAACCTATATTAAAATGGCCTGAGTAATATTAATTATCAACTGAATTTAGTCGATGTGGTCTTATACGGATGAAACATGCTTAAACGGTCGTTTGTCCATGCCACAACAACTTATCGAGCGAATGAAATTCGTTCATATCAGCTTTAAAATGCTTCCTACCTTTATGCGTTGATTATACTGAAAATATGCATTGAACTTGGTAGATAGTGAACAATTGCATGAGTCACGGTATAGGAACGCTTTTGTACGAAATAAGATTTCCGACGCGAAAGATTTACGTGTGTCAATTTAATATCCATATATCGCATAAGCACTAGAAGATATACTGCTATAGATTCAGTATAAATGACAAATATGGATAATGACTATATCCCTGTATACAGCACAAAATCGATGATTCAGTAAATCAGAAACCGAAGGCATACAAAATCAGGATAAACAGGAACCAAAGCAAACAAACAAAAAACTTCACCACATGAAAAGAAGCGAACTCCCGATTTGGGAGTGAGACGAGATGCCCAAGAAGAGTAAGCATCTCCTGCTTGCATGCAGAACCTATTCTTTACATTAATACTTTAAAGACAGGTAGTACTTCGTGATTTAAATGAATTAGATTGCCTTGAAATTGCAACTTATAGAATAAAATCAGTGAAATTATATCTTTTAACTTAGATTTTTGAGTTCCTAGGTATGTCCACTGTGACAAGTTCCATATTGAAAGAAAGCTTACATAACCTAGCACTCCGTGAACACAAACGTGATTGTATATTTATAGAAATAAAGCTTAAATAATGAAAAATTAGAAAAAACGAACTGCGCGGTTATATGCAGCCACTGTAAGAGTTTCAATAGTACTTATCATATTTTATTGGCACCTTACACTTCAGTAAATCTCCCTCAACTTAATTATAGGGGGTATAAAACAACGTAATTATAACACTGGAGAATATACTTATAGGGTTTCGGGAATGCTAGTCAATAAAATTCAAATTCAAAGGTATTTATCGTATATGTATGGTACCAAACAAATAAGCTTAGTACAAGTTACTGGTCGTGAACAGGAGCGTTCCTACACTGTGATGATTGTCTTTTTATTATGATATATATAAAATCAAATTAATCTTCGATTACACCGGTTGACAAGATGCCGCTTTGTATAAAAGAAAACTGAAAATTCAAAAAAAAATATATATGACAGATTACACAAAATAAGATAAAAGATGTGTTTTTATTATGTTGAAATATATGTTCTTACGTAAGAATTTAGTGTACATTATGCGCATTTCGACAAATAATGTATAACCAGTGAGGCCGAAAATCGTATGTTTTAGCATATATATATATATGTATAATGACTTAAACCTCGAGCATGTAGTCGACACCGTCATCACTCGCAGTAAACTGTCCAACAGATAGAAAGGTCAGGGGCTTGGGAGAGGCGCACTATCTCCTGCTGGCATGCAACAAACAGGGAGTCCGTGATTTATACGATGGCACATTTCGATTTAATGTTTCACCCTAGAATAATATTCAACATGCCTATTTTCAAATTGTAAATTCAGTTCAGAGGTATGAATTTTATTCTCCCGAAACAATATTAATCTTTACTTTATTTTAGAAATTGAATCTACACAAAAAGATGTGGAAGTGATCACAACGAATAAGATTTATACGCATTAGACGAGAAAATGAGGACAACATTAAGGTGGGTCCCTACTCGTAGATTTAACAGATGAATTTTGTCCAGTGCATAATGGTCCAAATGACATAAGGAACCTAGACATAGATAGCCAATTTTGTTTTCATCAAAGATAGAGTACATTTCAGAAAGGTACAAAAATTTACATATACCCTTGCGTATTAAGAATTATGAATATCAAATATCCAGTATTTGCATTTAAGTTATACTAGGCCAAAAATCAATTCATACAAATAATTATATAGAAAAAATATAGCTCAATTTTATTACTATATTTTATACATTTTAACGATTTCTGTACCTTACATTAAACTGAGAACTGCTCGTAAAATCGGAATTCTTGCGAGATGGTGCCACCGAAACACAACTCAAAAAAGGTTTAAATGATTTAACAAATAAATACTGTCGGATAACAGCCCCATTAAAAATGAAATAGTAGATGTTTCGAAATAGAGGCTTTATATTGTGAGGCAGAATTAACTGTACATTTAGATATAAAATCATGTATCAGTGTGCATAAAACTTATATAAAAGTGCAAATTACTCAGCACGTCTACAAGAAAAGAAGGAATTTTAAATCTATGATATGAAAGCCTTTTTGTAAAAAAAACTTAAAGACTATCAAAGGAGATTATATTTCTGAGGGTGCGCTCAGACTCTGGATCGAATAGAATTCAATTGATGAGTTATTTCAAATATTTTACATTTCCCAATTAATCTTAAATGGTACCTTAAAAACAAAGAGAAACGTAAGGTAAAAAGTCTGGAAACTGTAGACATCATTATGTTTTTACTTTAGTTACTTTATCAATACATAAGTGTCCCTTTTTAATTGAACTCGATTGAATATTCATAAATATACCTTGTCAATCTATTAAAGCATATGATTGAACATGGTATTGGATTTAACAAAAGTGTCATTATTATGACGTACATAAATCGTGCAGAGAAATCTATATAAAAGAAAAATGTACAAGTCTTAATCGATAATGTTACCATCAGACATGCTGCAAAGGTATGCTAATTAACTCCAAAATTTATTGATCTCTTTATTATCACAGCATCTTAAAACATAGAGAGGTTGCTTATTCTATTGAAGATGTTTCTTATGTAGAAATCAATTTTGATCTAAGTAGCATCAATATATAAACAAAACCATTGTCAATAGCTTAGAATAATTCAGAGAATTTTTTTTTTTTCAGAAGAAGAACATACTCTTTGGTTTTACTGCTATATTTGACAGATTATGGAATTCTTGCCACTCGTATGTATCATATATTTATATTTTTCAATTTGAGTATTCAGTCACAAAACTCTTTACAATTTTGAAATAGCCTTTACTTCTACACATTGTTCTAACATTGTTTAAAAATGAAATATCATTTACGCATTTATGTATTTGCAGCATTTAAAGGAACAGCGAATCATTTACATCATTCATCGTCTAAAGTTAAATCTAGTTCTAAGTCAGCCAACCTTATATCAACGGGATTTGACAACAAGAGAAACAAAACAGGAGAAGTCGTAGCGATTTTGGATCACCCTTTCAATGTTAATCCAGACGGAAGTTTTTCTATTTCCGCTAACACCAACCAAAATGAAAATAAAGGTCCAGGTGTTTATGAAGAATTGCCTTATCAAAATCCCTCCGATGTAAAAAATGTGAATCAAAATTGGGCCCAACAAAGTGTCGATAAAGGACTTTCTTATCAAGAAGCTTCAAATAACTACCAAATTCCACAGATTAATCAGATAAATTCTTACAGTGAAAAACCAGTTGGATATGAACAAACGCAACAAGAAACAAATTCAAACCATCAAATCAATCCAGAGTATGGGTTTACACAGCAAACTGAAACTTCGGGAAGTGGTCATGCAATCGGTATAGGATTTAATGAAAAGTACGATGTCATCCAGCCTATCAAAGTTACAGGCGAACAGCAAAACATGGATACAAAACAATTCTTTCCAAATATTGGCAACGGTAAAAAAGAAGCTCAAATATGGAACACTGGTTTCCAAAACCCATCCGAACAACGGAAAACTGATTTTAACGCTCCGCAAACTGAGGCAGAGATGGCTCATGCTAAGTTTCTCGGTTTGATTAATCCTTGGGGAGTAGGCATGTTTGCGAAAAAAGGATGGTTACCGCCCCGTGGTACGAAACATTTTGATGGGTTTGAAAAAAGAGGGACAGTGCAATCTTTAGGAGAGCAACATATGCTACCTCCAAATAAGCAGATTGAGACGTCAAAAGTCCAATCGAATGGTATCAATACTGGAATAAAATCTGAACTAAACATGAATAATCCTGGAAATTTTTCTGACTATTCGAGTACGTATGGAGTTTTCACTGATCCCAGCACTGGGCATTTCGATATTCCACGAGATATTCAAAATCAAGATATTCCAAATGTTTTCGATATACAAGAAAATAGAAATAGCAAGAAAACCAACGAATACGCATCAAAGAGTAAGACAACAAATAAAAACAAAGAAAGCAATGAAGGAATTCATCTCAAACATCCAAGTGAAAATTGGATTTCTGTTTCGATTCCCGAAGATGTATTCAATGGGTTAAAACATCTTAATGATCTATTAGATCCTTCCCAATCCATCGAGGGCTTCCATGGCAATGAACCCGGTACATACACTAGTCATCCTTTAACAGAAGCTGTAGAACACGCCCAAAGCATTCCAGGAAGGAAACCTGATATCCAGTTTTCCGAATTTCTGAAGGAAATGGCAAATTCTAATCATTCTGATCAGTTAAATGAAAAGGAAGGTATGACACATAATGCAATGGACAAAGATCCTCTTCCTTGGCAAAATAAGCCATTTGAGTTTCTCGGATCAAATGGGGAAATAAATGTTCAAGGTGAAAATTTTATTCAGGGGACAAATTCAGGAACAAACGCTGACACTTCTATGAATCTTATTGACAAACAAAACATGTATAGAGAAAGTATTTATCCACAAGATGCACCAGAAATAGTAAAACACGTCTCGACTAATATAGAACCGACTCAAATGCCATTCAAGATACATGATCCTGTACAAAATGGAAACAATATAAATGCAAATGTACAAACGCAAGATGTTATGAATTCAGGAAGTGGTACTAAGTTTCATGATCCAAATGCTAGGAACATATTTTCGGATACAATGTTTCCGCATACTTCACCGGCTCATCCGAAAAGTGGTATTCAACATGACCATTCAACGGACAAGAGGATAGTGGATTCTGTGCAAGATTCACCAATCATGCAGTATTTAAATAATGGAAGCGATACTACTAATAATCGAAACGTCCCATATGGATCAGAAAATGTCCACAACACTGGAATAGGCCCTTTCGACCACGAAATGAACCAAAGAATCGGAAATACGAATACCAATACAAACATTCCGAATCAATGGATTATGCAAAGTGAAAGTATACATAATCATAATGGTGCAACAACCATGCATTCCACTTCAACAATTTCACCAAACTTGAATATGCCAGAAATTAAAAATGTAAAAAACAAACATGGAATGGTTCGCTCTAATGATCCAAGAAGCACATTTACAGGTGATCTACATCACGCTCCGTTCTTTGGTTCTTTCCAAGAGAAATCTCCAATTCCCGTAGAAGCTTCAAGTCCTTCAAATCCTGATGTTAATTCTTATATGGGACCATCAGTTCACAACAACATGATTGACGCGGGTTTCACACATCAAAATAATCAATATCAACAAAATGATCATAACATATCCACATGGTACAACCATAACGCATCTGAAAATCCTACCTCTAATCAAGGAAGATTTCATACAGATCAAAATAAGCCAAAGTGGAATCCAAATAACCCAGTAGACGGTCAAACGACGGCCAATTTGATACAGGGAAACACACCAAATGAAATACAACACAATAACAATCCTAGTGTATGGCATTCTCCGACAGGAACCGAAAGTCCAAACTTTGCATCATATCAACAAAAAGGTCAACAAAACATTCAGAGTTCTGGTATTGAGCAGCACGGCGGAATCGAGGTTCAAAACCAAAATGATATTGTGTTTGATAGGCAAACGGTAAAGCAAAATAACATTCTGCAAGAGGTTATCAGAGGAAATTACCCCTCAACAGGATCCGGATCTGATACAACACAAAAGCAACCGAGTAACAATTCTAATTCAGGATATGGCACGCAAGGTTTCACAAGTGACATCAACCCTTCAGTAGGGAACACTTTCTTCGAAACGGAGGTAAAAGACCCATGGTACAGTACAAACCAAAAAGGTACTAATACAAAGAATATACAACCAAATCAGCGTGTCAATTCTAATACAGGATTAGGTGCACCAGATTTCACCCGTGAGACCAACCCTTCATCAGGGAGTAATTTCTTAGAAACGAAATCACAAGATCCATGGTTCAATTCAAACCAAGAAAGTACTAATACAAAGAATATAAAACCGAATCAGAGTACACAAGGTCTTACAAATGACATTAACCCCTCATTAGGGGTCAATATCTTCGAAACGAAGGCACAAGATTCTTGGTACAGTACAAACCAAGAAGGAATCAATACGAAGAATGTACAACCAAATCAGAATTCCATTTCAGGATTTAGTACACAAGGTTTCTCAAGTGACATCAACCCTTCATCAGGCAGCGAATTCTTGGAAACGAAGGCACAGGAACCATGGAAGAGCATAAACCAAGATGTTACAAATATAAAGAATAAACAACAAAGTAATAATTCTAAATCAGAATTCAGTGCACATGGTTCCACAAGTGGTATGTTACCTTTAACAGGGAATCAAGTTTCCAATACAAACATTGGAGATCCGTGGTACAGAACAAATAATCAAGGTGATACACGGAGGGGTCAACAAGATTCCTTCGGCTTCAGTAGGAGAAAGAGTACGTCACCATTGAGTTTTATTCAAAATAGTCCTACAGTTGAACTATCAGGTATCCATTCAAATTATGGTGATAATTCCATGACAAGTCATCTAAATACCAAAGAAGTTGAACCTAAAGAGACCTCTCTCATTGGAAAGGGCAATCAAGATCAGACATCAGTGAAATCAGAAAGCTACACTTCAAATCAAGGCAATGTTTGGAAAACAAATGAACAAAATTTCCAAATGGTTGAAAGTACACCAATAACTCCTTCATGGAAAGCTAACCAAATGACGATGGAACAGCTGGGAATCAATTCGGATCAAGGAGCTTCCACTAATAATATTTTTAAGAACATGGTAAACAATGCTGGCGAATATTCTGAGTCAGTACCCGTAAAAATTGACAAAATAAAAGATGTAGGAGAATTTAGCCACGTTTCAAATCAAGGTGTATCAGACAAACGGGAAGTAGGCAGTTTTGGCAGTAGTTACTCTTCTGTCGGAGCAGAAAATATTGAATGGATGGGACAAAAGGGGTATGATACAAACCGAGGAACTATTTTGGATAATAGAAATCAAGACCAAACAACACCATCTTTCATCGATTTCAAAAATATAGCAGATGTTCAGAATACAAAGTATGATTCAAATACAGTAGATCGTGGAACTGTACACAGTATGAAACCAAATCCCGTAATAGGTGTAGGTGAACGTTATCATCATAATGGCACAGAAAACATACGGTTAATCGAAACGAAGAACAATTCACATTTAGAAACTGGTTTGAATGATATGTATCACAATACGATGAACAATATTGGAGACCAAACAACATCAGCATCCATCAATTCATCGAATCCAGCAGTTGTACAGAAATATGGAGAACCTAGTTATATAAATACTAGAGATCAACACACAGTTGGAAGTGCTAGTAAGTGGTATACCCCAGTATCTACTGAAAGTCCTTATAAAGTTGCAGTGGGGCAATCAAGAGACAGCTATCATAAAGAAGCTGCCACCAATAATAATCAACAAAATACACAAAGCTTTACTAATATGCAGTTCAGTGAAAAAGGAACACAGCCTCTAAATAGTGCAGGAGAAACGCAAACAAAAAACGATCCTTATTATGCAAGATTTCGGAATAATAATGAACAACATAAAGGGGGGTTCACCAATGGAAAGTTTGCTACAGTCTTGGCTGAAACTCGATCTAATGCTCCAGAAAGGCAAAAGTGGAACATTCCTAACATAGGAGGTGACTACATACAACCTAAAACTCCTGACTTAAAGGCTGGCCAGGACATCCCTGGAAGAAAGATGAAAATTCCGGGAGTAGATAAGATAAAAACGAGTACAAATGAAGGAGTCTCCATGGATTATTTACCTCCGAATATCCCCAGTCATAACGGTGAAAAGTTTATGTCAACAGGTTCTAATATGCAAATGCCTGAAATGAAAGTACAGAAAACATTCGGGTCAGCCAATGATAAAAGTCACCAAATTGCTCATGGTGGAAGTAGCACAAGCAAGCAGAATAATTTACTTATGCACGAAAAACGTTTCCAAAATAGAGGTCAGGTTGAACAATTTGGATACAATTCAAATCAGGGAAATAATCGGGAGAGTTTTCGTACGACAACCCCAAAGATGGATAGTTGGAGAAAAAGTCCAGCGTGGAACAATATCAAAAGAAACCAAAGAGTAGAACCAACAGTAAGCTACGGTTCAAATAGAGTAAATCCTGCCTCTACGAGTCAACAACACATTGAATCCATTTCTACTGGCCAATACCCCTCATTTGGTAAAAATACGCAAAATAATCCAAGTACCAATTATGCAAGATTCAATTCAAACGTAGGGAAACCCTTGAATACAAATCAAGGTAATACTGGAATCTTTGGTAGTGAACAGTTTGTCTCGAAAGAAACCCATAACTTTGCCAAAGTAGACCAAACAAAGTATATTAATACTAATCAAGTTGGTTTCTATGGAAATCGTGGAAATAGTCAAAATGTACCTTCTCGTGAACAGAAAACTCCTAACAATTTCGATATTCAGATTAATGGCAGAGAATACCATACCGAATCTAATCCAAATTTAATGGGCGGACGGGAAACAAGAAGCGATGTGCCACTTTCTTCTGAATATGTGGAAAATCAACAAAAAGTGAATATACAGCGAAATAGGAACCCGATAGCCACATACAACACCCGGGGGCGTGGTATTCAAAACGTACCTCTCTTCTCATCATCGAACGATTTTCAAAAGCAATATGCTAAATACTTATCTCGCAGTTCTCAAAGAGGAATTCGCAATGATAAGTTTGCATCTAGAGGCTTTCCTTCAATGAATGATCATATTACTATACAAAATAACCCCACCAAAGGGAATTATTCCACCTCAAGCAATACTTACTCAAGTTATGATAGGCAGTCAACAGACAGTGGTCGTTCAAGCTATGATGAACCGTCTACGAGTAATCTGCAAACTAATTATGGTGAATCGCATTCACAAAATACTCATACAAGTAAATTCCAATCATCCTTCCGCTATACTGGTATTCCCATTGAACAATACTCGTCATTTGATACTCATGGCTCGAATTCTTCTGTACCTGCTACACACAGTGGATTAATGTACCGTAACAAATATGACAGTTCCAGGGATTTAAGTCGTAAAAATACAAAGTCGGGGGGATTTAGAACAACCGGACATAGTCATAATCCATCTGATGATAGATCCAGTACAGGCTTCTGGAACTTTGGCAGGACTAAGTACAGTGAAAATAATCAAGGATATCGTGATGACAGCAATTCTGAATCATCCCAATCCTCTCTTGGACATGCTGGCTCAAAAACCGGCTACACTAACAATTTGATGAAATTATTTCAAAATTATATGAAATCAAGTTCAAGAAATACGGCATACAATAACCAAAGGGAAAGTAGTGTTGATTATCCAGTGAACAACAATGTTGATACTCTAATGGAAAATGGAAGGAACTTATACTCGACAGAGAAGACAAGGGGAAGCACGTATCCCATGTCAACGGGTAAGTTCAACGCCAAACAACTGTCTATTGCTTATTTAAGTAAGGAATCGAAATAAACGATAATATTAGAATTTTAATGTTGCAATGAAAAATTGTCTCACTTTTAGTCTTTACGTAAATATATATAATAATCAAAGATGTTCCATGATCATTGTAGGCACAAAACAAAAAGACCAGTTTTACCCATATCCCATGGACATACCAACTAAGGCACCAATCACAGAATCCAGATTTAAGATGATAAATCAACTAAATGCTGCACAGGATAAAAGATATGACAACGTGCATTTGATAAATTCAAAAACTTCACCTTCAAAGATTTATCCAACAATGGTCAATGATGAAAACGCTTTTGGCACATTCAATGTGAAAGGCAACTCTAATATTCCTGGAGGTGAAGAAACTTACAGGAAAACAAAAGATGAAACAGTTCTATTGAAGTCAAGGATGAGTCTTGACGACAAGTACGAGGCTTTTAATGACAGGAACATGTTCCCGCAACAATATAACGAGGGGATGTTATCCAGTCAAACAAATCAACGAAACAGCATAAAAGATGGCCGTCAAGACAAAAATTTCGTAAGCAATGTGGTCGAATATAAAAATGATTATAATAACGACAATGCTGACGTTTCAGATGATGACGATTCAGATGATGACGTTTCAGATGGTAACGATTCAGACAGTGATAACGATTCCAAAAACGACAATGACGACGATTACAATGATGCAATTAACGACAGCGGCGATGACGACAAAAGTGATTTAATTGAAAATTATGAAAATGAGACTTCAAATGATGATGATTCTAGTGATGATGATAATTCAAACGGAAGTGATGAATCTGAAGTTGACAGCAATGACGACAACGACGATGATGAATCAAAAAGTGAATCAACAGATGGAAATTCAAGAGATAGTGATAATTCAGATGATGATCACCATAGTGATAGCGATGAATCAGGAGCTGAAAACGACGACGACGACAATGATGATGATGATCACGACGACGATAATGATGATGATGATGATGATGATGATGATGATGATGATGATGATGATGATGATGATGATGATGATGATGATGATGATGATGATGATAACGACGACGACGATGGTGGTGATGATGATGATGAGAACCATAGTGATGAAAACTATAATGATGAAAACCATAGTGATGAAAACCATAGTGATGAATCTAAAGTTGACGATCAGGACTACGACGATGATGGAGATGATACAAAGAACGACAGCAAGGCTAAGAAATATGATTCCAGAGAGGAAGATAATGTAAGGGATGATGGTTATTCAAGAGAAGACAATTTCAGAAAGAACAATAAATCGATAAATGGAGATAAAGTGAGAAATATTAATCGCACTAAAGGTTTCGAAATGAAAAATTACGTAGACATGATGTACAGATATTATTTAAGGAGGAGTATTCAAGATAGATTTAATCCAAAAGATGACAATATCCTAAATGATGACAGTTTACTAAAGGATATCAATGCCTTTAGTAAAGGATCTAGGGATGACACCGCTAATGGTGTTTTTAACTTCAAAGAAGGAAACAGCAATGATAACAAAAAGATGGAACAAAATTATATGAAGGAAAATCGTAAGCCTTTGAAACATCGCACTCATCAGAAATGGACAAACCCAACTAGGATATCATCAGAAAATACAGTAACTGTTAATAAAGATACCAACTCAGATGATTTTATAAAAGCGAAGCTAGATCGTACTTATCAGAAATGGGCAAACCCAAGTACGATATCATCAGAAAATACTGTTAATGTAGACAACAAATCAGATGGTTTTATAAAAGCGAAGCTAGATAAACCCACAAATAAAAGCGATGACGTGAAAAGCGAAACAACAGTAGCAATGGTGCTGGAGTCACCACCTGAAATGGCAGAAATGAATATTCAAAACAAAGTTGAAAAAGATTATATAAAAACAGCAGAAAACATGGACAAAACAAATGTGAAAGGAAAGTATCGTCCGATTTCGAAAAAAGTCCGAAAAAGTAAGAAAAGGAGAAGAACAGCAAAGAAATCTAGTAAGCCAGCGAAACATCGTGTACGTAATAATCGACGAAAAAACAAGACAGAACGAAAACGAATAACAAATAAAAGTACCAAATCTGAAAAAGCAGGAAACACCTCATCAAAGGCGAAAAACAAGGCAGTTCGAACAAATACTGACAGTCAGAAGGTATCAAAAACGAAAACATCAGTGAAGAACTCTAAGATCAAACGTAGGAGAAAAACATTGAGTAAAGGTACGAAGATTTATTAAGAAAGGCTAATTATTTCTTGAAATCTGCATCTACACTAGTCAATATAATACATATAAAGCTATGACTTTTAAAATGACTTTGCATTGATCGCTGTTTTTTTTTCTAGGAAAAAAGAATATCAAAAGGAACTTAAAGGTTGATCCAGAACTGAATGGGGTAAACTTGCATTATTTTTAAGAATCTATCTATTTGTTTCGAGATTTTACAGGGAATAAAAGTAGTAGTTAAACACAGTAAGGTATATCTTCGAAAGAAAAGCTAGGCATTAGGACAGATTGACAGACAGACAGACAGACAGACAGACAGACAGACGTAATAAAAACAAAAACGGAGAAATAATGGAACTGAAGTTTGTTCGCAGTAGTAACAATATCACCAAAAACATATATTTATTCATTCGAGGAAATAATCTTTCTCTGGACAATATTTTTATTACAAAGGAGCCGATAAGATACGGCATAAAATCTGTCCTGAAAGAGTGGAATTTTCAATATGGGAACTTTCTTTCACAAAACTGATGCGAGTTCTTGGTTTCATCACAATCAGCAGTTTGATAAGATTGATCGTGCACCGTTTTCCTAATTTTGAGGCAAAATACGTCTTTTTTCTATAGAAATCAATGGAAAAGATTTGTAAAACATTGATTCCCCTTACTGCAGAACGCCACTTTAACAGAGGTGTATATAACTAATACATATCTTTTTACAAAGTTGGGTTCCGTAGTAAGGGAGGGGGGGGGGGGGGGGGGGGGGGGGCCGATGCCCCAGAGACGAAAATCTAAAAAAGGAGGGTGGGGGCTTTTGGCGAATCTGTGTTTTAGGCAATAATATCAGCGAAGTTTCATTTTTCCTCTTTTAAAGTAATTCATTTATTTATTCTAAACATGTTCACATAAAATTCACAAGATTTTGGAATGGAATAAACAAGAGCGTGCTGTTTATTTCTGTACAGTGTGTATTTCGCGGTAAAATGCCTACTTTGTTGCCAATGAATACAAAATACAACCGTATTTCAGATTCAATATTTTAAAATTCATGGAAAAAAATTGAGACCAGTTTTTTAAATTAGATTTCTAGTATCTTGTTTAGACTATAACTATGTTTTAGATATAATAAATTATACATATCCATATTAGCCTTAATTTTAAATGTTTTCTTTTATCGATATAGCTTCTTTTCAACATGGCTACCCCCTACTCTTTGGACTGTAATTTAAGTTTCTAGAAATAAACTTACCAAAATAAAAGTTGCATGAGGAATCTCAAATACATTACACTTTCGTAACGATCAAGCTTTTCTTGCGTATAGATCATTGTGTAGAAGAAATATACTTAATGCGATTCAGGGCTAAATACACCCCTTATCTTATCAGCTCATTAACTTTATCTAAAAGAAACAGTTTTTATTCATAAAATTTTTGTTTCTGCACTTTCAGAATAATAGGGCTCCAAAATGAGACGGATAGGAATTATGACAATCACCAACAGATCAGGAGGAAAACGCCACATGCTGTGATACAATATGATATTAAAGTTATCATCGAATTTAATTCGATATTTCGTTACTTATTTTCTATTTATGATAATAATGGTACCTACGTTTTAAGGATTTACTCACAGATGTAATCTGATCAGGAAATGTTGAACGGTACAAAGATATGTAATACATGTATTACCATTTTCTATCAGATTCTTTTGTTTATTTATTGTATTGTCTTTATTTATTATATAGTTATTTTTTATTTTTCTTGAATTGAATGAAAAATAAAAAGTTTGAAATCAATACAATGTCTGTCTAGATTTCTTTGTTTTCTGATAGCTGATATTTGATGATTATAACAATAATTATTTTCAGGGTTCATCAACATAAATCAGACTTTTTTTTCTAATACAATTTAGTCATGAGCACATTTCACGTAAATATGTAAATAAGGATATAAACAAGTTTTAGAGCTGTTGAATGCTATAATTTGTGTATTTCCTCCAGTACTGATCACCCATGATTTGACAATATGATGAATCGGAAGGAACGAACCCTCCAAAAACATCCATAAGGCAAAAGTCCTTCCATGTAAATTATCAACCAAAAATCGGGATGTGGCGACACGTTCATTAGCGTGATAAGAATTTAGTAATAGACTAGGCAGATTCATCATTACAATTACCGGTGATCAATCTGTACTAAATCTAACACAAAGGTTAATAACTATACAAATTCCTTTTTTACATCTACATGTTTAAAGTATAAAATGTAATTGTCGATTTTCCCTATAACTATTTTTGTACCAAAGAAAAATTTTAAGTACGACGTCAGAAAATGGCATACTGAAAATAAACAGTATTAGTATAGCATTTTGATTGGTTCAGTTCTTTTATAAACGAAGAAACCACACAATTTAAAATTCAGAAATGGGTTTTTTTCTCAGGAAATACTGAATTTATTACGTTTTAACATTTCTTGCACGCTCATGAACATAAAACTAATTAAATGCACGCATATCAAAGGATAAGGAAATCATGTGATGCAAACATTTTCACAATTAGTTCCACGATGAGTATAAAAGTTTTTATCTGAGATAGAAAACGGTGTAGATGAAACCAAAGATACCTAAAAATGAATTGATTCTCATTCTATAGAATTTATGTCAACTGTCGAGGTCCATATTTGGTTTAATAATAATAATAAAAAAAACCAAAACAAAACAAAGTATTGAATGGTATCAATATGAATGTACATTTCTTTTGTGTCAAAAAATAGTATTTTGTGGTATTGTGTACATCAGTGAATGAGCGTGAAACACAAAATCCGAAATCAAAATCCAAAAATCACAATCAATAGGAATACAAATACTTGAAAAAAATATATAAAACAGAACTTTCTAATGAGAAAAGGAAAACCGGGCAAATAGACTGAGACAATGCCAAATCTCCATAGAAACACGAAGGATAATTTTATCTAATGACCACTGGAAAAAAGTATGGAAAGTAATGTAGGTGGGGCTGTTAAAAACGCGCTGTGCCAATAAGTAAAGTTTAAACATATTCAAGTGAGTTAAAGAAGATCCTGACGATAATCTCAACCGCACTCACAATAGAGCACCAAATTGAGCATCGACGGACCCCTAGCAAGCTAGAGGTAGAACCAGCTGCCCGGGAGGAGTAAGCATCTCCTGTGGACTAGCCGCATCCGCCGTCGATGTTCATGCACGAAAATAAAAACAATATATAAAATATATTGTTTCTGTCTGAGATTATGTCTATATAGAAAGTGTTATGACGACAATGTCAGAGAAAAATATTGTACAGGATTCGTGTTATATATATAATAAATGTACAAGTGATAGTATCTAAGTAAGTAGAACCAAAAAAAAGAAGTAAGTTTAATGTTTATTTTGAAATATTTCGCTGTACACTGTACCTTTCTTTAAAACAAAGGAGGGTTCTAAAATAGGCCCGGTTTCAGGATTTAGAATATTATTAGTTTCCAAAAAAAAAAAAAAAAAAAAATCATTGTGGGGCCTTCTTGAAAATTCATGGAAGAAATTAGATGTACACTATAATGCAAAAATGAATTCCATTCTTGGCCAAGTCTGCCTAACATAATGATTACTTGTGGAATCTGCTATTAGAAAACAGAACACAGCGAAAACTGAAGACCATCACATCGATAAACAATAAGACACATAGAAAATATTCGTCGACAAATTAAACATTCTTCAAAGAAGCAATTTATGAACTAACTTAACATATCTTACAGCATGGAAGACAACGAGATGTTAAAAATCCTATCATCCAACAAAAGTTTGAAGTGACGCTAGTCGCTCACATCGGCAATATAATGTTTTTCGGTTTTTCGGTTAGTATCCTTGCCCTCTCAACGAAGTCGTTGTAGTTTGAGCTTGCTCTGGAATAGCGTATCAATTGCGATATGAATACACCATAATTTGCAATTTTGAAGTTGAAATCTTCACTTTTGTCATATATTGAAGTATTCAGGTGACAATTTTCATCAAAAGATAACATGAAATATAAATATGAAGCAGATAATGTTTTCAGTATATTGTACATACTATTCCCAAAATGAAGTGAACAATGATTGGTTGAGTCAATATATCATTTACAGTAAGGTGTATAAAAAATCAAATCCATAGCCGACTTCATTCTACTTCGCTAATACTATAGTAGCTAGTACCGGTATTTAAGCCATTCTCTCTTGGCGTGAAATTAATTGCCAGAACTTATTTATATAGTGTTTGGTCGAGAAAGAGTAATTCATTTGAACCTACATGTATGATACAATGTTCATAATAAACTATGGTACATTCAAAGTATGGTAATATGTTTACTTGTGTAAAACCTTGACCCTGCCTGTGAGCCACATTTCTGTTAGATTTTATGGATTATCATGGGTACTCGGTGTGTGCTTCATGTTGAAATTATATTTTGTACACAAAAAGATATGATATCATAGGGTATCTTCGAAAGCAAAGGAAATTAGATTATCTAAAATACAATGTATTTCAATAACTGTAATTCATGGTAGATGTATTGACGGTATACTGAAGACTTGCAGGTAACAAAGTAAACGTCATACAATCAGACGTTGATTCATCATTCTAATGCACTCCATTTGTAACGCGCATTCTGATTGGCTGAGCGATTAAAAAACTGCAAGGGGATTCACGTTTCACTGCAGTTTATGCTATGACGTCGTGCGTTTCTATGACGACGTCGTTAAAAGCAGACGTTTTCTAGCTTCTTACTGACCAAAGCATTAGAATAGGGTTACCATACTGATGTTTTACAAAAACTGACAGGGTATCGGCGAATCCCCTGTCAGAAATATCCGTTTTACCACTCGGCTGACGCCTCGCGGTAAAACTCAATTTCTGACAGGGGATTCGCCGATACCCTGTCAGTTTTTGTAAAACACACGCATGGTAATCCCTAATTTTGATATTGAAAAATTCATATCAGCGTATATAACAAATAACAAAGGTGATTAATAATAATTTTTTTCAAAAATCAATTTTGACTCTGTCGTTTCGATGATTACTGAATGAAATTCAAACACAAAATGCGATGAAAAATACAAAATGAAACAAAGTAATTAAAACCATCTGCAAAGGAGCAAAAGTAAATCCCCAATGGGGGTGAGATCAGGTGTCTGGGGAGAGTAAGCATCTACTGCTTACTGTTTTGCGTACCAAATCTGATATGAATACATCATAGGCAGGGAAGAAAGTCACGAAGGAATGTTTCTACCCAGGAAAGGGAAATTTGTAATTTCGAAGTTGAAAACGTCACGTTTGTACTTTATTGAAATATTGTCATGAAAAAAAAATGAGATCTAAATATGAAGCAGATTCAGTGTTGTCAGTTGTCTCTCTCACCTCTAGTTCACACATATAGATTATACTAATGATTCATGCCAATGTAACTGCTATATAGTGCACTAATTGCCTTATCCGTACATTAAGTTTTGTTTTCATGTCATACATGTATCTCCAACTTGATGAATATTACCTTTAGTATGCATTCACTGTGCATGACAATAGGATCCATAGAAATGAAAGATATGTTGCTTGCTACCATGAATATGCTTATTTTTTTTAATAAGTAAAGTACTTCAGCTTGTGGAATTTAACAATGCACATTTATTGTCCAACTATTTTGATACGTAACATTATGTTTCAATTAAATTTCACTTTTTCCTTCAAAACCCTGAAAACAGATAATATAAAAACCATTAAGGTGGTGTCCTTAGACAGGTCAATATTACCTGTTGTGTTGTACTTATAGCACCTTAACTACAGTTTTGTTTTAAAACTTCTCAAAAATGTTGAAAATTCGGCTGAATTCGTTTGAGATGTGTTATTATTTGATGTTTATTGTGTTTTTATTGCTTCTGAGCGGCAGCTGTTTTCAAGGTAAGACACACTGATACATTGTACGTAAATAATTAACTGATCAACATTTATGTAAACACGAACAATTCATTTTCGACTCAAATTAATTAAAAGGTAAATTTCTACATCTGCACACAGTTTAATACCGGGGAGATAATACTAGTACATTTTTGTATGTGACCAATCTTCTTTAAACAATAATGCTTCAGACAAGGCTTATTTTCTTTTCTTAATTTCAAAGAACAAAGAAAAGACATTTCTGATCCCCCAGTAAAAGGGAGTGTGAGGACAAAAAGTAGACGTATAACAGTTCCTTTTGCTAAGGGTTACATTAATGAAGGACCAATCAGATTCCCCGTGTTAGACAACACCGTAAAAGGACAGGTGAATGATGTTTCTCCCGTCTTTGATGAGCCAAACCTGCCGAGACTTACAGACCCCATTGTCAATATTGAGATGACGCGTACGCAGACTGCAGAAGGTACACTTTGTCTTTTAAAAAGGGAAAGGTTTTGTGTGATCAATACATAGAAATTTTATACGACATAATACCCTATCAACCAATACAGCACATGTACTCTTTCAACAACAAAAAAAAAAAAAAAAAAAAAAAAAAAAAAAGAAAAGAAAGAAAAAAAAAAAAAAAATCAGTATATTGAAATAAAGAGTTTACTAACCATGGATACATGTTTATGTATTCTAAATTGCTGTTAGATATATTAATTTGCTTTGAAAAAATTGTATCCTTTTAGTAATGGTCAAGTGCTTATCGAGTTAGAAAGTATATATTACCTTGCACCAGATTCATTTTTTTTCATTTGAGGGACTCGGGGACATTCAATAATATTTTAAATATGAGAATTTGTAAGATACACAAAGAAGAACTGAAAATGTGTTCATCCACACATTTAACTTAAGATGAAAGACAGCAGTTGTCAGTACTTTAAAGTGATCGAACTTTGAAGCTACAGTTTTTCGAGCATACAAATTACTTCATCTGCATACAGTTAAATCGATGGATGTATATATAATTGAGAGTGTAATTAACTTATACTTAGCAGGTAAAACAATAAACTCAAACAATGTAAAGAAACCTCCATCAATGACAGACGTAAAGCCCTCGGGGATAAGAGAACAACATATACCAATTGCTAAAGGATATGTTAACGGAGATGGATCATTGAGTTTTCCTGTGTTTAAGGACGGAAAGAGAATCGGGATTCAAAGGCCTGATGGGTTCTGTTTTCAAACCAGGATTCAGCAGCTTCATGGCCGAAATAAATGTGTACATGTAAAAAGATGGCGTCCAATAATAAATATATCAATGAATAAAAGAATTACGAGTACTATTGTATTACTAGAACTTCGATGATTTTTTTTTAAAATTATGATTGAAGCACTATTCTCGTCTAATTCATAACTAGCACATGTAGAAGAAGTGGCGATTACCCAACAGGGGAATATTCTACACGCTCCTGTGGACATTTTTCAGAACCAAGACATGATAAGTACTAGAAACGTAAAAAAAATCGATCAGGATGATCACACACAGATACTAGAAACTCAAACCAATCGGTCAGGATGATCACACACAGATACCAGAAACTCAAACCAATCGGTCAGGATGATCACATACAGATAGTAGAAACACAAACCAATCAGGATAATCACACAGATACTAGAAACTCAAACCAATCGGTCAGGATGATCACACACAGATACTAAAAACACAAACCTATCGATCAGGATGATCACACACAGATACTAGAAACACAAACCAATCGATCAGGATGATCACACAAAGATACCAGAAACACAAACCAATCGATCAGGATGATCACACACAGATACTAGAAACACAAACCAATCAATCAGAATGATCACACACAGATACTAGAAACACAAACCAATCGATCAGGATGATCACACACAGATAATAGAAACACAAACCAGTCGATCAGGATGATCACACACAGATACTAGAAACACAAACCAATCAATCAGGATGATCACACACAGATAATAGAAACACAAACCAGTCGATCAGGATGATCACACACAGATACTAGAAACACAAATCAATCGATCAGGATGATATCACACACAGATACTAGAAACACAAATCAATCGATCAGGATATCACACAGAGATACTAGTACTAGAAACACAAACCAATCTATCAGGATGATCACACACAGATACTAGTACTAGAAACACAAACCAATCTATCAGGATGATCACACACAGATACTAGAAACACAAACCAATCTATCAGGATGATCACACACAGATACTAGAAACACAAACAAATCAATCAGGATGACAACACACAGATACTAGTACTAGAAACACAAACAAATCTATCAGGATATCACACACAGATACTAGAAACACAAACCAATAGATCAGGGTGATCACACACAGATACAAAAAACACCTCGGTCAGGATGATCACACACAGATCTAGATACTAGAAACACAAACCAATCGATCAGGGTAATCACACACAGATACTAGAAACACAAACCAATCAGGATAATCATACAGATATTAGAAACTCAAACCAATCAATCAGGATGATCACACACAGATACAAAAAACACCTCGGTCAGGATGATCACACACAAATACTAGAAACACAAACCAATCAGGATAATCACACAGATACTAGAAACTCAAACCAATCAATCAGGATGATCTCACACAGATACTAGAAACACAAACCAATCAGGATAATCACACAGATACAAAAAACACCTCGGTCAGGATGATCACACACAGATACTAGAAACACAAACCAATCGATCAGGGTAATCACACACAGATACTAGAAACACAAACCAATCAATCAGGATGATCACACATAGATACTAGAAACACAAACCAATCAGGATAATCACACACAGATACCAGAAACACAAACCAATCAGGATAATCACACATAGATACTAGAAACACACATCAATCGATCAGGGTTATCACACACAGATACTAGAAGCACAATCCTATCGATTAGGATGATCACACATAGATACTAGAAACACAAACCAATCGATCAGGATGATCACACACAGATACTAGAAACACAATCCAATCGATCAGGATGATCACACACAGATACTAGAAACACAAACCAATCAATCAGGATGATCACACACAGATAATAGAAACACAAACCAGTCGATCAGGATGATCACAGACAGATACTAGAATTACAAACCAGTCGATCAGGATCATCACACACAGATACTAGAAACACAAACCAGTCGATCAGGATGATCAAAGACAGATACTAGAAACACAAACCAATCGATCAGGATCATCACACACAGATACTAGAAACACAAACCAATCGATCAGAATCACCACACAGATTCTAGAAACACAAACCAGTCGATCAGGATGATCACAGACAGATACTAGAAACACAAACCAGTCGATCAAGATGATCACACACAGATACTAGAAACACAAATTAATCGATTAGGGTAATCACACACAGATACTAGGAACACAAACCAATCGATCAGGATGATCACACACAGATACTAGAAACACAAACCAATCGATCAGGATGATCACACACAGATACTAGAAACACAAACCAATCAATCAGGATGATCACACAAAGATAATAGAAACACAAACCAGTCGATCAGGATGATCACAGACAGATACTAGAAACACAAACCAGTCGATCAGGATCATCACACACAGATACTAGAAACACAAACCAGTCGATCAGGATGATCACACACAGATACTAGAATCGTAAAAACCAATCGATCAGGATGATCACACACAGATACTAGAAACACAAACCAATCGATCAGGATCACCACACAGATTCTAGAAACACAAACCAATCGATCAGGATGATCACACAAAGATACCAGAAACACAAACCAATCGATCAGGATGATCACACACAGATACTAGAAACACAAACCAATCAATCAGGATGATCACACACAGATAATAGAAACACAAACCAGTCGATCAGGATGATAACACACAGATACTAGAAACACAAATCAATCGATCAGAATGATATCACACACAGATACTAGAAACACAAATCAATCGATCAGGATATCACACAGAGATACTAGTACTAGAAACACAAACCAATCTATCAGGATGATCACACACAGATACTACTACTACAAACACAAACCAATCTATCAGGATGATCACACACAGATACTAGAAACACAAACCAATCTATCAGGATGATCATACACAGATACTAGAAACACAAACCAATCAATCAGGATGATCACACACAGATACTAGTACTAGAAACACAAACCAATCTATCAGGATATCACACACAGATACTAGAAACACAAACCAATAGATCAGGATGATCACACACAGATACAAAAAACACCTCGGTCAGGATGATCACACACAGATCTAGATACTAGAAACACAAACCAATCGATCAGGGTAATCACACACAGATACTAGAAACACAAACCAATCAGGATAATCATACAGATATTAGAAACTCAAACCAATCAATCAGGATGATCACACACAGATACAAAAAACACCTTGGTCAGGATGATCACACACAAATACTAGAAACACAAACCAATCAGGATAATCACACAGATACTAGAAACTCAAACCAATCAATCAGGATGATCACACACAGATACTAGAAACACAAACCAATCAGGATAATCACACAGATACAAAAAACACCTCGGTCAGGATGATCACACACAGATACTAGAAACACAAACCAATCGATCAGGGTAATCACACACAGATACTAGAAACACAAACCAATCAATCAGGATGATGACACATAGATACTAGAAACACAAACCAATCAGGATAATCACACACAGATACCAGAAACACAAACCAATCAGGATAATCACACATAGATACTAGAAACACACATCAATCGATCAGGGTTATCACACACAGATACTAGAAGCACAAACCTATCGATTAGGATGATCACACATAGATACTAGAAACATAAACCAATCGATCAGGATGATCACACACAGATACCAGAAACACAAACCATTCAGGATAATCACACAGATACTAGAAACACAAATCAATCGATCAGGATCACCACACAGATTCTAGAAACACAAACCAATCGATCAGGATGATCACACAAAGATACCAGAAACACAAACCAATCGATCAGGATGATCACACACAGATACTAGAAACACAAACCAATCAATCAGGATGATCACACACAGATAATAGAAACACAAACCAGTCGATCAGGATGATAACACACAGATACTAGAAACACAAATCAATCGATCAGAATGATATCACACACAGATACTAGAAACACAAATCAATCGATCAGGATATCACACAGAGATACTAGTACTAGAAACACAAACCAATCTATCAGGATGATCACACACAGATACTAGTACTACAAACACAAACCAATCTATCAGGATGATCACACACAGATACTAGAAACACAAACCAATCTATCAGGATGATCATACACAGATACTAGAAACACAAACCAATCAATCAGGATGATCACACACAGATACTAGTACTAGAAACACAAACCAATCTATCAGGATATCACACACAGATACTAGAAACACAAACCAATAGATCAGGATGATCACACACAGATACAAAAAACACCTCGGTCAGGATGATCACACACAGATCTAGATACTAGAAACACAAACCAATCGATCAGGGTAATCACACACAGATACTAGAAACACAAACCAATCAGGATAATCATACAGATATTAGAAACTCAAACAAATCAATCAGGATGATCACACACAGATACAAAAAACACCTTGGTCAGGATGATCACACACAAATACTAGAAACACAAACCAATCAGGATAATCACACAGATACTAGAAACTCAAACCAATCAATCAGGATGATCACACACAGATACTAGAAACACAAACCAATCAGGATAATCACACAGATACAAAAAACACCTCGGTCAGGATGATCACACACAGATACTAGAAACACAAACCAATCGATCAGGGTAATCACACACAGATACTAGAAACACAAACCAATCAATCAGGATGATGACACATAGATACTAGAAACACAAACCAATCAGGATAATCACACACAGATACCAGAAACACAAACCAATCAGGATAATCACACATAGATACTAGAAACACACATCAATCGATCAGGGTTATCACACACAGATACTAGAAGCACAAACCTATCGATTAGGATGATCACACATAGATACTAGAAACATAAACCAATCGATCAGGATGATCACACACAGATACCAGAAACACAAACCATTCAGGATAATCACACAGATACTAGAAACACAAATCAATCAATCTGGGTAATCACACATAGATACTAGAAACACCAATCAATCGATCAAGATGATCACACACAGATACTAGAAACACAAATTAATCGATTAGGGTAATCACACACAGATACTAGAAACACAAATTAATCCATCAGGGTGATCACACACAGATACTAGAAACACAAATCAGTCGATCTTGGTAATCACACATAGATACTAGAAACACCAATCAATCGATCAAGATGATCACACACAGATACTAGAAACACAAATTAATCGATTAGGGTAATCACACACAGATACTAGGAACACAAACCAATCGATCAGGATGATCACACAGATACTAGAAACACAAACCAATCGATCAGGATGATCACACACAGATACTAGAAACACAAACCAATCGATAAGGATAATCACACACAGATACTAGAAACACAAACCAATCGATCAGGATCACCATTCAGATAATAGAAACACAAACCAGTCGATCAGGATGATCACAGACAGATACTAGAAACACAAACCAGTCGATCAGGATGATCACACACAGATACTAGAAACACAAACCAATCGATCAGGATCACCACACAGATACTAGAAACACAAAGCAGTCCATCAGGATGATCACACACAGATACTAGAAACACAAACCAATCAATCAGGATGATCACAAACAGATACTAGAAACACAAACCAATCGATCTGGATGATCACAAACAGATACTAAAAACACAAACCAATCGATCTGGATGATCACAAACAGATACTAGAAACACAAACCAATCGATCAGGATCATCACACACAGATACTAGAGACACAAACCAGTCGATCAGGATCACCACACAGAAATACTAGAAACACAAACCAATCAATCAGGATGATCACAAACAGATACTAGAAACACAAACAAATCGATCAGGATCATCACACAGATACTAGAGACACAAACCAGTCGATCAGGATGATCACAAACAGATACTAGAAACACAAACACAATCGATCAGGATGATCACACACAGATACTAGAAACACAAACCAATCGATCAGGATCATCACACACAGATACTAGAAACACAAACCAGTCGATCAGGATCACCACACAGATAATAGAAACACAAACCAGTCGATCAGGATGATCACAGACAGATACTAGAAACACAAACCAGTCGATCAGGATCATCACACACAGATACTAGAAACACAAACCAGTCGATCAGGATGATCACAGACAGATACTAGAAACACAAACCAATCGATCAGGATCATCACACACAGATACTAGAAACACAAACCAATCGATCAGGATCACCACACAGATAATAGAAACACAAACCAGTCGATCAGGATGATCACAGACAGATACTAGAAACACAAACCAGTCGATCAGGATGATCACACACAGATACTAGAAACACAAACCAATCGATCAGGATGATCACACAAAGATACAAGAAACACAAACCAATCGATCAGGATCACCGCACAGATACTAGAAACACAAACCAGTCGATCAGGATGATCACAAACAGATACTAGAAACACAAACCAATCAATCAGGATGATCGCAAACAGATACTAGAAACACAAACCAATCGATCAGGATCATCACACAAAGATACTAGAAACACAAACCAATCGATCAGGATCATCACACAAAGATACTAGAAACACAAACCAATCGATCAGGATCATCACACAGATAATAGAAACACAAACCAATCGATCAGGATCATCACACAGATACTAGAGACACAAACCAATCAATCAGGATGATCACAAACAGATACTAGAAACACAAACCAATAGATCAGGATCATCGCACAGATACTAGAGACACAAACCAGTTGATCAGGATGATCAAAGACAGATACTAGAAACACAAACCAATCAATCAGGATGATCACACACAGATACTAGAAACACAAACCAATCGATCAGGATCATCACACACAGAAACACAAACCAATCAATCAGGATGATCACACACAGATACTAGAAACACAAACCAATCGATCAGGATGATCACACAAATATACCAGAAACAAATCGAATCGATACTATAAACACAAACCAATCGATCAGGATGATCACACACAGATACTTGTACTAGAAACACAAACCAATCGATCAGGATGATCACACAAATATACTAGAAACACAATTGAAACCAATCTATCAGGATGATCACACAGATACAAGAAACACAGACCAACCGATCAGGATGATCGCACACATATTCTAGAAACACAAACCACATATCCATTTTAAATTTGGTTTGATAGTGTAAAACAACAGAGTACGGACTGTGCTGCATTTATCCATCATGCTTTCTTATCCAATTCTTTTTGGCAGGCTATATACAATGCCAATCTACAAATGACAGACTTAAGTCCTGAATCAATTCCTTACTTCTTTGCCTTGAGGTTCATAGTTTTGACTTACATGAATGAATTTTCATTGTCTCTGACAAAGAGATGTATAACTGGATAGTGTATAAATCCAACAAAGGTCAAAATAGCATAAGTTCACTACTATATGTAAGCTGAAATATATGTACCATGTGTAGCGGTCTTTTGTTTGAGGAATGTTAGCATAAAGATTCCTCTATCAATATGTTCATTATGTGATATGCTGCAATACTTCCATTCAAAAATCTAGTGCATCGATATGATTTTCTATTACGGTTCATTAGTGTTGTAACGATTATCGCCGACATCATCGCTAATACCCTTCGATTTCGATTAATCGATTATGTTTTCAAGAATCGATTATAATCGGAAATATACAACGTAGAAAAGAATGACATAGGTCTCGGTCGAATTCGTGTGCGACAAGTACAAACAAAACGAAAGTAGATCGACAATCGTTTCTAGAGTTAAAGTACCGGGCGTAGCGTAAATAATTTGAAAAGGATACACTATCTAAGGCATACAATGAATGGAATAAGGATTCTCATTGAATTTAATAGTAATGACAAGTACTCTTACAGAAAACGTCAATGTCAGATGCGACACGGGCCTGCGATACGTCAATATCCACTCGTCTAGAAAAAAAAACTTTTTAGTTTTTATGCCGAACTCCTGAGCTTTGTAAGAAGGACAAGGTCAGTGAATCTCACAGTATTGTTAGCCTAAACTCAACGAAGATATTGCTTGATTCCATGAATGAGCAAAATCTTCAGTTAACTCTTGGGTCGTATGGAACCACCCCCCCCCCTCCCTGCATCTGCCGTATAAAGTTGTTGACTATTACAATCACATAGTTACTGCTGTGATCTTGATATTTCATTTACTAGACAGGATTTTATCATTCTATGGTTAGAGTTCTTTCTAGACATTTTGCTATGTATATTAACATAAAATTAAGTGAAGTTTATTCATTACTTGTCATATTCCTTTCAGTAAAAACAAGACAAAATATTTCCGATTAAATCGAAATAATCGATTAAAATCCTCTCCGATTATAAACCGATAATCGATTATGAAATTTTTCCGATTATACAACACTAGGGTTCATTAAGGAAACTAATTTCTAAATACATATTCTGTGATATAATGAATGGTTTTATCACTATTGATCTCCTTGAAATAAATTACAACAACTAAAGAACTCTTTCACAGATTGACTGAAAAATTTATTGAATGACTGCATAGTAATCAACATACATGTATATAATAACTCTACAACTTTTCAACTTTGTAGATATTTCCAGCTGAAAACAGGGGACAACAAAACAGTCTAATATCAAAAACCTGTATTATATTAAAACCCCTCATTCATACAGTTCTTGATAATTAAAACAAAATTCTCTAAACTACACCGTACAACCTTTGTACTATACGAAAACTCAAAGTCAGGATATTGCTGACTGAATGGTATGCATGTACATGTATAAATACATCCAAGTAATATGTAAAGTTATAAAATGCATAATCAACATAAAATCTAAAATAACATGTAGGTTGGATATAACATTGGAAGGAGGATACTTACAGCAGTATATTCATCATATATTACCATATATTACCATATATTAAAGCATGTTTTGAATGAAAATCATTGTCTTATGCTTATCACAATAATCACAAAGAAACGAAATCAAAGAAAACAATTGCTGCATAATTATTGTATTTGCGTTGAATCACAGGGTAATGAGGTTGAAGTCCATGTTACAATAGCACTACTGAGCACCTTCTATCTATGAATTCTTCTGTGGAATTTTCATGCAGATCTGAAGTTGGAAAAAGAGAAATCCATTTTATAGTCTGCATGATGTATTAATTGGTAGGTAGCCTGACTGGACAGAGCTTAATCATTTAACTCAGTTTTAGATATCATGATGCATATAATCAATGTAAATAATGTAATAAATGTATCATAAGACTGAAGCTTATTCTACCTATCTAGATTCTTCTGTACTTAAAATCAATTAAAAAAAGCTCCAGTCATGTGACACTTCCCTCTTTGATGTTTGCAATATGAAATATAGTACACTGTGTACTATAAATCATTTTTTTTCAAAGTAAAATTCTGAAGAAAGAATCTATTATCTAAAAATATAAAACTTACATTTTTCACTTCTAAATAGTTTTGGATTCCATATTCTCCCCTGTAATTAATAATAAGAAGAATTGAATATCAAATGATTTTTATCATGTTTATAAAGTACTATCTCTAAATAATTCACTCCTCAACTCATAAAATATACATGTATCTGGAGCATCTCAGAAATCGTTAGTATACATATACTGAGGATGCCTAGACCAATTGGAACATTTCAAAAAGCTCTAATATTTCTTGTTCTTTAAAATATAAACTAATTTTACTGACTTTCAAGAGAGCTTTAAAAAATGTTGATTGCTTCAGAACTAACATTACACAACTAATAGCTAAAATAAAGTGAAACTTGAGACTTCTTTATTTTTCATAAGGTCATCTTCATGTATGCATCAGAATCATATTCCAGTTGCAGAAAGTGAATACAGAAATAAAATGTTATAATAAGAGCAGAAATTCACTTGGAATTCTTAAATTAATGAAGAACCTGAGACCTGTTTACATCAGATACTACAAGACAACACAGCCAATTGTGCCTCAACTGAAATTCATATGAAATGAGCATCATGTAAATTTCTCATGAAACTTTGTGTGAAATTCATAAAATTTGCCATAGCATTTAAGTGAAAAATATTTAACAATTTCACATAAATTTTATTTCACATGGATCTCACATCAATTTTTCTATGTGACCTTCATGCGAAATTGAATTTACATGAAGTTTTTGTCAGAAAATTCACATGAATTTCATGCAAAAGAAAATTAAGTAAATGTCACGTTCGCTCTCATTCCACATAAACTTCATGAGAGCTTTCATGAAAAGTTGATGTAAATTTCACATGAATACTATATGAGGCACAATTGGTTATGAATATGAACTTACAATTCTCTGCCAATGCCAGACATTTTAAAACCTCCAAAAGGAGCCTGAATTCTTACAACATTGTAACAGTTTATCCTGTAAGGCACAAAAGAAACAAGTGTATTCACCGAAGGTAAATGATACCTATAGAAAAGTCTTGTCACATGGAATACATGTTAAAGATCAAGAGCCTATCACTTAATCCATTCAACAATCATTATCAAGGTTATACTTTTGCTGATAAACAAAAAAACAATCAGACAGATGAATCTCTGATTATTGGGGGCATTAATATTCCATAGTAGCAATAGTAGATTAAGTATCTATGAATAGTTAGATTCATAACAGAGGTCAGGAGCAACAAGATTAATTGACACAAAGCTAGTGTAGTATGTATCTTTGTAGTATTGGTGAGTATACATACCAGACACTTCCAGCCTGTACGGCCTGAGCAAAGGTCATAGCCTTGTTAAGATCATTAGTGAAGACGGCAGCACCTAAACCATACGTAGTATCGTTAGCTCTCTCAATGACCTCCTCCATGGTCTTAAACTTGATGATGTTCTGAACTGGACCGAAAATCTGAAAGAATCAAAATATCAATATAAGTAAAATACATATGAGGAATTTAGTATCTCAATTGCTGGTTGGGAATTCAAATAATTAAAACATGCAGCATGCTTTAGTAAATACTCCAGATCTATTTCTTATCATCTCGTATCTTGTAATTAATAAACCCACCATAATTTATTTCTTTACACTGTATTTATTGCATTTATACATAAATGTACATCATTTTTGTGCTCTTTTTATCATCAACAGAAACACTGATACATCACCTCTTCTTTTGCTATTCTCATGTTGTCTTTGACATCAGCGAACACGGTGGGTTTGATGAAGTATCCCTGGTCACCAAGTCTGCCTCCTCCTGTCACCAGCCTGGCCCCCTCTTTCTGCCCTGCCTGGATCAGGTCCATGATCTTGTTAAATTGCTCCTCATCAATCTGAAGACCAAAATAATATTTGTAGATTTTTAATTTTTGAAAGAAGTTCTTGCTGTTTTAGAAATTAATTGTTGTCTAGCTTGGCTAGATCCTGTATTGACTAAGTCCAAGTTTAGCCCTTTGAAAATGTATGACTTAGTATGATTCATTCTTACTTATTCAATTTTCTTCTAGAATTTGTTAACATTTTGCTGTATATGCAGTTTCATTTGTGCAATTTTGAATTTCTTTTTTCATTCCATTTTCAATCAATTACAATAGTTGCATTGAAATTGGATCTACTGGGAAAAATGATAAAAACCAAATTTCCATTTTTAATAAAGGCAACAAAATCATAATAGCATCCCCTTGCAACTGCAATTAATTATTTAATCAGCAGAATTATTTTAAAATCAAGTCCACCACAAGAATTGGTGATCCCCTGATTAATTGCTTTGTCTTCTATGCTTTTCACAAGGATTTTAAGCCCAAGTCCACAGAGACCTTGACCTTTGACGCACAGCAGCGATGCTATGTTCCCTCCACAACACACAACAGCTGCGGGGGGGGGGGGGGGGGGGGGGGGGGGGGGGGGGGTATGGGGTGGGGGGGGGGTTAATAAAATAAATATTAATTACCAACTAACTTTTTTCTTTATTTAGAGCAATACCTTTAAAAATTATACATATATTTCTCTTCAAAATGAAGAAATTTTTTTTAAATTCTTATTTGTTCATTAACTCTGAAAGTCATTTTGACCAAAGAATAGACAAAACCTTTAACATGTACCCAAACTTTCTAAAATTAGACATTGTTATACCTGAGGACCATAATATGTCTGGAGATCATATGGGTCCCCGACCTTCCTCTCCTCTGCCAGTTTCTTGGTGGCCTCAATAAACTTATCATAGATCTCCTCCTGGACAAACGTACGACTGCCGGCCACACAGCACTGACCAGCATTGACCATCACGCCTTCCTGGGCTTCCTTCACGGCTAAATCCACTAAAATTATATAAATGTATGTAGTTACAGAATAAACATGATAGAGTTATCTTCCTTCAGTACTATATCAATTTCTACCAATTTTCCAATCAAAGAGGAGACAAATCTACTCTAATTTGATTATATTACCAAATTTTCATTATCTAGGATGAAAATAAAAGTATATATATATTGTTTATATCTTGAGTTAATTCATTAAGAAAAAAAAAGATAATAGGATAATGATACTACTTTCAAATGCAAACAGGAGCTAGGTCGAATATGCAAATTGATTGACTTCAGAAGTAAGAAACAACCAGAAAAGTACAATTCAGGTAGCTTACTTAATATATATATATACATGTAAATCAGGTATGACAATTTCATATACATAATTTTTGTCGTCATTATACTTACAATCACAGTCTGCAAATATGACGTTAGGTGACTTTCCTCCCAGTTCTAAAGTGGTTCTCTTCAGGTTAGACTGACCTGCCGCCTGAAGGATCAACTGACCTATCTGCAAACAATTAACACAATCAGAGAGTCAATTATCAAGTTAAATATTGATAGTACATTTAATAAATGATAATATTGCATTTGATGTTACACTAACATTGTATTAGAAGTTATGAAAAATCTATACTAGTAGACATGTAATATACATATATGTAATCATGATAAATAATTACATCATTAAAAAAGATTATAAGGAAGAACCAAAGAGTGTCCCATACATTTAAAAATTGATTGGACATTATCTTACTTAATGTGCCATATAAACTTTTTTTTCCAATGAGGTGTCCCTATTAAAGATTAGAAACTTTCAAGATACCTTATCTTACATAGCTTTTGTTAATCTAATATGTACATGAATTGTAAGAGACATAATGGCTAATAGGGTACAATGCACTGGCCGTGGATTCCTTTTAAAATTCTCCAGTAAAATCAGGAATGGAAGGGTAAATATTTCACAGAGAACTCAGTTCCATGTTTTTTGTTGGGCCTATCCAATCTTATGTCAGAACAAGTTGTAATAAAACACAACCTTTAGATAAAAGCAATCAGTTGAATGTAGACCAATACACAAAGACAATTTTCTCCTAGTATTCTAATTCAATCACTATTTTTCGTGGGGAAGGGGTGAAATTTGACCTGTCGTAACTGCAGGGCCTGGAGCATTGAAATTCAACGTTATATAGACGTTGCATTAGAATATGCTATATCTGCATGTCCGACATTACAGTCATTAGATCAGGATAAACTGTAGCTAAACTTTGATTGATTACTGAATGTTGACCTCCCGCAGTCCTCAACTGGATTTCAATTTTGAGGAGAAAAATTTTAAGCTATATATGTGACTGAACCACTTCTATGTAATGTTCTTTAAACCCTACTGTCAGTTTTGGAAAAGATGAAAGTTGTTGCCCCATTTGGGTGTACGAATTGCCAAAAAAAAGAATGGGATTTTTTCATTGTCAATGGGCGTATGGTGCATGTCCTTCCTAATCACTGTTTAATAATCTACATAATCAAGTTATGTGTATACCTCAGTAGATCCAGTAAATGCCACTTTGTTTATGTCTGCATGCCCTGTGAGAGCAGCTCCAGCTGTAGGTCCATAGCCTGGAACCACGTTAAGCACACCAGATGGTATACCTGCCTGATATTACAACACCAAAACATGAATAGAAAACGTATCATTAGGTCATGTGCAAAGTTGAAGTTATAATACAGTACAAAGGCTCGGTATCCTTGTAAATGAAAAATGGAAAAAGGCAAAAGTTTGAATGGTTTACTACTTCAGATTGTTTCCAATTATCCATTTCTAATATTATTACTACTCAGCTGCAGTACTCTTATCTAACAGACTTACCTCCTTCCATCGAATAGCACAGTGCTGTGAGTAGCGGAGATTGTTATATACCCTAAGATATTTTCCCCTTAATAGTCTATACAAGAAAAAAGTCCAACAGAATGACTGTTAGAAACAGCCGGTCCAAACGACCTGTTAAAATCGACTGTTGGACCGGTCACTTGACAAACTGTTGACCGGCAAGATATTTTAGTGTTGTTATGACAACAAGCTTCTTGTTTATTTCGGTTATTTTATTTATTTCCTCAGTTAAAGACGCTGAATAGTGTAAATTTGATCATTTTCAGTAATTAATTGTAATTGAAAAAAAAGAACGTTCTCCATGCAGAGCCCCTTGAAAGGATCAACCCCAGTCAACAACTGTATACTGTTAAGCTGTAACACACTATAATTGTTGACTTACCTCCTTACACAGAGAAGCACAGTGGGGTCTGTTCAGCAGTAGCATACTGGTATTATTGACTTACCTCCTTACACAGAGAAGCACATTACAGTGCTGTTAGTGGGGTATGTTTAGATGTAGCAAACTGTTATTGTTGACTTACCTCCTAACACAGAAAAGCAAAGTACAGTGCTGTTAGTGGGGTCTGTTCAGCAGTAGCACACTGTTATTGTTGACTTACCTCCTTACACAGAGAAGCACATTACAGTGCAGTTAAATGTGTCTGTTCAGCTGTAGCACACTGTTATTGTTGGCTTACCTCCTTACACAGAGAAGCACAGTACAGTGCTGTTAGTGGGGTCTGTTCAGCTGGTTTGACCACTAAAGTACAGCCAGCTGCTAGTGCTGGGGCAATCTTCCATACAAACATAGGGACAGGATAATTCCACTGAAAAGATATTATATTTTCCGAACATCATAATAAAGAAGATTATTTTCTTACAATTCTCTTTTAGTACCGATATGGTTTTCAAGCTTTAACATTTATGTTAATGAAATTGGAAGAAATTTGAATGAATTGCAGCAACAAAATGCTCAAGTTTCAGTAAAATTTTTAACTCTTTTGACAGTAAAAGCAGTTTTGTCATAGTTCACAGATCCTTCATTATTATATTGCCTTCATTTTTTTTTTCACCAGATAAGTTGATGGCGTACATCCACACTAAACAGTCATTTTAAATCATTACATTACCTCTGACTTTCCTTAATCACAAGAGGCTGAATCATATCTACTTATTCTACAAGTTAAACTGTTTTTTAAGTCTTATAAATCAATTTGAGAGATTTCTTTGAACAAATGACATGTATTGTTTGTTAGGGCTTACTGGTATAATCTGTCCACATACTCCCACTGGCTCATGTTTGGTAAAGCACCAATAATCACCATCTATAACAAAGTTGTATTCAAGTCAATTTTAATAAAATTCTCAGAAACAAATGTCAAATCACCATCAAAATCTGATAATCTTGTCACCAAAAAATCTAGATAGTCCTAGTTTTACATCACAAATATACCAAATGAAAATGAAATCTATTGTTGATCTAAGGATCAATGATACCCCCGCCCAGCATATTTTACATATAAGCAATGTATAAAAAGTTTGAAGGTGCACACTTCAACACAAAATTGAGGAACATGACCCTTTATCTGAACTTGACATGTATTTCTAAATGTAAAGCTATATCTAAGAAATAAATATATTCCCTGTTACATGTTACAATTTTCATTTAATAGCCATTCTCTGTAAGGACCAAAATCGTTCGGCACGGCATGTCATGGATTTTGATGATTTTCGGTATAATGGGTATATATTAAGTACTGACCATGATTATAACACTTTTAAGCCAATGTGACCTCTGGTTGCCATGGTAACGAGGTCATTCTATTTATAGAACTTTTGGGACCATGAAATAAACCAGCTCCGGAGACTTCGTTACCATGGATACCACTGTAACAGCTTGTTCATCTTTATATAATCTATTCTTCCTTACTTCCATTCTTACTTAGTACACTTAGATATGTGATATTTATAACAGGAAGCTTATTGTATTAAGCCAAAATAAGTCAAAATGAAGCGAAAAATAGAGGTAAAAATAAGGGCCAGTTTAATGTGTTTTTGACCATTTTCAATCTTATTTATCACAAAAGGCACCAATAGGAGACTAGTGATTTTCATCAATGGATATGTATGTTTATTGACAAATAAAATGAACGAAAAATTGGAGTGGGTATTTAAGAGTTTTACTTAAATTCTGTCGTCAAAGACCGTTGCCATGGCAACATTAGACCTTTTTGCTTGTTTCATATTATCTTTGAAATTGATTTTATTCCTCTTTAGAGTTACATAAGATTGTCAAAATGTATGCATGTATAGATATGACTTATATCTTTTACATAAGAACAATTTAAATGTTCAAGGTCATTGGCTTGATGTTCAAGGACATTTATACTTTGAGACTCAAATTTTGCATAAAATATTGATTTTTTAATTTTTTTGTTACCGATTTTAATGATTTTTTTAATTGAAATATTTTCATAGGTCATATATATTATGAAAGCACATGAATATAAGAAAGACAAATCTTAGAATTTATTGAATTGTAGCAATTCAATAGGAAATATTTTTCCGTCAAAAAAACAAGAAAAATACAGATTTCGTCCCTTTTTTATCAAAATACTCACCAAGAATTTAGATATTCGAAGATGTGAAGAAACGTAATCAATAGTTCTAAGAAATAAGTGATACATTTATCATTTTTATGGCAAATAACTGTTAAGTTCAATATTTCAAGGTTTCTAAAATATTGACACCTTCATTTTATGAAAAATCAGGATTTTTCGTCAAATCTGGTCACTTAAAGTTTGATGACCTTGAAAATTCAGTGGGTGACCTTGAAATATTTTCAAGGTCATTTTTATATCAAAACGCCTCTGATAGATGTATACATGAACTTCTGTTCCAATATCATGCGTAGATAGTTTGATAGAGGTTGTGTTTAAATTCATCGTATTGAAACCTTTCAGCGGATTGTTGCCATAGCAACTAAATTTGATGCTGCTTTGCATATAAAAGGACAAATTAGCCCAATTAATTTTTTATATTCATGTAGAGTTCAAAGATGATACTAATTGGATAACTAGATTTTGGACTTCAAAAATTGGTGCTTTTATGAAATTTTCAACCTTGTAAAACATTAAAAACATGCAAAAAAGGGTCTTTTAGTGCCCAAAACAAAGCCTTTTGATACCCTGTTTTGGCCCAATTTTTCATCTTGTATACATAAGGCATCCGAGATGAATGTAAAAAACTTTACAAATATGAATAATAATAAGGATTAAAAGAAAACAATCAAAACAATTTAAGATTTAAAATGTACCTGTTTCCATGGTAACCAAGCCTACAAATATGCCTTGTCCTATAGATTTTCCCGATTTTTGAAACTTCAGACACGGTTACCATGGCAATGACAACCTTTTTGAAAAAACTGGGGTTGATTTTCATACTAGTACTTCATATTGAACTTCCATACCAAAAATCTCAAAAATCCATGACATGCCGTGCCAAAATGTTTTGAAATTCTTTGGTTCTTACAGAGAATTGCTGTTAAATGTCAGGCAAGCACAAAATATTGATTTTTTTCCAAGTTTGAAGGGGCACAACTCTGCATAATCAAACCTAACCTGTAGTTTTTGGTATAATAGCTACATTCAAGAGATGAAGTTATCTGTAATAGTTGTCCTTCTAATGTCCAGAAACCACAAAATTTTGAATTTTTCTAAGTTTCAAGGGGCATAACTCTGCACGTAATTGAGGGACATGACACATATTTGAAGTTGACCTATTTTCTTGGTGTGAAAGGTACATGTATATGCAAGGAATGAATTGATTATTTGTATCAGTTTTCCTTTAAATGTCTGGAAACCACAAAATTGTGAATTTTTCTAAGTTTCAAGGGGCATAACTCTGCACAAAATTGAGGGACATGACCCATATTCAAACTTGACCCGTATTTCTTGGTGTGAGAGCTATATGCAAGAAATGAATTGATTATCTATAACAGTTTACCTTTAAATGTCTGGAAACCACAAAATTGTGAATTTTTGTAAGTTTCAAGGGGCATAACTCTGCACAAAATTGAGGGACATGACCCATATTTGAACTTGACCTGTACTTCTTGGTGTAAGAGCTATGTCAAAGAAATGAATTGATAATCTGTAACGGTTTTCCTTCAAATGTCCGGAAACCATAAAATTTTGAATTTTTCTAAGTTTCAAGGGGCATTACTCTGCACAAAATGGAGGGACATGACCCATATTCGACTTTGACCTGTATTTCTTGGTGTCAAAGCTATATGCAAGAAATGAATTGATTATCTATAACGGTTTACCTTTAAATGTCCGGAAACCACAAAATTTTGATATTTTCTAAGTTTCAAGGGGCATAACTCTGCACAAAATTGAGAGACATGACCCATATTCGAACTTGACCTGTATTTCTTGGTGTAAAAGCTGTATGCAAGAAATGAATTGGTTATCTGTAATAGTTTTCCTTTAAATGTCCGGAAACCACAGGTGGGACGGACGGACGCACGGACGGACGGACGGACAAGTGCATCACTATATACCCCCACCATTATATGGCGGGGGTATAATAATAAATGCAGCTTTGAATAAAAAGCTATTGATCATTCAGTGTTTCTCGTACATACATGTTCTAGTATTTTGTGTACAAATTGTGCATTCAAATTGCACGCTATGAGTATGAGTGATGTGACTTACCCACAGGGATAGTTTTACCATGGACTTTGTCCGCCCATCCAGCGTAATAACGTACCACTCCAGCTGAGAACAAAACCTCAAAGAACGCTGTCATGTAAGGTTTGCCATTGTCTAATGTCTCCAGACTCTACAACAATCATAATGTCACATTAGTACATGTAGTAATTGTTAATTAGTCTTGAGATTAAATCATACCACCTAATTTTTTAGAAAATTGAAATATTTGTGTTTATTTTCTGAAAGACATATAACTGTATATTATATGAGATTTCAAGTTATCCACCAAAAAAAAAAAAAAAAAAAATTTACATTGCACCAAAAAAAAAAAAGTCTACGAGAGCTGATTGATAATATGTTGTGAGCCTCGGTTTTCTGGGATGCAGAAGATATTCTGCTGATAGATTATCTCCAAAAAGAACAAACAATCAATGGCACAAATTTTGCTTCACTTCTGACACAGTTACTGGAAAATATTAAACTTGAGTGCCGTGGAAAGCTCACTATATATAGTTAAACGTGTGTTGTTCCATCTGGACAATGCTCCTGTTCACAAGTCTGTCACTGTCATGGCTGCCATTTATGATTCTGGCTTTAATTTGATTGAGCATCCGCCTTATTCACCTGACCATGCTCCATCAGAGTTTCATCTATTCCCAAAACTGAAAGCAGCTTTTTCTGGCACCCACTTTCAGTCTGATGCATGATGACATCATACTTGCAGTGGATGGCTTTCTGACCAGTCAAGATAAGGAGTTCTTTAAAAGTGGTATTGAGGCCCTCAAACACCGGTGGCAAAAGTGTATAGATACTGAAGGGGATTATGTAGAAAATAATGCAAAATGTCTGATAAAATTCAAATTATTTAATCATGTTAATACGAGGCTCACATCATATCAATCAGCCCTCATATATCTGATATAATCGATGCAAAAAGTCACCCTTCAATGGCCACGGGGGAACACACTTGCAGGATTGTAATATTTTCATAAATCTCATTTTCTGAGGCAAATCAGTCCAAATATTACATATCAATATCATTATATATTTCATTATTTTATATATAAAGCAAATTCAAATTTGATTCCCCTATTTTGGTGTTGTTATATTTCATGCCTCTTACACCAAAGAATCCCACTCATGTACCATATAAAGAGTTTCTATTAAGAAAGATCAAACACCATAGTCAATGTCATAAGTCAGTATACGTATCAATATATATTTGGCAATATGAAGCTTTTTTGTTTTGTTTTCTAAAATATGTATAATCGTCCCCATTGTAATCATAATTTTTTTTAAAGTGTTATGCCCCTTTAATAAGGCCCTAATTTGAAGATAATTAATCATGAATCTTGTTACGTAGCAAGAAATTCAAATCAAAAATCACAAGTAATTTTTTTCTTACAATTTAACATATTATAATAGAGGAATTTTGGACTTTTATCATAATTTGTATTTTTCTATATTCGGACATTCATCTTTATATTTAGACATTCATTTTATCAAATTTACGACATTCGATTTTAATGTGTTTGTTTACAGAGAACTTTCTTGTTAATCTTTATTTCTTTAGATCATTTATTCTTTGGGATTAATTCAATTTTCGTTTAATTGTAAAACTGCCCTACGGTCATTATAGTTAAATCAACGTCCATCGCTCAAACCTTCACATTGCGTAATTAATCCTTCTTTAGAATTTGTATATATTCTTTACATCAAAAGGAACAGAGTGTCATGTCCACTTACGTTACCAACTGATTTGTTTGTTTTGGTTACTAAATTAATTTACTTGCTTCTTAACTCTCAATTATATTGACTCAACATGCCATTTCATGTAATTAATCTTATAACTTGATTTTTGAATAGAAATCTTTAGTTCGGAGGTCAGACGTTGAACTGACAACATCCGTCTCGTCTTTATTCAAGTTTATTTTGTTTATTAATTGTTATATCGCATCTTGGACTTTTCAATATCCATCGTTGAAGTGTATAATAAATCATCGAAACTCGGATTCATATCACTGACTTAACCTTTATGCCTTTATTTCTTTCCTTATTCGGAGCGCTTCGGGAATACGGCCAGCGACGCGCCAACATTCCAGGCTCCAGTCGCCGACAGACGACGTCGGGCGAACTTTCCGTTGTCAAGCAGACGACAACACACGTTTTCTACATTTTCTCTTTGTTATAATTGGTGTGAGAATCCTAAGGGTACAGTGCCCGGGGCTGCTGCATATATTTTGCAGTAGTCAGATCCTAGTGCCTCAACGTCAAGCGAGTATACAGTTCCCTATGACGACTTACAACGATGGACGCAAACAGATTACGTTCATATTACGTGCAACGACCATGCGATAGATGCGGATACGGACATTTTAACAGCGTCTGTCCAGCTAACAATAAGGTATGCTTCATTTGTCACAAAATTGGACATTTTGCAAAGACATGTACGCAAAAAGCTAAATCATCCAAGAAAGTTCAACGTGACAAACAGAGAATTCAAACTTTTTATCAAAATGTACTTTTGCGGAAGGAGTTTCCTTTCGCCAATATCAGTAATGCTGCCCTTGCTCAGTGCATGGATTTACGTAGTACCTTACGTACAGAACTCAAATCCGTCACATATAAATTACAGAAAATCAAGGAATCATACGTCAGAGAAGAGCAAACGCTAACCGAAAGCGTCAAAGATGTAAATACAAAGAATTCTCATTTGGAACAAAAAGTGCGCGATCTCCAGCATCAGTTACATCTCCAAGAAGAATCGTACAAAGTGAAGGAACATAATTTTATAACGGAAGTGGAGAATTTAAAAGCGACAAATTCAGAATTAATTGCAGAAAATTCAAAATTAAAGGAAACTGTGCGTGACATACAAAATAAGATGAATGTGTCCAGTGTCCAGAAGGATGCAGTGTCAGCTCTCAAGGACAAAATTCAAGCACTGGAAAAGGAACGTGACATGCACAAACAATGCTGTGAGGCATTTATTAAAAATTCAAACAAGGAATTTCTCGAATTCGAGAAAAGGAATCAAGAACTTAAGCAAATGCTAGCAACGGAGATGGCACAGAGTGAAAAGTTCAAATTGTTACATGAGAAGGACCAACAACTTATTTGTGACCTTAACAATGAAATCGATGAGCTAATGCAATGTAATATGCCATATCACCCGATGCAACATGTACAGCAACCGAGGACAATTCCGTTCCAACAGCCGAACGCCCCGTCACAACATGTTCCATTGCCTTACGTAAATGCTCAACCCAAAAGAGGACGTCGCCGATCACGCCGTGGAACTTTTCTCTAAAACTCGGGACGAGTTTTCCCGACGGAAGGGGGATATTATAATAGAGGAATTTTGGACTTTTATCATAATTTGTATTTTTCTATATTCGGACATTCATCTTTATATTTAGACATTCATTTTATCAAATTTACGACATTCGATTTTAATGTGTTTGTTTACAGAGAACTTTCTTGTTAATCTTTATTTCTTTAGATCATTTATTCTTTGGGATTAATTCAATTTTCGTTTAATTGTAAAACTGCCCTACGGTCATTATAGTTAAATCAACGTCCATCGCTCAAACCTTCACATTGCGTAATTAATCCTTCTTTAGAATTTGTATATATTCTTTACATCAAAAGGAACAGAGTGTCATGTCCACTTACGTTACCAACTGATTTGTTTGTTTTGGTTACTAAATTAATTTACTTGCTTCTTAACTCTCAATTATATTGACTCAACATGCCATTTCATGTAATTAATCTTATAACTTGATTTTTGAATAGAAATCTTTAGTTCGGAGGTCAGACGTTGAACTGACAACATCCGTCTCGTCTTTATTCAAGTTTTATTTTGTTTATTAATTGTTATATCGCATCTTGGACTTTTCAATATCCATCGTTGAAGTGTATAATAAATCATCGAAACTCGGATTCATATCACTGACTTATCCCTTACATCTTTATTCTTACTTATTCGGAGCGCTTCGGGAATACGGCCAGCGACGCGCCAACATTCCAGGCTCCTGTCGCCGACAGACGACGTCGGGCGAACTTTCCGTTGTCAGCAGACGACAACATAGTTTTCTACATTTTCTCTTCGTTATAATATTCATGGTCAACTTAGATAAGTATTTTAAAAATCTTAAAGCCATATCAGTAAGGACATATCATCGTTTACTTTGTCTAGGTAAAAATCTAGTACATGAAGATAATATATTACGAAATCAATATTCTGAACACCTTCTAGATAGTAAACAACTTTATCGTAGTATATCTATTACATTTATATCTTGAAAAGTTTTATCAGTATTTAACGTGTAGCAACATGAACAAGAAAGTTTTAAATCATTATCAATGATAATTTTTTTCTTTAATCAATTTTCTGCCATCATGAAAAAAAAAAACGAACTTGAAAAATAATCATTCTAGGCGAATTCCAGGGATGTCCTTACTTCCCTAACACCCCCCTCCCCTAGACCCGCGCTTGTAAATTGTACGTTGAGTACATTCTATCAATGAATGCTCCTCGTGCATGGATATACAAAGATCAGTAACAACCCATCTTTAATATTTCAAAAAGTGATCCCTACGTGTCGCTATGCTTCGTATTTCGGGAGGGGTTCCTTTGAGCAAAATATATGTCAAGGGCACAGACTAGATCTTTGCTCAATAACAGACTAATTACTTTTCCCAACGAATAAAAAACTGAAGAAAAAAATCAGATCATTTCACATTTCAGGAAGATAAGCGATTTACGTTCGAAAAGTACATTTAGTGCAAGTCAGTCACGTTTTTTTTTTCATTTTAATGTGTGTTTATCATATTCACGATCATGTGATCTACCTCGAGTCTATACGTGCATGTATACATGCATAATAATATATGCACTTCCTTACCGCCAGTTGTTGAGCATCTCTTTCTATTAAGTCTGCCAACTTAAGGAGGAGTGACCCTCTCTTGCTGGCATCCATCGTTCTCCATTTTGACCCAATTTTGAATGCTTCCTTGGCAGCCGCTACGGCTATATCAATATCTGCCTGTATAATAGAATTCATAATAATCAACTTTATATTTGTTTATACATTTATCATGAAACCACCAATGACATTATATCAATCTTTTCAGAGAGAACAAATCCAGCAATAACAGACCTTTCCAAAAGTGTAATATTTTGCTCAAGAAAGACTAATAATGTAGGGAAGTAAAGCGTAGTTTAACAAAAATTGACTGTATCTTTGATAAAAAAAAAATAAAATAAAATAGCAATCCAAGGAATGCTTGTGTCGCCTGCGAAGCGGCTTATTCTATGTGGTGGATCACATGGTTCAAAATTACTGGTATCACTAGAAAAGTTTTGTCTGATGAAATTCATATGTGAAATATCAAACCTCTTACTTACCAATTGATATGGTCAATCTCAAATTTTCAGAAAAGAGTGTCAATCATCTAGGTCAAGGTCATTACGTAGATATTTTGGTAACAAAACAAAGGTCACATAATAAGAAATATATGTGTGAAATATTAAAGCCCTATCACTTACCAATAAAAAAATATACGCAATTCTTGGAAAAAAGGTCAAATATCTAGGTCAAGGTCACTAGATAAATAATTATGGTATGTTTAGAAACGTCTTGTTACAAGGAATACACATGTGAAATATCAAAGCCTTATCACTAACCTATTAAAAGATATAATAGCGAATCTCAACTTTGTTGAAAAGAAGGTCAAATATCTATGTCAAGGTCACTAGGTCAAAAATTATGGTATGTGCAGAAAACTCTTCTAACAAGGAAAAAAACAAGTGAAATTTCAAAGCCCTATCACTTACCAATCAAAAGATATATACAATCTTACTTATTTTTAAAAGTAGGTCAAATATGTAGGTCAAGGTCACTAGGTCAAATATTATGGTATGTGTACAAAGGTCTAGTCACAAGGAATACATGTGTGAAATATCAAAGCCCTATCACTTACCATTCAAAAGATATAGCAAATCTTAACTTTTTTGAAAAGTAGATCAAATATCTAGGTCAAGGTCACAAGGTTAAAACTTATGGTGTGTGTACAAAGGTCTAGTCACAAGGAATATATATGTGAAATATCAAAGCACTATCACTTACCAATCAAAAGATATAGCAAATCTTAACTTTTTTGAAAGGTAGGTCAAATATCTAGGTCAAGGTCACAAGGTTAAAAATTATGGTGTGTGTACAAAGGTCTAGTCACAAGGAATATATATGTGAAATATCAAAGCGCTATCACTTACCAATCAAAAGATATAGCAAATCTTAACTTTTTTGAAAAGTAGGTCAAATAAGTAGGTCAAGGTCACAAGGTCAAAAATTATGGTATTTGTAGAAAGGTCTTGTCACAAGGAATACACATATGAAATATCAAAGCCCTATCACTTACCATTCAAAAGTTATGGGCTGCGACACCCAAAGTGTGACAGACGGACTGACGGACGGACGGACGGACAGACAGACGGACGGACAGCGGAAAAAGTGGTCCCTAAGTGTCGCTATGCTTCGCAGGCGACACAAAAATATGGTATGTGTAGAAAGGTCTCATGACAAGGAATACACATGTAAAATATAAAATCCCTATCACTTACCAATCAAAAGATATAGCCAATCTTTCTTTTTTTTTTGGAAAAGTAGGTCAAATACCTAGGTCAAGGTCACTAGGTCAAAACTTATGGTTTCTGTAGTAAGGTTATGTCACAAGAAATACACATGTGAAATATCAAAGCCCTATCACTTACCAATCAAAAGATATAGCACATCTTAGTTTTTAAAGTAGGTCAAATATCTAGGTCAAGATCATTAGGTCAAAACTTATGGCATGTATAGTAAGATTTTATCACAAGGAATATACATGTGAAATATCAAAGCCCTATCACTTACCAATCAAAAGATATAGTCAATCTTAGTTTTTTTTTTAAAGAAGGTCAGATCACTAGGTCAAAATTTATGGCATGATCACAAGGAATACACAAAAACACGTTCAAAAAATTTATGTATGCGAGTCTATTCGTTCGTTAGAGATACCTTCAAAAAAGTCATTCTGCTTGGAAATATGTTGGAAGCGTAAAATTGAGCAGAAAAAGCAAATTCCAAAAGTGTACATGTAATTTTTTGCTCCAGAAAGACTAATAATGTAGGGAAGTAATGTAACAAAAATTGACTGTATCTTTGATAAAACAAAAGCACGTTCAAATAATTTATGTATGCGAGTCTATTCTTTCGTTAGAGATACTGTACGTTAAAAAACGTCATATGTTGGAAGTAAAATTGAGCAGAAATATAAGCGTAAATGTAGATCAAAAATCCAAAAAGTACGCAGGTCTGCAATAATATAACATACAACGTACTAGTAAATCATGGAAGTCTAAGTCGTATAAACTGTAATCTTTTCAGACAGAATAAGTCTAGAAATCGTGTATGTCGTTGCATCTGACCTACTTTTCATCACCACGGGTTTTCCTGTTGGCATTTATAGTTTTGTTTGACGTTTCAATGACATGTCACGTTAACAGTTTCTCAGTGTACGTATATGACCTGTATTTTTGTTGTTGTTGTTGTTTTGGCGGGAGGGGGTGGCAGGGTTATGATCGGTGTTTGTGTGTGGGTCTTTACACCGAATGCGGTTCGTCGCTGTTCAGGAGCCAATTTAGACGGGACTATTCTCTCTTGTTGGTTCTATGACATTGACGTGATCAGGACTCGTGTTACATATTCAGGGATTTTTCAGGGTATTTTACTTCGGGTCCAGGGTCCAGTAAAATTGGGAAATATCGCGGCATTTTAATGAAATTGGGAATTTCCAACAGTTTAATTTGTTTCTCGTAGAATAAATCATTACACAGAGATACACTCATGATAATATATCCCTCCTTTTTTTCAAATTGTCCTTAATAAAAGAAACAAAGTATGATAGTAACACACGAGCAAAGCCACCTTCCTTCAAATGACATAATCTTCGAGGACCTGGAACAGGCATCATTTCAGAGTCAGAGGAGCTACAATGTACTTTCATGATCATAATTAAATCAGGATTCTCTTGACTGGAGTAGAAATTATTCAGATCAAAAGTCAGTATTTGAAGGGAGGGGGGCATTCCAAGTGGACCCCATTCTCTTTACTTGAACATGAACTAGATTTTTTCAGTCATTATCCAATTTTTTTTTGAAGAACGTATCTATCCTCTACAAGGAAGATGTACTCCCTTATGGCAACTTGGGGATATAATATTTGCTGTTGAGAGATGACATCGTCCTAGGGTGATACGATTTGATGATTAAAACGTAAACCTATACCGGATATCAGATTTCTGACCAGTTTACATTTCGATCGTTTATGTTGTATTTCTGCTAGGTATTTCAGTTGTCATTAAGGTATCCGTTGTACAAATAAATATCAAGTGTATTATATCGTTAGAACACTTGAATATTTTTACCTAAATATACCTCATACATGTACAACGTAAAAAATCGTTTCTATCATCAAAAGTCAACATGCCAACCTTCGCTCAATCCACGGAAACTATCGAGACACTGCCGAAGATTACCGAGATAATTTTAACACTGTTTAAAGTGACGAGACGTCCGCGAGATCTCAATTTGTACACTGGATACGTTAATAGTTTTCTTCTGTAATGAACACTGAAGAATAATTAATTCTTTTTTTTAGAGTTTCAAGTTGGGAAATTTCGTCCATAAATTGGGAAAATAAGGCCATTTTGGCGTTGGGAATGGGTCCGATAATCGGATCCAAAAACGGACTTGAAAATCCCTGCCGATTTAGATTCTAATTTGAATTTCTTTATTTTGAATTTGTAGATAGAGATACAGTCCCATTAAATAAATTCATACAAAACTCTCCATCGTTCCATAACGGAAACGGAAGTTTTGTCGCTTTGATAAATAATTTATCAATTTACGAATGGAGATAACGCAATCCTTCTTCTTTCTGAGTGTACATGCACTGAGGATCTTAAAATCAACGACAAGGGCAAACGATACATTAATGGCTACAGTCGTGTTCATAAATAACTTGCATAAGGCAAAGTACAAAATTGCAGAGTCCATAAGCGTTACAAGTATGGTAAAGTCTAAAGACAAGACATGATGTGTCGGTGCGAAACGAATGCCACACCGGAAGACATCATTGAACATATTCTTACTGAAAAAAAAGTCAAACATGCCCAAACAAAACCAAGAGCATTTTCCATTGACTCTCCTTGTCAAAGATAGATAGAAAGGTACAATAGGATTCTTATCCTGCTCCTAAAGCCCCTGTCACACCTACAAGTTCTGGCATGGCGTTCGCACTATGACCACCAAAATTGTACGAAACGTGGCGTGAACATAGTAAGGACGCGGGGAACGTAGTAAGAACTCGCTGATACGTATTGAGGTCGTAGTAAGGACGCCAACGGACGTGCCCGTACGCCGAGACACCACGACCGTTTTGAACTGTTCAAAACAGTCGTAGTGAGGACGCGCTGATGACAGAATGTGTAAAGGACTACTTGCGAACGTATTCATTGAGAACTTCATGGACGTATTAGAAAAGTGTTGCGAACGTAGTAGGGTCGTAGTAAGGACGGCCAGAACTTTTACATATAACCATATGGAGATCGTCACGTCTCTGCCGTCCTTACCACGTTCTTGGTTTTAGAGGTCGAAAAAAATCAAATTAGACCTCGCACAAACAATTTGTCCTTTGAACGTGTCACGATCGGAGCATGAACGCAGTAAGGACTTCGAGAATGTAGTGATAATGCGGTACTATCGTAACACAGACGCCTTCGACGTAGTGTGAACTTGGGGCAGGTTGTAGTGTGAACTTGGGGCCGATCGTAGTGCGAACTTGGCTAAACGGACTAGAGACGGGAAGGACGTGCTACTAACGTGTTACGGACGCTAAAAGTCGTGTTGCGCACGTACATGTATTGGAGTCGTCAATTATTCCTTCGGAAAGGCCTTTCGGGTGAAAAATGCAAGGTTCTCACTACGTTCATGAAAAATTTCAAGGACATCAAGGACGTAGTAAGAACGTCTCGAGAGAACGTGTAGGTGTGACAGGGGCTTTTTAGATATCCAATATACATACAGTTTATATATAGTGAATGGGTAGCGCAAATTCAAGTCTCAGTGAGCTCTAAACTGGGGACACAAAGCATAAAAGTGTATCCATATTAGATTAACGTGTCAATGATTACAAATACGCAAAGAGGAGAATGATTTACACAAAGGAGAGATTAAAATAGATTGATCAAAATAAATAGATAGTTGATACCTCAGGTCGTATAGTATTTGAAGGTGTTACAGCAATGACAGTTGAAGTATTAATAAAAGCAATGTCAATAATTGTCCATAGAAATAATTATGGAAAGTTTTGATAAATGAAACAGGAATTTCATGCAATACGTAAAATTAATTAAAATAGAAATCATATCTAATTTGTTCTTAGTCACAAAACCTTTTTTTAATGACCTTGAGCCTTTCAAGTTGAACTTTGACCTACATCAATTCATCCCTTCACATAAGTTCCATGAATCCAAATAGGTTGGATCATAGGTTGAAGGGTTTTCAATCTACTGGATACTGAACGTGTGACGACAGTAGGATTTACAAAACTTACTCTTAATGCTTTTTTTTCATTTAAAACATGATAAATCAAGAGGTCCAAGGGGGTCACGTCGCTCACCTTACGTTACAGACAAAAGAATGCCGATAGTGGCCAATTTGGTGGACGCCCTTGTGTACTATTTGCTTCCTGTAAGGTTTCGTGAAGTTCTGTGCATGTATTTCGGATATGACGAAAAGACCTAAGCCAATCAGAGTCCTAGGCAACCATATTTGTTGACCGATGGGCACAAAAACACAAACTTGAGTACTTGCTTCCTTATAAAGTTTCCTGAAATTCCGAGGAGAAGTCGAAAATGTGCCAGCCATTCAGAGCCCTTAATTTGGCAGCCATAATTGTTGACTGATGGGGACAACAAATACAAAGTTTGGTGAGGACTTTGAGTACTTGCTTCCTATAAGGTTTCGTGAAATTCCATGCAACAGTTGCAGAGGAGAAGTCAAAAATGCATCAGCCAATCAGAGCCCTCAGAGACCAATTGGCAAAAAAAGCCCCACAAACTTGGTAGAGGACCTTAAGGATGGTGACTCATATAATAAGGAGTATTAAACTTTTTATAAAAATGGGCCACATATGAAGAACAATTCTCATACTTTAATTTTACATATCGATATACCAAGGTCGGTGTTGAAAATTTCGAGATATAGCTAAAAATAGATTAAGGGAATTTCTGTTGCTATTTTTAGACAAAAATCACCCATTTCCAGAAAAGCATTAGTAATTGAGAAAAGAATGTTATTATGTGATTTTTGAAATTTTTAATGAAAAGAAGACACTTTTCTTCAATAAAAAACATATATATGAAAGAAAATAACTTTATTTTAGAAAAGTAGCGTCCTTATCAATTTAATGTAAAAAAATGTAAAAATTCGTAAAATTATCATTTTTTGCCTAAAAAATTCACTTCAAAGGAGTATTAAACTTTTTTTCTAGTTATGACAGAAGGAATATATAAATCTTGATTTTTCAATTGATATATAAAAATACATAGGTCGGTGTTAATATAAGAGCAAGATAAAGCGTTGAAAGAAGCCTTCATGTCCATGATGACGTCATACCTAGATTTTATATATACAAATCATAGCGTCGAAACATTTCAATAAATGACGTTCATATCATAGAATCTTATTCATTTTTATTTAAACAAATATGTATTCCTGTGGTAAAGTCTCATTAAAAATTGACTCAACACGAAGATTGTTCTCGAATACTCGAAGAATGGGCAATATCATATTAGTCTGTGTCCATTGTGTAAATTGCTGGGAAATAAAGCAATTCGTCGCATTATAAGCTAAAACCTACCTATTTTACTGACCTATTTCCGATCACAACTCACCACTCGTTAACCATGCTCTGTACAAGGTACCTTCCACTATGTATGCAAGTGTATGCGGTGTATGCGGGGAAGGTGTGATTTATGTACTACAGTGGGTGGTCCGTATTTCCAACGGCCTTTAACGTGCCATCACACGAGGCAATCTCCTCAGCCGCAGCTGCCGAGGGGCCACTCAGACCGTTTTAGTTCCCTCCGAGTCAGAGAACAGGTGGGGGCGAGATGATAAATCACCTCTGAAATAGTCCGCCCTCAACGGGATTCGAACCTGGGATCTTCAGATTGAAAATCCGGCGGATTCGAAGGGGAAGGAATGACATGTTTATGGTCTCGCGGAACACCTCTAGACTTTTCAATGTAGCGACTTTTCAAAAAAGTGACCACTGTCAAAATTCTTATTTTAAGTAAACTTAAAGTTGCTGTAAATTTTAATAGGAAATGTTGACTTTTGAAGTTTAAATAAATTTGGGAGGATTTTCTGCTGAAAATAGGCATCTTAGACAGATCCGAAACTGTGTAGAAACTCCCAGAAATCCGGCTTCCCCTTCGAATATTTTTTTTGGCGAATATACTAGAATGTGAGGTTTTTCGAGTTAAACGCAACTATCCATTTTGTGTTGCGCATTTTAGTTTTGTCGCACTACTCTGCCGAAAGAACCATACCATGCGAATAGCCATATCACGTATTGTGGCAAAAATGAAAGAAGTCATGAAATACAAAAGTCTTAAAATTTCATATGTTCAACAGTTATTGACTATCAAATATTAGAGAGACGATGTTTTATTTCCCTTATATATGTAGAATACACACTTCGATTTAGATTTTCGTAAGCTTTATAAAAACTTTGTATTTTCGCTTAGTGTTCAACGAAGACGTCGTATTCAGTGAAAGACTAATACATGTGTAATATAATAATGGCGTAGCTCTGCCTGAAAAGCGGGGGGGGGGGGGGGGGGCACAACATCCCAAAATTTCTAACAAGCAAAAATAAAAAAAAAGTGGGGGGGGGGGGGGTTAAAAACAAATATGGGGGTTTCATGTTCTGTATGCACAAATTTTAACATTTCTGGTGCAATTCTAATTTTTTAAGTACATGAATAAATGAAAAAAAAAAGGAATTTTTTTTAGCAAAATATTGACCTATCAGAAAATACTTTCTATACCCTCTATCATTAACAAGTACATTTAATAATATTCTATATAGTTTGAGTTAAATGTCTTCATATACATTGATAAAGTGATATGTATATAGGATTGATCAGAATAGCTAAATTATTCAGAGAAATTATTGGTAGAGGACCTTATGTACTTGCTTCCTGTAAGGTTTCATAAAATTCTCTTCAGCAGTTCCAGCGGAAAAGTTGAAAATGTGTCAGCCAATCAGAGTCCTCGGTGGCCATAATTGTAGACCGATTGGCACGAAAAACACAAACTTGGTAGAGCATCTTGAGAATGAATACTTGCTTCCTGTAATTAAGGTTTCATGAGATTCTGTAAAGTGGTTGCATAGGGTATGTCAAAAATGTAAGAAATTAATGCCGGACGGTCAGAGCTTTGTGACAATAACTCACTTAAGGTAGAGCATCCCTCAGGTCTCAGATGCTCACATTTCTTAAATAAGAACATTTACAATATTTTCATTTCCATATATTCAAACTTGTGTTAAACCTGATACCCAAACAAAATATACAATATGTAATTTGTGGTTTCATGATTATATGATATATCATTAACATTGAACCCTACATGTATGTGAAAAGTAAGAAAAATCCATTTTTAGAGGTGACAAACATGTAACTATAGAAGTTTCTTTTCCTAAAACCATACTAGTTTGATAATAATTCTGAACAATATTCTGAAGAGAAAAATAATAGGGTATCCAGGCAAAAAATTACCAGCAATTCTGACCTGAGGGATACTCTACCTTAAGCTTTGCTCAGGTAAGCTAAAAACCTTAGAGGAATGAGGGGGTATAATATAGCAATATGGATTTTTTCAGAAATATTGTGTAGATTTTGTTTACCTTATCTCCTTCTTGTACATCACAGATCTTCTTGGCATTGGCAGGATTAACTGTTGGGAAAGTTTTACCACTGACAGAGTTAACAAACTCATTCTTAATGAAAATCTGAAAGAAAAAGAGAGAATTGATTGACATTTTTGTAAATAATATAAAACAAGTTGGAATGATGAAACTTGTAAACTACTGAGCACTTGGATGACCTTTTTTTAAAAGAAGAATTGAAAATGACATCAATTATGAACAATTTTAAATGATTGAAAAAAAATGATGATCATATAGATTCTTCACAAAATTGAGCCCTATGCCATTCAAAAGTTGTGGCAAAAGTTTAGGAGAGGGTCAAATGTCAAGGTCAATAACAAGTTCTTCTGTTACCTACCTAGCTGTAAGACCTATCCATTAGTCTCCGGACGCTCCAGGAGTCTCTCGACTCTGTAAGAAGAGGGGATGGGGGTAGCTGGTTTGAGAGGGGGCGGGGTATCAGAAAAAGGTCTAGTCACAAGGTATTTATCAAAGTGAAATTTCAAAGATGATGACTAGACCGGCTTTTACAATGTACATACCATCCAAACACTGTAGCCAAGGCTCGATTTTTTTCCATCAAAAAGAGTCAAATTAAAAAAGACAAAAGTCATACATTTTCACACTCCAAATTGGCCAAAACAAGTTTAGATCCTCCCATTAAGGGGGCAGAAATAAACCAACTGACGTCATGATTCATGGATATGTCCCTTCATGTCCTCCGTAGATATATTTGCATCTTTTTTTCATTTTTATGTTTTTTGGTTACAAGTAATATAGGACTTAACACATTTAACCGGACATGCTATTGATAAATCATAAGCCAACTTTCATTTCTATCCATCAAATTCAAACTGTCATAACTGACAATAGCAGAAAGGGGGAGGATGTCATCAGATAAAGATAAGAATCTAGAGCGTGCCTCTCGTTTCATAAAAGGAGATCCCAAATATAATTTGCAGTTTTACAAATAATTTACAAACCTGAGTGTATTTAAGTTCTGGCTCACGGATAGGGGGCGGTATTCCTGCCATTGTACTCCGGGACGCTAAGTGCGAGTTTCACAGTATGCAGTCAAGAAATAGGCTAATCTGTCCGGTGGCAGTGTCACATACGCGGTACGATTTGATTTGAGGAAAAATCTAGAAAGGTAACGAACACTTGATATGATAAGAAAAGAGACGTTCCGTACGGGAACCCGTAAGGGACAAGCCTATGATATGGAAGAAGAATTAATAGTGAACGAGAAACTGATTAACAAAACTCAATCGATGCAAGGATATTGGAAATAAATACAAGAAGTTTACATATTTTACAAAATATAAACAATAATTTAGTTAAATATTATGAAATGTTACTACAAACAATGGAAATAAATAACAGACATTTTCTCTCAGAATAAGCTTCCTATCTCTCTTCGCTTAGGTATTATCTCCTGTATTCCTAAAAAAGACAAACCAAGACACCTTATAAAAAACTGGCGCCCCATTACTCTACTGAATGTCCTTTACAAAATAATTTCAGGTTGCATAAGTAAAAGAATTAAAACATATCTTCATTATCTGATATCAACAACTCAAACTGGTTTTCTTAGTGGTAGATACATCGGCGAAAATACGAGACACATATACGACTTGATGTCATACACTGAAAATAATAATATTCCTGGACTTTTGATGTTAATAGACTTTGAAAAAGCGTTTGATACAGTTGCTTGGTCTTTTATGTATAAGGTTCTTTACTTCTTTGGCTTTGGGGATAATCTAATCAAATGGATTCAGATATTAAATACAGAAATTAAAGCAAGCATATTACAATGTGGGTTCCTTTCTGAGCAGTTAGATATACAACGTGGTTGCAGGCAAGGCGATCCGGTCGCACCTTATCTTTTCATTCTCTGTGCTGAAATTCTTTCGATATTGATAAAAAATAATCAGGATATAAAAGGAATAATTATTCAGGGTAAGGAAAACAAAATTTCACAGTATGCCGACGACACTACTCTCCTACTTGATGGTTCTAAAAAATCACTTTTTGCTGCTATTGACACCTTAGATCTTTTTTCAAAAATGTCCGGTCTTTTAATAAACTGTGATAAAACAAAGTTAATTTGGATAGGCTCAAAAAAATTCAGTAATCAGGTCTTCCATCACACCAGATGGAAGCTTGATTGGAATTCTACCGATTTTTGTTTATTAGGTATTCATTTTTCCGTAAATCTTAATGAAATGGTGGAATTGAACTACAGTAAACAAATTCCAAAAATAAATGCTCTACTTTCACAATGGAAAAAAAGGATTTTAACCCCTATAGGAAGAGTTACTGTTTTAAAATCTATAATAATTCCCAAACTTAACCATTTAATTATCTCCCTTCCAAACCCTCCCGTTCACTATATAAAGTCTTTTAATAGAATGTTTTTCCATTTTATTTGGGGATCTAATTCTGATAGAGTTAAACGAGATATTTTAACACAGGATCACCTAAATGGTGGATTAAAAATGATTAATTTAGAAAACTTTATAACCTCTTTAAAATGTTCATGGATAAAAAGAATAATGGTGGGGGGTCAATCATGGTTCCCTATCTTTGAATGCATATATGGAGAAAATATTTCATGTAAACTCTTTAGCTTGGGAGATTCATTTGTGAAAGATCTTATAAAGAAAAGTAAAAATCCTTTTTGGCATGACACATTAAGCTCATGGCTCAAGATCATGAAAAAACAACTTGACACACAGATTTATGTTGACAATATTTATTCACTTCCTATATGGTTTAATTCATTAATTCTTATAGATAATAAACATATCTTTTATGAAGATTGGTATTCCAAGGGTATTAAAATTCTTGGAGATTTTTTTGACAAAAATGGATTCTTAAAGAAACATGAGTTTGAAATCAAGTTTAATATTTTAAACATATGCCCTCTTCGCTATAATGGAATTCAGTCTACAATTATGAAACTACTCCGAAAATTAAACTTCTCTCCACTTTCTATAGATGAACACACACTTTTACCATATAAACCTTTTCATTTTTTTTCATTAAACTTGAATGAAAGAGGCTGTAAGAATTTCTATCATATTCTTAATTCCAATAGTCTCGTACCTACTGCAATACAAAAGTGGAATAGTACTCTAAACTCTAACTTGGACATAAAAGAAATTTTCAGAATATGTTTCAAAATTTCCTCTGATTCTTCATTACAGTGGCTTCAATTTAGAATTATACACAGAATCCTTCCAATCGGTACATATTTGAAAAAAATTAATGTAACTAATGATGAAACATGCCATTTTTGTAATGCAGACAATGAATCTATAACTCATGTATTTTTTAATTGTCCTTTTGTACAGAATTTATGGACAGAGCTAGCTCTAATAATAAAAAACAAAACTAATTTGGAAATAGAGATTGAACCAAAAAAAAATTCTTTTTGGTGAATCTTTTTCTAGAAATAATATTGCTATCAATTTCATCTATTTATCAACTAAACAGTATATTTATATAAATTTAAAGAAAAATAAACCTGTTAACACTAGTCAACTTATAAATGTCTTAAAATTGAAATATAGACTTGAAAAAACAATTGCACTTCGACACTTTAGACTACATCATTTTTATCAAATCTGGTCAAACTGGCAACCTTTTTTTGAAGATACTTCATAACTTTTTCTTAGAATATATTCATTGTGATTATAATTCCCTTTTTATAAATTATCCATGCAGCTTTTATTTATTTTTTTGAAACACACTGAATGTTTTTTCTATCCTAAAGTCATAATGTCTATTGCAGTGTAATTGTGTGCGTGAATGTGGACCCCCCCCCCTCCCCTAAAAAAAAAAAATCACTTCTACAAAATAGTAATCATATTTTGCATAACAGTACTATATTCCTAAATATTACTAATATATTATTTTCTATTACATATTACTAGTATACTACTTCTTTATTACTGTTGTATCTGTAGATGTGAAAAAAAAAAAATAAAAAAAAAAAAATAACAGACAGTTGACTTTTTACATAAAATCTGAATATTTATGAAAAAAGAAGAGAATAAAACAATAATAAATCTAAATAAGCTGATAAGTGAATAAATAATTGAATAAATAAACAAGGAAATAATAGGATTTTGCCGTTTAAAAATTGGTGGTCATTGAACCGACATTTGTTGATTGTAAACTTGAATGTTAAACTGATATATAAAACCGAAACTTCGATATACAGTACATGCAAAAACGAAGAGATAACCTAATAAATAACAATGAACACTCTATATCCACAAATTTTCAGCCACTCGGCCTTTATCAAGTGGAAAAGCACGAATACAAAAGAATACTATAAGAATATATTAAATTTTTTCAGTGCACGCCACATGTTATGATATAGTGCACGGACAGATACAAAATTTTCTGTTTAAGTGTTCTCCAAATATACGTCTATTCTTGACCAGAATAAATTACCATCATATAATTTATAATAATGACCATATGATAGGCCTAAAATAAATTCATATAAAGTAGATTTAGACAGTATTTACTTTGTTAAATCAAAGGGGATTCCCGTGGAACATATCATTTGTGTATCACGTGATACCCCACGGTGATAGTCACTCGGTTAAAAATCGATACATGCTAATAAATCAATGTTGTCCGTTACGTCATCTTTGGAGCAGGTCTACGGCTTTTCAGGTAACCCCCCCCCCCTTCTTTCTGACTTGTTAAAAAAGATATGAACGCATATGTGTGTATTGACCTTTGAAATGAGGTTTGCCTCATATCTAAGCATCTCATTTTTTTCTGATTTAGCCATACATGCATGCGCTCATGCAAAAATTTGAAGAACAAAGCTTGAGAAGAGGGGTGGCATGTATTTTTGACTGACGTTGCTGACGTAAGGTAATGCTTGAGCAAAAATAGATCTAAACATTTGGATTTATTCTACTCCGACCTCGAGTGTCACTAATGATACAATATTCGTTGAAAGATAGGAGGGGATCTCCAACCAGACTCGGTTGCAGCACCCACAGCAAGGCACCAGAAACAAGCGAAAAAAAAAAAAAAAAAAAAAAAAAAAAAAAAAAAAAAAAACCCAAAACAAAACAAAACAAAACGGAGCAGACAAACACAACAAGAGACGCAAAAGGGACGTATGACACAGAAACACTAAACACAAACCAACGAAACGAGACCAGTGGACAATCAGTGCCGACTTAGGACAGTCATCTGTCACGCTAGTAGCAAATGGTGTGCTGAGCTATCCGGATTACGTTCACACAGCCCTCCCACTTTTCCGGTTATCCAAAGGTCTCGAAGAATGCACGATATTTGTTGAAAGGCAAATATGGTACACTGAAATTATAATCATTCGACATATTTATTTCAATATTGATAATATTGAGAGTTTATAGAGTCACAAGTCCTTGATGACTATTTTCTAGCTTCCATTGTAAATTTCGGTAATTTATCTTATTTCTATAAATATCCGGATACACAGATAATCTTTTCTACGGGATGCAGACTCTAGAGTGGGTTCACACCATCGGGATGTTTTGTCTTTGTTTTAAGGTAGTCGATCCATAACTAAAGAATGGATAGTGCGCAAGTACCTTTCAAATCACATTACAATTTGTTACATCGATGTTACAAACGTTGCCATCGATGTAACGAAAGTTGACGACAGTGCAATCAGGGGACTCCCAAAAGAGTGGCTTCAAAATTTTATGAATTTTATTTTTCAAAATAACCTCATTTTTGAAAAGGTCTTTCCGAGACGGTCATTTTGAAATTTATGTCATTAAAATCGGACTTGAAACACAAAACCTATGAACAAAAAGAACTTGAATGACCAAAACATTTAATTTTGTAATACATGTCATAGTGTAAATAATTTCATTGCACTATATATCCGCTTTTCAAATTATGTCTCATCAATATTTCTTGCATGAGTCCGAAATAGAGGATTTCCTTATAATGAATAAATATGAAGAACTAAATTCTAAACATGAACTAAAAAGTACTATATCAAAGAACCAGCTAGAGAACCACTTAGTTTTGGATTATTTTAAATCTACTTCGATGACGGAGAATTTACAAATACATGTATATTTCAAGTCAAGTGAAGAAACACTGGGAAACTCGGCGAACGGAATCCTCGGGGACTAACAGTCCACATGCAAAAATGCCAACCTAGTGGTTGAAATTATCAATATTTAAACATTGCACCACATGTGCTTTTAAACACAGTTTAGAATTTCTTTCTTCCTCTATTCATCTATTTGGGCCTCGATGATGACTGATTAAGGAATACGGATCGTAGTTCAGGAGTAGAAGATCCAGAGAAATATTGTTTTACTGTGTAAGTCTCTATTAACAAAGCAATCGCTAAACATATTTTTCTTAAAATTTGAATGAGGTTTGTGAATTAATAATGTATGTTTCCTGGGAATACACGACTTTCGACAATGGATGTCCAAAAATGAGAGTTATCTTTCTTATCACCAATGATATCAATGGATAGAGTGATGAAGCGCTCTCAATTCTAAATCAAAATAATCCAAATTCTGTGGATAATGTACGCGTATTCTTTCCACGTGAACTAATGATAAAAGAGACCACTGGAAGCATTTAATCCGCTTTATATTTTGATGTCATGTTGTTGACGACAATGGTCATCTAAATATTTCAATATAAAAAAAGAGGATCTACAGGAATTGGTTGCACCCACACCAAAACTCCGAAAACACAGAGTAGACAAGCACAACAAAAAGACAAAGAAGGGATAAGGAAGACACAAAAACCAACCAAAAAAAAAAAAAAAAAAAAAAAAAAAAAAAAAAAAAAAAAAAAAAAAAACCAAAAAACATCAAAAGACTTAACACAAAAGGCTACGCATAAACCAAAGAGACCAAGGTGCTAACTAAGGACTGCCATCTTTCATGTTAGTTCATGTTCATGTCATGTAGTAACAAATGACGTACGTAGTTATCCGGATTACGTGCGCACAACCCTCCACTTGATCAGTAGCCCAGTGGTCTCGTCGAATGCACAATCGTTGTAGTGAATGAACCTCCAACTTGCAACAAGGTCATAGGCGGCACAGGCTAGCAATATAAAAAAAAAGATTTCAAAGTGAAGAAAAGCGGAACAGAAATCGGACGCATGCGTAGGAGATTGGAATGACCTCCTCACTGTAAGATGACGAAACAAATAAAACAGCTAGGCGCAGGGGTCTAAGTTAAAAAAACCAAACAAACAAACAGATGGATATATTATGTAAATGGATATCAAAATCATAAGGACCTACGAAAAACAGTTCGTTCTCTGCCGGCTTGAACGAGCTCTTTCATGAAATCACACGTCAATCTATGACAAACGTGACTATTTCAACTTCAAAATTACAGATAACCCTGTCCTAAACAGTAACATTCCTTTGTCCACTGTGTATGGTGAATTCATATCGCAACTGATACGCTATTACAGAACAAGTTCAAACTAAAACGACATCGTTATAAGGGCAAGACGACTGATTAATAACTACTCAACCAGAGGTACTAGTATGTATTTGAGCGACTGACTTGGTCAATGCAAACAAATCACAATGATTGAAAAAGGACGAAAAGATGAGATTATAAAACATTATGCTAATAAATATTTTAGGTTAGAGACATAAACATGCTGAATTTGACACATTCACTGGTTTTGACCTCTTCTGCGAATCTTAAGTATCGACTGTCGCTAGAGATACTTATCTCCCCGGAAACCTGATCTGATATCAACTGGAGATCATTGCAGGATGTTTTAGCTAATTTTACCCTATTACATTGGAGTGTTTTATTTGTCTCGAACTATTGGTGTGGTAAGGGTATATCCATTGTTTGTTGCTTTGTTTATTTTGTTTATTGTTTATAAGAGATAATCATAAGTCTTCAGTGATAACTATCCAGTTTCTATCTTAAATTTTGACAAACAAAAGTCACATTTTATTTTTCTCACAGAGATGCACAGTTGTATGTCTTCGAAGGAATAAAACCTTTGGATTGATTCAACCTTGTCAGCATGTATTTTTGAAGGTTTATTATACCATTAACATCTGGCACACCTGTAGTAGACGGTGTGGTTATCCGGATTACGTGCACACAACCCCTCCACTTTTCCCAATTCCCAGAGGTCTTGAAGAACGCACAATTGTGGTGTAAAATAACCTCCTCACTGTAAGATAACCATACAAACAGACAGCGTGACACAGGGACACAAGAAATACACAGATGGATATGTAAATGGATATAAAAACAGAAGGCGTACGAAATACAGCCCGTGCTCTGCCGGCTGTAGCGAGATCATGCATGTTATCACCCAAGGAGTCCGACTGATATTCAGAGAGGACAGGTGGTCATGGAGTCCTGTCGTCATAGTGTGTCAGAGTGCAATTCCTGAGAATGTACTGGTACAAAGCTGTAGATTGGTCAATAATACGGAAGTGTTTCAACTGAATATCTTCCGGAAGAAAATTTCGAACGAATTTATAATGCAACATGTGTTTCGGCTATTAAATCCTCATCAGTGATGATTCCATCCAAAGTGCATTTTACACACAGCCAAAATTCATTTTGGTAGCACCCTCTGGTCATATTTTTTTTTCAAATTAAATTTGTGGGTGTACCAAGACAAGTGACAGCAGGATTATATCCATGGTATAAAATGCGTTTGATGATTCTAACACAATTTCAATGGTAATTCTGTCTACCTTTGATTCTTTTTATTTTGTTTCTTATGTCATCTTTAAAGGCGGGTTGAGAAATACCCAAAGTAATATACTCTGTTGCGTGTATTGGTCCGAATTTCAAAAGAATCTGACAATAATTTTTGCAGAATTTCCAGAAAGTCTTTACTAGTTTTTCGATAACCTTGACCTACATGTTATAAAAGTTTCTTCGTAATTTGTAAATTTTTGTAAATAACATGTGACAGTAATCTAGGAAAAATAACTATAATGAATCCAAAATCATCTTTTTTGTCATACACACTTGAATGAATTTCTCCATCGACAATTTTGATATTTAGGTCCAAAAATGGTGTTTCTGTATTGGTAACGTTTGTCTTGTTTAGCGTCAATTCTTGTGGATGTCATTTTTATATTTTTCAAAAACAGGATTGTCAATAGTAAGAATATCATCAGGTACCTAGAAGTACCAATGGGAAATTTTAAATCATCGTTTTTTTTTTTTTTGCTTTTGAAGATTTGGATAAATTCTAAATCTGCAACAAGAGGCACACAATTAGTACCCATAGGTATCCCTAAAACCTGCTGTAGAGATTCTCACCAAACTTAACATAAATGTTGTCTAATAGGAAGGACAAGGTATTACACAGTCACTGTACGTAATCTTGTTTTTAATTGATACAGAGAGATAAATTTGAATTAGCTTGAAGCTACCTTTTCAATCCTACCTAATTAAATCTAATTACATGCATTCACGATTCTTCCTTAGATAGTATTGTCCTATGAGTATCATTGATGCTGTGTTAATGTATCCGTCTGTTTGTCCACATTTTCTTTTCTTTCGTGAAAGTTCTTTTTTTAAATTTTTCAACAATTTGTTTGCCTATTGATTGTGATTTTTGAATCCTGATTTCGGGTTTTGTATTAGACTTCTAAACTAGTAAAGACTTCCTGGAAATTTTACAAAATTTATTGTCAACTTCTTTTGAAATTCAGATCAATACAGACAACAGAGTATATTAATTTGAGTATTTCACAACCTGCATTTTATGGTGACATAATTACAAGATAAGAAGGATCAAAGATAGACAACATAACCATCGAAAATGCGTCAGAATCATCAAACGCCTTTTATAACGTGGATATGATCCTAATGTCACCAGACGGACACTGGACTTGGTACTTGACCAATCTACAGTCTTGTACTAGCGCATTCTTAAAACTTGCAATCCGACTGACTGTGACGACGGGACTCCATGACGGGTCCTGTCCAAACCTCTTTAGAGAAGACAGGGCCCCGACCACCTGTCCTCTTTGAATGTCAGTCGGACTCCTCGGGTGATAACATACAGGAGGTCGCAGCGACAGAGCACGGATTGTATTGCGTTCGCCTTCTTTTAATATTCATTTCCTGTGTTGTTTTGGTCCCTGCATTTTGCGGTCTTGTTTATGTGTGGTCATCTGACAGTGAGGAGGTTGTTTTAAACCACAATTTTTCGTTCTTCGAGACCTCTAGGTAATCGAAAAAGTGGGAGGGTTGTGCGCACGTAATCCAGGATAACCATACCTTCTGCTATTTCCGTGGCAGATGGCCGTCCTAAGTCGGCACCAGTTGCCCATTGGTCTCGTTGGTTCATGTGTAGTCATTTGTGTTTGATGTTTCTGTGTTGTGCGTTGACGTTCCTTGTCCCCTTTGCGTCTCTTCCTGTGCTTGTCCGCTCTGCGTTTGTGTTGTCTTCCTGTGCTTGTCTGCTCAGTGTTTGTGCTTGTCTGCTCTGTGTTGTGATCCCCTCCTTTGTTTTTTATTGTGTGTTTTGGGGTTTTTGCTGTGGTTGCTGCAGCCTTGTGTTGTTGGAGATCCCCTACTTTGTTTTCTATTCACTAACTATTGAGGAAAGTTTTTCTAAGATGTTATATTATATTCTCCATAGGAGGCTTACTTAGGTTTGTTTCCTTTTTTGCGTGCTATGAGAATGTATTCCGCTGTTGTTACTGTAGAGTAGTCACGCTGGTGTTATATGTCATGTAGTTTTTAAGGCTTTTTAAGGCTATGTATTTCTCTTCATTGTGATTTATGAATTGAGATTTCTGCTCTTTTGTTTGACTTTTACTATCTGAATCATACCCAAACTGTTGTAATCAACATTTGCACATTGTAATACATTTGGTTGACATGATATAATAGTGGTATTGTTAATTTTTTTCTAAACTTAAGAATAATCGTGAAATTATGTAATACTGTGTATTTGAAGAAAAAAACCAAAATTTTGTGACATTTGAATTTTTAAACAAATCTTTCAAAATATTCAAAAATAAAACAAAAAACCTAAAAAGAAACAAATTCATATGTATCTACGAAAAGTAATTCATTTTATAGGGTTATGATGTTTTCATGCTTCCTTTTAGCAAATGCCAAGCACATTGATATCCAAGGCACCTTGCAAAGACGTGTATATGACTTCCATTGTATGTAAAGGACAACTGCTTGTGTCAGATAAAGGGATTAAAATAGTCTTTCTAAAGTCCTAATATCGGTTTCTAAAACGTGTTAACATGCCCGCAAAGCTCATTTACTCCCTGATTTTCCATCAAAATCCATCTATAATATAATTAAAGGCCTTGTCAGATTAAACAGTTCACAATCATAGTTCTCAATTAAAATGTCAGCAGGGAGGAGAGGCACTGACCGTGGTCATCCGTGGTCAAACGGCAATAAATCATCCCATACACACAGTGACCATTTATAAAGCTAACTCGATGACAGATCTTCTGATGCTGAAATAATATTGATACAAACTATTCACGGTCCACATACACACAATACCAGTCCTCGACTCCTAATAGTCCCCCCTCTACCTGCTGTCGCCACTCACAAGACACACACACATGCTATCATCAAGTCAACCAAACTCGCAGAAGTTTACCGTCTCTATATTTGGTCATGCCATTCATGTCTGCCATCGTCTCCAAATTTCTATCCTCATTCAAAAATATGCAGTACATTGTTCTTAACAAATCTTTGACAGTATTGTTTAACAAGAACACATTTCCACTTGCTAATTTTGTTTTCATTGAACAGCAAGACCAATCCAATATTAGTTTTATTCATGTCCATAAAGAAAAGACATTGGGTAGCCTTTATGACAAATGTTTCAAAATACTATGGAACAGATATGTTTGTTTGAAACAATGAACTACTTCTCGCCAAAATGATTCAGAGAAGCAAAACAAATTTGGTTGCAATCTCTTATTTTCTTAGTAAGCTCTCAATTTCGTGTCGGTAATATTCGGACGCGTAATTACATGAAAAATGTGGCCACAATCATTGGAGGAAAGCTACGTATAAGGCTATTTTCCTCCTATAATTTAAAATGAAACGGCATCTCTTTCAATATTGGGCTAACTGTTAAGGTATCGGCCTATTTTCAAATAAGATACAAGCCCTGTTTCACTGTACCTTTGAACTGACTTGAAATATATTTGTATTTTTCTTCTGACACTAGATTTGATAAGTTAGTCTAAAATTAAGTGGCAACTCTCTGTTGGCATTACTCTGATCTTAGCTGGCTCTTTGTGGTGCTTACTCCTCTCGGGCACCTGGTCCCACCTCTAGCTTGCCATCTCTAGATGCTCAAAGTGAGATTATCGTCAGGATCTTGTTTATCTCTTTTGTATACATTTTAGGTTTTGTTTAGAATTTCACTCTTCATATAGTCACCATTTGGATTTCCTCTCCATCGGCCACGAGCATAACTGAAGAGACATGTTTTATGAATGGGTTATGTTAGAGAAACATTGAACACGTTTTGGTGTTGTGCTTTCAGCCACTCAATCTTGGACCAAATGGAACAAAATCAAATCCTCCAAACTTTTTATTGTTAATTTATTTGAAATAAAGTTAAAAGAAAATATGAGAAATAATTATCATTAGTTGAAGAATATGGCAAAATCTTTCTGTGGATTTGACCCTAAAATCGTCAACAGATAATTCTTTATTACTTGTCGCCTTTATGATAGCCAAGACAAAAAAGACAATAATAATTATTTTATTAGATAATTTTTTTTATATTTCATAAATTAGATATGATACCGAATTATCTACTCTGTCCTTCTCATGAGTACATCAATCTATCATTTAATGGATATTGGTTTGTAAATCTTCTAAGTTGAAACTGTCGTGATTTCAAAACTTTCTTCCGAGATTAAAAGGGGTTGTGCATTGCTAGTTATTTGTTGTAAACATCATTTTACAGTATGTTCCTCTATGTCAATGTTGGTTAATGTCCCTACTTCCGCCAATCCAGTGAATTTTGATGCAAAGTCATGGAGCGTTGCTTTCTTATAATGGCAATGTTAGGAACGACCGGAAGTTTTCTAACCAACTTTCGCCTCTTGCATTGAATGCCGCAATCAAGCAGAAATCAAAATGTTTACTCGAAAAGCCTTTTCTGTTCAGAAAATGAATGTTATTCGTTTCTGTCAACATTTGTGATGGCCAAATAGTGCCGTATTACCCCACGAAGCAATTAAACTAATAAAGAGTTGACATCTGGGTGATCCTCACGAATACTTATACACCAATATCCATTATTTGTCCTCGCGATCTTTTTTTCTTTAGTATATGCATTATGTACTGCGAAAGATGTTTTTCCTTGAAAAATTGTGCTATTGATAATCACCATTTAGAATTATCAATCAAATGAAACACACTCTTTCCTTTTTTGATTTTCAGGATTTTTCTATTTTTTAAAGGGGAGGGGGATTAAAACGTTTGATAACGTCAAAAATTACTTTTTTTCAATTGTTTCATATTTTATCGAATCATCTCGTTTTTATGAATTTTGTCTCAAAAATAAATATAGAAATGATATGGAATTGATATAAATTATTTTCAAGATAAGAATAACTAATCTCATTAATATCCTATGACCTGTCATACACATAACCTCTGTGACAAATGTGTGTACAGCAGATAAGAAAAGCCGAATTCTCCGTGACTTATCTAAGTTGTTTCATATAATAAGGTATTAGGGGATTCCAATTCCAATATTATCTGCTGAGTATGATTATAATAAAGCGACTTGACTACATAATACCACGTGGAAATGTCAAGTTTTGATACGTTTTCTATGATCTTAGTGACTGTCACGAGGAAACCTTAACAGTCAATTAAATATGTACGCGGTCTTCTAAGAATAAAAGACAAACAGATTGATTTCGTGTTCAAACAAACTCTCAAGAGATTTATTGACTGTAAGGTTTACAGACATATTAAGATAAGTCTGGTATCAGAGGATTTTGTCCAAAACACATGTTCACAAAACCACGGAGGTGATTGTTCTCGCAAAATTAATTTCTTTCTACCATCAGATATGTGCATTAACCCGAATTACTCTAATTCGTTTCCAATACGCCACATTCAATTTGCTCTAACGCTAAGGGTCCCGGCGGAGAACACTGTGATAATACAAAAAGTATTCTTTTCAAAGACAGAGAAATGTATTTGCATGATAAATCCCTCCGAGAATTGAAATTTCATCATTAGCAGGGTAGGTGATAAAATAAGGATCGCCTAAACCAACTTTATCATGCATTACAAATAAATAACATTATAAATACAATACATTTTCACACCAGGTATGAAATTTATAATTTAGCATCATCCGCTAATATGGAATTCAATAACGATGACTCGGATCCTTAGGAGATGGAGAATGGCGTCAATGGTGCACTTTGATAAATATAGAAATTGAAGGTTATATTTCTCTCGTAAATAAAGTCATAATACATGCAATATACATGTAATTTGCCTTTTTCTACTGAAAACGAATGGTACGAAACGAAGAAGGGGTTAGACAAAAAGACAAAGTTTATGTCATTAGAGATTCTAGCAGTATCTTGAGGAGAACTGATGGATACTGGTACATGTAAAATGTTCATAGAAAAAAATTCTATATATTAGATCATTTTCAAGTAGTTTTTGCTAATAGTCATGCAAAACATATTATACAGAAATGCACATGAATGATACTTGTTATGTACAGACTTATTAAAGATAAATTTGAAATTTAAGTTTACCGAGTATTTTTTTATTGTTCCTTTGATAGTTTATCCAGTCCTGATTTGATATTGTCGCAGCCTGTTTGGGATAGTTTCCCCTCCGTTCCCATATCCACGAACAGCATGTAACGTACACTGATACCATTGAGGGCGGCAAAATTTCCTTTGAAAGTGATTTTCACCTGAAATGCGGTGAAATAAGCGTCATATTGCAGCCCAGGTGTGTAAGCTATCGCTCGGTGGGGTGTCCATAGCACTTTGTCCCTATCAATGGAATATGTCTCAAGGAATGAACTTTGTTTGAAAGGGAACATTAACTTGAAATTTATCGTTATATTTACACATTTAATTACACTGAAATTATTCTGTTATGAAAAATAGGTGAAGCTTTTGAATCTACTGCTGATTCCCAAACATACATTGAATGGGTATGTAAAGCTAGGTATTATGTAAACAAGACTTTTTATTGAAACCCGAAAGCGTAGAATTTTTTTATTTTACTTGTTAATGATGTGGAAAGGAAATACTTTCAGTGGTTTCTGAGGCCTCGAAACACAAAGAATCTAATTATACATGGATCAGCATCAATTCAGGTCTTCGATAAGATAAGCCTCTTCAGTTATTCTCGCTACCGAAAAACTAAAAAATAAAAGAGGATCAATTAAAGTAGAATCAGATTTAGTAGAGAAACTTCCGATGATCTGACTTCCCAATATTTACTATAACATCTAAGAAACCCAATGTGTTAATAATTCCAAAAACGACTTAAGGAGGTATTGAACACTTGGACGCCAAATTCAATTTTTCTAAAAATCTCTGAAATTATGAATATCTTGTCTGTCCTTGACTATACAAACTTACATTTGATTCTATCCACAGGAAAATTTTCTACGAGACTTTGAAATATGCATTAGTCGACGTTTTCGTGATTTTTTTGATGACGTCATAATATTAAAGTGTCATTCCAGTTCTCGTAAACCTATTGGAAATTAATTTTGATTTAACCTCCAAAATAACCATAGATATATTACACTTACGTATGGAAAAGATAAAATTAATTGTGTTTTAAACTTGAATAAAAGATGACACTGTCGCTGAAAAATTGCAATTTCGGGCCAATTTAATGTAGTTGCTAGTTAATTATTAGGAATCCTGTGGATGAATCTTTGTCAAAAACTATCAATATTATCAAGAATGTCCAGAGATGATTTCATGATTAAATGGGAAAAATTGAATTTAAGATTAAAATATTACAAGGCTTTATATTTTCCATTTTTTTTTTCTTTCAAAATCGTCCATTTTCAATGAAGTGACATCCGCTTTCCAGTAACGTAAATTTGTCAACTAATACACTGTAATGAAGCTCTAATTTTCAATTTTATACATGCTAAGTTTCAATACAATACGTTTATTAATAATGTTTTTATTGCATTTTGAATGCGAAGGTTTGTGACGCCATTTTTCCCGATTACGTCGAAATGACGTTGTGGTTTGCTCATGGATAAAACTCCCAAAGTCCTTAATTTCGAAAATCGCCATAATTTCTTCAAATGACGCCGGAAATTAATCAAACTTCATCAGGATACTCAAATGCATATATCAATCAAAGTATCAAATGTTTTAAGGGAGTTGAGACTGTACTTTTCCTAGGAAGCGAGAAAGCAAATTGTGCCGCCGCCATCTTGGTGTTCAAACCCTCCTTAATAAATAAAAAATAACTACTGTCCGCGCAGCTCACTTCAGAAATCAGAAAATTGAAGTTTTCTATGCTTTGTCGGCATTTTTCCCGATAAAAATTTATATAGGGGGATGGCTCTCAAACTATCATAATTAACGGTGTATGATATATGTCTTTATGACCAATACTATGCTCACAGTGAAAGAAAATAATTTTAGATGGGGGATTTCTATGTTAACTTTAGCGTGACGTCGTCGACGTTCTCAATAGACTCAGTGTTAAATATCGGCAACGTCGCACTAAAATTAACATAGAAAAGTCCCCATCTAAAATATTCTCTCTCGTTGTGAGCGTAGTATTAGTCGTAGGTTCACAAATCATACACCTTTAGTTATGAGAGTCCGAGATCTATCCCCTATATAAAATTTACTCGCAAAATTTGCGGACAAAATAGATAAAACTTCAATTTACCGATTTCTGAAGTGAGCTGCGCGGACAGTAAGAGGTTTGTCATGAAATTGCTCTTGTACATGTGATACCTATCATTTTAATGTATAATATAATTTATTTGAAGGGATGCCTTTATATAAAAGGAGGAGATTTCCGACAACACCCGGTTACAGTACCAGCAGAAAGACCAAAAACACCCTCTGCAAAACACAAAGCAGTCACGCACAGAAAGAGACGCAAATGCTACACAGAACGCCAAATCACATAAATACAACAAACACAACGAGACCAATGGGCAAACGGTGCCGACTAAGGAAGGCCATCTACCACATCAGAAGCAGACGGTGTGGTTTTCCTCATTACATGCGCACAACCCTCCCACTTTTCCGATTGCCCATACGTCTCAAAGAACGTATACACTTGTGGGGTAAAATAACCTCCTCACAAACAGACAGCATGACGCTGTATATTGGTCCAGTACCAAACCAAGTATCCGCTGTTGACAGCACGATCATATCAATGTATAAAAGGCGCTTGATGATTCTATCACAATTTTGATGGTAATTCTGTCTACCTTTGATCCTTCTTATTTTGTTAATTATGCACCATAAAATGCAGGTTGTGAAATACTCAAAGTAATATACTCTGTTGCGTGTATGGATCAGAATTTCAAAAAAAGTTGATAATGAATTTTGTAAAATTTTCAGGAAGTATTTACTAGTTTGTGGAAGCGAAAACCATTATCTAAAAATTTCTTCGTAATTTGTAAATGTTCAGTATGAAAATCAAAAACATAAGTACATGCTCTGGTAATCCGAGAACATCACCGTCAAGCCAGGGAAAATTTACAAAGTTGAATCTAAAATCATATGTATGAATCTCTAAATTTTGATATTTAGGTCCAAATGGTGTATCTGTGTTTGTAATGTTTGCCTTGTTTAGTGTCAATTACATGTACAGTATTTTTTCGGCGTTCTTTCAACATAAACTATAATTTTTATTTATAAATTTCTAGAATTTCAGCGGATACTTGTACATTGAGATTCTACTTAATAGCTTAACACTCAGATTTCTGTGTACAAAGGCAATACTTTCTATTTCTTTCTCTGTGTATTTTGTTTTCGGAAGCTCATTTATTTATTAAAGTCAACTTTTCTGTATCTAATCTGAGGCTCTTTCTTCCACTTGAAGTCTTCCCGATTGTTCTTTCCATGTTTCCTTCTCTGCAACATTAAATGATTGTTGGTTTCCTGGGTTGATCTATCTTGATGAGTTGTCCTTTAAATATACAATAACTTTTCATCTGAGCCGAGAACAATATCCTTTATTTAGCAAAGGAACCTGATGAACGGCGGTGTTTTTGAATAATTATTTCAATATTGCACACTAACAAACTGCGGCACGTACACAGTCCAAACCTCGGACGGAATACTGGGTCCTGATAAATTATCCAGTCTGATTATGAATATTATCTCATATTAAAGAAAGATGAAGATTTGCTGCAAGGGAGCAGCTTTCTTGGTAAAGTTTTAAAAATGCAGTGCACAAAACATACATGTATTCATTTATGATTCTTTTAAAAAGCCAAAATAATCAAAATCTCAAACATAATAAAGTGTAACATCTCTCTCAATTTTTTATATAACAACTGTGTGTATCAGTAGACCTCTACGTTTCCAGATGCAAATAGTGAGAGTGTTTTACTCAGGTCAGGTTATCATACCCAACAATTGTGGTACCATACATTTTTCGAAGTCGGCTTGGGAGGCCGCAACGCATTTTCAAATTGTTTGCCATGGCAACATTTTTTCTTTATTTTACCAAATAAAATGAACAATGGGACTACAAAGTACCACATATAAGTAACTTGTTTGTTCTATCACAAAAACATAGTCAGAAAGGCTAGCCTTGTATTATGATAATAATAAACATTAAAGAAGTACCTATCAGTTATTCAGTCTGACAAATACCAGTAAAATAATATGAATTTTGGGGAAAAATACCTCTTTTTATGAACCCTTCGAAGGAAGCACAGACGTTTTCAGAATTTTACAACTTCAAAATAACTTGCAAATTTTCTCCTCTTTCAAATGATACCAATTTTATCAGCACTTCCCAGATTCATTTTCTCAGTAATTGACGAATTCCAAAAGATAACTCCCAAAAACTTTGTTTTGGAGCACATGTACAGGTCTACTATCTGTTTGAACCGGATATTGTCAAGTGACTGAGAAAAGGATGCTTGAACGGGTTTCCTACAAACAAATCCGGCTTTTCCCCTTTTTAACATCTGCATCAGCAATTTAAAATTAAAAAAATCACTATTCTATATCAATATTCCTCATTATATTTCCTCTTTTATCTATATCAAGAAGGGTAACATTAGTTTCGTACAAAAGAGGAAGAACTCTTACAGGAGTGTAAAGCCCCCTGTGCGTTCCTCGAGACTTCTGGGTAACCAGAAAATGGGGAGAGGGTTGTCCACACATGATCCGGATTACTACACCATTCGCTTCCAACTTTGCAGATGGCTGTCCTAAGTCTGCACCGATTGCCAATTGGTGTCGTTGGTTTATGTTCAGACGTTGTGTTTGGTGATTTGATGTCGTATTTGGGTTTCCTTGTCCCTTTTGCGTCCCTTGTTGTGTATGTCTACTCTGTGTTTGAATGTCCTATTTGGGTTTCCTTGTCCCTTTTGTGTCCCTTCTTGTGTATGTCTACTCTGTGTTTGGATGTCGTATTTGGTGTTCCTTGTCCATTTTGTGTCTCTTGCTGGTCATGTCAACTCTGTGTTTTGATGTCGTATTTGGTGTTCCTTGTCCCTTTTGCGTCCCTTACTGTGTATGTCTACTCTGTGTTTTGATGCCGTATTTGGTGTTCCTTGTCCCTTTTGCGTCCCTTGTTGTGTATGTCTACTCTGTGTTTGAATGTCGTATTTGGTGTTCCTTGTCCATTTTGTGTCTCTTGCTGTGTATGTCTACTCTGTGTTTGGATGTCGTGTTAGTGTTCCTTTCCCTTTTGCGTCTCTTGCTGGTCATGTCAACTCTGTGTTTTGATGTCGTATTTGGTGTTCCTTGTCCCTTTTGCGTCCCTTACTGTGTATGTCTACTCTGTGTTTTGATGCCGTATTTGGTGTTCCTTGTCCCTTTTGCGTCCCTTGTTGTGTATGTCTACTCTGTGTTTTGATGTCGTATTTGGTGTCCCTTGTCCCTTTTGTGTCTCTTGCTGTGTATGTCAACTCTGTGTTTTGATGTCGTATTTGATGTTCCTTGTCCCTTTTGCGTCCCTTGTTGTGTATGTCAACTCTGTGTTTTGATGTCGTATTTGGTGTCCCTTGTCCCTTTTGTGTCTCTTGCTGTGTATGTCAACTCTGTGTTTTGATGTCGTATTTGGTGTTCCTTGTCCCTTTTGCGTCCCTTGCTGTGTATGTCTACTCTGTATTTTGATGCCGTATTTGGTGTTTCTTGTCCCTTTTGCGTCCCTTGCTGTGTATGTCTACTCTGTGTTTTGATGCCGTATTTGGTGTTCCTTGTCCCTTTTGCGTCCCTTGTTGTGTATGTCTACTCTGTGTTTTGATGTCGTATTTGGTGTTCCTTGTCCCTTTTGCGTCCCTTACTGTGTATGTCTACTCTGTGTTTTGATGTCGTATTTGGTGTTCCTTGTCCCTTTTGCGTCCCTTGTTGTGTATGTCTACTCTGTGTTTTGATGCCGTATTTGGTGTTCCTTGTCCCTTTTGCTTCCCTTGTTGTGTATGTCAACTCTGTGTTTTGATGTCGTATTTGGTGTTCCTTGTCCCTTTTGCGTCCCTTGTTGTGTATGTCTAGTCTGTGTGTTGTTTTTTGTACTTCATTGTTTTCCTACACGTGCTAAAATTTGTTCTTGTTGGATGTTCCATCCTTTGTGGATACGTATGACATTTGCTGTGGACACCAGGGTGTGGTCTCTCTCAGTTTACATGCTGTAATTTATGTTTCAGTTGTCTTTTTTGTTTGTTTGTCCTCTTTGTTTGACTTTTCTGACTTGTTTTGTTGTTTTCGGCTATTTGTTGTATGTCGTAAGTTTTATTCTTTGTTTGACCTTTTCTGACTTGTGTTGTTGTTTTCGGTTATTTGTTGTTTGTTGTAAGTTTTGTTCATTGTTTGAGTTATTCTTACTTGTTTTGTTGTTTTTGGCTATTTGTTGTTTATTGTAAGTTTTGTTCTATGTTGTCTTCTGTTACGATCAAAACAGAACATGTATTTTCGACTAAGGTCACTGCAACGTGGTCCAATTTGAGTTTTTGTTTTTCATTGTGAAATTCATTTGTACATTGACCACATTTCTAACGAACGCCGTCACTATAGTAAATGATTTCATTTGCTTTTCAATTCATACAGTTACTTTGGAAAGTTCACGCATCTATTTACATTTTTAGAGGTTTTTATTCAATTACACGAATCCTCCCATTTAATACTTTATTTTTTACTGAAGTTTTTTATAGTTTACCTTCAAGACTTTCAGATATGACATTTCAAAATATTTGTATTATGCTGATTGGTTTTAAATATGCCTACCTTTCCTACAATGATGAATTATCAACCATTTTCGATTCCTTAACAAAAGTGCAAGAACGAAAAATAAAAAAGTTGAAATACCGCATTTATTTTTAACATAAAAAGGTTAAGAAATAATCCTCGATGCACATACAGAGACACGAAGATTCATATGCACCTGGCATAACAGCCTTTGTGGATCCTCCTTTTAAGTTATATGTATCTCTCCAGTCTATAGGATCAGTTAATAAATCTTGTTAATTCACTATCCCGCAGACATGAATTTACACAAAAGAGTGATTGATGATAATTTTACCTATTTTAAGTTGATATGACCCTCGTGTCATGTCATCTTCAAGCATTGTAACATTATCACTTTTCACCCAGAAGTTTTTGAATAAGAACCTCCACTGTAAAATACATCTGATTATTTATTTCTATAAATAGGAAAAGGAATTACATGTGTTATACATGAATGCAAAAGCACTCCTTTATTGATAAACATACAACGAGGAAAACACTTTAAAATTCCAAATATAACCAAAAAGAAAATTTAAACAACATATGTATAGGCAAAATATTTGTTCATCCCAAATGAAAGAAAGATACTTCAATCATTTGTTTTTTCAAAATGCAAACGTTCTGGTACCTCGACCCGTTGTTGGTAGGAGTTAATTCGAATCAAAAACGTTCTACACGGTTGCAGTACCAGCAACAAAGTACAGAATATCTTTCTAAGCCTTTTTACACATATTTGCATGACCACATATAGCATTTTGAAAACGGCTAGTACTGAATCGTCGAATTAAAAGAATAAAATGATTGTCCTTGTGGTCATCTTGCGAGAAAAAGCTATTTTGTTTGCCGTCCAAAACCGCAGTTATAGTAAAAAGGTTACTTCAACATACAGCAAAGGATCTTTCATGATACGAATATTGTTTTGGTCTAAGTCATTAAAAATACCATACTATTATATACACTTGTTAAACGTCTTCAAATTCAATAGCATCATTTAAGCACAGATAAAATTTGCAGCATGGACCAGACATGCACGTTTCAGGTACTTAACCCTCGTCAGTGATCCTCAATCCCAAACAATGTAATACGACCAAATATTGAGAAAGTTATTTTGTCCAAAATATACCGAAAAACGTAATTCCCTTCTCTTTGTACGAATGACTGAACACTGAACATTTCGGATTATTCTTCGATCAATATTTCCAAATTTGTTTACTTAATATCATACCATATTCGTATACTATTCACAGAGTTAAATTTTATGTTTTTTTTAAAATTAGTTTTTTAAACCAAGGCCACGGGGATATTTTTAGCGGACTAATTATGCCAAATACTTATAGCTCACTCTGTCGTCGAACCTAAGATGAATATATTTAGAATGAACTGATGGCAAATGGTTGTTTAAACTTCAATGCTATTGTAGCAGATATTCTTACTCAAATATGAGAGGAAAAATGTTCAAAGGTACTTAAGAAAAAATAAAGCCTGTGTTTGTGAAATACAAATGCCCCCGGTGGCATCTTTGTTAGTATAAACTTCATTTTCTGTTAAGTATGTAAAAGGTCAAGGTCAACAATTTTGGTATCAATGGAAAGGTCTTGTAACAAGGAATACACATGTGAAATATGAAAGCTCTATCACCTTCAAGTCAAAACTTATGCAAAATGTTAAAGTTTTTGAAAAGTAGGTCAAAGGTCAACGTCAAGGTAATGAGGTCAAAAAGTCTGGTATCAATTGAAAGGTCTTGTCACAAGGAATACACATGTGAAATATGAAAGCCCTATCACTGACCATTCAAACGTTATTTCAAATATTTTTAAGTTTTGAAACGTAGGTCAAAGGTCAAGGTCACGAGGTCGAAATTTTTGGTATCAATGGAAAGGTCTTGTCACAAGGAATACACATGTGAAATATGAAAGCTTTATCACCTTCCATTCAAGAGTTTTGCCCAATGTTAAAGTTTTTCGGACAAACAGACAAACAGACGGACATGCCAAAAACTATATGCCTCCGAATCTGTGATTCCGGGGGCATAAAAATCGTTGTTATTCAAATGTTACATTCATTTTATCTTAAAGTGTAACGTTAAGATCCAAATTCCTTGCAATATTAATTAAAAGAATGAAGAGTAATTTCATCCTGTAGACACATTGATAATTAGCATATCTTGCTGTTTGGATTGATTTTATTAACTTGGAGATATATTCTAAGGTATAATTAAGTAACGAATGGATAGAAATCAAATGACTAGAGAATTTGTGATAATATTTAGATTTCATAAAGATGGATTAACACCGCCGGTCAGCGCGTCAATAATATCATTACAAGATTTACACATTACTTTAACACGTGCATCGCACACGCCAGCATAACAAAAGTTCACGTCATACAAGAAGCAGATCCCCTTGATTCTATATAACTAATTTTGGAAATTAGATTCCAATTGATACTGCACAAAATACACGGCGGTCGACTCCGTTAGGTGGCAGATAGTCTCTGATAATTGAAAACCTAACACTATCCAGCGCTCGTAAATTTAGTGAAAACAAGACAAAATGTTCAATGCCCAAACACCAGCAGCGCATAATTGAGTTGACTTTGTTTCGGATGAAAATATTTATTCATGTTACCGGTGTCGTTTGTCTCTCTGTTTCTAATAACAACACAGACAACAGGCGACGTGACGTGTCATTGTGTAGACAAAATAAATTCCTAGAAACAATACAATGGAGGAAACATTCATGGTATCAGAAGGTAGTTACTTAATAAGATGGTGCAGATAATTAAAGCTGAAGAAAATTGTGCTTGAACTTCGTTTTTCAGTATAATTATTTCAGGGACAAGTACATGATAACCCTCGTAATGATATCATTGAACAAGAAATTAAGCATATGGTACACTGATTTTGTATAAAGAATATATATTTCAATAATGATAATTCTAATTACTAGAATGGAATCTCTGCTGGTGGACTATTGTAAGTCTCCAAGGATATCGCTTGCCTAGTGTCACAGTGTTTCGGAACTCCTTCGCATGGAGAACACTTCTCTTCATGTGGTAGATTTTTTTTCTGTTCCTTTGCCTTAGTTCTCGTTTTATCCTGGTTTTATATGTCCTTGGTTAGATGATTTTTGAATAATGATTTTGTACTTCATAATAGGGATATGGTTTTGTCCATATTTGTCATTGAAATGTATTTGTAAATTCTCAGTCACCAAATTTGAGAAATAATTATAAAACTAAGTCAATGTTAGTTTCCTACAATCTTATTCGCTTAGTATAACAGTGTTCTCCCTGAAGACAAAGCTATGTCCTTAACTGGCTCTTCTGTATACATTTACATGTAGGTCATTTTTAGAAATGTGCTCTTCATACATGCACTATTTGGATTTCCTCTCTTAAGGCATCGAGCATCAGTAAAAAAAAACAATATTTTTTTGAATGAGCATATGGTGAACTTTGCAATAGAACATATACTTCTAGGTACCTGGATGATATATTTACTATTGACAATCCTGATTTTGAAAATTATAAAAATGACATATATTCACAAGATTTGACGCTAAATGTTATAAACACAGAAATGTTAAACGTCTTCAAATTCATTAGCATCATTTAAAAGCAGATGAATTTACAGCATGGACCAGACATGCACGTTTCGGGTACTTAACCCTCGTCAGTCATGTCAGTGATCCTAAATCTAAACAATGAAATATGGACAAAATCTGTAAAATTATGTCAAAAATGTATCGAAAGACGTAGCAAGATTGCTGGGATATGATGCTACAGGACCCAGGTTTCAGAAATTTGATAAAATTTGTAAACAGAAATTTTGGAATGCGTTTGAAGAAACGACCAACCGAAATTGATCGGACTTGGCTGCATGTAGGTCATTTTTAGAAATGACATGCAAAAACCATTTTTGGACCTAAATACCAAATTTGTTAATGAAAAGATTCATAAAAGTGTGTGTGACAAAAGAGATGATATTGGATTGAACATAATAAATTCCCCCTTGTTTGACGGTGATATTCCTAGATTACCGGCATACGGTATTGACATTCCCCTGCTCATCCGGTACGCTAGAGCATTTACTGATGTTTTTGATTTTCATAGTAGAAATTTACAAATTACCAAGAAACTTTTAGACATAACGTCAGACAGTGCATGAATTTTATATATTTTCATTTCCATGCTTAGACATAGTGCTGTTGAGATTATCGTCAGGATCTTCTTTAACTCATTTTAGGTCAAGGTTTAGTACCCGAAACGTGCATGTCTGGTCCATGCTGTTAATTTATCGGGTATTAAATGATGCTATTGAATTTGAAGACGTTTAACATTTACCTCTTCAGAGAATCAAGGCCCCGACCATCTGTCCATTCTAAATGTCTGTCGAACTCCTCGAGTGATAACATGCATTAGCTCGCTACAGCCGGCAGAGCACGGACTGTATTTCGTACGCCTTCTATTTTTTATATCTATTAACATATCAATATGCGTGTATCTTGGTCCCCTTCGTCATGCTGTCTGTTTGTGTGGTCATCTTACAGTGAAGATGTTATTTTATACCATAATTGTGCGTTCTTCGAGACCTCAAGGTAATTGAAAAAGTGGGAATGTTGTGCCCACGTAATCCGAATAACCACACTGTCTGCTACTGGCGTGGCAGATGTCCGACCTTAGTCGGCACCGATTGACCATTGGTCTCGTTGGTTTATGTGTAGCCATTTGTGTTTGGTGTGATTTGGTGTTCTTTGTTCGTTGACGTCTCTTTCTGTATGTGTCTTTTCCTGTGTTTTTGCATTAGGTGTTTCGGGGTTTGCTGGAGTAGGAGATTCCCTCTTTTCTTATAATTGTAAATTGATTATTACAAACATAAAAATTCCTGAACACAGATTATAATTATAAATCTTAAAATTAAACTTTTAAGATAGATATACTCCGAAAGAAAAAGAATTCTTTCTTCAAGACATGAATTAGCAATTTATTAGAGGCACACTTACCTGAGTAAGCTCTTGACATTATCGAGACTCAACCCTTTCTTGACTCATGCATGGAGTAAACTTAGAAAAAGATACAAATCTTTATTTGTCCTGACTTCTATTGGGAATCTCTGTACATAGATCCGGATAACCAGGCGCACTTCATTCATCGCCTAAGCGAATGAGAATTCTATAGTTTCTCTTTCTCTTGACATTGGCCCTAATTCTGTTTAATGATGTTTTGTTGCAATTAATCTAATATTTCCTTAGCTGAAATATGTGTTATTTCCCTTTTTCAGTTAAGTTGTTGTTTTCATTTCTTGTATATTTTCTTTTGGCATGCACCCCTTTGCCATGGGCTCTTAATATGTGTCAATTTCACAATAAGACATTATTCGACAGCTTCTTAAATGACATATTCCTTATTCTGAAACTAAAGCATTTAATGACATCCAATTTCAAGTACAAGGTAATGAAAAATCCACATTTAATCACATTGGATGCGCTTTTCGATAAATTATTACCCCTCAATGATATCGTTTTTTAAGAGTGACCCTTATTCATTTTGTTTTGTATCTGACTTTCAATTTAAATTCTTTAAATCAGATTCTTTAAAAAAAAAACTACCATACCCAAATACATATGAATTCACTTTTATTACAAAGATATTGATGACCTCAGAGAAAATTTTGTTGAAATGAAATAAAGTTTAATAATTTTTATTCTAAGCATCGAAAATTTTAGATGACGTACAGCCCCGACCAGTCGAAAGTTTAATATTCGCTTTCAATTCGTAAACGAATTGAAAGCTTTTTGAAAGCTTAGCTTTCAAAATTTCGTCAGCGATTGCTTTCAAAATTTTGAATACTCAAGAGATGACGAAATTTCGTCAGCGATTTTTCGTTAACTAATTTTCGTCAGCGATTCCCTTGCTTTCAAAATTTTCGTCAGCGATAGCTTTCAAAAAATTTGAAAGCTATAGTTAACGAAATTTCGTCAGCGATTAGCTTTCAAAAAATTTGAAAGCTATAGTTAACGAAATTTCGTCAGCTATAGCTTTCAAAAGTTTTGAAAGCTAATCGCTGACGAAAATTTCGTTAACTATAGCTTTCAAAATTTTTGAAAGCTAATCGCTGACGAGAATTTCGTTAACTAGCTTTCAAAATTTTTGAAAGCTTTTCTCGTAAGCTATTTTGTGTCGAGAAAACCAAGATGGCCGAAATCAAAGCAATCATCTTCATAATTTGCTTGATGAAATAGTATTAATTATGATGTTTATTCAGATTAAATTATGAAAATATATATTCCTGGATTAAATTAAATATTGTATCTTGTTTATTTTTATAAGTTTATTTGAAGATTCCGTGTTTCCCAGATCGGTGTGTTCCCCATACACCTACTTGGTTAAAATAGCATTATGTTAATTGGGGGTGAATGGGGCCATCAAAAGGGTATGCTTTGCACTAATTAGTTACCTGAATTTACCTGTATTTGTATTACCTGTAAATGTATTCCATCTTTAAGTGTATATATGAACAACTTCCATTTCATCTAAAATATACCAGAAAATTTACATCTGACCGGCCAAATTCTGACTAAATGAGGGGAATTTATATCCAGTGAAACCCTGGCTTCTCTGTGACTGTCGGAAGCTTTGAAAGATATTTCACAATCGGATAAAGAGACGGCTTCTTTCATCCTCTAAACTGTGCAGAGGAATTCGCCCGAGGCGTGCTGCAGCCATTGCAAAAACAATATGGCACCCGAGCGTTCAAAAAGCTTTCAAAATTTTCGTCAGCGATAGCTTTCAAAATTTTCGTCAGCGATAGCTTTCAAAACTTTCGTCAGCGATAGCTTTCAAAATTTTCGTCAGCGATTGCTTTCAAAATTTTCGTCAGTGATTGCTTTCAAAAATTCGTCAGCGATTGCTTTCAAATATTTTGAAAGCTCCGAGATGACGAAACTTTGAAAGCTCATAGCTTTCAAATCTTTCGTTAACTAAGATTAGTTAACGAAATTTTCGTCAGCGATTTTTCGAAAGCTTTTTAGAGCTTTCAAAATCTCGTCATCTCAGTAGCTTTCAAAAAATCGCTGACGAATAGTTAACGAAACTTTCGAATCTAGCTTTCAAAATTTCGTCAGCTCGGCGTTAAACTTTCGACTGGTCGGGGCTGTATATATTCATTTAGTTGCTCCGTAAATGTGTATTTCTTGATATTTTGGAAAGGAATGTAAACAATGTTAATCAGGATTTAAGCAAACAAAATTGACTAGACGGCCAGTGTATCAGATTTCATTGCAGGTGTGCATACATCAAAACGAGGCAAGTCATCAGTATTCACGTGACTCGCTGTCATGACATCACGACCCTCTGAGTGACAGGTAACAAATAGTGAACATATTGGTTTGTAATGGCTGCTTACAGAAGGCGTAAAACAGACATGCACTGGATAATAGTCCTTACAAAGGGTTGAATCCGTACTCCTTTCGCATTAAAAACCTGACAACTTTATATGGTATGAAGTTTAAGTAGACGAGTTTGAAGATGAGGAGTTATAACAGATGCTGAAAATTCAAAATGTCAAAGTTGTCTCTATCCTCATTACCACACGCCAAAATAATGATTGACTTCTAAAAGTATAGTAATGACATTGAAAGAGTCCGTGGAGATCAAGTACAGGCTTTCATAAGAATAGGACAGGTGAATTATATGATATGATACAATGTTCAGAAACGTTTGCTGAACTCCTTCCTCTGAAATTTGTTTAGATCAAATCGTCAAGACATACTCTAGGAATCTCCTTCGAATTCGGATAGTGCATAAATCTAAATTTTGTTGGAAAATCATGATAACAGAAATATGTACTTGTTTTAACGAAAATGTCGTTGTCCCATTCTTACCTTAAGGATTGAATGATCTAATGTTGCTCTCTCCAAACACATCTTACGACTAGAATGGGACGTTTGGCTTAGATGTCTTTGTATAAACCCTACCGTACGCGATACCGTACTCTAAAATTTCAAAATAGTGTGTAAAATTTCAATTAAACACATAGGAAAGTTCGCAATAAGAGCTAGGAAAATGTCAGTTTGATATTACTCTGGAAAGAGACAAACCTTTGACAGAATTACAATACTTCGAAAAAGTGGTTTCAATAGCTCTTCATAGACCAAATAATTACTACTGCTGCTGGAACAAATATTAGCCTTTTAAGTAAGGGAGTATATGGAGATTACTGTTTCATCATATACCACTTCGTCAAACTTTAATGCACCATTGTGCCACCTTTAAATGTCAAATGTGCCCTGAATGGAATAATTACACGTGTTGTGTTAACAATTTGCATAGAATTTTGTAAAATGAGAAAAAATTAAGGGTGAATCTTTGACATTGATGGATGGGAAACTCATGTTAACAAAGATATCGTAATCTGTTCCAACCAAGTCTTAGATATAATTTCTAACTGAAAGAAAATAGAAATGTCGAAAATAAGAGAAAAAGTAATATTTTGAAAGGTGCAAGACATTTAAGACATTTGCATAAAAACATTAGCAGATATTCATTAAATTTTGTTATTCATCACATTAAGATGAAAACCCAACTTATTTTACTTTTCTCTATTAATTGAGAATAACTGTCCCTCATTGGAAATTTCTTTAATATAGTCTTTGGCCTGTTTTCATTGTTTGGATTGAGGATCATTGATGAGGGTTAAGTACTCGAGACGTGAATGTCTAGTCCATGCTGAAAATTTATCTGTTCTTAAATGATGCTTTGAATTTGAAGACGTAACATGAATGTATCTAAGAATTCTCCACGCAACATTTGAAAGTCTCATAGATATCATTCGCAATCTTAATTCGTAATTCCAAACAAAATTTGATTCTAAATTGATAATACACTTCTTGCGTAATTGTCTACTTTAATAATGTATCTCAGAAGTATTCTGACTTTGTTTTTCATACTGAAAGTCTCACATATTGGGATATTCTCGTACTATTTATATTTCAAAAACATAACCATCTTAACTAAACTGTCTTCCTTTTGCTATGAGAGGACATGTACACTTGTAGCTCATCTGTCGCAAATTGGGAATTTTTCTAAATGATCATTTAGAGCTGCCGTTGTAGCATTTTTACCAGACAAAAGTAAAAAAACAAAATTAATGTTGATCAATTTAAGACAGACACAGCAAGACTCTGACACAATGTACCCACAACACAAGAAATCCAAGAGATCTGATGACATTACTCCAATACTTTTTGTCTTAGGTCCTTAAACAAGAGGCCCAAGGGGGCCACATCGCTCACCTGAGTTGCAGACAAAGGGTTAAAAGTCAAAAAAATACTTCTACAGATCGAAACCCTTGACAGCCATATTTGTTGACCTATTGACAAGAAAAATACAAACTTGGCAGAGGACTTTGAGTACTTGCTTGCTACAAGGTTTCGTGAAATTCTGTGCAATGGTTGCAGAGGAGATTTCGAAAATGTGTCAGCCAATCAGAGTCCTCGGCGACCATATCTGTTGACCGATCAGCACAAAATACACAATCTTGGTAGAGGACCTTGAGTACTTTCTTCCTGTAAAGTATCATGAAATTCTGTGCAGTGGTTTTTTTGCAGAGAAGATGTTGAAAATGTGTTAGGCAATCATAGCCCTCGGCGGCCATATTTGTTGACCGATCGGCACGAAAAACACAAACTTGTTGGAGGACCTTGAATACTTCCTTCCTGTAAAGTTTCATGAAATTCTGTGCAGCGGTTGCAGAGGAGATGTCGAAAATGTGTCAGCCAATAAGAGCCCTTGGCAGCCATATTTGTTGAACAATCAGCACGAAAAACACAAACTTGGTACAGGACCTTGAGTACTTCCTTCCTGTAAAGTTTCATGAAATTCTGTGCAGTGGTTGCAGAGGAGATGTTGAAAATGTGTTAGCCAATCAGAGCCCTCGGCGGCCATATTTGTTGAATGATCTGCACGAAAAACACAAACTTGGTAGAGGATCTTGAGTACTTCCTTCATGTAAAGTTTCATGAAATTCTGTGCAGCGGTTGCAGAGGAGATGTGGAAAATGTTTCAGCCAATCAGAGCCCTCTGTGGCCATATTTGTTGACAGATCGGCACGAAAAACACAAACTTGGTAGAGGACCTTGAGTACTTCCTTCCTGTAAAGTTTCATGAAATTCTGTGCAACGGTTGCAGAGGAGATGTCGAAAATGTGTCAGCCAATCAGAGCCCTCGGCGGCCATATTTGTCGACTAATTGGCACAAAAAACACAAACTTGGTAGAGGACCTTGAGTACTTCCTTCCTGTAGAGTTTCATGAAATTCTGTGCAGCGGTTGCAGAGGAGATGTCGAAAATGTGTCAGCCAATAAGAGCCCACGGCGGCCATATTTGTTGAATGATCTGCACGAAAAAACACAAACTTGGTAGAGGACCTTGAGTACTTCCTTCATGTAAAGTTTCATGAAATTCTGTGCAGCGGTTGCAGAGGAGATGTCGAAAATGTTTCAGCCAATCAGAGCCCTCGGCAGCCATATTTGTTGACAGATCGGCACGAAAAACACAAACTTGGTAGAGGACCTTGAGTACTTCCTTCCTGTAAAGTTTCATGAAATTCTGTGCAGCGGTTGCAGAGGAGATGTCGAAATTGTGTCAGCCAATCAGAGCCCTCGGCGGCCATATTTGTTGACTGATCGGCACAAAAAACACAAACTTGATAGAGGACCTTGAGTACTTCCTTCCTGTAAAGTTTCATGAAATTCTGTGCAGTGGTTGCAGAGGAGATGTCGAAAATGTGTCAGCCAATCAGAGCCCTCGGCGGCCATATTTGTTGACCGATCGGCACAAAAAACACAAACTTGGTAGAGGACCTTGAGTAATTCCTTCCTGTTAAGTTTCATGAAATTCTGTGCAGCGGTTGCAGAGGAGATGTCGAAATTGTGTCAGCCAATCAGAGCCCTCGGCGGCCATATTTGTTGACCAATCGGCACAAAAAACACAAACTTGGTAGAGGACCTTGAGTACTTCCTTCCTGTAAAGTTTCATGAAATTCTGTGCAGCAGTTGCAGAGGAGATGTCGAAAATGTTAAAAGTTTACGCCAGACGGACGACGACGACGACGACGACGACAGACGGACGGACGACGGACGGTGCGCTATGACAATAGCTCACTTGAGCTTCGCTCAGGTGAGCTAAAAAAATCTCTCATATGTACAATTATTGATTTTTTTAAGCACAAATCAAAAATTAGTATTACGTAATCCTCATATCTAGCTCGCCCTTCAATGTTTACTTCTAAGCTTTTTATGGAAGTAATAACTATGGAATAATTCCCGAAATTCCTGATTACTTTCAATCCTCGCCTTGCGTCGGACATTTCCATTAACTTTACAAAGCTGTGAATTTGTTCTCTTATGCCAAATTGAGTGCACATAATCCCCCTACCAGGGGAGTCTTTACATAGAAACAATTGTCAGGACGCTTTGATGGAATTCACAATAACGCTGTATTCGGTTTGATGAAATTCGCTCATGTAACTTTCATTAGTCCGGTCGCTTTTCGAATCCTCGGAGGAATTTTCTTCGAATGACATCGTTATTCATCCAAGGTAATCTTTTGTCAGCAAATCCAAATATAGAGCTTTTGCAAATCAAATAGAAGTGATTATCGCCTGCAAATATTTACTCGTAATAAAGGTAGCTTTTTCATAAGGTTGGATATTAATATCAAATATTGATTTGAGGCAAATGAAGGTATTAGGAGAAAATCCGCTCTGTAAAAAAGTCATCAGCGGCTATAAAGAGAAATACAATTCAATTGTCGTAAGTTTCCTTCAATAATTTGTCAATATCGCTTAAGGAATATAATCTAATGACATTTTGATGCAATGGCTGTAGACGGTGTCAGACGAAGAATCCACAGAAAGAACTTCCTGGAAATTCTTTAGAGAAATGCCATTCGAAGAGAGTGTATTAGTCAATAAAAAGAAAATTGAAAATCATATGACCTCGTTTACACAGAAACACTATAATTCATGCATGAAAAATAAATAGGAACAATCTTATTTGTGATAAGGAATTTTATTTTCAAATTCTAATCTAAATTCAATGACACCTAGATTTTCTAAGTAGGATATACGCGTTACATGTAAAGAATATATGCTTGTTTACTTTCAATAATTTGTAGCAAAATTATGAAAATAAAATCACATCGTCTCCGAAAAGAATCTGAGGAACTTTGACTTAAAAACACATTTGAAAAGAAAGCAAATCGGTATCCATTTGAATTGCCATCCAAGAATAAATGTTTCGCACCCTGAATATACACCTTAAATGAGTCATATTAAAAAGGATAATGATTCAAACATCTGTGAATTATCTGTTACGGGGACGGAGAGAAATCAAATATTATTCCAGGCGTAAATTTACATGCAATGAAACCAGCACTCGATGTCTCTTACCTTTTGAATTTGTAAAGCTATGTGGTGAATTCATTTTCTTTTTAATCGGTCGTTGGCTCTCCAAAATTGCCTATTAGTAGATCTTTGAAGTGCAGGCAGGAGTACAGCACTTGTGAAATGTATCCGCTTTCTTTGTGAATCTCAAAATACTAATCTGAACGATTGGCGTTGCTTAGGATTCGCCTGACGTATGCCCCATAAAATGCGTGTTATATACAAACAGAGACGAGCAAGTATCTTGATTTGAGGTTTATAAATTTCAATTTATGCAGGTGTTATTATGAAAAGGTCGGATCATTTATACTTATATTGAACTTCCCGTCAGCATCTTTATTTTTCGATTTTTATTTAAACATTTATAACCTTTAAATGACGAATGACACTTCAGGGATAAGATATCGAAGATAAATATAATTCATCTGAAAATGCAAATTAATGACAATAGATTTGGGTTTTCACTCTTTAGAACATTTTCAGTCATTAACATACTGTTTCAAAACGAGTCTGCTACTCATATTCTTAGACTTGAACCAATATATATAGTGTATTGGGCCAAGGTGCAGTGATAAAATATCAAGGTTTTTCTTATGTATGATGTTACATGCGTATGCCCTGTCCAAATCCCTTCAGAATAGAATGAGGTTTGATCCTTTATCCTACCTAAGAGTGATCGGACTATTAGGATGATTGATCAAAAGTTCGCTTCAGCCAGCAGAGCATGGACTGTTTTATGTATGCCCAATAATTTCTATTTCCATTCACATAATTTTAATATTAACACATAGGTGGCAAGATATTACACTAATTCTAAAAATCTAAATGCGTGAATGCGTTATCCTCACATTTATTTTAAAGAGGGTGTCATTCGAAGTCATAAAATCACTTGATGGACCATTGAAAGACTCTTTCAAAGTTTGCACCCTGTACAATAGTAGCAAAGGGACTCAGTGATGGATCCTATAATGATCTCGACAGTTATATTACTTACATAGTGCAAAATAAATTGCTTATAAATTTTCTTCAAGAAAGTATAGAGTTTGAACACTTCCGCATTATTACGTAAATTAAGTGGCAAAGTGGCGAGTGGCTAATTGTGGCTTAAAGTGGCAAAGCTCTTATCCGGACGTGTAGCATTGACTTTGGATTACATTTTGAATTTCTCTCTTTACATATTAATTTTTTATTTCCTCTTTATCGGCCTCGATCATTACTGATAAGGCATTACTTGTGTAGCACTGAAAATATTGCAATAGTCAGAATATACACATCAGTATTCAAACTTTCAACAACTTCGTAGACCATCTGTTGTTGGACTGTATCAACCCCTTAACATTGTTTCAGCGCTAGACTTGAAATATATATATTTTTTTAAATTCTCCTTCAATAAAATTGAAAAAAAATTATCCAAATATCTTTCTTTTGGGATTAACTTTTGTTTGTTTGGTTTTTTTTTGCAGAATGTTTCATTGTATTATTTAAATCTCCATAGATGCTTTTGAAAAATCGACGGTATTTATTGTAGGTGGCGCTGTAGAAATTCGGCGCTGCACACATGTTAATGCTATAGATTTATCTCTCTCTTTTGGTTAGCCTGAAGTTTTGTATTAGTCTAAATTATTTTATCAAATATTAAATTGTTGTATTATTTAAGTGTTTGCAGTGCTTCTATTTTGTTATGGTAGATTCCACAAGAAATCACAATGTTTTGGTGTGCTTTAGGATCAATGGAATTGTATTGATCAATTTTAGTGTACATGAATTTGTTCGGATGGCGCTACTTAAAATTATTTTTGTCATTCCGTAACTGTGAGTAACATTAAGACAGAAATTTACAGGGGCGTAGCCAGGCGTACGTTTGTACGCAAAAACGTCCACATCGTTTTTGCAAAAAAAGAAAAAACAAAAAAAAAAACAAAAACAAAAACAGAAAGTGCCTAAATCGGCAGTGCTAATAGAAGGGGGTGATTATGACGTTTTTTTTTAAACAAACCCCCAAAGTTACTACAGAAAGCATGAATACATTTTTCAAAAGTTTATCAGGTTCATACATATACATTCCAATTTACACACAATGATCGCCAACAAACTCCAAGGGGTTGATATTGAAGGATACAGGGCTGTCACGTCCAATATCTGTATCTGGGCATACTTGTTAGGGTAGAAAGCTACAACATTTCATGTTCATATAGAAATTTTTCTTCATCTTTTGTTGACACCGAATCATACGCTTTCTAGATCCTTTCTAACTTTCTATCGTATTTACGCTTCAGATTCAACCGTTTTGCTTCATTTTCTCAAAAAATTCCCCGAATCACTACCAACGAGATCAGGAAACAACCAACTGGGCACTGGGCCCTTCTGGTCTTGCAAATCATCCCCTATAAAGTGTCCGGTGACAACCCCCTTCAACACGGTTGAGGTTCTGGGTCCATCCCTTCTTCGTCGAAAACACCCTAGCTACGTCCCTGATTTGGATGGGCATTGTCCTTCTTTTTTGATCCTACCTACTTGGATACTATACTTGCAGTAGATATGTTACATTTGATATATGAAAATAATTAGTACGGTGTGTTTGAACAGTGCATTCTACAGTGCGAAAGGCGCCTTCCGCACTTACACTGGAGATGGTTTATTAAAAAAGTTGTCATTCGTGTTTCTGTGGAGCTTGTTCCATTGTCTCCGTCTGTTAGACTCTTTTCGCGTGAGAAATTTCCCAAAATTCGCAAGCCTTTCGATCGTGGTTTTTTTTTAAAAATCTGGTTTCGACTTTCGCGTTAGACTTTTATTCACTTATCTAAAAGAAAGAGATATCTTCTTACAGACATAGCTCTGTCCGTAGCTTGTTCTTTGGGATAAATGTAATGTTTAGAATTTCTCTTTTCATATATTTATTTCTTGATTTCCGCGTATTCGGCCTCGAGCATCACTGATGAGACATTACTTAATGAAATATGCATGTTGTTGGTTCATTGAGAGTTGGCCAGACTTCCCAAATTATTGACCATGATCTAGCATCAGTCAGAAAAGACCTGTAATGATCATGTTTTCCTCGTCCAAACTTAGAAGCCAATGTCAGGAGTACAATGTACATCATGGAGGTCAGCTAAAAAGACACATTATAGTCAGTTCAGTGCAATACATGACATAGTCTCCCTCTTTTTCTCTGTTGTCCTTGATGGTTTTATAGTGTCTTTGTTTGGTTGGTGTGTTTCCTCTTCTTCTTCTTCTTCTTCATGTTAGTGTCCTTGTTTGTCTTATTGTCTCTGGTTATTTGTTCTTGTAGTTGTTTGCGTGTTGTCCGTTGTACATTTTGTTTTGTCTTGTGCATTTGTGTGCTACTGTGGTCATTGTAACATGGCTTTGTTATCAACAATTGTTGTCAAATCTAATAAATACAATTCTTCGCGATTGGTTGTTTAAAGTGTCTAATTGAATTACATTTTCTAAGGCTGTTCGCACGCAATCCCGATAAATACACTATTTGCTACAAACGTGGCAAATGACCGCCCTAAGTCGGCACCGTTCGCGAACTTGTCTCGTTGGTTTATGTGTGGTACTTTGTGTTCGGTGTTGGAATGTTCCTTGTCCCTTTGTGTCTCTTTTTGTGCATGTCAACTTTGTGTTCAAAATAAAATCATACCACTAGGTTGGTATCGCAGCTAGTAGACTTTTAGTCACTGAAAATGATATAGTATGAATTCACTGTTTCTACTATAATTTTTATTACAATTATGCCTCGAAACATATATTTCTTTATATAACTAGATCAGGTTTACTATTCTAAAACTAAGTAGTGTCTTCCTCATTCAAGGAGCTGTCCGAATCTGGCTCTTTCCATATATTTGGTGTCAATTTAGAATTATGCTCCTCTTATTTGGATTACCATTATTTCGATGAAATGCGCATATGTCGTTCTTAAATCTTTTTCAATAATTTATAACTTAACAAAACTTAATGTTACCAGCGAGTAATTTTTTTTCGCGCCGAAAACTACGTAATCTTACGAAAATTGATATGTTCAAGAGAGCGAATTAAAAATAGAAAAAATGTATTCAATTTGCAATTACATACATTGAAGAATGCCCCTATTTCTATTTTAAATTTTTCCTTTTATTTTCCATATAACATGATTTGAGTTATTTATAAATGTAGATTTATTCAATAAATGAAATTTAATGTTCTGTTGAATTTATTGCATCTAGGTCTTAATAATTTAAAAAATGTTTTTAGATTCAAAATAGTTATCTTTGAGAAAGCTAGATTAGGCTCATGTCTAATATATCTATAATATATTATCTTTCGGTTGTAAATAGGAAAAGACGCATTTGTCGCAAGCAATAATGATATTTTCTATATTCAGAAATGCGGTTACATTTATTCTGAAACAAAACATTAATACACGTATCGTTTTCCTGGTTAATAGAAGTAACTTTTATTTCTCGTTCTGATTTGAGACTCCTAGAAAAAAATCGTTTTAATTTTCTTTGTCATAATTATATTCACCTGAAGATAAATCGATCCTAAGGCTTGGTGGTGTAGAATAATATTGCTATTAGCATTTTTCTTTTTTTTTTTTTCAAATTATTGATGAACTGACGGTCGCCGACAATCAAATATTGATCGTCAAATGCCTTTATATTTTGATTATTGATTTTAATTTTCCAAAACCGACTGTCAATGAGCGAGACTCTTCTTCATCGATATCTTTCTTGCAATCATTCATTTTGTTTGTGAAACATGGACATGAATAATATTTTATTTGCTTCGGATTTTTTGTTCAAAGAAATATAACAATGATACTGTTATTTGTATCCTATGGAATCCCCGACAATATCCAAAGATTCAATTTCAAACTTCATTAGAGTCGCGACAAAATTTAAATTAAAAATAATTTCTGATTATACGGATAAACATCCAGACTACATCTACTGTTACTAATATAAGATACATCTCATCATTTTTCTAAAATTGACTAAATAGTGTTTTTCCTGATTTTGGAGTTAGTAGCTGACTAGACAGCAGTTGATCTGTAAGAGCTGAGCTCACTAGGCTAAGAAGAAATGGTTTTTAAGAAAGAATTATACCGTTTTACATACTAACAAATGTACCATTGACATATATTGAATGTATTTAGTTTGGCCCTTCTCTTTATTAAGCATCTTTGAATAAACTCAATACATGTAATTTAATATTAGCCAAATGAAGTAAACTTTATAAACATTTTACCTCAAAATCCATTTGAATGATTTTGTCATTGTAGTTGCTCTCAGTCGGGAGAGTTGGCAAGTTGATTTATTTTTTTTCTGTATCGTTTTGCAATTACAAATCAAGAGCTTTGTGCATAAAAGATTCTGCGACAATGATGATTTTGGCAACAGAAAATGACAAAATCAAAAAGAAGACATGTCTATCGAATTAGTTTATTTTGATTTTACTTGTGTTTCTTCTATTCTCAGATGAATTTTGGTATCTAATTCCGCATGTACTATAAAATGAAGAATTTGCGTGCGGTTGTTATTTGTTACTTTAATGCAACTATTGTTCCATTTGTGTATCGCCTTAATTCACTTCTTTTATGACCATGCGTTTCTTTATTTTGTTTTTCCTTTCGTTTGTGGGTTTCTCTGGCTGTCTTGATGACTCTGTTTATTTGTCCATTTTTGTCTCATGTTTTTATAATGTTTATGTCAAAATTCTTGTAAAATTCTGAGTACATGCTTTAATTTTTTTTTCAATGTATCATTAATTGCGATTACATGCATATCAGTCAGCATGCAAAAAAATATCTGTATCTGTAAATAATTTCAATGCTCAAAACTACCAATAAAAAGAGCAGTGGTCAAGATTGATACCGCCATAAGATTTTATTACTGAAATTACATCTTAGAATTTAGTTCCATTCAATCAAAAGATGATAATAGCGGTATTAGTGAAGATAATTATTCCACTTGATCTACACCCTATCTTTGTTTTGTTTTTAAATTCTGATTTTTTGCTGTATATTTGACTTTCATTCACTGGTACTACAGTAAACGTGTATTCGTTTTCAGACAAGTTCTCATTTCTAAGAAAACAGAAATTATTACTGTATTTACTTTTAATTGAAGCTTGAATATTTTCGCATGGTGATATTTCGGTTTTTTGTTGTGGCTGCTGCTACCGAGTCTTTGTGCAGATCCCCTCCCTTGTTAAAAGTTTTCTGCTCACTCTCACAATAGGTTAAAAAGCAAAAAGTAGTTTTTGATTGTGAAAAAAACATGAACTTAAGTTAAAAATGATTTAATGTCCCTCCTCTCCTTCTCCTATTTGGAATCCTATTTGGAATAATTTTCATTGAAAGTATTTTCTAAAGTAACAAATTCTAACATTTATTCATTTAAGATATTTTTCTTTTTTATCATTAGTTAATTAATTACATAAAGTTGATATAAAATATAATTGAGATTTATAGTTAAATCAGCATCCAAATCTAAAGACACATCAATTTCATTTCGAACCCTTTTGTGGTATATTCAACATTTTTAATTCTTTATGTAGTTTCTTTTTATCCATTTTTGTAAGTCTCTCTATCTTTTTATCGTGCTCTGTGAAGGGGGTTGCTCAATTAAGATACAACTAATTTAATGCTTTATCCATGGCCATTCATTTTTTTCTTCCTCTTAGAATCCTTACAACGAGCATTGTGTGGTAACTTTTCTCATTTATCTTTAAAATAATTGAGATGAAAATCTCATAACAAATGATTGATATCTTAACTTATGAAGCAATGCATTTGTCGACAAAAGTTAAGTATGCAACCTTTTGATCAAATATCATTACTATTCTTCTTTCTAAAAAAGGTTGATATTTTACCTAAACATCTTTAAAATATCAAAGAATTTAATAACTGAATTTGAACTAAAATATCTAGTTATTTTAAAAATATTATAGGAGAAAAATTGCCGCAGATGCAACTACATTCCACGCCCTAAGAGTATATTTTGAAAAAAAACCCCCATAAAATAAGAATATTTTTCTAGATACATACAAAAATGATATAATCAGATATGTATGAAACCCCCTGAATAAACGTAGTCAAACGTTAAAGTCATAAATATGTGAAAGACATAAATTATATTCTAGGAGTTTTTCAAGGAATAACATTAAGTATTACGAATCCTTTATTAATTAATTTTATCGTCAGTGAAATTTACGAGTTACATTATTGAATTTAAAAAAACTAAAAAGAATATTATTATTATTTGTTTGTTTGTTTTTTTTTTTTTTTTTTGGTGATGAGAAAAATATCCATTAACGTTGACTATTGATAATGTTGAATCTTATTTGTATATAAAAATGTACCTCTTTTTTCTTATTTTTATCACACAGAAAAAAAAAACTCGACCAATTTCATCCATTGAAAATTCTTGTTAGATAATTATTACATAGTTATGGTAAAGTATTGTAGGTAGATAACCTGTAACAAAGGAAAAAAGTTTTCTTCCAAAATCAATTATTGGTATACTAAATGAGTATTTAGACAATATATATCTTCTGCAACACTGTAGAGACATTAGTTGCATTCCCAAAATTGATCAATAATTTAAGTTGTTTGTTTTTGTTTAGAAATATGTAACTTTTGCCCTAAGATGAAATTCCATCTTCAAATTTTTATTGTTTTTAAATTTTTCCATATGCACATGTCTCTTAGAGCATGTTTATTTACTGTACAAAATTATTCTAAGATTTTGTTTTTGTAATTTTGATCATTGAAGTCCGATTATCTACGTCCAAATTGAAATATATATATTAAAATAATAGTAATAATAATTCATATTTTGAATGCTATCAAGAACCAGAAGAAAAAATGGGCTCGCTCAGAATGTCATTTTCTACATTTGATTGCTTTTCAAGATAGGTTTTAATCATCGTCTACCACAAGACAGCAAAGTACATGTATAATACAGAGAAATATTTCGCATGGTGAAGTTCTGTTTTTTATTTCTTTTTCCAAATTCGTAAGCCTTCCGATTGTAGTTTTTGGAATACGGATTCAGCTTTTGTGTTTTACTTTCATTCACTGACATAAAATTGAAATGAAAACAAACCAGGTCAAAATGCAAAGAATGTTAGATTGTAAATGAAGTTGTAGATTGAAGTTTACCCGATGTTCATTACAAAAGTTAAATCATACCATTCTATAAATCTATAATAATTTGTACTTGATCAACAACGTGTTTCCATCGAAAATTCAACATGAGCAGTCCGTGTACTAGATTTTGTATTTGCACAGTTTTTGTTCCTTAACAGAACATAATTCACTTTTGATTTGATACATAAAAGACCATTTGAAGTGTAGAATACTTTTAGAATTTTAATGGTTGAATAAAATAACATACATTTCAAGAAAAATAGTTTTGATGTTAAATATAGTAAAATTGCACATAACAAACAAAGCAGAGATTCTTTTGATGAGCAAGAGAACATATTTATTTCAAGGAATATCTTATTTTTCAGGAGCGGCTACACTTAAAGCAAGCGACTTGTTACTTACTTCACTTGACAATTGCTTAGACCTATTTATTGTCAGATCCGTGGACAGAGAAAGCACAGATGGATTACCTAATGTTGAGGAGTCAATGTTAGACACAATGGTTGTCGGCATGTTCCCGTGTACAGAGGCCAGAGACAAGGCCGAGATCGGCGAAGGTTTGATTGGTAACGGGAAGGCTGGTCTCACATAGGGGTCCGTATGAGGATGTGCCTTCAGTAAACTTTGGTAATCTGTAGGTATACAATAAGAACTGGCTAGGTTAGTCAACAAGTCTGTTGAAGAGTACGGTGTCACAAGACCAGAACAATTTAGTCCGTTTGAAAATTGACTTGCGAAAGCTGGTAACGGCGTTGGAACAACCGGCTGCTGAATCGCAGAGCTAGATTTCTGTTCTGGTGCTATAATGTTCTCTATTGTAAATGGTTGTTTTCTCCTTGGCACCGTCACGTTACCACTCAGCTGACTGTACGAAGCAAATCTAGAAGCAGTACCAAGCTGTTGAAGGCTAATTCTAGCCTGTCCTTGTAGAAATGACGTCTCCATTTCATGTTTGAAAGGATTGCTCATAGCAGCAAGATGATTGCGAAACTGGATTTTAAATCTTTTACGTCTTCGGAGAAAACTTCCATTTTCAAACATGTCGCCACACATTGGATGCAAAGCCCAGTAGCTTCCCTTTCCCGGCCTATCTGGCCTCCTCGGAATCTTTATGAAGCAATCATTGAATGACAGATTATGACGAAGTGAGTTCTGCCATCTTTGAGTATTTTGTCTATAAAAAGGAAACCTGTCCATGATGAATTTGTAGATTTCATTCAATGGCAGCATTTTTTCTTCTGAAGCCTGGATGGCCATAGCCGTCAGAGCAATGTATGAATAAGGTGGCTTCTGTTCATTGTAAGTATTACGTCCTGGTCGTGGCATCTCAAAGTCTATACGGATTCGAAAATTAAAAAGTCAGTTTATTCCTTTCAGAGAAAAATATTAAACAGTTCAAGAAAGGCAAAACATGTAATTATCAATACTTTCGTCTTTTCAATTATCTTCATCACTTTTTTGTTTCGGCATCCAGAATAGAAATGATGAGGTCGGGAGAAATTCGTCACTCTTATAAACTATCAGGTGTCGCAGTGTTTTCTCTTAGTGTCATTTTTCAAAGGAAACAAAATCAACTTTGTGTACAGATAGTTGACATTAAACCCTAAATTCTCCCTTTCATTGCGCATCGCATTATCCAACAGAAGAAGGGATTAGAGAGCATCAATCAATCTTCGGTGGGCTATTTAGGAAAGGTTTTGTATCCCCGGCCAGCCAATGGCATCATCCCGGAGGCGGGTTTTACTGACAAGAAGGTGAAAGTGGATCCAAATGGGCTTTTATGTCGCGACTAAGGATCTTGGTCAAAGATTGGCAGTCTAATGGCTAAGTTGTCTGAAGACATAAGCTATCTTCAACATTTTCTAAGAATGTAGATAGATTCAAAAGATGAAGAATAAACTATTGTTTTGTTCCATCGTTGTATAAAAAATTTAATATTGTTTCCATTGATATTTAAGGAAAACCTAAAAAAGATTCTTTACAAATTTTATTCATCTGAAAGGATGCAAAACCTTTTTGACAAGCTGCCTTTTCATCCTCTTTGTTTAGGTTGATTGTTTTTGTACTGGTTTTTTTTTTTATTGTATAGCTTTTACTTGTGGTAATCATAAATTGCTACAATGAAAATCGTGTCCATTTCGAAATTAAGCTGAATGTTAGTACTTAATTTTTTTCACTTAGGGGCTTTAACAGAACTCGTAGTTGTGCCCTATACTCAGACAAATCATAAGTATTCTGTAAATGTCTAAAATAATTAAAGAATTAAAAAACGATCATCTTTGTAAATTTTATGCTCTCACCTCTTTAGGTTATTGAGGTATTGATGTCAGGTTAACGTTTTATAAGAGTGAAATAGCCTTTGATATATGTAATATTTGGCAATATTAACTACTTAAAATGTACATCTTTCTCAACACCGTTATTTGTATATTCAAGTATTCATCGGAACGGCAAACTGTACTTAATCAAACGGAAAAATGCTACAAGCAAGATCAAATAAACTAGAACCATTAAATAAATATAAATTTATGGGAAAATTTGTGATATTCCTCTACGTCTTCCGACTGAGCGATCAAATCCGTCGTCAATCCGCGAGCGGCGTTAACAAATCTTTTAAACCGTATTCAAAAGTCGTTAGCGCGGGACTAAATTAAGTGTGAATCGGAAAACGACGATTGGATTTTCCTTTCAAAATAAGCCCTTGATTCATATTGTACCATGTGCGTTATGTACTGTTTACTCTCCATTTGTCCCAAAACACATTTGTTTTGATTCCTGACTTTTTAGCCCGTCAGATGCTGATAAGGAAACTGTGTTCAAAGGTCTAAATCTTCATAAACATTTATAATGGTCTTTTTCCTCCTCAGTTTTTGCAACATTTCATATAAGAAAATTATGCAAAAAATTTAAGAGGCATTAAACTATTCAAATAGGAGCGTATGGAAGAGAGATTAAAATGCATGTTGACTATTTATTGCTAGATATTTGTGTTCTTTTCTGGCTTTGGGAAAGATATAGTTTTTTAATCTGCTAGACAAAAAAAAAAAAAAAAAAAAAAAAAGTTTTATCACCTATCCTTATCTAGCATTGTTAATATATATTGTTAAGCTAATCAAAATTGTAGCTGCTTTTGAACAGTTTGTGGTTTTGTCTTTTCAGATTGACCCCTTTGATTCTGATTTGTATTTTCTTTTAAGCTATAATATCAGAAACTATCAAATAAAATCCAATCATTCTAAAATCATTTTCTCCATCTAAATGATATCACAACTGTCCCTGTTTATATCTGTAGATAATAAAAAATGATCCCTAAGTGTCGCTATGCTTCGCAGGCGACACAAAAAATGACATCTACTTTCATGTAGTAAACCTTGTTTCCTTCACCGACTTTTGACTTCAATTTTAAGTTTTTGAAAAGTAAACAAGAATTAAATTGTTCTCCACTGACCTGTTAATCTAGCTGTTTTTATCGTCCATTATAAATGGAAGGACATTAATATCCAATATATCATAGAAGCGATGTATTTAAACGGACGAAGTCAATATTTAAGGATATTCACGGTTTGAAATCCAATCAGAGACTGCTGTTTTATTATGTTATTTTGATGTTAGCATTAAAACTGATCTTAGGTAGGCCAGCACAAACAAGAACCAAGACCAAAATAATATTAATAAAAAACAAAAACAAAAACAAATAGTCAATCAAACCTGCAAGATATAGATTATGACACGGCAGACAAATAAAACACCTTCCATATGTTATTAAGGGGGTCCAGAACAGTATCCGAAAGAACCCCATCGGAAAGCTCTGGATCAATTATGACGTCACAATAGAAACGGCGACATTGGCGCGTTTTTCGCAAGAACGTCAGCATTATAGGTAGCGTAAAATAAGGGGGAGAGGGTAACAAAATCACTATAACTTAGAAACTGGCGGTCAAATTTCAATAGGAAGTTATCGGTGTTTCACTTGACAAATGAAGAAGATAATATCAAGTTTTCAGGAAAAATAAATGATAGGGTTTCATATAAACGGACTTTATTATTAAAAATCAACAACTCAAAGATGTTCTGAAAATAGACATAAATTTATCTCCTTTCGACAATTTCTTTGAAAAGCCTTACTGATCATTTATAATTCTATTCATATCCGATTGTCCACAACATATCTAGATGAAAAATACAGAACTTACTAATATTCTGTCTCTAGAGAAGATTTGTAAGTGTTTTTCATTCCCTAAAGTGTGTTAATTTGGGCAAACATATTTTGGAATACAGTTGACAATTGACAATTGACAATTGAATTGTCAACTGCATTCTAGAATACAGTTGACAATTCGATTTAGAGATTAATGTTATTATAGTGTCTAAATCTTTAATGTTTAGCATATATATTTTAATCATAAAAATTAATATATATTAAAGGCAGAGCTGCATTTTTCTAATATGAGCAGATTCTCCGAACTCCAACCTCCCATACACACTCAATAAATTTCACAAATAAAATACATGTCCTTGGTAATATTTCAAAATTTTATAGTAATCCCCTGGTTAGGGAACTGATATTTTCAGGGATTCATGCCTAGGTATAGACACGTACACACTAAAAATTTGGTGAGGGTACATGGCCTTATTACCGAGAAATGAGACCGAGAACTTTGCCAATATTTCTGAAATTCTGACGAAGTCTCAAAATTTTCTAAGTTCAAAATTTTATAGTAATCCCCTGGTTAGGGAGTTGATATTTTCAGGGATTCATGCCTAGGTATAGACACGTACACACTAAAAATTTGGTGAGGGTACATGGGCTTATTACCGAGAAATGAGACCGAGAACTTTGCCAATATTTCTGAAATTCTGACGAAGTCTCAAAATTTTCTAAGTTCAAAATTTTATAGTAATCCCCTGGTTAGAAAGCTGATATTTTCAGGGATTCATGCCTAGGTATAGACATGTACACACTAAAAATTTGGTGAGGGTACATGGCCTTATTACCGAGAAATGAGACCGAGAACTTTGCCAATATTTCTGAAATTCTGACGAAGTCTCAAAATTTTCTAAGTTCAAAATCTTATAGTAATCCCCTGGTTAGGGAGCTGATATTTTCAGGGATTCATGCCTAGGTATAGACACGTACATACTAAAAATTTGGTGAGGGTACATGGCCTTATTACCGAGAAATGAGACCGAGAACTTTACCAATATTTCTGAAATTCTGACGAAGATTTGGTGAAGGTACATGACTTAATTACCGAGAAATGATACCGAGAACGTGCGAAAAGTTTTGAAAGTATACCATGACAAAGCCTCAAATAATTACACATTTACTTGCAAAAAGTACTATTTCGACATTCTAGTTAAAGAGTTGGGTTATATTCGACACCTGGAAGTCCCACTTACACCCCAACAAACCTTTCTGCCTCTGAAATAATAGACAACCACAAATCAGCTCTTGCTTCCTTTGGCTTCCACACTAACAATTTAGATTTAGATTTACCATATTTATACTGCGTACCTAAAATGCATAAGAATCCGTACAAACAACGGTTCATCGCTGGTTCCTCAAAATGTTCTACCAAATCTGTATCGATCTTACTCACCAAAGTTTTATCTGAAATCAAATCTGGGCTTCAAAAATATTGTTCGACAGTATATTCTCGCAGTGGTATCAACCAGATGTGGATTTTAAAGAATTCGAAGGAACTTTTAGTAGAGTCCATTCGATCAAAGCCTTTGATTTTTCGACACTTTGCACTACAATTCCACATTCTAAATTGAAAGAACGACTCGCAAAAATTATAAGTAATGCGTTTACAAGTAAGAACGGTAATCGCAAATACAAATTTATTGTTGTGAACTATGACAAAACCTATTTTGTTAAAGAAAAGTCCGGTTCTGAAAATAAGTTCACTGAAACAGATATTATTCAGATGTTAAACTTTTTGATCGACAACATTTTTGTGGTGTTTGGAGGAAAGGTCTTCCAGCAAATTGTCGGAATTCCAATAGGGACCAATTGTGCCCCACTCCTTGCCGACATTTTCCTTTACTCGTACGAAGCTGAATTCATTCAATCTTTGGTCTCTGATGGGAAAAGTTACTTAGCTTCTGACTTCAACTTCACTTACAGATACATAGACGATGTGTTGTCCATCAATAATCCAAAATTCGCGGATTACCTGAGCAGTATCTATCCTTCAGAGCTTGAAGTCAAAGAAACTACAGAGACAAATAATTCAGCATCTTATTTGGACATAATGTTGTCCTACGACACTGATGGTCACGTGAACACCTCACTCTATGACAAACGTGACGACTTCAATTTCAGCATTACAAACTTTCCTTTTCTGAGTAGCAACATCCCTTCATCGCCAGTTTATGGCGTGTTCATATCTCAGTTGATACGCTATGCCAGAGCAAGTACCAAATATACGGATTTTGTTCTGAGAGCTAGGCGTCTTTCAGATAAGCTTCTCAGTCAGGGATATGTTTGTGACCGACTAACATCGTCACTGAGGAAGTTCTACGGTCGGTATGGGGAACTCGTCATACACTATGATGTCCCACACACATGTCATAGACCATTTGAACCATCCAACCAAAGATTGCACTCTATGTCTTCCGAAATGGAAGTAACCGGATGTGACAGTTCTACCGAATTGAAGCGGCGGATGTTGCATGCAAGCAGGAGATGCTTACTCTTCCTGGGCATCTGGTCTCACTCCCATATTGGGAGTTCGCTTCTTTTTATATGATATAGGTTTTTGTTTGTTTGCTTTGGTTCCTGTTTTATCCTGATTTTGTATTCCTTCGGTTTCTGATTTTCTGAATTATCGATTTTGTGCTGTATACAGGGATATGGTCATTATCCATATTTGTCAAACAGGAAGTACAATCATTGTTGAGGATTCAAAGATCCAGGGGAATATGGCATAATTCCATAAATCCCCCTTTACACTTTCACTTTCGCTGCGACTTCAAAATGGATCTGTCCTTGGCGAGTCGGGACGCAAAATTTTACAATTAAACCATGAATTTACGACTGTGTTAGTGATTGATACGGGTCCCTGTAAAGTGCGAAACGAAACAAAAACGAAACGAAACGAAACAAAACAAATCGAAACGAAACAAAACAAATCGAAACGAAACGAAACAAATCGAAACGAAACGAAACAGATCGAAACGAAACGAAACAAAACGAAACGAAACAGATCGAAACGAAACGAAACAAAGCATGAATCTTAAAGTACTTTAGAAAAATTGATGTAAATGCAGAGATCTAGCACGTACAAGTGTCATTATCTGCATATATTATTGCCTTCAACCATTAGTTCTTGTGGCTGGAGGGTATTTTAAAGGGTCAAAGTTGACGATAAAAAAAAATATACGGTATATAGCACAATTGCATTTTAAAGGATTAAAGGAGAGTGAACGGGATGGATCACCTCGTCATATAGGCGGAAAAAATATTATTTAGCAGGGAGGAGTATAGAACAGAGGAAACGGAATTGTTCCATTATGTGTATTTGAAACTTTTATCAGAAAAATGAGAACAAATTCTGGGGGGCACATTTCGTTTGAGAAAGGATAAGATTTTTTTCCCCTGAAATGTGCCCCCCCCCCTCCAGTTTTATCATCTCAGTAAGGTGTCATAGCTTGGTTATCTATCCCCTCCCCTTTACTTTTCTTAAATACATGAATGGCATTTGACATTAACTTTTTTTTATTGTCAACTTGGACTCTTTCAAGGAACCCTCTCGGCACTGAACTCTTGGATTAAGGCAATCAGTGGCGGATTCAATGGGGGCGTAGGGGACTCCGCAACAGGCAAATTACATGCTAATTTTGTCTTAAAGTATTCGTTCTTGGCGATTTTCCCTCTTTTTCTCATATTCTTTAAGTTTTATGTTTTGTTTCGTTCCGTTTCGATCTGTTTCGTTTCGTTTCGATTTGTTTCGTTTCGTTTTGATTTGTTTCGTTTCGTTTCGATTTGTTTCGTTTCGTTTCGATTTGTTTCGTTTCGTTTCGTTTCGTTTTTGTTTCGTTTCGCACTTTACAGGGACTTTACAGGGACCCGATTGATACTGGTTGATATGAATCTAGTTCGGATAGAAAAGGATTGTTTAGGATTGCTAAGACACGCGTATGTTTAAATTCTGATAGCCACGACTGGCATACGGATAGCTCCGACTGCACTACAGATTGGTTGGACTGGCTTGAATTCCATCCTGATTATTAGCTAAACACCCAATAGTTTCAAGATGAGACGGTCTCAGCTGCTTTGTAACAGTTTCAGGGTTCCATACACGTCTTTATATATCAATTTGAAAAAGAATGGATGAGGTATTATCTCATATATTGACCAAAGAAACTCAATCCGTAGCTATGTATAGCCTTTCCTTGTCGAATACATGGCTATCCGTAGCAAACCCTTAGGTGAGTCGCAGATACCCGTAGGGGAGTTGAAGCAACCCATAGGTCAGTCGTGGAGTTATTTTTAACATAAAGAATGACAACGGATTGCAACTGATGTGTTGCTACGAGGGCTGATTAATATGCTGTGAGCCTCTCATTTCTGGGATGCAGAACATATTCTGTTGATAAATTACTGTAAATCGTCTTTTATTCGCGGGGGTTTTATTTTCGCGATATTTGCGAATTCATTCCATATCCGAAAGTAACACGCCGTGTATATGTCCTAAGTCATGTGTAGTAAGTTACGTATATGCGATGTCGCGAAAATAAATCACCGCGAACCAGTCACTTCACTCGTGTTCGAGAACATTAGACGCCGCGAATAAAAACGGTTAACAGTATCTCCAAAAAGGACAAACAATCAATTGCATGCTTCACTTCTGACACAGTTACGGGAAAATATTAATCTTAAGCGTCGCGGAAGCTCACTAGTTTAAAGTGTGTTGTTCCATCAGGGCAATGCTCCTGTTCGCAAGTTTGTCACTGCCATGGCTGCCATTCATAATTGTAGCTTTAATTTGATTGAACAACCGCCTTATTGGTCTCCTTCCTTTTATGTGTAGTCATCAATGTTTCCGAACGTCTGTTACGATTGTTTTGTATGATGTTCTAGTGAACATGGTTGTGTCTTTTGCGATTTGGAGTTTGTATGATGTCATTTATGTGTCACTTTCTTGAGGGTTTATTTCGTTGGGTGAATGCAGGGTGTTCATGCTGGAAATCATTCCCTTTTCTCTATTGAATCAAACTTTCATCCATTCCCAGAACCGAAAGCTATTTCTGGCACCCACATTCAGTCCTATGATGACGTCATACTTTCAGTGGATAGCTTTCAAACCAGTCCAGATAAGGAGTTCTTTAAAAATGGTATTGAGGCCTTAAACACCGGTGGTAAAAGTGTTTAGATACAGAAGGGGATAATGTAGAAAAATAATTCAATTCAAATCGTTCAATACGAGGATCACAACATATCAATCAGCCCTCGTATGACTCTCTTACGGATATCTACGACTCCACTTCTACTCCCCTTATTGGTGAGCCTCAATGCACTCGACTTTCCATACTTGGAAGATACCCTGCATAGCGTATTAGTTGTGAAATGATACGCCATATACAGGCAAAAATGGAATTTTGCGCCACATGAAGGGGAAGTTTGTAATTGTGAAATTAAAATCGTCATGTTTGACATAAAAAAAGATAAGACTTATCGATTGTATCATAGTAGTACATGTATGTTGAGGTAGGAGGGTAAAGTGTTGCTCTCAATTAATTCTTTGATGTCCAATTCTCTTTGATTAATGGCACCAAAGCAACCCTGAATGGTTAAATTGTTGATGGAGAGTGTGTCATCAATGTAGTCCAGTTGATCTGTGAAGCTGTTTCAAAGCAGAAACTATCAGAATTCTGCCTGGTATGAATAAAAGAGTATGTCACGTAGAAGAGGGGTACAGTTTGTCCCCAATGAAATTCCAATATTTTCTTGACATATCTGCCTTCAAAATCAATGACAATATTGTGTTTGAAAATCCAAGCATCTTGCTGATTTCGTCATAAGTGAATTTGTATTTTGAATTAGAGTTCTAAATGACCTTAATTTTGTATCTGATCCCTAACCAGGTGACTGCAATAAAATTTTGGACCTAGAAAACTTTGAGACTTTGTCGTATCGTAACCATTGGAATAGTATAAAACTTTGGACCTCTGTAACAAGGCCATGTACCCTCAACAAATATAAAGTGTGTTTGAGTCAATGCCTAGGCATGAATCCCTGAAAATTTCAATTCGTAACCAGGGGAATACTATAAAAGTTTTGACTTAGATTTTTTATCAGAATTTGTCTGAATTGTAGAAATATTGGTAAAGTTCTCGGCCTCTTTCCTCGGTAACAAGGTCATGTACCCTCACCAAATTTATGGTGTGTTTGAGTCAATGCCTAGGCATGAATCCCTGAAAATTTCAGTATCGTAACCAGGGGAATACTATAAAAGTTTGGACTTAGAATTTTTTCAGAATTTATCTGAATTGTAGAAATATTGGCAAAGTTCTCGGCCTTATTCCTCGGTAACAAGGTCATGTACCCTCACCAAATTTATGGTGTGTTTGAGTCAATGCCTAGGTGTGAATCCCTGAAAGTTTCAGTATCGTAACCAGGGGAATTCTATAAAAGTTTGGACTTAGAATTTTTTCAGAATTTATCTGAATTGTAGAAATATTGGCAAAGTTCTCGGCCTTATTCCTCGGTAACAAGGTCATGTACCCTCACCAAGTTTATGGTGTGTTTGAGTCAATGCCTAGGCATGAATCCCTGAAAATTTCAGTATCGTAACCAGGGGAATTCTATAAAAGTTTGGACTTAGAATTTTTTCAGAATTTATCTGAATTGTAGAAATATTGGCAAAGTTCTCGGCCTTATTCCTCGGTAACAAGGTCATGTACCCTCACCAAGTTTATGGTGTGTTTGAGTCAATGCCTAGGCATGAATCCCTGAAAATTTCAGTATCGTAACCAGGGGAATTCTATAAAAGTTTGGACTTAGAATTTTTTCAGAATTTATCTGAATTGTAGAAATATTGGCAAAGTTCTCGGCCTTATTCCTCGGTAACAAGGTCATGTACCCTCACCAAATTTATGGTGTGTTTGAGTCAATGCCTAGGCATGAATCCCTGAAAATTTCAGTATCGTAACCAGGGGAATTCTATAAAAGTTTGGACTTAGAATTTTTTCAGAATTTATCTGAATTGTAGAAATATTGGCAAAGTTCTCGGCCTTATTCCTCGGTAACAAGGTCATGTACCCTCACCAAATTTATGGTGTGTTTGAGTCAATGCCTAGGCATGAATCCCTGAAAATTTCAGTATCGTAACCAGGGGAATACTATAAAAGTTTGGACTTAGAATTTTTTCAGAATTTATCTGAATTGTAGAAATATTGGCAAAGTTCTCGGCCTTATTCCTCGGTAACAAGGTCATGTACCCTCACCAAATTTATGGTGTGTTTGAGTCAATGCCTAGGCATGAATCCCTGAAAATTTCAGTATCGTAACCAGGGGAATACTATAAAAGTTTGGACTTAGAATTTTTTCAGAATTTATCTGAATTGTAGAAATATTGGCAAAGTTCTCGGCCTTATTCCTCGGTAACAAGGTCATGTACCCTCACCAAATTTATGGTGTGTTTGAGTCAATGTCTAGGCATGAATCCCTGAAAATTTCAGTATCGTAACCAGGGGAATTCTATAAAAGTTTGGACTTAGAATTTTTTCAGAATTTATCTGAATTGTAGAAATATTGGCAAAGTTCTCGGCCTTATTCCTCGGTAACAAGGTCATGTACCCTCACCAAATTTATGGTGTGTTTGAGTCAATGCCTAGGTGTGAATCCCTGAAAGTTTCAGTATCGTAACCAGGGGAATTCTATAAAAGTTTGGACTTAGAATTTTTTCAGAATTTATCTGAATTGTAGAAATATTGGCAAAGTTCTCGGCCTTATTCCTCGGTAACAAGGTCATGTACCCTCACCAAATTTATGGTGTGATTGAGTCAATTCCTAGGTATGAATCCCTGAAAATTTCAGTATCGTAACCAGGGGAATACTATAAAAGTTTGGACTTAGAATTTTTTCAGAATTTATCTGAATTGTAGAAATATTGGCAAAGTTCTCGGCCTTATTCCTCGGTAACAAGGTCATGTACCCTCACCAAATTTATGGTGTGTTTGAGTCAATGCCTAGGCATGAATCCCTGAAAATTTCAGTATCGTAACCAGGGGAATTCTATAAAAGTTTGGACTTAGAATTTTTTCAGAATTTATCTGAATTGTAGAAATATTGGCAAAGTTCTCGGCCTTATTCCTCGGTAACAAGGTCATGTACCCTCACCAAATTTATGGTGTGTTTGAGTCAATGCCTAGGCATGAATCCCTGAAAATTTCAGTATCGTAACCAGGGGAATTCTATAAAAGTTTGGACTTAGAATTTTTTCAGAATTTATCTGAATTGTAGAAATATTGGCAAAGTTCTCGGCCTTATTCCTCGGTAACAAGGTCATGTACCCTTACCAAATTTATGGTGTGTTTGAGTCAATGCCTAGGTATGAATCCCTGAAAATTTCAGTATCGTAACCAGGGGAATTCTATAAAAGTTTGGACTTAGAATTTTTTCAGAATTTATCTGAATTGTAGAAATATTGGCAAAGTTCTCGGCCTTATTCCTCGGTAACAAGGTCATGTACCCTCACCAAATTTATGGTGTGTTTGAGTCAATTCCTAGGTATGAATCCCTGAAAATTTCAGTATCGTAACCAGGGGAATACTATAAAAGTTTGGACTTAGAATTTTTTCAGAATTTATCTGAATTGTAGAAATATTGGCAAAGTTCTCGGCCTTATTCCTCGGTAACAAGGTCATGTACCCTCACCAAATTTATGGTGTGTTTGAGTCAATGCCTAGGTATGAATCCCTGAAAATTTCAGTATCGTAACCAGGGGAATTCTATAAAAGTTTGGACTTAGAATTTTTTCAGAATTTATCTGAATTGTAGAAATATTGGCAAAGTTCTCGGCCTTATTCCTCGGTAACAAGGTCATGTACCCTCACCAAATTTATGGTGTGTTTGAGTCAATTCCTAGGCATGAATCCCTGAAAATTTCAGTATCGTAACCAGGGGAATACTATAAAAGTTTGGACTTAGAATTTTTTCAGAATTTATCTGAATTGTAGAAATATTGGCAAAGTTCTCGGCCTTATTCCTCGGTAACAAGGTCATGTACCCTCACCAAATTTATGGTGTGTTTGAGTCAATGCCTAGGCATGAATCCCTGAAAATTTCAGTATCGTAACCAGGGGAATTCTATAAAAGTTTGGACTTAGAATTTTTTTCAGAATTTATCTGAATTGTAGAAATATTGGCAAAGTTCTCGGCCTTATTCCTCGGTAACAAGGTCATGTACCCTCACCAAATTTATGGTGTGTTTGAGTCAATGCCTAGGTATGAATCCCTGAAAATTTCAGTATCGTAACCAGGGGAATTCTATAAAAGTTTGGACTTAGAATTTTTTCAGAATTTATCTGAATTGTAGAAATATTGGCAAAGTTCTCGGCCTTATTCCTCGGTAACAAGGTCATGTACCCTCACCAAATTTATGGTGTGTTTGAGTCAATTCCTAGGTATGAATCCCTGAAAATTTCAGTATCGTAACCAGGGGAATACTATAAAAGTTTGGACTTAGAATTTTTTCAGAATTTATCTGAATTGTAGAAATATTGGCAAAGTTCTCGGCCTTATTCCTCGGTAACAAGGTCATGTACCCTCACCAAATTTATGGTGTGTTTGAGTCAATGCCTAGGCATGAATCCCTGAAAATTTCAGTATCGTAACCAGGGGAATTCTATAAAAGTTTGGACTTAGAATTTTTTCAGAATTTATCTGAATTGTAGAAATATTGGCAAAGTTCTCGGCCTTATTCCTCGGTAACAAGGTCATGTACCCTCACCAAATTTATGGTGTGTTTGAGTCAATGCCTAGGTATGAATCCCTGAAAATTTCAGTATCGTAACCAGGGGAATTCTATAAAAGTTTGGACTTAGAATTTTTTCAGAATTTATCTGAATTGTAGAAATATTGGCAAAGTTCTCGGCCTTATTCCTCGGTAACAAGGTCATGTACCCTCACCAAATTTATGGTGTGTTTGAGTCAATTCCTAGGTATGAATCCCTGAAAATTTCAGTATCGTAACCAGGGGAATACTATAAAAGTTTGGACTTAGAATTTTTTCAGAATTTATCTGAATTGTAGAAATATTGGCAAAGTTCTCGGCCTTATTCCTCGGTAACAAGGTCATGTACCCTCACCAAATTTATGGTGTGTTTGAGTCAATGCCTAGGCATGAATCCCTGAAAATTTCAGTATCGTAACCAGGGGAATTCTATAAAAGTTTGGACTTAGAATTTTTTCAGAATTTATCTGAATTGTAGAAATATTGGCAAAGTTCTCGGCCTTATTCCTCGGTAACAAGGTCATGTACCCTCACCAAATTTATGGTGTGTTTGAGTCAATGCCTAGGTATGAATCCCTGAAAATTTCAGTATCGTAACCAGGGGAATTCTATAAAAGTTTGGACTTAGAATTTTTTCAGAATTTATCTGAATTGTAGAAATATTGGCAAAGTTCTCGGCCTTATTCCTCGGTAACAAGGTCATGTACCCTCACCAAATTTATGGTGTGTTTGAGTCAATTCCTAGGTATGAATCCCTGAAAATTTCAGTATCGTAACCAGGGGAATACTATAAAAGTTTGGACTTAGAATTTTTTCAGAATTTATCTGAATTGTAGAAATATTGGCAAAGTTCTCGGCCTTATTCCTCGGTAACAAGGTCATGTACCCTCACCAAATTTATGGTGTGTTTGAGTCAATGCCTAGGCATGAATCCCTGAAAATTTCAGTATCGTAACCAGGGGAATTCTATAAAAGTTTGGACTTAGAATTTTTTCAGAATTTATCTGAATTGTAGAAATATTGGCAAAGTTCTCGGCCTTATTCCTCGGTAACAAGGTCATGTACCCTCACCAAATTTATGGTGTGTTTGAGTCAATGCCTAGGTATGAATCCCTGAAAATTTCAGTATCGTAACCAGGGGAATTCTATAAAAGTTTGGACTTAGAATTTTTTCAGAATTTATCTGAATTGTAGAAATATTGGCAAAGTTCTCGGCCTTATTCCTCGGTAACAAGGTCATGTACCCTCACCAAATTTATGGTGTGTTTGAGTCAATTCCTAGGTATGAATCCCTGAAAATTTCAGTATCGTAACCAGGGGAATACTATAAAAGTTTGGACTTAGAATTTTTTCAGAATTTATCTGAATTGTAGAAATATTGGCAAAGTTCTCGGCCTTATTCCTCGATAACAAGGTCATGTACCCTCACCAAATTTATGGTGTGTTTGAGTCAATGCCTAGGCATGAATCCCTGAAAATTTCAGTATCGTAACCAGGGGAATTCTATAAAAGTTTGGACTTAGAATTTTTTCAGAATTTATCTGAATTGTAGAAATATTGGCAAAGTTCTCGGCCTTATTCCTCGGTAACAAGGTCATGTACCCTCACCAAATTTATGGTGTGTTTGAGTCAATTCCTAGGTATGAATCCCTGAAAATTTCAGTATCGTAACCAGGGGAATTCTATAAAAGTTTGGACTTAGAATTTTTTCAGAATTTATCTGAATTGTAGAAATATTGGCAAAGTTCTCGGCCTTATTCCTCGGTAACAAGGTCATGTACCCTCACCAAATTTATGGTGTGTTTGAGTCAATTCCTAGGTATGAATCCCTGAAAATTTCAGTATCGTAACCAGGGGAATACTATAAAAGTTTGGACTTAGAATTTTTTCAGAATTTATCTGAATTGTAGAAATATTGGCAAAGTTCTCGGCCTTATTCCTCGGTAACAAGGTCATGTACCCTCACCAAATTTATGGTGTGTTTGAGTCAATGCCTAGGCATGAATCCCTGAAAATTTCAGTATCGTAACCAGGGGAATTCTATAAAAGTTTGGACTTAGAATTTTTTCAGAATTTATCTGAATTGTAGAAATATTGGCAAAGTTCTCGGCCTTATTCCTCGGTAACAAGGTCATGTACCCTCACCAAATTTATGGTGTGTTTGAGTCAATGCCTAGGTATGAATCCCTGAAAATTTCAGTATCGTAACCAGGGGAATTCTATAAAAGTTTGGACTTAGAATTTTTTCAGAATTTATCTGAATTGTAGAAATATTGGCAAAGTTCTCGGCCTTATTCCTCGGTAACAAGGTCATGTACCCTCACCAAATTTATGGTGTGTTTGAGTCAATTCCTAGGTATGAATCCCTGAAAATTTCAGTATCGTAACCAGGGGAATACTATAAAAGTTTGGACTTAGAATTTTTTCAGAATTTATCTGAATTGTAGAAATATTGGCAAAGTTCTCGGCCTTATTCCTCGGTAACAAGGTCATGTACCCTCACCAAATTTATGGTGTGTTTGAGTCAATGCCTAGGTATGAATCCCTGAAAATTTCAGTATCGTAACCAGGGGAATTCTATAAAAGTTTGGACTTAGAATTTTTTCAGAATTTATCTGAATTGTAGAAATATTGGCAAAGTTCTCGGCCTTATTCCTCGGTAACAAGGTCATGTACCCTCACCAAATTTATGGTGTGTTTGAGTCAATTCCTAGGTATGAATCCCTGAAAATTTCAGTATCGTAACCAGGGGAATACTATAAAAGTTTGGACTTAGAATTTTTTCAGAATTTATCTGAATTGTAGAAATATTGGCAAAGTTCTCGGCCTTATTCCTCGGTAACAAGGTCATGTACCCTCACCAAATTTATGGTGTGTTTGAGTCAATGCCTAGGCATGAATCCCTGAAAATTTCAGTATCGTAACCAGGGGAATTCTATAAAAGTTTGGACTTAGAATTTTTTCAGAATTTATCTGAATTGTAGAAATATTGGCAAAGTTCTCGGCCTTATTCCTCGGTAACAAGGTCATGTACCCTCACCAAATTTATGGTGTGTTTGAGTCAATGTCTAGGTATGAATCCCTGAAAATTTCAGTATCGTAACCAGGGGAATACTGTAAAAGTTTGAGCTATTACCAACAGGATGCGTCAATACTTTGCTTCATTTATTTTCTATTCTGTAAGAAGTGGAGGTGGGACATTGGTGTCATATATATTTTTTGGTGTGATGATAGTAATACATAAAATTTATTATGCATACATTTTCAATACAGGTGTTTCTTAGTCGAATTGTCAACTGTATTCTGGAATGCAGTTGACAATTCAATCGTCAACTGTCAACTGTCAATTGTATTCCAAAATATGTTTGCCGTTAATTTGAACGTCACATTTACGGCCCATTTTAGGGCTTTCAGTGGGTATATATGTATGTTCGTAGCTTCAAAACTAACGGTAAAAAATTGATGAAACTTTGCAAGTAGAAAAATTATGTTTCAATTATTAACATTTATGATTTTTAGGAAAATTAAATGATAGGATCAGTATTTAGTCTGGCTGTCCTGGACCTCCTTAAATACTCTATATATGTTTGAAATGATAATTGTGTTATCTTATTGGTCATAGGTTAAATTATTGAATTACGAGTGAGTATTGAAAAATTAGGCCAATATTTTAAGAAATATTAACGTCATTATAGCATTCACTTTGCTTTGAAACAGTTGCAGGGAAATCAAAACTCGAAGAAAGCCAACTACGTCTAACATATTTTTCTATTCATTAAAACAATTTCTTATCTATCTTTCAGAATTTGCTTGTTCCATGGTCTGTCTTTCGGAAATATACATTATGTGTAAAATAAGTTCTTTTTAATTTGAACAAGACAGCAAAGTCGAGAATCATAAGGTGAATCGTATCGAACAAGGTAAAGTCAATGAAAAGTCAAGCACAGAACCAAATTTCTGAATTACATAAAACATGTGAATGTGAAACACGAATGCCCCTGTCGGCATCTTTGTTAGTATTAACACCATTTTCTGTTCAGTAGGTGAAAGGTCAAGTCACAAGGTAAAAAAATGTTGGTATCGATGGAAAGGTCTGGTCACAAGGAATACACATGTGAAATACCAAAGCTCTATCACTTACCATTCAAAAGTTATGCCCAATGTTAAAGTTTTTGAAAAGTAGGTCAAAGGTCAAGGTCACAAGGTAAAAAATATTAGAATCATTTGAAAGGTTTTGTCACAAGAAATATCAAAGTCTTATAACTTACCATTCAAAAGTTATGCCCAATGTTAAAGTTTTTGAATAGTAGGTCAAAGGTCAAAGTCATAAGGTCAAAAATATTTGTATCAATAGAAAGGTCTTGTCACAAGGAATATACATTTGAAATATCAAATCCCTATCACTTATCATTCAAAAGTTATGCCCAATGTTAAAATTTTTGCCACAGACGGACAGGCCAAAAACTATATGCCTCCGAATCTTTGATTCCAGGGTCATAAAAATCATATCAAGGGGAATAAGAAACCTGTAAAATACAAAAGTTAACAAAGTGTCTTAATTATTCTGCAAAGGAGACAAAGAATGTGAAGATTTCACAAGGTACTGGGGAAAGCAAGCATCTCCTGCTTGTAACATTCGTAACGTTAGGCAAAATGATTAGAATTCCCGTAGGAACGGCTGCGAACCTCGGATGAGGTGTTTTGTATGGCTCTTATCTACGATAATTTTCAACATTGTGTGCAATAATATGTTACGATGTTTTATATTTTTTCACTTGTATTTATTCTTTGTTGAATTCCATTCGTTTTTACCCCTCCTTTCTTTTTGAAATAAAAAGTCAGTCGCACACAAATATATCCTTGGTTTAGTAGTTTCGTGGTTGTAGCTTTGCCCTCAAAATGAAGCCGTTCTGGCAAACAGAAGATTCTTTATTCTCCTAGGGCAACTGATCTCATCTCTATGGGGCATTCACTAACGCTTCTTTGTAGAATGTATATTAAGTTGATTGTATTATTTTTTGTGAAAATATCTTCTCTGTTTTTCACTCTTCGTCAGTGTGTTTCTATTTTGAAATACTCGTAGCAAATATCAAAAGTATAGTTATTATGTTTAGCAGGCTTTGGTGTCAATGGAACAGTATTTTTGAATTAAAGTATACATCTAATTTCTTCATAGAATTTATTCATTTATTCGCCGCTTACAGTGATTTCTCTTATTCTAAATTCTGATACCAGGGCAAATAAGCGAAAGCATTTGATTTCTTTTTTTTTTTTTGGATTTCGGGTTTTATGTTTGACTTTCATTCACCGACTAAAATGACTATCATTCAGTGATTAATGGATTTGCTCTGAATTAGCTATTTAAGAAAGTGAAAATTTTAATCTTAAGTTGAAGTCGTCACTTTTGTCATATATTGAATTACTCAGATGACAATTGACGTTAAAAAACAACAACATGGGATCAAAATATGAAGCGGACTTGATGCCTCCAGTGGTCTACTACTTCTCGAGTTCACATATACAGATTGCGTGTACATGTATGTAATTCGGAAAAAAATTGATTATTAAATGAGAGCATGTCAAAATGTATCTAATTTTTTTTTCGATAGAGAGTAAGGCTTAATACACTCTGCTTTATATGAGTACAGAAAAATATGAGCAAAAGATTGAGCAGAATTAGTCCAATTGGGATTCCAAACAATTTGCTGAAAACATTCCACAAAACACGACAAATTTATCATCGATCAGAAATATCAATATTTTGATAGGAAATCATGATCAGAAATCAAGCAGAGTAAATAAAAACAATCTACCAATAGAACACAGCAACAAATTTTTAAAAGTCATTAGTCAAGATACATGGTGGGATAACTTGTTAGGATGGGGATTGACAAATAATTTTGAATTATATGACCATCCAATTCAACAGTTAAATCTCCCAGCTTCAATTTACAGCACTGCGATGCATTATTTCTCAATATTTTAAAGCAGAACATTGTTCATCATCTCAGACAGCAAAATTTCTTATTCTGAATTATACGGAAGTGTTCCAACTCTTTACCTTCTTGAAGAAAATTTCAAACCAATTTTAATGCACCAGACACATGTTTCGGATAGTAAATCCTGACACATTTCTGACAAACATATTGAAGTAGCGCCCTCTGATTTTATTTTTTGAATTCAAAAGAGCACATAACATTTATTGAGGTCATACTCTTCTTCGAAAAAGCAATCAACATAAATTGTACACAAATTAGAAAATATTCAGTGATCAAGGCGTGCTTGTTGATGAGTTTGTGTGGTTATGTGTTTCCCTCTTGGTATTGGTATCATAGGGTCATGTTTACGTTTAAGCAAATGCATAAAAATAAAACCAGAGGGCGCTACTGAATCTTGAGGCTCCTTAAAATCACTTTGACTGGAAGCATCACTGATGAATATTTCTAAATATCTGAAACACGTGTAACACGTGTCTGGTGCATGAGTATGGGTTTGAAATTTTCTTCAGGTAGGTATAGAGTTGGAACACTTCCATTTTATTTTCATCATCTGAGGGAAAACTTGTACACAAATAGATTTTAATTCACAGGCAAAATACGCATTTTTATAATAATATTTGACAGGTCTTATTAGGATTGGAATATTTACAGAGCCTTGAATGTAAAATGTAGACCCTACTTTCGACGGTGAAGTTTTTGAGTTGTCCCTTTCAGTTATCTTGATAACATCACACCTGACCTCATCTCCATTGGGGTTTCTTTTTTGTTCCTTTGCATACTACTTTCATTGCTTTGTTTGATTTTTATTTTTGTGATTTTTTCTCAACTGATTATAATATTAGGTTTTGTGTTTCATTTACTTTCATTCTCTGATGGTGAAGTGGTATTCTAACATCTTTTTTGGCATATTACATTGTTTAGATTTAGGATCACTGATGAGGGTTAAGTACCCGAAACGTGCATGTCTGGTCCACGTTGCCAATTTATCTGTTCTTAAATGATGCTATTTAATTTGAAGACGTTTACATTTATACCACTTGGTGAGTGTCACTGCTTGTGGACCAGGAGTCCCCGAGGGCACATGTAGCCAAGTTCGATCAATTTCGGTTGATCGTTTCTTCAACGCATTGTAAATTTCTGTTATCAAAATTTCTTGAAATTTCTAAAAAGTGGGTCCTGTAGCATCATATCCCACTCATCCTGCAACGTCTTTCGGTACACTTTGTGGACATAGTAACTTTCATTTTTTGGCACATTACATTGTTTAGATTTGGGATCACTGATGAGGGTTAAGTACCCGAAACGTGCATGTCTGGTCCACGTTGCCAATTTATCTGTTCTTAAATGATGCTATTCAATTTGAAGACGTTTACATTTATATCACTTGGTGAGTGTCACTGCTGGTGGACCAGGAGTCCCCGAGGGCACATGTAGCCAAGATCGATCAATTTCGGTTGATCGTTTCTTCAACGCATTGTAAATTTCTGTTATCAAAATTTCTTGAAATTTCTAAAATAGTGGGTTCTGTAGCATCATATCCCACCCATCCTGCAACGTCTTTCGGTACACTTTTTCGACATAGTAACTTTCATTTTTTTGGCACATTACATTGTTTAGATTTAGGATCACTGATGAGGGTTAAGTACCCGAAACGTGCATGTCTGGTCCACGTTGCCAATTTATCTGTTCTTAAATGATGCTATTCAATTTGAAGACGTTTACATCCAATTAACATTGTAAAAATGTGTTGTCTATCGCCTGATTAGATAACTATTAGTGTCCATATGTATATAAGTGTCATTCATTATTTTCGGCGATATGTGCTTGTCCTGCAACTTGTACATATTTTTGTGTATTTACAAAAAATGAGGTCTTGTCACTTCTTTCTACATACACGAAATCTATGTACATACAATGTATAAATGCATAGATAATGGATTACAATGTAAGCGCCAACGAAATAATATGTATTTACTAGTAATAAGGAACTCTAGTTTATTGACTGGAATCTTAGACTGCTTAAAAAGTATAAATTTCAATCAGAAAAGCATGAAAAGAATGAAGATCAATTAGTAGTAAATAAACAAAAGGGAACCCATACAGGATGCTATTATTGGAATTCTGTCAACATTTGACATGTTCGGGAAACTTTTACTATCAAGGCGCACAGTAGGGTGTTTCTGATTTTATTACGAAACTGTTTCAGAGTTAAAATAATTGAAAATATTCATCCATGCAAGCGTCTATTAACATGGAAACTGATAGGGACAACAGCACAAGAAAGTCAGCCCCTTATGCAGTATGAGTAATCTTTGTAGTATTGATATATTTGTTAGAGTTTTAGAGATCTGTTAAAGATAAGGAAATTAATTCAAATACATATTTTCACAAAGTCAAAGTTTTTATTTTTTATATTTGTACATTTTTTGCCTCTGTGGTACATAGAAATACACAGTTGTATTTTTATCGGAGTACATCCACGTTCATTCGACGCATTCAGAATGTATTTTGGAAAACTGAAGTCTTCTTGTCAGACTTTCTATGGTGTAATGTTGTCGTCTCCGTCTGTTTTGTCCTTCGCGTTTCTATGGTGTAATGTTGTCGTCTCCGTCTGTTTGTTTTGGCGTTTGTATGGTGTAATGTTGTCGTCTCCGTCTGTTTTGTCCTTCGCGTTTCTATGGTGTAATGTTGTCGTCTCCGTCTGTTTGTCCTTCGCGTTTCTATGGAGTAATGTTGTCGTCTCCGTCTGTTTGTCCTTCGCGTTTCTATGGTGTAATGTTGTCGTCTCCGTCTGTTTTGTCCTTCGCGTTTCTATGGTGTAATGTTGTCGTCTCCGTCTGTTTGTCCTTCGTGTTTGTATGGTGTAATGTTGTCGTCTCCGTCTGTTTGTCCTTCGCGTTTGTATGGTGTAATGTTGTCGTCTCCGTCTGTTTGTGTTTCGAGTTTCTATGATGTAATGTTGTCGTCTCCGTCTGTTTGTCCTTCGCGTTTGTATGGTCTAATGTTGTCGTCTCCGTCTGTTTGTCCTTCACGTTTCTATGGTGTAATGTTGTTGTCTCCGTCTGTTTGTCCTTCGCGTTTCTATGGTGTAATGTTGTCGTCTCCGTCTGTTTGTCCTTCGCGTTTCTATGGTGTAATGTTGTCGTCTCCGTCTGTTTGTCCTTCGCGTTTGTATGGTCTAATGTTGTCGTCTCCGTCTGTTTGTGCTTCGAGTTTCTATGGTGTAATGTTGTCGTCTCCGTCTATTTGTCCTTCGCGTTTGTATGGTCTAATGTTGTCGTCTCCGTCTGTTTTGTCCTTCGCGTTTGTATGGTGTAATGTTGTCGTCTCCGTCTGTTTGTCCTTCGCGTTTGTATGGTGTAATGTTGTCGTCTCTGTCTGTTTTGTCCTTCGCGTTTCTATGGTGTAATGTTGTCGTCTCCGTCTGTTTGTCCTTCGCGTTTCTATGGTGTAATGTTGTCGTCTCTGTCTGTTTGTGCTTCGAGTTTCTATGGTGTAATGTTGTCGTCTCCGTCTGTTTTGTCCTTCGCGTTTCTATGGTGTAATGTTGTCGTCTCCGTCTGTTTTGTCCTTCGCGTTTGTATGGTGTAATGTTGTCGTCTCCGTCTGTTTTGTCCTTCGCGTTTGTATGGTGTAATGTTGTCGTCTCCGTCTGTTTTGTCCTTTGCGTTTGTATGGTGTAATGTTGTCGTCTCCGTCTGTTTTGTCCTTCGCGTTTGTATGGTGTAATGTTGTCGTCTCCGTCTGTTTTGTCCTTCGCGTTTGTATGGTGTAATGTTGACGTCTCCGTCTGTTTTGTCCTTCGCGTTTGTATGGTGTAATGTTGTCGTCTTCGTCTGTTTTGTCCTTCGCGTTTGTATGGTGTAATGTTGTCGTCTCCGTCTGTTTTGTCCTTTGCGTTTGTATGGTGTAATGTTGTCGTCTCCTTCTGTTTTGTCCATCGCGTTTGTATGGTGGAATGTTGTCGTCTCCGTCTGTTTTGTCCTTCGCGTTTGTATGGTGTAATGTTGACGTCTCCGTCTGTTTTGTCCTTCGCGTTTGTATGGTGTAATGTTGTCGTCTCCGTCTGTTTTGTCATTCGCGTTTGTATGGTGTAATGTTGTCGTCTCCGTCTGTTTGTCCTTCGCGTTTGTATGATGTATGTTGTCGTCTCCGTCTTTTTGTCCTTCGCGTTTGTATGGTGTAATGTTGTCGTCTCCGTCTGTTTTGTCCTTCGCTTTTCTATGGTGTAATGTTGTCGTCTCCGTCTGTTTTGTCCTTCGCGTTTGTATGGTGTAATGTTGTCGTCTCCGTCTGTTTGTCCTTCGCGTTTGTATGGTGTAATGTTGTCGTCTCCGTCTTTTTGTCCTTCGCGTTTGTATGGTGTAATGTTGTCGTCTCCGTCTGTTTTGTCCTTCGCGTTTCTATGGTGTAATGTTGTCGTCTCCGTCTGTTTTGTCCTTCGCGTTTCTATAGTGTAATGTTGTCGTCTCCGTCTGTTTTGTCCTTTGCGTTTGTATGGTCTAATGTTGTCGTCTCCGTCTGTGTTGTCCTTCGCGTTTCTATGGTGTAATGTTGTCGTCTCCGTCTGTTTTGTCCTTCGCGTTTCTATGGTGTAATGTTGTCGTCTCCGTCTGTATTGTCCTTCGCGTTCGTATGGTGTAATGTTTTTGTCTCCGTCTGTTTGTCCTTCGCGTTTCTATGGTGTAATGTTGTCGTCTCCGTCTGTTTTGCCCTTTGCGTTTCTATGGTGTAATGTTGTCGTCTCCGTCTGTTTTGTCCTTCGCGTTTCTATGGTGTAATGTTGTCGTCTCCGTCTGTTTTGTCCTTTGCGTTTGTATGGTGTAATGTTTTCGTCTCCGTCTGTTTGTCCTTCGCGTTTGTATGGTGTAATGTTGTCATCTCCGTCTGTTTTGTCCTTCGCGTTTGTGTGGTGTAATGTTGTCGTCACCGTCTGTTTTGTCCTTCGCGTTTCTATGGTGTAATGTTGTCGTCTCCGTCTGTTTTGTCCTTCGCGTTTGTATGGTGTAATGTTGTCGTCTCCGTCTGTTTTTCCTTCGCGTTTGTATGGTGTAATGTTGTCGTCTCCGTCTGTTTTGTCCTTCGCGTTTGTATGGTGTAATGTTGTCATCTCCGTCTGTTTTGTCCTTTGCGTTTGTATGGTGTAATGTTGTCGTCTCCGTCTGTTTTGTCCTTCGTGTTTGTATGGTGTAATGTTGACGTCTCCGTCTGTTTTGTCCTTCGCGTTTGTATGGTGTGATGTTGTCGTATCCGTCTGTTTTGTCCTTCGCGTTTGTATGGTGTAATGTATTCGTCTCCGTCTGTTTGTCCTTCACGTTTCTATGGTGTAATGTTGTCATCTCCGTTTGTTTGTCCTTCGCGTTTCTATGGTGTAATGTTGTCGTCTCCGTGTGTTTGTCCTTAGCGTTTCTATGGTGTAATGTTGTCGTCTCCGTCTGTATGTCCTTCGCGTTTCTATGGTGTAATGTTGTCGTCTCCGTCTATTTGTCCTTCGCGTTTCTATGGTGTAATGTTGTCGTCTCCGTCTGTTTGTCCTTCACGTTTGTATGGTGTAATGTTGTCGTCTCCGTCTGTTTGTCCTTCGCGTTTGTATGGTGTAATGTTGTCGTCTCCGTCTGTTTTGTCCTTCGCGTTTCTATGGTGTAATGTTGTCGTCTCTGTCTGTTTTGTCCTTCGCGTTTGTATGGTGTAATGTTTTCGTCTCCGTCTGTTTGTCCTTCGCGTTTCTATGGTGTAATGTTGTCGTCTCCGTCTGTTTGTCCTTCGCGTTTGTATGGTGTAATGTTGTCGTCTCCGTCTTTTTGTGCTTCGAGTTTCTATGGTGTAATGTTGTCATCTCCGTTTGTTTGTCCTTCATGTTTGTACGGTCTAATGTTGTCGTCTCCGTCTGTTTGTCCTTCGCGTTTGTATGGTGTAATGTTGTCGTCTCCGTCTGTTTGTGCTTCGAGTTTCTATGGTGTAATGTTGTCGTCTCCGTTTGTTTGTCCTTCACGTTTGTATGGTGTAATGTTGTCGTCTCCGTCTGTTTGTCCTTCACGTTTTTATGGTGTAATGGTGTTGTCTCCGTCTGTTTGTCCTTCGCGTTTGTATGGTGTAATGTTGTCGTCTCCGTCTGTTTGTCCTTCGCGTTTGTATGGTCTAATGTTTCCGTCTCCGTCTTTTTGTCCTTCGCGTTTGTATGGTCTAATGTTGTCGTCTCCGTCTGTTTGTGCTTCAAGTATCTATGGTGTAATGTTGTCGTCTCCGTCTGTTTGTCCTTCGCGTTTGTATGGTGTAATGTTGTCGTCTCCGTCTGTTTTGTCCTTCGCGTTTCTATGGTGTAATGTTGTCGTCTCTGTCTGTTTGTCCTTCGCGTTTGTAAGGTGTAATGTTGTCGTCTCCGTCTGTTTTGTCCTTCGCGTTTCTATGGTGTAATTTTGTCGTCTCCGTCTGTTTGTCCTTCGCGTTTCTATGATGTAATGTTGTCGTCTCCGTCTGTTTGTCCTTCGCGTTTGTATGGTGTAATGTTTTCGTCTCCGTCTGTTTTGTCCTTCGCGTTTCTATGGTGTAATGTTGTCGTCTCCGTCTGTTTGTCCTTCGCGTTTCTATGGTGTAATGTTGTCGTCTCCGTCTGTTTGTCCTTCGCGTTTCTATGGTGTAATGTTGTCGTCTCCGTCTGTTTGTCCTTCGCGTTTCTATGGTGTAATGTTGTCGTCTCCGTCTGTTTGTCCTTCGCGTTTGTATGGTCTTATGTTGTCGTCTCCGTCTGTTTGTCCTCTTTTTCTCTTCTTGTAGGAGTATGTTTCGCTGTTTTCACAGCAGGGAATCTCCTCCCTTTCTTTGTTCTGTTCTTGTTTCAAGATTTTGTATGACCATTGAGTTTTGTATGACGCGTCTATAGTTATATTCTATAGTTTTAGTTTTGTATGACGCGTTGATAGTTATATTCTCTATAGTTACATTGCCTATAGTTCTCTATAGTTATTAGGTCTTCCGACTTCCGTCGGAAGACCTATTGTTTTCGTAACCGTGGAAAATTGGATCAGCGATTTCTCAAGAACCCTGTAAGCTAGGACAATGAAAGTTCTCCAACGTTACGTTTGGAGTAAAAGCTAGATTGGTCTTTTTTATTTTTGGTCTCTGTTATTTTTTTTTATCATGTTTTTTAGTAGATTCAAATATTTGACGGGAGCGTCGAATTACTCAAAAGGACCGAAAATTTCATGTTTTGCTATTTGTAAGCTTAAATATCTCGTATTTTGCTATCTACAATTTCCATTCTTTTTGACAGTCGACAGCCATGCAAGATATGAAATGCTAGATGCACACTGTAACGATTTATTACGATGACGTCCTTCACCGTCCTTCATATTTCCAAATTCAGAAGTTCATAGGAGGAAGACACTTTTTTGCTTATAATAGTAAACAAAAATTAAGCTTATGAAGTTTCCTAAAAATTTCAATATTATTATTTTTTATCCATATATCTGTCTTATTTAGTCTTTCTGATTTTTCCTATCTCTTACTGTTGAAAAGATATGAGCATCGAAATTTTGAGTTGGGTATTTCGATACACCTTCACGCCAACAGATCGGGCGCACACTAAAATTGGTAGTCCGAGTCCGACTCGAGAAAAGCAGTGTTGAGATTTTCAAATTCCGATTTCACGGCAATGATGAATATGCATTTCATAAATACATTTCGATATACAGAATTTGATTTTAAAACAGTTGATTAATTTAGAAGAGATCAGCTACAAACCAGAATTTACACACAAAAAGTGGTAGTTTGATTCCGATTTCTAACCTACAAACCTGTTTCTAAACTTCAATAACTATATTTTGAACATCAAGTTAAATTTCTAATTCTAGCAAACGTTCGAACATAATTTTCGGTTGGTTTATTTATTATTATTGATGAACAATTTCTCCAACATTCTTCCCTCTCCTCGTTTTTCGAAAACAGTTCTGTTTATATTGAACGATGTCGCCATGATGGAAATTCAAAATAAACTTTGAAAAAAGGGAAGGGGGGGGGGGGGGTCCAAATTTGAACCTGCACAGCGAGAACCTCATGGTATTTATATATATATATATTGAACGTAACTTGTTATTACCATTTCTCTTCTCAAGAAAATTGGTTCTACAGCTACGAGCTCGCCTTTTTTATGGGGGAAGGGGGCAGGAAGAATTTGCAAAAAAAAAAAATCCCGGCTCTGAAAAATGCTGAAAAAAATATTCCGGCCCAAAGGGCCGGCAACTTTTTTTTTCCTGGACCATGCAAAAGTAAGGATACATTGCATGATATGGAAATTTTTGCTGGCCCTTTGTGCCAGACAATTTAAAGTCAAAAAATTAATTAATATAAATACAAACTGTTCACATAGCTGTATCTAGTACCAGAGACCTAATACGCATAGGCACAAAAATCTAGAAAAGGTTCTATTTAAACATCATACAATCTGTCTGAAATTCGCTAATTGCAAAGAGACATCTGAAGGAACGGTTACTAACTCATACTCTGTAACAGCGGGGAGTTTAACTTACACAGACATTCACAACATTTGACAATTTGTTTAAATCCGGCCCGAAGAACCGGCGAAAATTTTTCTCCGACTCTGGTAATGGCTGAAAAAAATGGCCTGCTCAGAAAATTGCTGAAAAAATTTTACCGGCTGGCAATAGAATTCCTGCCCCCCCCCCCCCCAAAAAAAAAAAAAATTAAATGGTTGCTCACCAACAATTATCGGTTTGAAAATTTAATGTTACTGCTATTTGAAAACTTAAATATATAATATAAATACATGTAATGTGACGTCCTTCATATTTCCAAACCAAAAATTGTATAGGAGGAAGACACTCTTGTTGCAACCGCAACAAGAAACCTTTCTAGTATTGTCTATAGTTTTGTATGACGCGTTGATAGTTACATGTATATTCTTACATTGAGACATTTGCTCAAGAGAAAAAAAGGAAGGTTTGGTTGAATATCCTCAAATAACGAAACTGTCATTCTGGTGTATATACATATATATACATATTTTCGATTTCATCTCTGAAACCGCTTGAAGGGTTTTGAGGAACCAAGTATTGTAATTTGTTGATCTCTGACTTTTAAACAAAATAAGGAGGGTCAAATGTAGACAGAATTACCATCTAAGAATATCGCCATATTTACTGAGTTTATGATCCTGGTATAAACAGAATTACACTCTGCTTGGTACTTGACATCAACAGTCAGTCAGAGAATCAGAATCCAAAAGTCACAAAAGGCTTACATATACAAATCTTACAATCTTTTTAACAGGCCTTTCTAACGAGAATAGAAAAATAGAACAAACAGACAGAGGACAATAACACAGTACCATAGAAACACGAAGGACAAACAGACAGATACAATAACACAGCACCATAGAAACACGAAGGACAAACAGACAGATACAATAACACAGCACCATAGAAACAAGAAGGACAAACAGACAGATACAATAACACAGCACCATAGAAACAAGAAGGACAAACAGACAGAGACAATAACACAACACTATAGAAGCACGAAGGACAAACAGACAGAGACAATAACACAGCACCATAGAAACACGAAGGCCAAACAGACAGAGACAATAACACAACACCATAGAAACACGAAGGACAGACAGACAGAGACAATAGCACAGCACCATAGAAACACGAAGAACAAACAGACAGAGACAATAACACAGCACCATAGAAACACGAAGGACAAACAGACAATGATAATTACACAGCATCATAGAAACAAGAAGGACAAACAGACAGAGATAATAACACAGCATCATAGAAACAAGAAGGACAAACAGACAGAGACAATAACACAGCATCATAGAATCAAGAAGGACAAACAGACAGAGACAATAACACAGCATCATAGAAACAAGAAGGACAAACAGACAGAGACAATAACACAGCATCATAGAAACACGAAGGACAAACAGACAATGATAATTACACAGCATCATAGAAACAAGAAGGACAAACAGACAGAGACAATAACACAGCATCATAGAAACAAGAAGGACAAACAGACAGAGACAATAACACAGCACCATAGAAACACGAAGGACAAACAGACAATGATAATTACACAGCATCATAGAAACAAGAAGGACAAACAGACAGAGATAATAACACAGCATCATAGAAACAAGAAGGACAAACAGACAGAGACAATAACACAGCATCATAGAAACACGAAGGACAAACAGACAGATACAATAAGACAGCACAATAGAAACACGAAGGACAAACAGACAGAGGCAATAACACAGCACCATAGAAACACGAAGGACAAACAGACAGAGACAATAACACGGCACCAAAGAAACACGGAGGACAAACAGACAATGATAATTACACAGCATCATAGAAACACGAGGGACAAACAGACAGATACAATAAGACAGCACCATAGAAACACGAAGGACAAACAGACAGGTACAATAAGACAGCACCATAGAAATACGAAATACAAACAGACAGAGACAAAAACACAGCACTATAGAAACACGAAGGACAAACAGACAGAGACAATAACACAGCACCATATAAACACGAAGGACAAACAGACAGAGACAATAACACAACACCATAGAAACACGAAGGACAGACAGACAGAGACAATAACACAGCACCATAGAAACACGAAGGACAAACAGACGGAGACAATAACTCAGCACCATAGAAACACGAAGGACAACACTATCTATTGAACAATCTACAGAGTCCAGTGTAAGAACGGAATCTATTATACAGCCCCGACCAGTCGAAAGTTTAACGCCAAGATTACGGATTTTGAAAGCTAAATGCGAAAGTTTTTTTTAACTATTCGTCAGTTTTTTTTTAAAGCTACTGAGATGACGAAATTTTGAAAGCTCAAAAAAGCTTTCGAAAAATAGCTGACGAAAATTTCGTAATATTAATTTTGTTAACGAAAATTTTGAAAGCTATGAGCTTTCAAATTTTCGTCATCTCGGAGCGTTCAAAATATTTGAAAGCTATCACTGACGAAATTTTGAAAGCAATCGCTGACGAAAATTTTGAAAGCAATCGCTGACAAAAATTTTGAAATCAATCGCTGAAGAAAATTTTGAAAGCTATCGCTGATGAAAATTTTTAAAGCTATGGCTGACGAAAATTTTGAAGGCTTTTTGAACGCTCGGGCGCCATATTGTATTTGCAATGGCTGCGGAACGCCTCGGGCGAATTCCTCTGCACAGTTTGGAGGATGAAAGAAGCCGTCTCGTTATTGGCGTGGCACTTAAAAAAGTCACCGATTGTGAAATATCTTTCGAAGTTTCCGACAGTCACAGAGAAGCCAGGGTTTCACTGGATATATCAAGAATTGTGTAATTAAAATCTAGTCCGATCTCGGAAATACGGAATCTTTAAATAAACCTAAAAAAGTAAACAATATACAATATTTCATTTAATCCAAGTATATATATTTTCATAATATTAATCTGAATAAACATCATTATTAATACTATTTATCAAGCAAATTATGAAGATGATTGCTTTCATTTCGGTCACCTTTGTTTTTCTCGACACAAAATAGCTTACGAGAAAAGCTTTCAAAAATTTTGAAAGCTATAGCTGACGGAATTTAGTTAACTATAGCTTTCAAATCTTTAGAAAGCTTATCGCTGACGAAATTTCGTTAACTATAGCTTTCAAAACTTTGAAAGCTATCGCTGACGAAAATTTTGAAAGCTAGGGAATCGCTGACGAAAATTAGTTAACGAGAAATCGCTGACGAAATTTCGTCATCTCTCGAGTATTCAAAATTTTGAAAGCAATCGCTAACGAAATTTTGAAAGCTAAGCTTTCAAAAAGCTTTCTATTCGTTTACGAATTGAAAGCGAAAATTAAACTTTCGACTGGTCGGGGCTGTAGGTGGTGCTGATGAAAAATAGTATGTGTTTAGGAATACTTGAATATCGCATGAATCATATTACATGTACATATATTATGCAATTTAAAGCATCTAATTCTGAAGGATGGAAACAGGAATGATCAGACATATTTCAATGCACCCTGACCGACTACAAAGACATAACTCCGTGACTGCCCTTCCCCAAACCTCTCCAGGGAAGATAGATTCCCGGCCACCTGTCATACGCAAATGTATGCATAAGTTCGCTCCTGCGGCAGAGCACGTGTACTACATGTACTAACGTTGCATATGGTCGTCCTATCTGAACACCGATTATCTAATTGGTCTTGTTGATTCATGAATAGTTCTTTTAGCTCTACTGGTCAAAAACCAGTCGAGCTTATGCGATACCATGTTGTCCGGCGTCCGTCCGTCCGTCCGTTTGTCTGTCTGTTAACAATTTTTTTGTGAGCGCAACTCCTCTGAAACCATAAATGATAGAAAGCTAATTCTTTTTACATTTAGTTTGGTCCATGGTCTAGTTGTGCACCCGATATTTTGTTTGAGCCTCTGACCCCCAGGGTCTTCGAAAATGGGTGTGGTCATTTTCTCCTATATAAGTCTATGTAATCTAGTGAACACCAATTCTCAGAAAGTATAATTGATAGAGAAATAATTATTTTTGCAATATAATCAGTCTCTGGTCTAGTTGTGCACTTGATATTTTGTTTGAGCCTCCGACCCCCAGGGTCTTCAAAAATGGGTGTAGTCATTTTCTCCTATATATGTCTATGTAATCTAGTGAACACCAATTCTCAGAGAGTATAATTGATAGAGAAATAATTCTTTTTGCAATATAATCAGTCTCTGGTCTAGTTGTGCCCCTGATATTTTGTTTGAGCCCCTGAACCCCAGGGTCTTGGAAATGGGTGTGGTCATTTTCTCCTATATAAGTCCATGTTACCTTGTGAACATCAATTCTCAGAAAGTATAATTAATAGAGGGATATATCTCTTTGTAATCTAGTGAACACCAGTTCTCAGGAAGTATAATTGATACTGTAGAGAGATATTACTTTTTCCATTTCCATGAGTCTGTGGTCTGATTGTGTACCTGAGATTCTGTTTAAGACTGATCTGTCTTTGAAAATGGATGTGGCCATTTTCTCCTATATTAGTCTTTGTAATCTTGTGAACGCCAGATCTTAGAAAGTATACCGGTAATTCATGGAGAGTAAATTCTTTTTGCATTACATGTATTATGTGTCTGTGGTGTAGATGTGCATCTGATACTTTGTGTGAGCCCCTGTCTCCCAGGGTTGGAACATGGATGTCAATTCAGTGAATTTAACAAAACAGCCAGTAGAGCTTCAGTCTCATCAGAGACTTCTGGTTTTGTTTGATGTTTTATGTATTCCTTGCTTTTTAGTCTTTCTTGTCAATGTTGTGTCGCTTGTTGTGCCTGTCTACTCTGTTATCGCATTAGGATGTTTCAGTGTTTTGGTGTGGGTGCCGTGACCTTTGGGATATCTCCTTCTATTCGTTAGGAATGCAGAATGTATTCAAGGTCCCGTGTCGAAGTTATCGTTGTTATCCAAATTGCTTCAGAGATAAGATGTACCAAAGATTCCGGAAAGGGAAGCCTTCATAAAGAAAAAAAACTCTTCCTGTTTAATAATGGAAAACAATAAGGAATTATAATCAATATGGATAAGTGTTTTGGATAAAGGTCCGACAAATAGAAATATGTATTTTTGAAGTCTATAAGGACTCTGTCAATCATTTCATTAATGCATTATTTTTTTTGAGTAACTCTATAAAGGTATGGTTTTGTACACATATTTACGGTATGTTTGTCATATTTCTAAAATATTCCATACTTTGATGTATATTCTGTATGAAAATGCTATCTCTCTCTTAGAATTTCACAACCTTTTTACCTCATGTAAAATCGGAGGGGCTGTTTTAGTTTCCCTGGAATCACTGAAGGGATTTTTATGAACCTCGGTAGGAATAAAGTACTTATAGTTTTCTACAAAAACATTAATTTAATGGACATGAAATAAACAAATGACCTTTAGCATAACCCACAAACAAGTAGAAATAGTGAGATTAATTTAACTTTTTTCATTCTTTTCTCGTGATTTAATATTTCATCATTCAATATTTTGAACAATCACATGCAAAATCTTCGTTGTGATACCAAAGTGCACGATATAGTAAACTGGCTACGATTTGATAATTTTTTCTACATGTCCGCTTACAACCACCGTAGTTGAAAACTAGAATGTTGGAAGCTTCCTTTCGTTTCTCCCCTTTCTATTTCACTTTCTGCATTCTTGAACGAAAGTTGGATTTTAGTTTATGAGTTCAATTTTCAAGTCCTTTTACGAAGTATTAGGAGTAGATCGGAAGAAGAATGATCAGGTTGACTTATGTTTGTAAATAAAAAAACGAACAACAACCAATCATTTCTAGATGTCTCAGCAGCCAAAATTCAAATTTTAGATGTATAATATGTACCTGTGAATGAAAACATCGATCAAAGTCTCATATCTTCTCCATCTTTTACAATTCTAGTATGATTTATACGATAAATATTTACATTTCAATCGAGAGCGTATCTTTCGCTCTGCGGAATCCGCACTTAATTTAAAAAGGAACGAAAATTGCTTTTAATACCCGCTGATTTTGATTGGGATTCGTCGTCTTTGCAAATAGTTATTTCCCCTCCATTTTATATCATTTTTTGCCTCGAATTGATAACACTAATTTTCTGCTTGGATTACAATTTGGCAATTATGAATATCTCTTGGATTAGAAATACATTTTAGGTAATATTTTTTCAGTACCAAATTTCTGTCCAGACTGTGAAAAAAGTAGGGATTGATTTTATTTCTCTTTGTTACTTTGTTAGAAAGGCTCTTCAATCAAAGTCATTAATTATCTTTGTTGGTCGTTCTCCTATCCCGGCGCTTTTTTGATAACCTTCCGTCTTAATCATACATTTCGGACACGATTGGCGATCATTAAGAAGGTGTTTGTATAATCTTAGTTCAAATATTGTCAAGTTATTTGACTGGAAAAGCGAAATATAAGGCTTAAGTGTAACAACATTCTTGGATTAGCCGTTTTCTCTCTGTTGGGGTAAATTGCGAATTTAATGCAACATTTCTTACGAGTTTTCAGTTTATATGATTTTATCTTATTAGTGTACCTTAATTAATTTGTCCTCTTAAACAGTTTAGAAATATATTTATTAATTAGATCGTTTTACAAAGTAGATAAATAAACACGCAAAAGCGAATGAATGTTAAACGTTGAATGAATACCAGAATAGGGAAACAGACAGACAGACAAACTTATATTCTATATTGATACTTTTGTCATTAAAATATTGTTCATGTTATAAAAGTCTATGATTATGAAAGTTATCTGTGCATACATGTACACCATGAGTACATCATAATATCACGGATATTATATTGGAGCTGGTGGGTCGGCATGAACTTGCCAATAGCACATATAATGCTTTAATGGAATTTTTGCAGGTGTTTAGGCGTCAAGTTCCTTCAATTTTCTCTTTTGTTCGCCATCAGACTCAGTTCATTTCTTGTTTAAATATTTGATCCAATAAAAACTTTCAATTATTTTGATTTACATGGCGCCTTTGTACAAATGTTACTGTAACATGGTTTATTTATTTACCTTTCTCATTGCTTGAATAAATACGTACAAGAAGCTGGATGGATTTTAATCATACCAGGTGTAGAGATCGAGTCGTCATCAAAGGGACACTGTTATTGCAGAAAACTTCCGACCGTGATGGCTGAATACAGATTTGAGGTTGTAAAGAGGAAGATGAAACGCCAATCTAACTTTGGAATTAAGTTTTATGAACTTTCCAATCTTCCTAGCCTAAGTAGAAGAAAAGAACGTGAACTAACAGTAATTGGAAATTCTCCTGAATCAGTATGTACTCTGACTATCTGTATGAGGACATTGCCAGATTAATATTTTTGGTATTTTATCCGAAATCCTGACAAAATAGAGAAACCTTATTCAATTTTACTGAAATTAGAATAAATTATGTCCAACAGATGTGGAAATTATATTTTCGACAAAGGTAGAAAGTAAGGCAAAAAAGAAAGAAAAAAGAATTTACGTATAAGACCCCTGGCGAGTTAATTAGCTTTGATTACTGTAATAATATTGCGATTAGACATTTTCCTAATGGAACAAGAATGTTATCGGAGGAACAAGCTTCCGTTTTCAATAAAAGCGATCGTAATGGACTTGAAAAGATCACCGATCAATTTGTCGAAAATAAATAAAAAGATAACAAGGGGAATCCTTATTCCGTTTTCTGTCAATATTTGCCTTATTTGGCAAGGTTTTAATTCACACTTTACTCATTCTATACATCGATCTGTCACGGAACCGGAAAAACATCATTGTTACAGGACCGCGGTAACTGGAAAAATCCGCGAATTTATTGTAATTAAATTCAGATTGACAGTTTTATTTATTGGTAATGATTAATTAACGGATGTAATTCTGCATGGAGTCTACGAGAGATTGTCGTCATGTTTGAAGAATGTAAGCTTTTAAAATAAAGGTTATACGAAGGCATGTCAACCAGCATCAATATTTGATTGAAACATTTTTTTTTCATTCTAGAAAAGATTACGTAACGAAGCTAAGACAGATAATTTGATAATAGAAAATCGCTTTTATATTTTTTTTTCAATTATAAACCATGCGCACATATAAAATGTGCATGGTTTGCATGTTGTGTCATTCGATATATTATATAAAAAAACTTTTTTTCATTTTCAAACGGAACGAAAAACGTTCAAGTTTAAATTATTCCTGCCACCGAAGTAGGTTTTTTATCAACTAAGACGATAAAAATTTGTCGTAATATTAAGAGGTAGACAAGAAGATCACAGACAACAAGGTGCATTCCATTATGGACCATATTTGATTGTTACTATTGAAATTCTACAAAAATGTCGTTTTCTCCCATCAGTTTCTTTGCGTTTTAGCTCACCTCATCAAAGCTCAAGTGAGCAATTATCATAGTGCACCGTCTGTCGTCCGGCGTTAACTTTTTACATTTTCCGTCTTCTCCTCTGCAACCGTTGCACAGAATTTTACGAAATCTTAAAGGAAGCAATTATTTAAGGTCGTCTACTAAGTTTATGTTTCTTTCATGCCGATCGGTAAACAAATATAGCTGCCGGGGGCTCTGATTGGCTGGAGCATTACCGAATTCTCCTCTGCAACCGTTGCACAGAATTTTACAAAACCTTACAGGAAGCAAGTACTCAAAGTCCTCTATCGCGATTTTGTTTTTTGTACCGATCGGACAACAAATATGGTCGCTGAGGGCTCTGATTGGCTGACGCAATTTCGACTTCTCTGGAATTTCTGAACAGAATTTCATGAAACCTTACAGGTTGCAAGTACTCAAGGTCCTCTACCAAGTTTGTGTTTTTCGTGCCGATCGGTCAACAAATAAGGCTGCCAAAGGTTCTGATTTGCTGTCGCATTTTCAAAATCTCTGCAACCGCTGCATAGACTTTCGCAAAACCTTACACGAAGCAAGTACTCAAGGGTAAACTAGACTTATACCGACGACAATATCATCCGGATGCTTGGGTTTTTGATTAACAATATTTTTGTGGTGTTTGGAGAAACCGTCAGATTTTAAATCACAAAACTGTAAATGAAAACATCCCACCATATTTCAAAAGAAAAGAAACTCCTTGTATTTCATACAGCTACACACCAATAGTTGCATCTAAAATTTACAATTACAAACGATTCTTGCAGTGTATTGATTTAAGTAATCCCTCACAACATCCACTTCCTTGCGAATGTTCTTCATCGGATTTCAACTACTCTCTTTGTGGACACGTTATTACTGGTGACCTCAGTATAGTCAAGAACTACCAGTTGAGAGAAATGTTAAAAAAGGGTCCTAAATACAGAGAAAGTATGTCCTTTACATGGAACCAAAATTTCAAAATTATCATGGACTCCTGTGAGGAATATGCAAGACCTTGGGCAAAGAAAGGATGTACAGCTCGACACCATTTTCGAATCGATAAAGTCCATCAGAGGGTTACTGTGAACACCAGATTCGAGTCTATCCTTAAAGATGACAAATATGGATAATGACCATATCCCTGCATACAGACCATGATGTTATCTCAGAGTTTGCCCACCTCCAAATCACACAGTCAGACAAAGCCTCAAATGATTACACATTTACTTGCAAAAAGTACTATTTCGACAGTCTAGTTGAAGAGATGGATTTAAATTCGAAACCTGGAAATCCCAATTACACCCCAATAAACCTTTCTGCCTCTGAAATAATAGATAACCACAAATCAGCTCTTGCTTCCTTTGGCTTCGACACTAACAATTTAGATTTAGATTTACCATACTTTTACTGCATACCTAAAATGCATAAGAATCAGTACAAACAACGTTTCATCGCTGGTTCCTCAAAATGTTCTACCAAATCTGTATCGATCTTACCAAAGTTTTATCTGAAATCAAATCGGGGCTTCAAAAATATTTTTCGACAATATATTCTCGCAGCGGTATCAACCAGATGTGGATTTTAAAGAATTCGAAGAAACTTTTAGAACATCTGAAATCCATTTTAGTAGAGTCCTTTAAGTAGAGTCCATACGATCAAAGCCTTTGATTTTTTCGACACTTTACGCTACAATCCCTTATTCTAAATCGAAAGAAAGACTTGCGAGAATTATAAGTAATGCGTTTACAAGTAAGAACGGCAATCGCAAATACAAATTTATTGTTGTTAACTATGACAAAACCTACTTTGCAAAAGAAAATTCCGATTCTGAAAATAAGTACACTAAAACAGATATTATTCAGATGTTTAACTGTCTGATCGACAACATTTTTGTGGTGTTTGGAGGAGAGGTCTTCCAGTAAATTGCCGGAATTCCAATCGGAACCAATTGTGCCCCACTCCTTGTCGACATTTTCCTTTACTCGTACGAAGCTGAATTCATTCAATCTTTGGTCTCTGAAAAGATACTTAGCTTCTGACTTTAACTTCACTTACAGATACATACTAGACGATGTGTTGTCCATCAATAATCCAAAACTCGCGGATTACCTGAGCAGTATCTATCCTTCGGAGCTGGAAGTCAAAGAAACTACAGAGACCAAAAATTCAGCATCCTATTTTGACATAATATTGTCCTACGACACTGATGGTCACATGAACATCTCACTCTATGACAAACGTGACGACTTCAATTTCAGCATTACAAACTTTCCTTTTCTGAGTAGCAACATCCCTTCATCACCTGCTTATGGAGTGTTCATATCTCAGTTGATACGCTATGCCAGAACAAGTACCAAATATACGGATTTTGTTCTAAGAGCTAGGCGTCTTTCAGATAAGCTTCTCAGTCAGGTATATGTATGTGACCGACTAACATCGTCACTGAGGAAGTTCTACGGTCAATATGGGGAACTCGTCATACACTATGATGTCCCACTCTCCAGAATGGTGGATGATATTCTGTCATAGACCATTTGAACCATCCAACCAAAGATTGTACTCTATGTCTTCCGAAATGGAAGTTACCGGATGTGACATTTCTACCGAATTGAAGCGGCGGGTGTTGCATGCAAGCAGGAGATGCTTACTCTTCTTGGGCACCTTGTCTCACTCCCATATCGGGAGGTTGCTTCTTTTTATATGGTGGAAGTTTTTGTTTGTTTTCTTTGGTTCCTGTTTTTTCCTGATTTTGTATGCCTTCGGTTTTTGAATTATCGATTTTGTGCTGTATACAGGGATATGGTCATTATCCATATTTGTCATTTTTACCACTGTTCATGTGTCACTGCTGGTGGACAAGTTGTCCCCGAGGACACTTGTCAGACAGTCTTTTGCTTAAATGGATAGAACTCAAGAGACCTACAAAGTGGCTGGGGCGTCGTTCACTATAAAAAGGCCCCAACCTGTTGCGTCTATGGACACATACGCAACAGGTAATTTAGGTGCCCCTAGAATTAGTTTACATGACATTAGAGATGAAACATTTGTAGTAAGTAACACACACGAGTTTTGGTATAAACATGCAGATGGGTATATTAAAATCAAGCCCTGTAAGATTGAAGTGGTCGATATACTAAAAGAGCACCAGTTTGTTTTCACCAAGCGATTGCTCAATTTCTAAGTGTGGCACGTAGAACTGCAAAACTTGTAACATCCTAATAAGAGACACTTCATTCTCAAGTAATCTCACAAAACAAACATTTAACACGCATAGTTTTGAACACCTAAACTGTATGACATCTAATGTTGTGTACGGAATAGAGTGCTCACTTTGTGGATTGATTTATGTGGATGAAACCAAAGGTCAGCTCCGAAAAAGAATGTCAGGACATCGGTCAAAAAAAGTAATAAAGGAAGTCAACTTCTGTACCGACAATTTGACCAGGCCGATCATTCCGTTTTATCTATGAGAATTAGAATCCTGGAGAAAATATATCACCCACCAAACAATCCCAATTTGAGCAAACCTTTCCGTCGGAACAGAGAAGAATTCTGGATAAAAATCTTAACACTGCAGCGCCCTATGAGTGCAACGATAATATCAGCACCATAGGCAACTTAAGAAGTCCCGGGTGTCAATCGGTAAATATGACTAGCTTATTCAACAGACCACAAAGAAGACCTCGAAGTCATGGCATTCGTAAATATAATAGGCCTGAGATACATACTTTCTCCTTCGATGACTTGGTTCCATTTTTGAATGAGCCTCTAGGCCTGCATTATATTCGTACCAAATTATATTCTGTTCCTTTACGGAAGTTACACGAAATCTACGAAAATACGAAGGACCTCACATATACCGATACACGTTCCCCAGAATACAGACTACAAGGAGTCATCTTGGACATTTCTATTTTTCGTTTATTTCAGGCAGTTAGATCAGATAAATCAGAGGGAAAAACAAACCGTCCTTTCATTAAAGTAAGATTTGCAAACAAAGGTATTGATATATTGAATCTTGGTCAAATTTTGAATCACAAAGCTGTCAAAGAAAAAATCCCACCATATTTCAAAGAATAGAAACTCCTTGTATCTCCTATAGCTACACACCAACAGTTGCATATAAAATTTACAATTACAAACGATTCTTGCAGTGTATTGATTTAAGTAATCCCTCACTACAACACTTCCTTGCGAATGTTCTTCATCGGATTTCAACTACTCTCTTTGTGGACACGTTATTACTGGTGACCTTAGTATAGTTAATAACGACAAGTTGAGAGAATTCTTAAAAAAGGGTCCCAAATACAGAGAAAGTATGTCCTTTACATGGAACCAAAATTTCAAAATTATCATGGACTCTTGTGAGGAATATGCAAGAGCAAAGAAAGAGGATGTACAGCTCGACACCCTTTCCGAATGGATAAAATCCATCAGAGGGTTACTTTCATCTAGAATTAATCGATAAAAATCAACGGTGAACACCAGATTCGAGTCTATTATTAAAGAACCTGATGTTATCACAGAGCTTAACTACCTCCAAGAACAGTATGTCATCACACCAGCGGACAAAGCCTCAAATAATTACACATTTACTTGCAAAAAGTACTATTTTGACAGTCTAGTTAAAGAGTTGGGTCTAAATTCGACACCTGGAAATCCCACTTACACCCCAACAAACCTTTCGGCCTCTGAAATAATAGATAACCACAAATCAGCTCTTGCTTCCTTTGGCTTCCACACTAACAGTTTAGATTTAGATTTACCATACTTATGCTGCATACCTAAAATGCATAAGAATCCGTACAAACAACGTTTCATCGCTGGTTCCTCATGATGTTCTACCAAATCTGTATCGATCTTACTCACCAAAGTTTTATCTGAAATCAAATCGGGGCTTCAAAAATATTTTTCGATAATATATTCTCGCAGCGGTATCAACCAGATGTGGATTTTAAAGAATTCGAAGGAACTTTTAGAACATCTGAAATCCATCCATTTTAGTAAAAGAAAGGAGGGGATCCATTCGATCAAAGCCTTTGATTATTCGACACTTTACACTACAATTCCACCTTCTAAATTGAAAGAAAGACTCGCAAAAAATTATAAGTAATGCGTTTACAAGTAAGAACGGTAATCGCAAATACAAATTTATTGTTGTGAACTATGACAAAACCTACTTTGTAAAAGAAAAATCCGATTCTGAAAATAACTACACTGAAACAGATATTATTCAGATGTTAAACTTTTTGATCGACAACATTTTTGTGGTGTTTGGAGGAAAGGTCTTCCAGCAAATTGTCGGAATTCCAATGGGGACTAATTGTGCCCCACTCTTTGTCGACATTTTCCTTTACTCGTACGAAGCTGAATTCATTCAATCTTTGGTCTCTGAAGGGAAAAGATACTTAGCTTCTGACTTCAACTTCACTTACAGATACATAGACGATGTGTTGTCCATCAATAATCCAAAATTCGCGGATTATCTGAGCAGTATCTATCCTTCAGAGCTTGAAGTCAAAGAAACTACAGAGACAAAAAATTCAGCATCCTATTTGGACATAATGTTGTCCTACGACACTGATGGTCACATGAACACCTAACTCTATGACAAACGTGACGACTTCAATTTCAGCATTACAAACTTTCCCTTTCTGAGTAGCAACATCCCTTCATCGCCAGCTTACGGTGTGTTCATATCTCAGTTGATACGCTATGCCAAAGCAAGTACCAAATATACGGATTTTGTTCTGAGAGCTAGGCGTCTTTCAGATAAGCTTCTCAGTCAGGGATATGTTTGTGACCGACTAACATCGTCACTGAGGAAGTTCTACGGTCAATATGGGGAACTCGTCATACACTATGATATCCCACTCTCCAGAATGGTGGATGATATTCTGTCATAGACCATTTGAACCATCCAACCAAAGATTGTACTCTATGTCTTCCGAAATGGAAGTAACCGGATGTGACACTTCTACCGAATTGAAGCGGCGGGTGTTGCATGCAAGCAGGAGATGCTTACTCTTCCTGGGCACCTGGTCTCACTCCCATATCGGAAGTTCGCTTCTTTTCATATGGTGGAAGTTTTTGTTTGTTTGCTTTGGTTCCTGTTTTTTCCTGATTTTGTATGCCTTCGGTTTCTGATTTTCTGAATTATCGATTTTGTTCTGAATACAGGGATATGGTCATTATCCATATTTGTCATGTACTGATGTTTTGGATTTTCATAGTAGAAATTTACAAATTACCAAGAAACTTTTAGGACAAGGTTTTCGCTTTCACAAACTAGTAAAGTCTTTCTGGAAATTTTACAAAAAATATTGTCAACTTCTTCTGAAATTCGGACCAATACAGGCAACAGAGTATATTACTTTGGGTATTTCACAACCTGCATTTTATGGTGACATTATAAACAAGATAAGAAGGATCAAAGATAGACAACATCACGATCGAAAATGCGTCAGAATCATCAAACGCCTTTTATACCGTGGATATGATCCTAATGTCACCAGACGGACACTAGGCTTGGTACTTGACCAATCTACAGTCTTGTACAAGCGCATTCTTAAAACTTGCACTCGGACTGACTGTGACGACGGGACTCCATGACGGGCCCTGTCCAAACCTCTTTAGAGAAGACAGGGCCCCGACCACCTGTCCTCTCTGAATCTCGGTCGGACTCCTCGCGGCGGCAGAGCACGGATTGTATTACGTACGTCCTCTTTTTATATACATTTACATATTCATCTGTGTTGCTTGGGCCCCTGCGTTTTGCGGTCTTGTTTGTGTGTGGTCATCCGACAGTGAGGAGGTTGTTTTACACCACAATTGTACGTTCTTCGAGACCTCTGGGTAATCGGAAAAGTGGGAGGGTTGTGCGGACGTAATCCAGGATAACCATACCTTATGCTATTTCCGTGGCAGATGGCCGTCCTAAGTCGGCACCGGTTGCCCATTGGTCTCGTTGGTTTATGTGTAGTCCTTTGTGTTTGATGTTTCTGTGTTGTTCGTTGACGTTCCTTGTCCCTTACGCGTCTCTTTGTGCTTGTCTGCTTTGTGTTTTTGCATTGGGTGTTTTGGGGTTTTGCTGTGGGTGCTACAACCTGGTGTTGTTGGAGATCCCCTCCTTCATTATGAGGTTCGCAATTGTTCCAATGGAAATTCTAATGGTTTTGCCTTGCCTTCTTGACATTGAGACTGGGTGACTGATGAGTACTTCTTTGATGTTTATTATTATTATTAGCTCTGAAAAAAACATACTCGAAATAGAAAGCATTGACCTCAACACAAGGTTTCTTACTAAAGTCAGAACATAATAATTATTGATCGAATTTCAAGAAATCGACCTTTTGATCCACATCAGAAGACTTCTAACAAAAGGAAAAGATTGCCAGCATGGTTTCTCTTTACATAGAAATAGAGACACCATGCATTGGTATGTAATACAGCCAAATAAAAGGGGAAAAAATATGGCAACTGAAAAAGATGGCGCCACTAAATGAACATAAACTTCTGTAGCAGTGAATAAAATAACACTGATATAATAATAATTATTGCATTTCAACAAATAATGGATAATAAATCATGCTCATACAGGCCAAATACAAGAAAGCAAAAATAGAATATATAAAGAGATAAGTTTTGAAAATATCCTTCATTGTTAGGACAGAGCTATGCATGAGGAAGATATCTTAAGTTTTTGTTATGCTTTATCCTATAGAAAGCTTTGTCCTTTCATCTGAACTACAAGCTTCATGTTATTCGCTTGGGTACAAATTGTTCGTGTTGTTTATAATTTTGTCCACACACATGAAAGGGTATAAACAACTTCAGTAATTCTTGCAGTATGTTTTGATGGTATTTTGTCACACTGCAAATAAATTTCTAGGAATCTCTTTGGTTGTTTAGCCGTAATTATGAAACTATGTTTCCCGTCTTGCATCACAACGTCATAGGCTCAGCCTGTTCCCAATATGACCTTGCCCGAAGGGGTATTTTTGGAACTCCCCATCTTTTTCCTCCTTCTCGAGATCACTATGAATGTTTCCGTTATTATTCTATCTGAATGTTTCCGTTATTATTCCTACGCCGCTGCTTTCGGTTGCTATGTAAAGAAATATGAACGACACACCGCCAACCAGATGCATAGTAACGTTGGCGTCATTCGAATTCCGAACTCATTGTTGAGCTGGGTTCTGCTCATCTTGGAATGTTAGACATTGTACCAAAGCCTGGCCTTCTCAGTGGTATTCATCTCGCGTTTACGAAACCGGAAGAATTGACCCGAAAAAGAAAAGAGTAGCAAATTTGACTACATCTTTGACGGACGGGAATCCTTGACTTTACGATATCTGAGAAGATATTGTTCCATTTGAGAAGTACAAATAAATAGAAATGATGGCAACCGGTCTTCAAGACATAAGAACCGCTTTTAATCGAATCTTGCAAAACATGGCAACCCTATTCCCAAAGGAGACTTAAAAGAATTGAATCTTATATTTTTTTCTGTTGATGCAGATTAATTTCTTATCATTTAATTATCATCTATTTATGGAAAACAGACTGTTTTCTTGGCCCTAAAAATAATCAATTACCGCACTATATTTTGTAAGTCGGAGGGTTTCGCAGTGATACGTCTGCCAAAACAAGTTATGTCAGCCGCCATAATTCAAACAGCGAACTGTCGTCTCTCTATATTTTTGGAAAGAGGACTAGTTTAAGCAAATTCCACATGCACTGTTAATTTTTGAGTAAGTAGAAAAGAAATGATACCCTTGAAAGGATAAGCAAACATCAACAAATTGTATTTTCAGCAACGATTTCATCGTTGTTTGAGGCAATCCCCGGTTCTAAAAATAGTCTTCCGTGAAAAATTATGTTGATCGATATATCAACATAATTTCTCAGCCGATCAGAATCTTTGTTTCTTGAAAATGACAATGGAAATTAAATAATATTGTAATGGAGCGCTTACCGGAATGAGATACGCCTTGGAGACCAAGATGATGTTACCTGTCTGCAACCGTTAATATGGAACTTTGTGACGTCACTGATACATGTACCTTATTGTTTCTTGACGTCATAGCGAGCATTTCACATAAAACGTTCAAACGTTTTGAACTTTTCTTTCGCTTTAGATGTTAAACGTCTTTAAATTCAATAGCATCATTTAAAACCTGATAAATTTACAGCATGGACCAGACATGCACGTTTCGGGTACTAAATTCTCGTCATTGATCCTCAGTCTAAACAATGTAAAATGGCCAAAAACTATGAAAATTATTATGTCAAAAAATGAACCAAAAGACGTAGCAGAACGGGTGGGATATGATGCTACAGGACCCACGTTTTAGATGTTTCAAGAAATTTTGTAACAGAAAATGTCAAATGCGTTGAAGAGACAGACGATCAACCAAAGTTGATCGAACTTGGCTACATGTGCCCTCGGGGACTCTTGGTGCACCAGCAGTGACACTCACCAAGTACTTCAAATGTTAAACGTCTTTAAATTCAATAGCATCATTTAAAACCTGATAAATTTACAGCATGGACCAGACATGCACGTTTCGGGTACTAAACCCTCGTCAGAGATCCTTTAGTATTATTTTTTCTGCTAAAATGAATTTCATTCGGTTTATTCATTTTGAATAAACCATTTACGGGTACGATCTTTTTAATGGCGAAGAAAATTTTGCAATCCATCAGCAAATGAAATTTTACAGTTGCCGCCGTTTTGGAATGACAAATTATAAGTGATTTGCAGTATGACAAAAACGTTATTACGGTTCTAGACAGGTTATATGGTCTGATATGCTTTGTCTGGAATTAATATTAGCATGAATATTGGCAAAGCCATAATGAGGACGCAGGATGACAATGAAAAATACATGTAGAATATATATTACCGAAAATTGAAAATGCATATGTATGAATTAGAAATAGATGAATAAATGAGCATGTTAATAGACCAGTGATAGGTAAATAAATAGATAACGGTGTATGTCTGTACGACTAATACCATGCTCACTGTGACAGAAAATAGTCTTAGATGGGGAGATTTCTATGTAAGTTTTAGATTGACGTCGTTGACAATCTCCTTAGACTCGTTGATAAACATCGGCGACGTCGTGCTAAAATTAACATAGAGAACACCCTATCTAAAACTATTTTATGTTACCATAAGCGTATTATTGGTCGTAGGTAAATATAATTCAAAGCGTTCGTTACGAGAGTTCGAGATATATCCCCTATATATATTTTAATCGCAAAATATGCTAACAAAGTAGAGGAAACTTCAATTTTCCGATTTCTGAAGTGAGCTGCGCAGACAATAGTTTCTTTTCTTGGAAAACGAACAATATTCTGCTTCAATATTTCCTCGTCCTACGCGTTGTTTCTAGTTTGACATTTTCACACATAAGAAATAAAGAAATAGAAACAACGCGTAAGACGGGCGAAATGTTGAAGCTAAAACAAAGGAGGGGATCTCCAACAACACCACGTTGCAGCACCCACAGCAAAACCCCAAAACATCAAATTCAAAAACACAAAGCAGACAAGCACAGAGAGAGACGCATAAGGGAAAAGGAACGTCAACGCACATCACAGAAACATCAAACACAAAGGACTACACATGAACCAACGAGACCAATGCGCAACCGGTGCCGACTTCGGACGGCCATCTGCCACGGAAATAGCAGAAGGTGTGGTTATCCTGGATTACGTGCGCACAACCCTCCCACTTTTTCCGATTACCCAGAGGTCTCGAAGAACGTACAATTGTGGTGTAAAACAACCTCCTCACTGTCAGATGACCACACACAAACAAGACCGCAAAACGTAGGGGCCCAAGCAACACCGATGAATATGTAAATGGATATCAAAAGAGGGCATAAGTAATACAGTCCGTGCTCTGCCGGCTGTAGCGAGCTCATGTATGTCATCACCCGAGGAGTCCGACTGAGATTCAGAGAGGACAGGTGATCGGGGCCCTGTCTTCTCTAAAGAGGTTTGGACAGGGCCCATCATGGAGTCTGATTGAGTATAATATACAAATGATCGAACTTTATATGGACTCTTTATATGAACTTTATATGGAGTTTAACATCTTAGCACCATCCCTCCAATGCTATTTTGAACATAGATTTTATTTAGATATGCTTCTGAATCGACCCTACAGGAAATTTGGAGCCGCGCGCTCTATGTGATGTTAATGTAAAAATCTAATTTCAAAAAATTAAAGAGGACGCTACTGAAACTATTTATGGTGGCGCCACTGAAAGCATCACTGATGATAATTTATTATTCGAAACACGTGTCTGGTGCATGTAAATTGATTTGGAATTTTCTTCAAGAAGGTAGAGAGTTGGAACCCTTCGACATTATTACTATACTTTATATGGACTTTATAACTTTGAATATCTATTATTACCATCTTTTATATGTGACTTACATATTTTGTACATATCTTTATATATATTTTCTGTAAATACGTTAACGAGGGCCACATGGGAGAATAGCGAAAATGCTAAATGTGACACCCTAATAAAGTATTATTATTATTATCATTATTTAATGAGCTTACATGTACAAATTCTTAAAAATAATGAAACAGAACTTTCTCAAAAGACAAGAAAAAGCGAACAAACAGATGATATAACACGAAGGACAACACAATCCAATGAATAATCCCCCAAGACAAGTGCAAGAACGGAATTTACAGGTGGCGCTCGCTGTATATTTACTATTTCAGTGTAAATATCTTTATTCGAAACCTATATGGAACATGTAATATAGACAACAAACGAAGTGATCTCCACGTTGTTTCTAGTTTCAAATTGTCATTTTCACACATAAGAAATAAAGAAATAGAAACAACGCGTAAGACGGGCGAAATGTTGAAGCTAAAACAAAGACGGGGATCTCCAACAACACCAGGCTGCAGCACCCACAGCAAAACCCCAAATACCCCAATGCAAAAACACAAAGCAGAGAAGCACAAAAAGAGACACATAAGGGACAAAGGACACACATAAACCAACGAGACCAATGTGCAACCGGTGCCGACGTAGGACGGCCATCTGCTACGGAAATAGCACAAGGTGTGGTTATCCTGGATTACGTGCGCACAACCCTCCCACTTTTCCGATTAAACAGAGGTCTCGAAGAACGTACAATTGTGGTGTAAAACAACCTCCTCACTGTCAGATGACCACACACAAACAAGACCTCAAAACGCAGGGGCCCAAAAAATACAGATGTATATGTAAATGGATATATTAAGAGGGCGTACGTAATACAATCCGTGCTCTGCCGCCACGAGCTCATGAATGTTATCACCCGAGGAGTCCGTTTGAGATTCAGAGAGGACAGGTGGTCGGGGCCCTGTCTTCTCTAAAGAGGTTTGGACAGGGCCTACCATGGAGTCCCGTCGTTACAGTCAGTCCGTTTTAAGAATGCGCTGGTACAAGACTGTAGATTGGTCAATTACCAAGCCTAGTGTCCGTCTGGTGACATTAGGATCATATCCACGGTATAAAAGGCGTTTGATGATTCTGACGCATTTTCGATAGTACAGATAGTTCGCGAAACTATGTTATTCCTTCTATATGATGACGTTACAAAGAGGTTTGGACAGGGCCCGTCATGGAGGCCCGTCGTCACAGTCAGTCCGAGTGCAATTTTTAAGAATGCGCTGGTACAAGACTGTAGATAGGTCAAGTACCAAGGGTAGTGTCCGTCTTGTGACTTTAGGATCATATCCACGGTATAAAAGTCGTTTGATGATTCTGACACATTTTCGACAGTGATGTTGTCTATCTTTGATCCTTCTTATCTTGTTAATAATGTCACCATAAAATGCAGGTTGTGAAATACCCAAAGTAATATACTCTGTTGCCTGTATTGGTCCGAATTTCAGAAGAAGTTGACAATAATTTTTGTAAAATTTCCAGAAAGTTTGTACTTGTTAGTGAAAGCGAAAACCTTATCATAAAAGTGTCTTTGTAATTTGTAAATTTCTACTTTGAAAATCCAAAACACTACATGCTCTAGCATACCGGATGAGCTGTGAAATATAGATACCATAGGACGGTAATCTAAGAACATCACCGTCGAGCCGGGGGAATTTACTATGTTATATCCAAAATTATCTCTTTTGTCATACACACTTGTATGGATCTCTGCATAAACAATTTTGATGTTTAGGTCAAAAAATGGCGTTTCTGTATTTGAAACGTTTGCCTTGTTTAGAATCAATTCTTTTGGATAAATAACATTTTTATACTTTTCAAAAACAGGATTGTCGATAGTAAGAATATCATCCAGGTACCTAGAAGTACCAAGGAAACTTTTCACATCATTATTTTTTCTTTGCTTTTGAAGACTTTGGATAAATTCCTTTTCATACGTGTATAAAAATAAATCTGCAACAAGAAACGCACAATTAGTACCCATTGGAATCCCTACAAACTGCTTGTAGAGTTTCTCACCAAATCTTACATAATATGGTCCAAAAGGAAGGACAAGGCAACACACAGATCACCACATGTCCATGATTTGTATGATTTATAATCTGTGGCGGAAAAGAAACCCTTTGATTCAGATGTACAAATATAAGTTTTCCCATCTCGACCAAAACACCATTTAATGAGTTTGAACAGTCGATCATTTATTTTGTCGCGAGGAAGCGTGGTGTACTTATTAGAAAAGTCGTATGAAGAAATCGTATTTGCTTTAAAATTTCTTGATTTCATTTTGTCAATCACATCCCCTGAATTTTTAATAGACCAAAAGAAGTTGACACTATTCCTGTTCATGACAGTTTCACAGTATTTGCCCACGTGTGCCTTTATAGCCGTGAGTGCTGACGTCAGATTTCTAGACAAAATTGTAGTTGAGCAGTTGCCAGAATGAGCAATGTATCGAAACTTGTAAGGAGTTAGTAGAGGAAAGTTCCGAAACTAAGGTTGATATGTAGTAGCGTTTTCAAATAATTATGGTGTTAGTGGCTGCTTTGTCTGCAGGCGCGAAGACATAATTACGTAACTTGGATTTGAAATATCTTTCAGATTTAGAACTTGGATTTTCAAAAAGATGACGATTTTTGTGAAAGTTATCTATTCGAATATCGGTAATATCCAAAATTAGGTTTTTCGAATCATTCAGAGCATGCGATTCGACTCCTTCCGATTTACACCATTGTTTGGTTTAGTTATCTAAAGCTTCCTTTTAGCACTTCACGACATTTAATAAAATCTATCTTGGATGGGATTCTATACTTAGGTCCTTTTTTGAGAAGACCAGGGAGCTGCCTCTCTTTGATAATTGAAAAGTCATCTATAATAATATGACCAGCTGGTTTATATAGATATTCAGACGTTGCACATTCTCAAGAAGCAGGACATTATTCAAGTATTTTAGGATCTGATGTAACTTTCTTGTAGTTAAAAACGGAATTTTGAATAGGTCTCTTATATTTGTAACAAAAAAGAGGAAGTTCTAAATTTTCAAAATATTGAGGAATGGCACTTTGTACGCGATGATCCCGAAAAATATAAGAGATGTTCAGAAGATCATAAATGGAATTTTTATGAATCGTCTTTTAGGGGAGGTGTTTGTTACCAAAGGATATAGTTTATTTTGTGCGAATGCAACAATGATGTTTAGCCTGAATCAATCAGTGTTTCTTAAGAATGCAACCAGTGCTTCATCCAAGATGGATTTCAATTGAACTTCTGAAACTGAAGAGAGAGCATGTAGCAGTTCATGTCTGCCGCCGTTGCGTGCAATGATCAGAAAATCTTTGAGGGTACGATGTACTCTAGCTCTTTTTCTGAGTTTTTTGTTTCGCCTTTCACCGTGAGACCTATGCTTCCGTTTAGTGTTAGGGCGGATTGAAAAGGCATTAATATTCGATGAGGTCGAAGAAATGTTTCCTTGTCCATAAATTTGATCGCTTAGACCAAGGGGGTACGCAGTTTGCAGTTTGGTTATCCAGGCAAGTTTAGCTTGTAAGCGGCGTTTTTTTTTTAATTCCAGCTTTACTTTGATTTTTAAGTTTTGGAAATTGACTGAACTAGAGTAATTGTTATATCCGAAATTGAATGGGTATATATAGCGAAGTTATTATATAGGAAATTTCTTTGTTTTTTTTCTGACGCGAGTTTCTTATCTGATACGAATGACTTCGAAAACGAGATTTTAAGGCCTGGCCTGTTTCCCCTACATATTGGGCGCCACATCCCCTGGCGTGTTATGTAATGACATAGATGACATCTTGATACGATCAATCAATGTCCTTATCAATCTCGATTTTAAAAGTATGCCCATTAACACTAGATTTAATTGTGGAATTGCAATTGAGGAGCGGACACATACCGCATCTTTTCCCATTGCACCTGCAAATGGAATGTATGTTAGAGTGTTCAATCTTAAAAGCAGGACTTTGAAAGCTTATATATTCGCTCGCTGTGGTCATTTAAGAATGTTTCGTTCTTCGGACGCTTGACCAGAATTTCGAATAATAAAACTGCCATAATTCATTGTAGATGGCATTACTTTACATAAATTTCATGAAGAAATACAGATGTACACAATTCTCCAAAACGGTATTCCAGCTATCCTAAAGCCCGCCAAAGATATTACCTTCTGGTAGAACCTGAAACACGATGAACACTGAACTAAACTGTATACAACTACAGACTACAACAACATTTAAACGAGTGACCATGTGTTTCTGCTTCCTTGATAATCTTGATACTTGGAGGCAAATTCAATACGATTTCTTACTTAAACCTAAGTAAACTCCATTCTCAATCAAAATGCATGCTACAAAACGTATCTATTTTACTCTGACGATTCCACGTATGACTATATTTCGTCGTTTTTTTTCATACATATCTTTTTTTCGGATATAATTTGTCATCACTCTTTCTTTTTCTTTCCAATTGAGTACAGGTAACGGCACAAATTCGATAACCAATTAGAAGAAAGTATCCACGAAACGGCGGAATATGGTAAATGTTCAGCGAAATATGGTGCTTTGATCTACATGTCACAAGTGTTTCCTTTATTCAGCATCTATTCTAAATTTTGGCAAGGCATGAAAATAAACATCGAAGAAGTATCCGTTTGTTATTCAGAAAGTCCAGAAGGCAAGGTAAAATTATTCGAATCTCAATGTTTGCGAACCCCGGAATAACCATTTTTCCGAAGTGCGACCAGGTGCCCGGATAGAGTAAGTGTCTCCAGTTTGCAAGCAGCAACCGTCGCAAAACTTGTCAAATTCGATGATTGTCTCGATGTGCAAATAACAAAATCTTTTTTTTTAAACCTAGTTTGATGGTAGTTTTAATGTAATTGGTCTCCTTTGTTCATGTGGTAGATTTGAATGATTAGTTTGATGGTAGTGTTTTGATGCGATTGGTCTTGTTTGTTGAGTAGTAGATTTACATGTCCCCTTTTCTTTTCCCTTCTAATTCGTGTGTGTTCCGCTGCAATTACTGCAACGCTGTCTTATTGAGGATCATCTACATAGTTTTATTATTTTTAGTGACTCATTCTCTCATAATAATCGAAATGGAAAGAAAGATAACCCCTCTATTAATATCTATTTCACTAGAGGAAACAAGTACTGCGACCAAGGACTGACCTGGTAAAAGAGAGATAATCCATTCTGATCTTTAATCTTACATACATAGCTTACGGTGCTAAGGTCTTATAACTTTCTATCTTAAATAATGCAAAGTTTCATTGTAAGAATAGGACCAATGATATATTTTCATATCATATACATGAAATATGATTTTCTATCTCATACGGTATTTACGAGTTTCATAAATACCGTATGAAGAAGACACATCATTTGAAATTCTTTTCATCACATGGAATACACCGTTATTGATCGAAATAAGATTCAGATGTTATAATATAGACTTCACCTCTAAAACGCTCTTATTGTGACGTCAAAGCTTAAGACATTTTACCCACAATGATCCAAAATATAATGTGACTCTTGTAATAACACAACAGCTATTAATTGGCGATACGAATACAGGGGGTATCTATTGATAAATAGAAAAACCAAATCCAGCGATGATGGCAAAACTTTATTGAATTTTGGCGTAGAAAACTACACCTCAAGCAAATGGTAAAGAGATATGGGTATTTACAATATGACTCCAAAAAGCATCCCCCAAAGAAAATAAAAACTACAACGCTCGGTTGCAGCACCCGCAGCAAAATTCCACAACACAAAATGCAAAAACACAGAACAGACATCCTCAGAGAGAGACGCAAAAGGGACAAGGAACACCAACTCACACCATAGAAACATGAACCACAAAAGGCCAGACATATACCAACGAGACCAATGGGCAACCGGTGCCGACTTAGGACAGCCGTCTGTCACACAAGTAGCAGACGGGTGTGGTTATCCTGGATTACGTGCCCACAACCCTCCCGCTGTTCCGATTACCCAGAGGTCCCGAAGAACGTACAATTGTGGTGTAAAACAATCTCCTCACTGTAAGATGACCACACACAAACAAGACCGCAAAATGTAGGATCCTAAGCAACACAGATGAATATGTAAATAGATATAAAAAGAGGGCGTGCGTAATACAGTCCGTGCTCTGTCGGCTGTAACGAGCTCATGTATGTTATCACCCTAAAAGTCCGTCTGAGATTCAGAGAGGACAAGGAACACCAACTCACACCATAGAAACATGAACCACAAAAGGCCAGACATATACCAACGAGACCAATGGGCAACCGGTGCCGACTTAGGACAGCCGTCTGTCACACAAGTAGCAGACGGTAGTGGTTATCCTGGATTACGTGCCCACAACCCTCCCGCTGTTCCGATTACCCAGAGGTCTCGAAGAACGTACAATTGTGGTGTAAAACAATCTCCTCACTGTAAGATGACCACACACAAACAAGACCGCAAAATGTAGGATCCTAAGCAACACAGATGAATATGTAAATAGATATAAAAATAGGGCGTGCGTAATACAGTCCGTGCTCTGTCGGCTGTAACGAGCTCATGTATGTTATCACCCTAAAAGTCCGTCTGAGATTCAGAGAGGACAGGTGATCGGGACCCTGTCTTCTCTAAAGAGTTTTCGACAGGGCCTGTCATGAAGACCCATCGTCATTGTTAGTCAGAGTACAAGTCTTAAGAATGCACTGGTACAAGACTGTAGATTGGTCAAGTACCAAGCCTAGTGTGTGTCTGGTGTTTTATGATTCTGACGCATTTTCGATGGTTATGCTGTCTACCTTTGATCCTTCTTATCTTGTTAATTATGTCACCATAAAATGCAGGTAATGAAATACCCAAAGTAATATACTCTGTTGCTTGAAATGGGTCCGAATTTCAGAAGAAGTTGACAATAATTTTTGTAAAATTTCCAGAAAGACTTTACTGGTTTGTGAAATCAAAAACCTTGAAGGTTTCTTCGCAATTTGGAAATTAGTACTTTGAAAATCCAAAACATCAGTACATGCATACATGATGAGCTGAGAAATGTAGATACCATATGACGGTAATCTAGGAACATCACCGTCATGCTAGGGAAAATTAACTTTGTTGTGTCCAAAATCATCTCTTTTGTCATACACACTTGTACTGTATGAATCTCTCTATTAATAATTTTGATATTTAGTTCCAAAAACGGTGTTTTTGTTTGTAACGTTTGCCTTGTTTAGAGTCGATCCTTGTGGATAAATAACATTTTTATACTTGTATAAAAATAAATCGAGAACAAGAAGCGCACCAGTGGTACCAATAGGGATCCCTACAACCTGCTCGTAGAGATTCTCATTAAATCTTACAGAAATATTATCCAAGAGGTATTCATTCTGTGTCGGAAAAGAAACCCCTTGATCCAGATGTACAAATATAAGTTTTCCCCTCTTGATTAAAGCACAATTTGATGAGTTTGGAAATTGATCATTGATTTTGTTGTGAAGAAGCACGGTGTACATATTTGAAAAGTCATATCAACAAATCTTGTTGGCTTGAAAATTTCTAGATTTCATTTTGTCAATCACATCCCATGAATTTTTAATAGACCAAGAAGGGAGGAGATCTCCAACAAGACCCCGTTGCAGCATCAACAGTAAAACACCAAAACAGTAAAACACCAAAACACCCCATGCAAAAACACAAAAGACGAGTACAGCACGAGACGGAAAAGAGACACACGACATGTAAACATCAAACACAAAAGACTACACATAAACCCACGAGACCAATGGGTAACCGGTGCCGACTTTGGACGGCCATCTGTCACGCAAGTAGCAAATGGTGTGGTTATCCTGGATTACGTGCGCACAACCCTCTCACTTCTCCAATTACCCAGAGGTCTCGAAGAACGCACAATTGTGGTGTAAAACAACCTCCTCACTGTAAGATGACATCACACAAACAAGACCGCGAAACGCAGAGGCCCCATAGACACAGATGAATATGTAAATGGATATTAAAAGAGGGCATGCGTAATACAGTCGGTGCTCTGCCTGCTGTAGCGAGCTCATGTATGTAATCACCCGAGGAGTCCGACTGACATTCAGAGAGGACAGGTGGTCGGGGCCCTGTCTTCTCTAAAGAGGTTTGGACAGGGCCCGTCATGGAGTCCCGTCGTCACAGTCAGTCAGAGTGCAAGTCTCAAGGATGCGCTTGTACAAGACTGTAGATTGGTCAAGTACCAAGCCTAGTGTCCGTCTGGTGACATTAGGATCATATCAACGGTATAAAAGGCGTTTGATGATTCTGACGCATTTTCGATGGTTATGCTGCCTACCTTTGATCCTTTTTATTTTGTTTATCATATCACCATAAAAGACAGGTTGTGTAATACCCATAGTAAAATACATTTACATCATTCCTGTTTAGATCAGTTTCACAATATTTTTTTCTCCGTGTTCCTTTATCGCCGTGAGTACTGACGTCAGATTTCTAGAAAAAAAAAGTCGTAGTTGAGCAGTTGCTGGACTTAACAATGTATCGAAATTTGTAGAGACTTGTGCAAAACCCGAAACACCCAAATGCGAAAACACTCAATAGATAAGCACAACAAGAAACACCAGGTAGACCAAAAACAAAAGACCTTACATAAACCAACGACCAACGAGATCAATGGGCAATTGGAGTTAACATAGAACAGCTATCTGCTAAGATATTCGGATTGCGTGCGCACAACGCTCCATTTGTCTGTTTATCAAGCGGTCACTGATTGTCGACAATAGCCCCCTCGCAAACAAGACAGAAAAAACAGGGCTCAAAGTAACAAACATAAAGATATGTAAATTAATATCAAAAGCATAAGGGCCTACGAAAAATAATTTGTGCTAACCTGGATGGAGCAAGCTCATATATGCAATCATTCGCGGAGTCCGTCCAACTTTTAGATTAGACAGTCATAGCCTTGTGTCCTCTGATGACGTTAGGACAGCGCCCGGCACGGAGTACCGTCGCCACAGTCAGGTAGTATGCAACTCTTACGAATGCGATGATTAGAGGCTTAAGGTGGGTTAAGAGTCATGCAGTGCGTTATTCTTGTATCATCTGAGTAAAATCCACGGTATATATTGCGATTAGTAATTGTGACGCATTTTCAATGGAAATACAATCTACATTCGAACCTCCTTATTTTGTTTATCAACTCACAATAAGAAAAAGGTTGTGAAATTCCCAAAGTAAAATACTATGATGCATGTACAGATCTGAATTGCAATTTTGACTCTTAAAACATTCATGTAAAACACTTTAAACATAAATGTAAAGTCCTCGACAACAGTTTATAATAACGCCAATATTACCCTATTACTTCTAGCTTATTTGCATCATATCAGTGCAAATTAACAGTAATATGACTTCTTTAATTTGAATTTTAATCAACAGAGAAAATTCCAGAAAGTCCTTCATGACCTATATGTGTCTTTGGAATTTCTACAGCGAAGGTATCATGACGCAATCGATAACTGTTGTTGAAACTTTTCATGTTTTTGAAATAAACTAGGTTCTTAGAAATTTTATGTAAAGCACCTTAAACATACAGTTAACGTTTAAAAAAAAACAGTTTAGATTAACGCTAATATTCCCTTAACACTTCTAGCCAATGTGCATCCTTTTCAATGCAAATTAATGGTTATATGGCAGATGGCCGTCCCAAGTCGGCACCGGTTGCCCATTGGTCTCGTTGGTCTATGTGTAGTCTTTTGTGTTTCATGTTTCTATGATGTGAGTTGATGTTCCTTGTCCCTTTTGCGTCTCTTTCTGTGGGTGTCCGTTCTGTGTTTTTTGTATGGGTGTTTTGCAATTTTGCTGTGAGTGCTGCAACCTAGTGTTGTTGGAGATCCCCTCCCCTCCTTTCTTTTATGACTGCTTTAATTTGAATCTTACTCCTCTAATGAGTTAAAGAAGATCCTGACGATAATCTCAACAAATCTCACAATAGAGCACCAAATTGAGCATCGACGGACCACTAACTAGCTAGAGGTGGGACCAGGTACCCGGGAGGAGTAAGCATCCCCTGTTGGCTAGCCGCATCCGCCGTCGATGTTCATGCACGAAAATAAAACAATATACAAAATACATGCATTGCACTCTCTGAGGTTATATCTATATAGAATGCGCTAAGGCGACCATGTCGGGGAAAATATTCGAAACACTAATTGTCAAACCCCTCGCGGGGAGCATGTACATGTAAATCAGGGAAAACATATTCATTGATCAATCCGTTTTTCATTTATTCAATTTTGAGTTTTATCATATTCTTTTTGCAACCGGTGAACCTTACTCAGAAAACCTTTTCATATATAAGAGGTCATTTAATTCCTTAGGGTAATGGTTGTTATAATGTAAAAGAGACATATTTCCGATGGTTTTTTAAATCCCTAAAATTACAAATTCTACCACATTTTTCAAATTTCTAGCAGTTTAAATACTTAACGTCTTAATATTCAGAGTATGCTCGCCTTGATGCTTTTTCCATCGAGTGTTTTGGTGCTTTGCTGTTGGTGCTGCAACAGGGTCTGGTTGGACGTAACAAATTTTAGAAATAAATGGAATGAACTATTGTCTACTACGATTGATGAACACCGTTGGAAATACATTTATAAACAAGTTTTTAGTCTAACGGACGACACATTACTTAAGATGTACCAATACAAAATTATTAATAATATTCAATATACAAATGATAAATTATTCAAATGGAATATAATGGAAACGGAGTTATGCACTTTCTGCAATGAAACGAAAGAGACTATGTGTCACCTAATTTGGGAATGTCGTCACTCAAAAACTATATGGATAAGATTTAGAGATATAATAGAGCATAAATTATGCATCACTATTGACTTGAATCTTGTTAATATCTTATTCAACGTATACGATGACGACTACTCTGACGCTATAAATGTATGTATTTTATTGATAAAGAACTTTTTATTTAACTGCAGATACAATACTATTCTACCGAATTTCGACAATGTTGCCAAATACATTCTTCATTATAAATTAATTGATATTGAGTCAAAATTTTACTACACCACGAAAAAGGCCAATGCTATTGAAAGAAGATGGGATTTAATAACTCAAGTGTTTCAACAATAAAGTATCAATTTTCTTTTCTTTTCTTCAGTATAGGATATCTGCCATACAGGATCTTTTTATTTTTCTACATGTATTTTGATTACCTAAATGCTGTATTTAATACATACAAATAGTGAAAAGAATCATTTACTGTACTGAGGTGCTCAGATAAAATTATGAATAAAAAAAAAACAGGGACTGGTTGGAGATCTCAGCCCTTCTTCAATAACATCATTTGTTATACCCTTGTCAGTATCACTATATAAAATCCCCATAGGAAAAATGCCTATAAATTCGAATATTTGACCAAACGGTCAATATTTACATCAATATTGGCCCTAGAGCAATATTTCAAAAAATATTGACCGATAAACGGTACATCGTTTGTGACGTCACGTCATTGATGACGCTGTAAGCTCTACCTATTTTTACGCGCTCTTTCTCTTATAGAAGAAAATGAACGTAAACATGCCGGGCTAATCGGTTTGTTGCTGCAGAATTGATGTAAGGTATAACAAAAATATTATTGACTGGGAATGAGGGCAATATATGATTTGTTGGACCTTCAGACAAAATATAGCCCTCGGCCTTCGGCCTCGGGCAATATTTTAACTTCAGGTCCAACAAATCATATATTGCCCTCATTCCCAGTCAATAATTGTATATTAAGGAAGAAATCCTAGGCCTATTCACGTACTGGCTATGTATTATGTATTCTCGCCTACTTCCCTTATTCGTCATAATACACCTACTTGAATCGAAACAGCATATCTCTGAGCTCAAAGTATACGAAAATTGACAGTGTGATTCTATACTTATTTTTTAAAGTTGAATACATGAAATATACATTGGTCTTTTTTACGACACGTAAAACATTCATGCCATTTTAACTTATAAAATTTATGTGAATAATTGAATGTGAAGTCGTGAGTTTCATTTAAAAAATGTAGATATTTTCAATTTAGTTGGATATATTTAGCCCCCCCTTAGTTTAAAATGAATTAGATTTTACAAGTATATGATGACAATGTTCCATAAATGCTTATGTCTATCTATTTCGTGATCAAATATAATTTTGTTGGATTTACTTATTATTCCTGTCCAGGTCGATATGGATCCACATTTATCTTTTCTTTTTGTCCCGTGCTTTCATTGTTTTCATGTGACCTGTACACGCATTTTATGCGTTTGAAAATAAAATTCAAAATCCCAGGATTCTCAAAAGGAAAGAAAATTATGTTGAAAATTTATGTTTGATGATGAAATGGTAGTTTTAAGAAAGTTTACCCTCAGTTATTTAGAAAAAAACTTTACTTCTTGTATTTGTTATCATGCATGTCTCTTTCGTGCATTTCCTGTTCTCTCTGAATGTTGGTCGGACTCGTTGGGTGATCAATTTCTTGCTGTGTATGCCTTCTCTGTGTTCTCACTTAGGATGTTTTGATGTTCTGCTGTTGGTGCTGCAACCAGGTCTTGTTGGAGACCCTCCTTTCTTTCATTGTATCAGTAAATGAAAGTCAAAGACAGAACTCACTATCAAAATGCTTGCAAATTCTTAAAAAGATTTATACAGAAAGATCCCACGAGAAAAGAAAATAAGACAAACAGACGGAGGCAATATCGCAGCCCAATAGAAAAACACAGGACAACCTTATCTAAAGAACAATATTTTTGGATTTCCCTTTTCCTTTCGCGTCTTCTCTGTGTTCTTTTTCTTTGGGTGTTTTAATGTTTTGCTGTGTATGCTGTAACAGAGTCTTGTTGGAGATTCCCTCCTATCTTTTAATTAGATTACAAATCAATATCACACGTCATCAAATTCATAGTATCATTTAAGAACAGATTAACATGCAGCATGTCACAGACATGCACGTTTCGAGTACTCAACCCTAGTCAGTGATCTGAATCCAAGCAATAAAATGTGTCCCAACTTATATCCAAAAATACCGAAAGACGATAGTCGGACAGGTGGGATATGACGCCAAAGGTCCAATTAAAAAAATTGTGAACAGAAATTTTTGAATGCGTTTGAAGAAAACAATAAACAGCAGCCGGCGACAATAAAACAATTACATCTGCGACATCTCATTTTATGTTGTTATTTTCATTGTTAATTTTTTCAATTCTTTTGGACATAACTTTCACAGTCTTTGATCATATTTTATTGTTTGGGTTAAGGATAAGTACTAGAAACGGGCATGTCTGGTCCATGCTGTGAATTGATCTGTTCTTTAATGATGCCATGGATTTGAAGACGTAACATTCCAGCCAGGTTATATTAGTCTAAGGGATTCTTCCTTATTCAAATGTGAGTTACTTTTCCTGGACCGAACATGGAATAATCTATTTTCTTGAAAGAGACGTAAGTTGTTTTCCGTTTATCGAATTTTTGCCCATCCTATAACCTCTTATTAATCTTTCTGTGAAAATCTACTGGGAAAAATGGTAATTATTGTAGGCGAGAAATACAAATAGTACCCCATGAGATTTAACATCTAAATGTCTTTGAAATTGTACCAAATTGAATACATTCTCAGATGACAAGAAAAAATGAGAAAAATATGCTTCGATAATGATGTCATTTCATCTAACATTTCAAAGAAATATTTCCTTAACAACAAGTTGTTTGTCCCATGAGGTCTATTGTCGTATTCGACTGTTCAAAACACATAATTCCTCATCCTTACAATACTCAATCTTATGAACAATCTATTTTGACTCCTAAGAGGTAATATTTTCATCTCTACCCGGTTACAGCGCCCACAGGAAAACCCCGAAACACCCAATGCAAAGCACAGAGAAGACACGCACAGAAAGACGAAAGGGGTACAATGAACACCAAAACACATTGAAACGTCAAATACATATGACCACACATAAACCAACGAGACCAATAGACTATCGGTGCCGACTTAGGACCTCCATCTACCACGCCAGTAGCAGGCAGCTTGGTTGTCGGGATTACGTGCGCACAATCCTCCCACTTTCCCGATTACCCAATCGAAGAATGTACAACAGTGGTGTAAAATAACCTCCTCACTGTAAGATGACCATACAAACAGCATGACGCAGGGGCCCAAGAGACACAAGTAAGGGATATGTTAATGGATATAAATAAACATTAAAGAAGCACCGATCAGTTATTCAGTCTCAAAGTCGAGAAGGCAAGGCAAAATCATTAGATTTTCCATAGGAACGGTTGCGAACCTGGGAAATGAATAAAATGAATAAATAAAGTGAGATCAGGTGCCCGGGGAGAGTCAGCGTCTCCTGATTGCATGAAACACCCGTCGCAACAGCTCCATGGACACTTGTCAAATTCGGTGATTGTCTCGATGTACATACTGGTGTACACATCCGGTAAGTCTTGTTTGGTGATAATGACACCCATTCAATCACAATCCAGAATGTCACTGATCATTCTGGAAAGGGGGATCTGATAAAAACAGAAGGGAGGACGGTTGCAATTCACGCTGTTGCAATTCCAACAGCAAAACAAAGGAGGGGATCTCCAACAACACCAGTGAGTTACTTTTCTTGGACCGAACATGGAATAATCTATTTTCTTGAAAGAGACGTAAATTGTTTTCCGTTGTGCCTTATCGAATTTTTGCCCATTTTTTAACCTCTTGGACCTCCAAGGGGATCTCCAACAACACCAAAAACACCAACTACAAAAACACAAAGCAGACACACACGGAAAGAGACGCAAATGTTACAAACACAAGGCACGCCAAATCACATAGAAACATCAAACACAAATAACTACACATAAACCAACGATACCAATGGGTAATCGATGCCGACTTAGGACGGCCATGGTTATCTGGATAACGTTATAAATTTTATTTTTTCTATCAGTGATTGAGAGTTAGTACTCGACCACCAAAAATTTATCAATATTTCAATGCTTATCTTTTGTAATTTAGTTATCTATTATAAAGTTATATTTAAAATAATCTCCATCAGTGATTGAAAGTAAAACACAAAACCCAAAACCAGAATCTCAAAATCGCAATAAATGGGCATACAAAGCTCCGAGGAATTCAAAACCGCACAAACAATTTTAACGAGATGAACAATACGAAAGTGTTCCAAGCTACATGTCCATGTATCTCTTGCTGGCTACATATACATTGTACCAACACCCTTCATCTTAAGACGTAAATAAGGTCAAAACCGTTGATTTTGTTATTTCGCTGTTTTTGGATGGCTCTTATCATGTGTAACATGAAACATATACATATAAAGCGGAGTGAATAATGCCAGTGGTCTCTTACGGATAGATTGTGTTGAGATTATTTAGCTAAACATTTAGCCACCATCACACTAGGACTGCGTTCTCATGTAGCTGAAACAGTTTCATTGTAAAGTGGAAAATGGCCTGGAATAAACATCACAGAAGTACCTATCAGTTATTCAGTCCCAGGGTCGAGAAGACAAGGCAAAATCATTTGAATTCCTATTGGAACGGTTGCGAACCTCGGCCAGAAATGCACGTTTCGGGTACTTAACCCTCGTCAGTGATCCTCAATTCTAAACAATAATATGCCAAAAAAGTATGAAAGTTACTATGTCGAAAAAGCATACCGAAAGACGTAGCAGGATGGGTGGGATATGATGCTGCAGAACTTACATATCAGGTAAGTATTTCTTGTGTGCTGATGATAACGCCATTCAGTCATAATATCTACATACAATATGGGAATGGGACGAAGGAGTAGGGATTTTTTAAGTAGGAAGTTGAGCTCATCACTTTTGTCATATATTGAATAACTGCATGAGTTTGTCATTCAAAGATACTATTATATCTAAATGATCATAAAAAAGTACCTATCGGTTATTCAGTCTCAAAGTCGAGAGGGCAAGGCAAAATCAGTAGAATTTCCATTTGAACGGTTGCTAAATATGAGGTTGAGTTAATGCTTGTCTCTTACACCTCTACTTTCTTAGATTGATTGTGCTAAGAAATTTAGTTAACCTTTAAGGAGACTACATTGCTACACTATGACAGCATTCCGACGTTGCTCTCGTGGCGCACTGGAAAAACGAAGTAAGCCGTGGAAGTGACGTGGAAGTGGAATCGTAGGCAGAGCTCTGGAAACGCCATGACATCACAGAGAACGTTAGCATTAGATGTCAAATAAATGCATTTGTTTTTAGCATGCACAAAAAAAGTCGACGATTAAAAGCATACGAGCAAAAACGGTAATGTTGCTTGCATAGCGCAATGCAGTCTCCTTTTTTACTTTGAGATCTGCGACATATCGCGGTTGAAACTCAAAAGGTATGTCTGTTTGGAACCACACTGCGAACCTTATGCTTTATTATATTTTTCTAAAAACACCAGAGACATGTTAACAATACACAGACAGGGACATTTTAGAACATAAATGAGTATACGTTAAATGAGCCGTGCCAGAGAGGCTCGAACCAGCAACCCCTCGGTCGCTGGACCGGCTCCCCTGCCACTAGGCCACGGCGCCGACGATATATGCGTTATTCTGTTCATATATAATTCCAGCGGCTAATATTTTCGATGCTTTCAATTCTTACCATAAAAACCCCGTTTATTTTTTCTAAGAAAAATTCCCTATCAGTCAGCTAAACAGTTTTTGACAAGTGATTAATGAGCCATTTCACAAGTAATTTTTTATTCTCTACAACTCTATTGTTTCCACCATATCAGAAATATTACGCAAACAAATAGGTGAAGCTGTAGAAGTAGAAAACAGGCTGTAAAATAGCAAAGCAAGTACACGGAACTGGGAGGAATTAGGAGGAGATCTGAAGAATATTAGCCGATCTGAAAGGATGAAAGGGAAAAAAAACTTAACATGTGTCGATAGGATTTAATTCTATTATTGTGAGAAAATCATGAGAGAAAGAATGTAAAACGTCTTCAAATTCAATAGCATCATTTAAGAACAATTGTATGTTCTTCGAGACCTCTGGGTAATTGGAGAAGTGAGAGGGTTGTGCGCACGTAATCCAGGATAACCACACCATTTGCTACTTGCGTGACAGATGGCCGTCCAAAGTCGGCACCGGTTATCCATTAGTCTCGTCGGTTTATGTGTAGTCTTTTGTGTTTGATGTTTACATGTCGTGTGTCTCTTTTCCGTCTCATGCTGTACTCGTCTTTTGTGTTTTTGCATCGGGTGTTTTGGTGTTTTACTGTTAATGCTGCAACGGGGTCTTGTTGGAGATCTCCTCCCTTCTTTTTAAGAACAGATGAAATTTAAGCATGGACCAGACATGCACGTTACGGGTACTTAACCCTCGTCAGTGATCCTCAATCTAAACAATGTTATATTACCAAAGAGTGTGAAAATTATTATATTGTCAAAAATTATTATGTCCAAAACACGATAAAGTATAAGGATATCAGCTGGCATAGGTAACAAAATCAACGTATGTGCTGTAATCTACAGATATATGATTGAAAAACATAAGTTCTTAAAAATATAAATAATAACAAATTACGGAGTATATCTTCTAATATTTGTAAAAGTCTTGATCACTTGTACTATACAATTCCATGCAATAATAATAAATATATCATTCAAAATTTCAGATCAGTTTTTCACACAGAAAATATGAGCATTACAATAAAATACTCCTTAATTAAATGCACTTTCTCTAAATCTTGCATTAAATTATCCTAATTAGAAGAAAATTAACGCATTTCATATCACGTATTATCAGTTATAAAATTATACTAAATTTTAAACTTTTTTCTAGTGAAAGGAAGAAAAGAGATATATTTTCAGATTTATCAATAATATCATGTACAAAGTTAGAATACCCAACGATACAGCTCAGAAAGTAAAAGATTATCTATTTTACATATGTTTGGCTTCATTTATTTTAGTGTCAATCCTCCCCCAACGCACATATAGAATGCAATGGACTTTTTTAAAATGTCATAATTCCTCTTTTCTTTCGGTAATAAGTTCCTGAAAGTGGTTTAATTTCTAGATGAATTCTTTGCAGGAATGAAATTCACGACATCATCAGAAAAGGGACAGGGAGTTATCACTGCAGAACAACGATGAGATTACATGCCAACTCATGGAGGCACTGGTGACTATATACATAAAGAACAGAATAAAGATGTGTCCCGCTGTCGACAATGGGCGATCACTTTATTTCTGAACAGCTAAAAAGCAAGAGTGAATCGTTTGGTCAAAACATTCACAAATCTACCGTCTTTCAAACAGAAGATACATATCGTGCTATTTTGTTAATTGCATGACAGTGAAATGATTCAAGCATTCTAATTCATTCTGTTTGTTTCACGCATTCTGATTGGTTCACAGGATTTCTACAAGCAAGTATAACGTCGATATACATGCCGCAAACCGACTCACTTGACATACTTTAAAATGTATTCCTACGTAAATTTGCACGTTACAACTTTAGCGCACTTTTTGCGTATGACGTCATGCTTCCCTTTGTTCTTCGCTCCTGTGACGTCATACTGTGACGTAAAACTACAAGGTATGAGCTTGTAAATGGCGTTCTCCACATGTAAACAACAGAGCAAGTAAGTTTATTATTGATTGCACATTGATTCTTCGTCATTGTAATAAATACGAAGCAGTTGTATTTCATATTTTGCAGCGCAATAATTTCTGTTGGTCGTTGTTAGTCCTCCGTAGCAACGTCAACTCTATAGCGATACGTGAGACCCTCTGGGGGGTATAAAAAGTTAAAATATGTCTTATGAATTAGAATAGGGACAAGCCCCGACGGTATAACTGCGTTTCCAACAGTATATCCAACATATACCTGTCGGAACCACAAAACACAGTACGTTTAGCCCCTAATTATACAACAAGAAAATCGGGAGGACGGACATGTATACCCTTATTTAATTCTGAAGGAGAATGGAGTACCGACTGTTTTGTAATTTTTAATATCCGATCAGATTTATATCCAGCTTAATTGTGTTACCCAAAAGAAAACCAACAACCACTGGTTGTTGTAGGATGTTGTGGCCAATAACAAATGTTTACTTGAACAATGAAACGACTCTTTATGAGACGCATATATATGTGTGTTTGTTCCGAATTTGATTTTGACATATTTACAGATAATTCATAATTATGCATATATTTCATACACTTGATTTATAATCTGAGTGATCTTATGTACCAGCAAGTATCAATCCATTTCAGATATGTTTAATGTAGTCCTATATACTCGAACATTTTTGTTTATTCTATTTGTTTTGAAATTGAGGTAATTGGAGTACTTGGAGTTGATGCTGTTAGCTTTCAAACATCAAATCGAGCGACAATCTGAATGCTACGTATAAAGTTGAGCAAACAAGTTTTAATCAGTGTCTGAAAAGGCAGTCGGTCATACTTGATACATAAACACTAATACAAGATCATAATTGATAATTCAATATTGTTGAATATACTAAACTGATTTTCCAGTCATAGATTTATTTTTCTGATTTTGTTCGTATTGTGAGCTGCCTTTCATGATAAGTGTTCGTGATATGCGTTATCGTTTTCCAGCACCAAATCTCATTGGATGAGCTCGTCCCACGTGATATATTTCATCGGATCCATACATCTCTAATAGCACATCTAGTAAGTCATTCAAACTGTAGTCTGTTCCTGTAAAATTAACATATTCTCATAATAGTTTCTTTTGCGAATGCTACAGAGACAAAAAGCTCCATTTAAAATCAAACAATGTTATACAGTGTGCAATTATCTGCCTCTCCTATACAAAGGCAAAGGAAACGTAGAACTTGTCTTTTTGATTCGGAGAATAAGTGTCTTCATTTGTGTTTTGTTACGGGTATGCAACACACAGCAAGTGCATTTATCGTACGTGTAATGCGCGTTAGCGCATTTCATCAATAAATGCACTTCCTGTGTGTTGCATAGCACAAATTATGACATGTATTCTGTATACATGCAACACAGTTGTCTGTTTCATTCTAGTTTTCTGAATTAGCGTTTTCTAAGTAAAAATATGACGTTAAAATTCAGGTCACCGCGGATTCAATTTGCAGTTTAGAACAGCCGTTGGGGCATAATTTTTTTTAGATCTTATTCATTGTGATGTCACGAGCGTAACATCCGAAATGCAACACGTTCCTTTCAATAGTTTCATTTCAGGGATCTACAATGGTTGTGCATATATACTGGCAATTTGGGAATTCTAGTTGTAAATATATATCATGAAGCTTTAAAAAACCTTTCCTCTTGATATTGGATATAAACTACTAGTACTCAGATGATATTAGATCACGGTAGCAAACCACGTGGTATACACATGATCTCTTTCATCTCTTGGAAATCCCCTTCAATTTAACAAGTAAATTCTGTCTAATAATGTCGAAGGGTTCCATCTCTCTACCTTCTTGAAGAAAATTCCAAATCAATTAAAATGCACCAGACACGTGTTTCGAATATTAAAATCTCATCAGTGATGCTTTCAGCGGCGCCATCATAAATACTTTCAGTAGCACACTCTTTAATTTTTTGAAGTTAGATTTTTACATTTACATCACAGAGAGCGCGCGGCTCCAAATTTCCTGTAGGGTCAAAACCTAAATCTATCTAATATGAATTTATGGCAAATATGGATAATGACCATATCCCTGTATACAGCACAAAATCGATAATTCAGAAAATCAGAAACCGAAGGCATACAAAATCAGGATTAAACAGGAACCAAAGCAAACAAACAAAAACCACCACCATATGAAAAGAAGCGAACTCCTGATATGGGAGTGAGACCAGGTGCCAAGGAACAGTAAACATCTCCTGCTTACATGCAACACCCGCCGCTTCAATTCGGTAGAACTGTCACATCCGGTAACTTCCATTATATTATCATATTATATTATCCGGTAACTTCCATTATATTATCATAATAATAATGCGCATATTATCATATGCGCATTATTATTACTTATATATGACGGTAATCTATTCTAGTCAAGAATAGAGGTCTTGAACAGATTTTTTCATGTTATGATACTGTGCACGTAAATAAACAAAATTTTCTGTTCTACTTACTATTACTATACACATTTTTATACATGTACAAAGTTTCTAATCTACATGTTTTATTTTTTTTGTATATCAACCAAAAAAAAAAAAAAAAAAGAAAACAAACAAACAAACCCAAAACTAAAATTAAAATAAAATGAGTGCATTTCAGTACTTTTTGTACTTTCTTTACAAATGTGCTATTTTTAGCTATAAATTTCGGAATTTTAGGCAGTTTCCCAAATAAGCAAAAATCTTGATTTTTAACACTGACCTATCTATTCATTTCCCTTCATCCAATGATTCATTGGCATGAATACTATAATTTCATTTGGTCATCATAAAATCGATGTAATTCCTTCATTTAGAAATGACATGCCCTAAGTGATCTCTTGATATACCTCTATTCTTCACTAGAATATATTACCATTATATTTGATAATGATGCTCTCTAATTAATGTAAGGTAGATTTAGACAGTGTTTACCTTGTTTAATCGAAGGGGATTCCCGTGTAAGAGATTATGTGTACATCACGTGATTTGCTACCGTGTAAATCAACCCTTGTCTTTATTGGTTAAGAAATTACTCCAATTTTTCTAACTTAAAACTAAATCACACCCAAGAGGACACACATCACGTTTCTTTTAGCTTCTTATTAATATACGAATCATTTTAAAGGATATGAGATCATGTTACGTAAACCGATTCATTCAATTTTATTACCTCTTTTAGTAACAGTTTTGGCCTTTCCTTGGATACCAGATCTCATAAGGGAGTGGTACAATGCCAATCCTGCAGATTTGACTGAAAATTGACGTAATGAAGATATCAATGAAAATAGGTGAAATTTAAACTTTTTTAGTTAGCACCAACTTAAGAGAGTACGAATTTAAAGTGTCGCAAAGGTATGAGGTAAGAAACTGCTTTTACATTGTAATGATTCTGAATTGTAAAATATAGTCCATAATATACAATGTAACACATTTGGGATACATGTACTTAATTCCTATTATTAGTAGATCTAGTAGTACCATCTAAGATGAGCTTCTACATTCTATAGGGGCACATAAGATACATTTCGACTTCGGTTTGCATTACGACGTCTAGAATGTATGTGTTTATCGTGTCCAAAATGTACGTACTAAAAATTATAAAAGTGTGTCAACCGATAAGATTGCAAACCAACACATCATTATTATAAGACAGACATGGTAAAATGCTGGTTATCTTTTGTACCATTGTTCATAAAAATTGAAAACTTTCACGATGAATACAATAAAGGATATCGGTAATATATATTATGGTGTTTCCTTGTCTACAATGTTGAACAATATTTAACTTCAAAAAAAAAAAAAAAACCGAAATCTATTACATTCACAGGTTTTGACCTATTCTATACTGCTAAAGTGAAAGGTTATATCGGCATGCCGGAGATGCTTACTCTTCTCGGTTACTTGATTTTATCTCCACAGGGGATAGGCTGTTTTACATGTAATTCTTTGTAGAATGTTAACTTAGTCTTGTTACAAAGTTTTGTATGCCAATTGAGTATCGTCTTTGGATTTTTACTATGGGTTTTGTGATTGAATTTCACCCAGGAGTCGGTTACAGTGTAAAAAGATGGGGGGGGGGGGAGGGGGTTAACTTACTAGCATCATCGAGGTCCTCCAGAGTATTTTCAGTGATGTCGTCTCTATAACTTGATTCAATATTTCCAAATATTCTTCTTTCATCCCTCTTAAAATGGTCGTCAGTTTTCGTTTTGTCTATGAAAAGAAGAGTCATATAAAAATTATTTGTAAAAGAAGTATGAAAACGAAAGCTGCATGTAATCTCATCTTGATACGTTGCCCTATAACATGTCTTTTGATTTTGGATTATATCTTAATTCCATAAATCTAACAAATGGAAGATTTCTATGTTTTTCTGTGTTATCAATGATGTGATGAAATTGCTCGTGTTGCCTTTACTTTTGACTGTTTTTCTTTTTTGTTTAAAGTACCTGCCCAGCTGTGATTTGCTTATCTTGCTTTCTTAAAACAGAGTTCTTTTTCAAAATTAATCCATTTACTCTTTTGAGTTTTTCTTCATTCATATTTTCTTTATCAATGAAATTAAGTCACACGTCGGACGCTAAGGTCTACGGCAACGTTATATCCTGCAGGGTAATTACCGTTGAATTTATACGGTATTCTCTTTCCTAATGTTAATAACTGTTATTAGGGTTTCTGATCATAAAAAAATCATACAGAATAATAGTCTAATCAAATATGAACTTTCAGTGCTCCATGTTGTACCCTGTAGCATATACAATTATAGTACAATGTATTCGTTTGTACCAAATTAGACTGAATCCTTAATCTAACATGGTAGTTCCCATACTGATTGCATTTCAACGCATACAGTAACACAATAACATATTTCTTCACTACCCAGATAAATCATATGCAAAATAAAAAAGTTAAAAAAGAACAAAATAATTTTTAACTAGCTAAAGGGTTCAGCTTCATCATTTATGAAAAAGGAAGTCGATAAAGGTTTGTACAGTGCTTAAGGTTGGAATTTCTACTACAGCGAGATACCTCTGCTTTCATATGACATAACATTTGGAACCAACATAACCGATAAATGTTATGAATTCAGTCTGATACAATATTTCAGAAAAAAATAATAGCACTTGAAATATGAATTGCTAAATGGGTATTTTTGGAAATTACATATTTCATAATGGCAAATAGCAAAAAATAGGGAAAAAATCATTTTCGCATGAATCAAATGTTCAATCATCAGAATATGTTCTATGAATTATACTCTTAAAAATGAGTTAATCAAAAATTCGAACTATAAGTCAAACTCTACGTTTTTGGTTAAAAAAAGTCGATTTTTGCTCAAATGATTGTGCTATTTATAGAAACTATAATTTTGCTCAAAAACTAATTTTGGTATATATTGGTTTGACTGCTTTAGGAAAAATCACTATCACAGATTTATGCATAGAAAAAATTAATACAACTGTGGACCTTCTACAATGTAGCTATTAATAAAAAATTACAAGTCGTTGTCATGGCAACCATCAATTAATATCGTATTTATATGAAAAGTAAAGATACATATGAATTAATAAAAAAATATGCATTACAGAGGTATGTAAATTGCTCATGTCCACCATATGAAAAGAAGCGAAGTCCCGATATGGGAGTGAGACAAGGTTCCCATGTAGAGTAAGCATCTCCTGCTTGCATGCAACACCCACATGTACATGCAGACGTATCCATATTTCTTTAACGTCAACTCTATCAAAAGTCGCAACCCTACCAACCTTAAAATGTATGAACAAATCTTATATCAATCAAAAAGTGTTTGTATGTTAGGTTAGTTTGTATCTAGGTGGCCTAATCACCTATTGACCGTGAAGCTAGTTCAATTGTAACGTTGCAGGGCATTCTAACGTGATCTTCCGAGTCCTTTTCATATGCCACTATCTTATGTTAAGGATACGGCGAGGATACACTAATTCTAAAGAACAAATATAGTCAGAGCAGAAACAATGACTTTGGATCTGACATGTTAATGGATGTCCTGTTTTAGGTCTATTTACAACTCATTAACACCTTGCTTCTGACCATCTCCTGCTGTTACTGACTTATGTATAACGAATGGCTAAATAATTTATTCGTCAAAAAGATGAATATAATGATTATGGAACAGGTCTAAGGAGATCTCCTTTCTTCCAATATGTCATACACTATGAGCAGCACAGTCATTTTAATAATGATTTTGATATAATTTATTAACGATACTCCGACTGCCACTAGTTTAATATTGTTCCTGCACTGTTATTAAACAATGGATTGATAACTAGCTATCACATTTCTTTCCTCTTATTTTGACTAGGAATTTTGTCAATCGTTAGAAAGAATGTTGTCAAACAGGAGAAACTAATATAAATATCAAAATAAAAACATATTTGTTAAAACACGTTATTGGGGAATAGGGGTATACAGTTTTGTCTGTCAATGTTAACCTTTTTCATATTAAGCTTACTCGATCTTTAAGGTTGATATATTGTTGAAAAATGTTCACATAAGTAATAACTTTTCATTGATAATTGATGGGACTATAATAATTCTTTCCAGTAGTATAAGATTTTACATGTTAAACGTCTTCTAATTCAATAGCATCATTTGAGAACAGATTTTGCAGCATGGGACAGACACCTAGACTTGGAGTTGCCCATTAGTCTTCTTGGTTTATGTGTATACTTTAATGTAAAGTGTATTGGTTATTATATTGAAATATATGTTCCATTGTAATGTAATAATTTAGTGCACCATATGCGTATTTTAACAATTAATGTTTCATCAGTGATGCTCGAGGCTGAAGGAGAGGAAATCTAGATAGAGAGTATACGGAGAGCAAAATTCTTAACATGACCTTAAATGTTTGCCAAAGAGCCAGGATATTTTAAAAGGAGATACTCCTTAGCTTCAGAATCAAATCTACTATAGGAAAATGCAGTAGACTGAAATATTTCCTCCAGAGGGAAGGGATAATACAAATGAAATACAGACACTCAAAAACACAAATTTTCGACCCAATGAATTTTATCCAGTGTAAAAGAACGACAATGTAAAATTGAGAATTTTTCGTTTTTTACACTGGTTAGGGGCCAAAATTTGTGTACATGTATTTGAGTGGTTAAGTTTTTATTTGTATACATAATGATATGCACAAATATATCTTAAATATTGTATTTGATGTTTTGTTTTATTTTTATCTTTGTTGTTTCTCTTGTTGCGCTTGTTTCCTCTGAGTTTCCACATTTAGGTCTTTGTTGTGGGTAGTACAACCGGGTTCTATTGGATATCCCCTTCTTTATGTTAACCTTGGCAATACATTTTGAATAGAAAATCATAGGAATTTCATTCTTTTACTTAATCGTTTAATGAATTCAAGATATACAATGTCTCTTCCTCAATGCATGGCTCTGTCATTAGCTAGCTCTGTGGCATATTTTAGGACATTTTTTATGATTTCGCTCTCCATTTATTAATATTTTGAATTTCCTCAATTTCAAAGGTTTTAAGCTTTAAAAAAATTCACAGCAATAGTTCAAACAATTGAAGAACACAATAGCTGTGATTTATTAAGGAACAACAATATTATGATAAAACGAAGACTATCACGGATAACATGCCTTTGTTATTCAGAATTTTCCTCCCAAGACGTAGGAACATATTACAAAGAAAAATCGAGAACATGGCAGTCATAATCAGATATGATAGCGATACGCCTGCATATGACAAGCTCAATAATTGAGGTGGGATGAACTTATTTTACCTAAAATCAACTTCATCTTCCTGATACCAATGATAATTTATTTTAAATAAGTTAGGTTTCGTTATAATTATTAGGTTAATTTCAAATTTTAACAATTTTAATAATCTCTATATTATATTGACATAAAGAATTAGCGTTCTGATTCCAAAGAAATAAATATAAAACAATTGCATCCGTACACGACCGCATTATACATATATATATAACAAGAAAATTAAATCTCAAATGATGACAATTACATGGTTTACCTGGAATGTCTATAAGATCTTCTACCGTTCCATCAGGATTCCATGAGCGTCTTATCAAGAAAGCCTCACACGGTGCTGCTGCACAAAATAAGGCAACTATCCATAACACTGCACATGCTTGCATTTTGATTGGGGTATCAAAGTGATAGATTGATGAATGACTTGTCGAAAGAAGATAATTGACTTCATTCGCCCAATATCACAAGATTTCTATGCCTTGCATACTGATATCGGTATTTTTGTTTAGACTCAATAATTGTTCCACCTTATATATAGGCTGTGCTAATACCCAAGGTGTAGTTTACTCCTACTCGTGCATGTTGGGGCTTTGGGATTGTCATTCATAATGAATAATGCATCGCTCCGATGTGGTAACTCATTTTTGATTTCAGCTAACTGATCTGTGTTATACTTCATTTAATCTGGAATAATTGTGTCAAAATTGCTGAGAGAAACATTGCTTTTCACTTTAACCTATCAATATGGAACAAGTTTTATAACTTCATATTTATGGAGAGCACTTATACATAAGATCCATACAGACACCATTGTCGACAGTATCTTGTCAAATGATTTTGTTTTTGATATTAGTACGGTGTTGCATTCCTCTGAGTAGCATAACCTATGATAATTTCATTTAACCCTGTGGCGATTGTGGATATCGACAATATTGTCCGTCATGTTTCTAGAGTGTGATGCTGTTGTCTTTTTATTTCTTTTTTTAACAACACAGACACGTAAACAATGACACAGAACATAGATACATTAGTATATTTTGGCCGACCCGTCGACCTAGTAAGGCTCGAAATAGCAACCTTAGAGTCACTAGCCCGACACCCTTACCACTAGACCACTACGCAGACAGTGTAATACTGTTGTATGTTTATTCTCTATTTCCTTCTCGTGAGGGTTTCACTGTTGGGTATTTCATCCGCATCTTTGGGTTTCCTTTTTTTGGAATGCCCAATGACAATTATTTTTTGATTTTGAATTTTAAAAGGTTTTTGGTTACATGTAACTTTCACTTATCTATATTTCTAAAGTCTAATCTTGTCTAAATAATACGTGTAACGCTAAGAATTTCATTATTTTGTTTCTAACATCGATGTAGAATGACTTTCCTTTTTATTTTTACTAGACATGCTATGAGTTCTTTTGAAATTGATCTAAATGCTTATGAACATGTAAACCTTGTGGGAAGGTGTTCGGACATTGTCCGAATAATGATCCAATTTGCTGTTTGCGTTGGAAAACCTGTCCATTATTTTCGTTTTTCTAGTTAAGAATATAAAAATCACCGAATCAACATATTTACATTAATGTTCTTGTGATAATTGGTTCAAATCTTGCTTGTCAGAACCTATTTTTACACGAGCTGACGTCAACAAATTACAATGATATCCTCCTCCCTTTAATCTTTAATTCAACGGTTTTTCTCTCAATATATTAAAAGAAAATCCAATATTCCTGCTCAACCAGCAAAATCCAGATATCTAAGTATTTTGCAGCCAATATTTTGGACAACGCATCTCTAGATACCTTTAACTTCCACGAAACGAGAAACCTCTCAACCGATATTGAAAGATTTGATTCATAAGAACTATAAAAAAACAGAATTTGACATTATCACTGGATTTAACTTTTCCTTCACGGCTAAAATGACTTGTAGGCATAATTACGGAGAGATTCCAGCAATACAAGTGTGTAGGGCAAAAAAAATAATTTCGGATTCAACATAGAAAATTTTCCTTGGCTTGACGGTGATGTTCCTAGATTACCGTCATACGGTATCTACATTTCACAGGTCATCGGGTATGCTAGAGCATACACTGATGTTTTGGATTTTACAAATTACCAGGAAACTTTTAGGTCTGGATTTTCGATTTTGCAAACTAGTTAAGACTTTCTGAAAATTTTACAAAAAATATTGTCAACTTCTTTTGCAATTCGGATCCATACAAAGAACAGAGTATATCACTTTGGGTATTTCACAACGTGCATGTAATGGTGACGTAATTAACAACATAAAAAGGATCAATGATAGACATAATTACCATCGAAATTGTGTTAAAATCATCAAACGACTTTTATACCGTGGGGACGATTCATCTGTCACCAGACGGACACTTCGCATGGTACTTGGCGACTCCAAAGCCTTGTACTAACGCGTGCTTAAATGACAAATATGGATAATGACCATATCCCTGTTTACAGCACAAAATCGATAATTCAGAAAATCAGAAACCGAAGGCATACAAAATCAGGATAAAACAGGAACCAAAGCAAACAAACAAAAACATCCACCATATGAAAAGAAGCGAACTCCCGATATGGGAGTGAGACTAGGTGCCCAGGAAGAGTAAGCATCTCCTGCTTGCATGCAACACCCGTCGCTTCAATTCGGTAGAACTGTCACATCCGGTTACTTCCATTTTGGAAGACATAGAGTACAATCTTTGGTTGGATGGCTCAAATGGTCTATGACAGAATATCATCCACCATTCCGGAGAGTGGGACATCATAGTGTATGACGAGTTCCCCATATCGACCGTAGAACTTCCTCAGTGACGATGTTAGTCGGTCACAAACATATCCCTGACTGAGAAGCTTATCTGAAAGACGCCTAGCTCTCAGAACAAAATCCGTATATTTGGTACTTGCTCTGGCATAGCGTACAATGTATCAACTGAGATATGAACACGCCATAAGCAGGCGATGAGGGGATGTTGCTACTCAGAAAAGGAAAGTTTATAACGCTGAAATTGAAGTCGTCACGTTTGTCATAGAGTGAGGTGTTCATGTGACCATCAGTGTCGTAGGACAACATTATGTCCAAATAGGATGCTGAATTATTTGTCCCTGTAGTTTCTTTGATTTCAAGCTCCGAAGGATAGATACTGCTCAGGTAATCCGCGAATTTTGGATTATTGATGGACAACACATCGTCTATGTATCTGTAAGTGAAGTTGAAGTCAGAAGCTAAGTATCTTTTCCCTTCAGAGACCAAAGATAGAATGAATTCAGCTTCGTACGAGAAAAGGAAAATGTCGGCAAGGAGTGGGGCACAATTGGTCCCCATTGGAATTCCGACAATTTGCTTGAAGACCTTTCCTCCAAACACCACAAAAATGTTGTCGATCAGAAAGTTTAACATCTGAATAATCTCTGTTTCAGTGTACTTACTTTCAGAATCGGACTTTTCTTTTACAAAGTAGGTTTTGTCATAGTTAACAACAATAAATTTGTATTTGCGATTATCGTTCTTACTTGTAAACGCATTACTTATAATTTTTGCGAGTCTTTCTTTCAATTTAGAATGTGGAATTGTAGTGTAAAGTGTCGAAAAATCAAAGGCTTTGATCGAATGGACTCTACTAAAATGAGAGGATTTCAGATGGTATAAAAGTTCCTTCGAATTCTTTAAAATCCACATCTGGTTGATACCACTGCGAGAATATACTGTCGAACAATATTTTTGAAGCCCAGATTTGATTTCAGATAAAACTTTGGTGAGTAAGATCGATACAGATTTGGTAGAACATTTTGAGGAACCAGCGATGAAACGTTGTTTGTACGGATTCTTATGCATTTTAGGTATGCAGTATAAGTATGGTAAATCTAAATCTAAATTGGTAGTGTCGAAGCCAAAGGAAGCAAGAGCTGATTTGTGGTTATCTATTATTTCAGAGGCAGAAAGGTTTGTTGGGGTGTAAGTGGGATTTCCAGGCGTCGAATTTAAACCCAACTCTTTAACTAGACTGTCGAAATAGTACTTTTTGCAAGTAAATGTGTAATTATTTGAGGCTTTGTCCGCTGGTGTGATGACATAATGTTCTTGGAGGTAGGTAAGCTCTGTGATAACATCAGGGTCTTTAAATATAGACACGAATCTGGTGTTCACATTTGATTTTAATCGGCTAATTCTAGATAAAAGTAACCCTCTGATGGATTTTATCCATTCGGAAAGGGTGTCGAGCTGTACATCCTCTTTCTTTGCCCAACATCTTGCATATTCCTCACAAGAGTCCATGATAATTTTGACATTTTGGTTCCATGTAAAGGACATACTTTCTCTGTATTTGGGACCCTTTTTTTATCAATTCTCTCAACTTGTCGTTCTTGACTATACTAAGGTCACCAGTAATAACGTGTCCACAAGGAGCGTAGTTGAAATCCGATGAGGAACATTCGCAAGGAAGGGGATGTAGTGAGGGATTACTTAAATCAATACACTGCAGGAATCGTTTGTAATTGTAAATTTTAGATGCAACTGTTGGTGTGTAGCTTTGGTGAGATTTTTTCTGTGACAGTTTTGTGATTCAAAATTTGACCAAGATTCAATTTATCAATACCTTTGTTTGCAAATCTTACTTTAATGAAAGGACGGTTTGTTTTCTCTTCTGATTTATCTGATCTAACTGCTTGAAATAAACGAAAAGTAGAAATGTCTAAGATGACTCCTTGTACACGTAGTCTGTATTCTGGGGAACGTGTATCGGTAAATGTGAGGTCCTTCGTACATTCGTAAATTTCGTGTAACTTCCGTAAAGGAACAGAGTATAATTTGGTACGAATATAATGCAGGCCTTGAGGCTCATTCAAAAATGGTACCAAGTCATCGAAGGAGAAACCATGTATCTCAGGCCTATTATATTTTCGAATGCCATGACTTCGAGGTCTTCTTTTTGGTCTGTTGAATAAGCTAGTCACATTTACTGATTGACAACCGGGACTTGTTAAGTTTCCTATGTTGCTGATATTATCGTTGCATCCATAGGGCGCTGCAGTGTTAAGATTTTTTTTCCAGAACTCTTCTCTGTTGCGACGGTAAGGTGTGCTCAAATTGCACTTTGACTGTGTGTGACGACGGGACTCGATGACATGCCCTTTCCAAACCTCTTTAGAGAAGACAGGGCCCCGACCACCTGTCCTCTCTTAATCTCAGTTGGACTCCTCGGGTGCTCACATATCATGATTTCGCTACAGCCGGCAAAGCACGGACTGTGTTTGTACCACTTGCAATTAATGACTGTAACTTCTGGTGGACCAGGAGTCCCCGGAGCACATGTAGCCAAGTTCGATCAACTTCGGTTAATCGTCTCTTCAACGCATTCGAAAACTTCTGTAATCAAAATTTCTTGAAATTTCTAAAACGTGGGTCCTGTAGCATCATATCCCATCTATCCTGCTACGTCTTTCGGTAAATTTTGGGGATAATTTTCACACTCTTGGGTAATATTACATTGTTTAAATTGAGGAGCACTGACGAGGGTTAAATACCAGAAATGTGCGTGTCTGGTCGATGTTGAAAATTTATCTGTTCTTAAAATGATGCTATTGAATTTGAAGACGTTTAACATTTCATATGCCTTCTGTTTTATGTCCATTTACATATCTATCTGTGTGTTTCTTGGGCCTCTGTGTCATGTTGTCCTGTTTGTATGTTCATCTGACAGTGAAGATGTTATTTTACACCACAACTGTGCGTTCATCGAGACCTCTGGATAATCCAAAAAGTGGTAGGGTTGTGCGCATGTAATCCGGATAACTTCATCTTTAAATCATTTATATTTAATGCACTAGGTGCTTTATTGTGAATGCTGTTGAGATTGTCGTCAGGATCTTCTTTATCTCACTAATGAGATTTAATTATGCTTATCTTGTGCACGAAATACTATTTTTCATGCCGAGAAGGTTGCCCTCTGACAGTTAGAACAATTCATTTTCTTTACTTGGTCAGTAAAAAATCGTAAGTAAACGTAAAAAAATTGCTTGCGACGGGTTTCCTTGAGGAGTTTGTTGTAGATTACATCAGGAACATTCGTAGCTACATTGAAAAACGATTTGAAAAGAATGTATCAAAAGCAAAGAAAACATGATGATTTGATTTGTTTTTGGTAACTGAAAACGTTACTGTAACAGAGTTATATAGGTACATGTATATTATGTGTAGTGTTTCTGTTTGGTGCTTTGATATCATATTAGTTGTCCCTTGTCCCTATTGCGTCTCTTGTTGTGTAAGTCTACTCCGTATTAACACATGTGGGTTTTCGGTGTTTTATTATGGTTGATATTATCTAGTCTTGTTGAAGAATCCCTTCTTATATCAATATGAGTATAACTTTCCAACGCCGGCTGCCCTATCAAGGACGGAATCGCTGTAGCTTGAATATTGTATCAGTTACAATATGAATAAACAAGTAGCAGGTGAAAAAGGAATGTTACTACTCAGAAAGTTAAATTTTTAGTTTTGAAGTTAAAGCTGAACTGTATTGAAGAAAATTTTCTCATTCAAATTAAATTTCTGATGTATCATAAGTGTTGCTTAAGACCGCAAATGAGGAAATATTTGATAAATGTTAGTGCCTAGATTTTATGCCGAAATTCAGTCTCTTTAGTATACTATAAACCATTGCTTCCTTACTATATTAAAACTGACAAAATACTCATTGCTTTTACTTTACATTGCACTACATAAAATGAGTACATGCAACTTGTTTGAAATATTTTCATTTATTGAAAAGAAATTTCATCAGAATTTGACGACAGGCATAAAAACTCTCACCATTGTTACATGAAAATGCCCCAATAAATTCTTGTCATGAATAATGAAAGTTATCACGTATCTTGATTTATGGTCAATCGTGGAATACACCATGTGCTATTAATCGCTGTAAATGAATTCGAAGTGGTGTTATTTTATTAAGATTTTACAATCAATTATATCAAGATTTCAGTCGACATCGATGACGATATTATGATTACAGATGCTATAGATAAAATTACATAAAATGTTTTATGTCTCCTCTTCATTTCCATCTAGGCAACATTAAAGACAACATGAGAATAAAGTTTGTCGAAAACTGTCATTTATTGAATGACGAATTAAAGAATAGACAAACCATACAAAGGGGGATCATCAAACATTGTTTCAAACCTTGAGATATAATTAAAATTTGATCCCCCAATAATCATGTTAATCACAAGACTAATCTAAGACTAATTACAACATACATGTTATCAAAAATATTGGTGGATCCTTCATTTTGTTACGAAACAAAATTATCAAAGATTTAGAGGGAAAATGTGATATATTTCTGATGTTCGTTTGCAATGAATAGGCTAGAATATGAAAGTGCGCAGATCATTTTTTTAACAGGAGGTGATTACTCTACCTGCTTCATCTCAATTTGAGATTTACTTTTGCTCCTTTCAGAATGTTTGGGTTAATTCTATTTATTATAATATATATATTGTAATTAAAATAAATCATAAGGAAAATTCATTTTCATTGAGAATTTTATTCTTTGAAAAGTACCAGTGAAAAGTAAACCTCAAAGAAATGCCCAAAAGTTATTCAGTGGAGAAGTTTAGGTAAAATTATTGGAATTTCCGTTTGAACAGTTGCAATCAAGTAGGTGAAATGTCAAATATGGATAATGACCATATCCCTGTTTACAGCACAAAATCAATAACCCAGAAAATCAGAAACCGAAGGCAAACAAAATCAGGATAAAACAGGAACCAAAGCAAACAAACAAAAACCTCCACCATATGAAAAGAAGCGAACTCCCGATATAAGAGTGAGACCAGGTGCCCAGTAAGAGTAAGCATCTCCTGCTTGCATGCAACACCCGTCGCTTCAATTCGGTAGAACTGTCACATCCGGTTACTTCCATTTTGGAAGATATAGAGTACAATCTTTGGTTGGATGGTTCAAATGGTCTATGACAGAATATTATCCACCATTCTGGAAAGTGGGACATCATAGTATATGACGAGTTCCCCATATCGACCGTAGAACTTCCTCAGTGACGATGTTATTCGGTCACAAACATATCCCTGACTGAAAAGCTTATCTGAAAGACGCCTAGCTCTCAGAACAACATCCGTATATTTGGTACTTGCTCTGGCATAGCGTATCAACTGAGATATGAACACGCCATTCATCAATTGCCAAATTTGCACCTTCATGAAACACGCCGTGCTACATTTTATATTATTGGGTAAAGTGACCCCAATTTAACTGCCTATTTTTTTTTATCTCAAATGTCCATGACTCTCTTTACTTTGTAGACAGACTGATCTTAGCGTCTTACACTAAACCCACTCAGAAGGTTACCGCCCGCTGCGGCGCATGAGAGGACATAAATGGGTGTGGCCTTGTTCATGTTGTTGATTTAAATTGAGTAGCGAAATCTAGAATATTTTTTTTGTCGTATTACATGTATTATTGAGTGTAAAAATTCTACTCCTGGCGAAACGTTCTCATCTAGCTATTGCAAGCGCTGTACATGTACAGGTATATTACATATATTGTTCCATCACAAAGAGATGCACAATTGTACTTATTATGGAATACATTATCTGGGTTAATTCCATCCAGTCAGCATATATTTTGGCATTTTCTTTTCCTACTTATGATACCATAATCATAGTATGACAACCCTTCATTTTTTGTTAGAATCTATTAAAGTTCTTTGAGTATTTTAAGTATTTAAAGTACCCTCTGGACTTTGAGACTGAATTAGTGATAGATACTTTGATGTTTATAATGATATCAATATAGCACTGCATTGAATAGACTGGCGCCACCTGTGATGAATTGTGTTCTTACTTTGGAGTCTGTTGAGATTTTTCATAAGGAAAGGAAGGGATCTCCAACAACAATCGGTTGCACACCCACAGCAAAACACCCAAACATGTTTTCCTTCATATTTCTCTAATGTGGGGTTATTGTCTCTGCCTATTTTAGATTTTTTTTTCATGAATTTGTATGCCTATCAAGTGTGATTTCTCGATTTTGTTTGGCTTTCAGTGTCTGTTTGTTTGCCGTTTGAAATAATAGTTCTCATAACTCACTATCTGTTTGTCTACATTTACATGTAGCCCCTTGTGTTTGCTCAGCAGTCATCACCACAATAGTTTTTATATATTTCCATTTGCCTTTTCCGAATCATGGAAGAGACTGGGACAAGGTAGGGATTCAGTAAATGAAAAAAACGCAAATATCGTTCCAAAATTAGCAATATTGAAAGAGATCTAAGAATTAGGATTATATTTACAGTTGAACATGTCGTGATATACCTCACTTAACAATACTGCGCCAATGCGAAGGTGTTATTTATTTCTTATAATTATTTTCTATTTATATGGAAAAACCACATTTGATTTCCATAAAAGACCATTTGTTTGGCTTGAGTAAAATAGGGCAATTAAGATATCACCAAAGGATTCGTGTGTTACCTAGTATGACTTTTCATATCAATACAACAACTGACAAAATATTCAGCAAAAACGCAATCAAGTTATATCGATTCATAGTGCTATATAGTTATATGAAAGACATTTACATGATATACCTGCTATTCGATTACATAATGCTTTTTCATAACTTCGGAGTTTTTTATTTTTTGGTTATTCTGACAAATGCTACATATTACTTCGAAGCGTGGCATCAGAAAACCCAAAGACTGTTTTGACATTACAGTTAAACAAACGACGTTTGCGTACAATTGAACTAATGGAAGAAATTAGGGAATTGGGATTACAGTTCCCACAACAAAAACAAAAAAACACCCCTATATGCAAACACAGTAGGCAAGCACTCTAAGAGACATTAGTACCAAATGGTTTAGCTATCCGAATACCTCCCATTCGTCCGGATATCCAGTGGTCTCACAGAACGCAAAATTGTTGTGAATAATACTCTCCGCAATGTAAGATGACGACACAAAGAAAACAGCAAAACGTAGGGTCCCTAGTATGAACATGTAAATAAATATCAAAAGTGTAGGGGCCTACGAAAAACAGACCGTGCTGTACCGCGGCTGGAGCGATCTCATACATGCGATCATCCAAAGTGAAATGAAGATCTAGAGAGGACAGGTAGTTGGGGCGCTGTCTTTAGATAGGGCCTGTCATGGAGTCCCGTCGGTACGTACAGTCAGTCAAATTGGAATTATAATGAATGCTCTCGAATAAGACTGTAGATTGATCAAGTACCACGCAAAGCATCCTTCTGATGACAATCAGGTCTATTACTATTACGGTGTTTTCATGTGATGAAAAGACATCTCAATCGGTGTTTCTATTTTATATGATACTTCGAACCGAACCAATTTGATTTTGTGCCATCCCCATTTTAGTTTTTCAACTTGGCTCTGTAGAGATTACTCATATAAATGGTGTTGTCGTTCATGTTTCAATCATGTGATGTAATTGGTGTCGTTGTTTCCTCGTTAGCTCACCTGACTCAAGGGCTAAAATTGACCTATTGTCATACCGGATCGTCCGTCTTTCCGTTCACCTGTAACATATTCGATTACGTGTAACATATTTGAAATATATATTCTACTGTAAAAAATTCAGTGCACCACATGCGTATTTCAACAATTAAAGTCTCTTAGTGATGCTCGAGGTCCGAATAGAGGAAATATATCTATTTCAAATATGTTACACGTAATCACATCCAGCATCACTAAGAGACTTTATTTGTTGAAATACGCTTGTGGTGCACTGAAATTTTTACAGTAGAATATATATTTCAATATTGATCATTACAACCTCTAACCACTTGGATGGTATCTTTGCCGTTGATCCCGATGGATATCGTCCCCCTATTTTCACAGTGTAATGGTTAAAGATTTTAATATAGTTCAAAATTATCAATTACCAGATTTAAGCAATTATTCAAAAAACATAGACGTGCATGCAAGCAGTAGATGCTTACTCTTCCTGGGTACCTGGTCTCACTCTCATATCGGGAGTTCGCTTCTTTTCATATGGTGGAGGTTTTTATTTGTTTGCTTTGGTTCCTGTTTTATTCTGATATTGTATGTCTTCGGTTTCTGATTTTCTGAATTACCGATTTTGTGCTGTATACAGGGATATGGCCATTATCCATATTTGTCATATTTGGTTTCTAAAGGAATTTATTGAAACTTGGTCTAACTAAAGTACGATTAGCCCTCTACCAAGTTTGTTCATTTAGGCCCCATTCCTTCAGGGGTAGATCCACTACGGGGTCGAATAAAGTATGTTTCTTTAAAAATCCTCTCCTAGCGCAGTGTTCCTGCACAAAACTTAAAAAAAAAATAATTTCAAAATTCTCTGTCACCAAATTCATTTTTTTTCTTAAAGTAAGAAGTATTTCACTGAAGGCCTAGCTCTGTCATCAGCTGATTCTTTGTCATATCGTTTCGGTTCTACTCTTCATATATTTCCTCTTTTCCGGCCTCGAGCATCACTAAGAGACTTTAATTGTTGAAATACGCATGTGGTGCACTGAATTTTTTACAGTAGAATATATATTTCAATATTGATCATTACAACCTCTAACCACTTGGATGGTATCTTTGCCGTTGATGCCGGTGAATATCGTCCCCCTATTTTCACGGTGTAACGGTAAAAGATTTAATATAGTTCAAAATTATCTGCTACCAGATTTGAGCAATTATTCAAAAACTAAGGCGTAGCTGAACCCAATACAAAGCTTTGTTCTTAGCTGGTTCTTTGGCAAACACTTAGGTCAAGTGAAGAATTTTGATTTAAGGAATGTTTCTAAAATTCTTTTTTGTTATGGGAAATAACCTCAAAAAGCCAATGCACAAACGGTATAATTCGTGTATTATACCATGTTTGTGCATCGGCGTTTTGAGGTTATTTCCCATAACCAAAAAGAATTTTAGGAACATTCCTTATAATTTAATTTTAACTTATATAATACATTATGTGCATCTTATTAGATCTTGGAAAAAATCGTGATAATGCTCAATGCAAGTTCCTGCTTAGGGATTATCTCCCTCGTTGCTAATAACAACAACCGACAGTACAAGAATGGAGGCGCCGGCGTTTGTTTTCATATATTTCAGCCCGAGTCATTTGATATATTTTAAACGATGAGAATAGAATGGCTCTGGATGGGATGGCAAAGCATTTGACAATCAGGTACATGTTTGATAGTGGTAGATTTTGATTAAAATGCAATCGTTCATCAGCGTGACCTATCATCGCACCGACGCGATATGTTTACCTACTAATATCGTGGTAATTACTTCATTTAATCGTTTACCTGTTGCTACAAACGATTATGTTTGTCTATCTAAAGATGAAAATAGTATAAATGACGTATATCTTGTATCTAGTCTTCGTTCTCGAGGTAAAATTCAGTGTATCAAGTTTACGGGATCCGCCATTTTGCTTAATTTTGGAAGTAGTTCCAGAAAATGGAGCGTGTCCTAATTTTCTCAGGTCATTGAAAATAACCTCAACTTTTAAGCCAATGAAAATCCTTGTTACATGCAAAATTAAATCATTTTCTTATATTCATTATTTTCATTGATTTTCTTTCTTCCGGCCTGAGGCATGACTCACTGATGGGACATTAAATGGCGGAATCCGCATAGGGTGCACTGAAAGTTTTATAATAGAACGTCATTATATGTTTCAATATTGATAACATCTACATATTTCTTCAAATACATGTACAAAAAATGTATATATATCAAAGCTCTTTTAGTATCATTTCGCGACTTGCCGATACGTAGGAATTAATTTGATCCTGAACTTATTTGAATAATGCCCACGAAGGATATGAGCTGAAAAAAATTGCTTGTTTATACTTGTCTCATGCGAGGAACTTTTGGAGTGTAAAAAATGAGTCAATGGCCGAGTATTATCGAATCAACAAGGATGGGTCATGCCAATAATATTCCAATGCACGGACATGACACATCAAAGTAAAAACTTTTTGTCGGTACTTCGTACAATCCTTTTAGGAAATGATAATGCAAATGTATTCTTCCTCCTGGAAATAATGCTGTAGACATAAAAAAGAAATTTAATATTGTGTATGCTTGATGGATCGTACGTAACGTTAATAGGTATTGGACATTGTTTACCGCTAAACCGATCTTTGAATTTATTTTGTCTGCAATTTGATTAAAAAAAGTAATTATAAATCATTTTTCATTAATTGATGTATGTTGCTAGGTAGCCTACAAATGTAGATAATGAGAAACTAACTTTTCCTGGGTAATTGATCTATCTGCATGTGTTGGAGTTACATTCTTCTTTCCATATGACTGTATATTTTTCTGTTTATGTCTTTTTTGTTTCCTCCTGAATTTGTATTTCCAAAGTTTACATATTGTTGGATACACTTTTTTGTGTCTTTGGTGAATGGCCTTCCTTATCCCTTTCGTGTTTTATTTTTGTGCTTGTCCACTCTATGTTTTCGAATTTGGCGATTTCGGTGTTTTCCTATCGGTCCTGCAGCAAGCCCTGTCGAACATCCCTCGTTCTCATCCATCTTCTTTTAATGAGTTATATTCTCTTTTACCAAGGAGATGCAAGAATAAGACTTGAAATCTGTCCTAAAATACGAATTTCAAAATGCAAAATTTGCATAAAAAATGTCAACTTACTTGGTCCACATCTTAAGCCACTGTAATATTATATATACTATTCATAAAAGGCCAATATTTGGGTTAAAAATCAATCGCAAATGGAAACGTTATCTACAAAATTGTTCAACCCCGAGTTACAGAATGACACAATGGTGAACAGTGTCACAAGCAAAAATAAAATTGTATAAATGAAAAACCTCGAGCAAGGGGGGGGGGATGCTCGGATGGGCTACTTTTCAAAAAATGGTCCTTAAAGTGATTAAATTGATAAAAGTGTCCGATTTAATTTCATCTGTTTATCTAGTGGAGTGAACAACTCTGAGTGCTACTCTATCAAATAAACAGATACGAATGGAATCAAAAAATAAGAAGTTGTCTATTTCTACACAGTGTGTATTTCGCGCCAAAGAGCTTACAATGTGGCTGTTCAGTACAGAATAGGACGGTTTTCACTTTCCGGATTGCGGAATTTGCCGACTATCTTCAAAATAACTCTTTCTTTTTCAATTATACGGACGTGTTCCAACTCTTTACCTTTTTGAAGAAAATTAAAAGAAAAAATATTTTAATGCACCAGACACATATTTCGGATAGTAAAATCCTCATCAGAGATAAGGATTTTCAAGTTAAACATAAAAGGAGATCGAAACAAAACACACATAATTTTTTTTGGGTAAATTAATGCATTGTTTGTTTATTTTTATTCACTATTCGGCGTTTTTCGACATTGTTACCCCCTACCTCTTCAAACGGGAATTAAAAATCTTTCAACACATATTATTGAATAAAATAAATTTAAGGAACCTTCGAATACATTATATTTTATCCTTACCATCTTCGACCTTCAAAGGAAGGACATCACAGGGGTGATTTGAGGGCTAAATCAGGCCCTTATTTTTACAGCTCCTTTGATTAGATATATATTCGTCATTAAATACCATCCCTTAAATGTATGTATAGTTTCCCAACGAACATGATGATAAATTTTATTTTGATAGACTTAGACTTTTCTATTTTCCTTATTTAATAGTCCGTTTATTTCAAGGGAGAGGAGGCTTCTTAATATCGCTATCCCAGACAATTGTCATAATCCAGTTTAGGGCGAACAAATCGAATGTTTACTGACACATTGCTTACAGATTGGTCTGTCAAATTACAGAATGGTTCCTGACTTCGAGTAAAGTGAAACGAAGTATGAAAATGTCTCTATGCGCTTACTCAATCCAAACGAGATGTTAATGGATTTATTTATGTCTAGATTTTGTCGTCACCACACATTACCGAATTCTGTACCTAGAATCCTTCTACAGCAGCTTTGGATTTCTGACTTATAATTTTATCAACAATTAAACCGTGTTAAATATCGAAGATCTTTAAACAAATGAAAGAATTTAAGGTAATAATAAGTTTTTGACCATAGTTCCATCCACTAATATATATAAGTGTATTATATTAAAAATTCAATTTACTTAAGTGCGTCACCTACATGTACATGTCAAACGAATTTCTTTATTACAAGAGAGATCCATTGATATTAATCATGTGTATGTTTGGCATTGTTATTGAGTATTAATCATGTGTATTTTTGGCATTGTTATTGAGTATTAATCATGTGTATATTTGGCATTGTTATTGAGTATTAATCATGTGTATGTTTGGCATTGTTATTGAGTATTAATTATGTGTATGTTTGGCATTGTTATCGAGTATTAATAATGTGTGTGTTTGTCATTGTTATTGAGTATTAATCATGTGTATATTTGGCATTGTTATTGATTATTAATCATGTGTATGTTTGGCATTGTTATTGAGTATTAATCATGTGTATGTTTGGCATTGTTATTGATTATTAATCATGTGTATGTTTGGCATTGTTATTGAGTATTAATCATGTGTATGTTTGGCATTGTTATTGATTATTAATCATGTGTATGTTTGGCATTTTTATCGAGTATTAATCATGTGTATGTTTGGCATTGTTATTGATTATTAATCATGTGTATGTTTGGCATTGTTATCGAGTATTAATCATTTGTATGTTTGGCATTGTTATCGAGTATTAATCATGTGTATGTTTGGCATTCTTATCGAGTATTAATCATGTGTATGTTTGGCATTGTTATTGATTATTAATCATGTGTATGTTTGGCATTGTTATCGAGTATTAATCATGTGTATGTTTGGCATTGTTATCGAGTATTAATCATTTGTATGTTTGGCATTTTTATCGAGTATTAACCATGTGTATGTTTGGCATTGATATTGAGTATTAATCATGTGTATGTTTGGCATTGTTATTGAGTATTAACTATGTGTATGTTTGGCATTGTTATCGAGTATTCATCATGTGTATGTTTGGCATTCTTATCGAGTATTAATCATGTGTATGTTTGGCATTGTTATTGAGTATCAATTATGTGTATGTTTGGCATTCTTATCGAGTATTCATCATGTGTATGTTTGGCATTGTTATCGAGTATTAATCATGTGTATGTTTGGCATTGTTATTGAGTATTCATCATGTGTATGTTTGGCATTGTTATTGAGTATCAATTATGTGTATGTTTGGCATTCTTATCGAGTATTAATCATGTGTATGTTTGGCATTGCTATCGAGTAATAATCATGTGTGTGTTTGTCATTTTTATCGAGTATTAATCATGTGTATGTTTGGCATTGTTATCGAATATTAATCATGTGTATGTTTGGCATTCTTATCGAGTATTAATCATGTGTATGTTTGGCATTGTTATCGAGTATTAATCATGTGTATGTTTGGCATTGTTATTGAGTATCAATTATGTGTATGTTTGGCATTCTTATCGAGTATTCATCATGTGTATGTTTGGCATTGTTATCGAGTATTAATCATGTGTATGTTTGGCATTGTTATTGAGTATTCATCATGTGTATGTTTGGCATTGTTATTGAGTATCAATTATGTGTATGTTTGGCATTCTTATCGAGTATTAATCATGTGTATGTTTGGCATTGCTAACGAGTAATAATCATGTGTGTGTTTGTCATTTTTATCGAGTATTAATCATGTGTATGTTTGGCATTGTTATCGAATATTAATCATGTGTATGTTTGGCATTCTTATCGAGTATTAATCATGTGTATGTTTGGCATTGTTATCGAGTATTAATCATGTGCATATTTGGCAATGTTATCGAGTATTAATCATGTCTATGTTTGGCATTGTTATTGAGTATTAATCATGTGTATGTTTGGCATTGTTATTGAGTATTAATCATGTGTATGTTTGGTATTGTTATCGAGCATCATTGTGTATGTTTGGCATTGTTATTGAGTATTAATCATGTGTATGTTTGGCATTGTTATTTAGTATTAATCATGTGTATGTTTGGCATTGTTATCGAGTATTAATCATGTGTATGTTTGGTATTGTTATCGAGCATCATTGTGTATGTTTGGCATTGTTATTGAGTATTAATCATGTGTATGTTTGGCATTGTTATTTAGTATTAATCATGTGTATGTTCGGCATTGTTATCGAGTATTAATCATGTGTATGTTTGGCATTGTTATTGATTATTAATCATGTGTATGTTTGGTATTGTTATCGAGCATCATTGTGTATGTTTGGCATTGTTATTGAGTATTAATCATGTGTATGTTTGGCATTGTTATTGAGTATTAATCATGTGTATGTTTGGTATTGTTATCGAGCATCATTGTGTATGTTTGGCATTGTTATTGAGTATTAATCATGTGTATGTTTGGCATTGTTATCGAGTATTGATCATGTGTATGTTTGGCATTGTTATTGAGTATTAATCATGTGTATGTTTGGTATTGTTATCGAGCATCATTGTGTATGTTTGGCATTGCTATTGAGTATTAATCATGTGTATGTTTGGCATTGTTATTGAGTATTAATCATGTGTATGTTTGGTATTGTTATCGAGCATCATTGTGTATGTTTGGCATTGTTATTGAGTATTAATCATGTGTATGTTTGGCATTGTTATCGAGTATTAATCATGTGTATATTTGGCATTGTTATCGAGTATTAATCATGTGTATGTTTGGCATTGTTATTGAGTATTAATCATGTGTATGTTTGGTATTGTTATCGAGCATCATTGTGTATGTTTGGCATTGTTATTGAGTATTAATCATGTGTATGTTTGGCATTGATATTGAGTATTAATCATGTGTATGTTTGGCATTGTTATTGAGTATTAATCATGTGTATGTTTGGCATTGTTATTGAGTATTAATCATGTGTATGTTTGGCATTCTTATCGAGTATTAATAATGTGAATGTTTGGCATTATTATTGAGTATTAATCATGTGTTTGTTTGTCATTTTTATCGAGTATTAATCATGTGCATGTTTGGCATTGTTATCGAGTATTAATCATGTGTATGTTTGGCATTGTTATTGAGTATTAACTATGTGTATGTTTGGCATTGTTATTGATTATCTATCATGTGTATGTTTGGCATTGTTATTGATTATTAATCATGTGTATGTTTGGCATTCTTATCGAGCATTAATCATTTGTATGTTTGGCATTGTTATTGAGTATTAATCATGTGTATGTTTGGCATTGTTATTGAGTATTAATCATGTGTATGTATGGCATTGTTATTGAGTATTAATCATGTGTATGTTTGGCATTGTTATCGAGTATTAATCATGTGTATGTTTGGCATTGTTATTGAGTATAAATCATGTGTTTGTTTGGCATTATTATTGAGTATTAATTATGTTTAAGTTTGGCATTGTTATCGAGTATTAATCATGTGTATGTTTGGCATTGTTATTGAGTTTTAATCATGTGTATGTTTGGCATTATATTGAGTATTATTTATGTGTATGTTTGGCATTGTTATCGAGTATTCATCATGTGTATGTTTGGCATTGTTATCGAGTATTAATCATGTGTATGTTTGGCATTGTTATTGAGTATTAATTATGTGTATGTTTGGCATTCTTATCGAGTATTAATCATGTGTATGTTTGGCATTGTTATCGAGTATTAATCATGTGTATGTTTTGCATTGTTATTGAGTATTAATCATGTGTATGTTTGGCATTGTTATTGATCATTAATCATGTGTATGTTTGGCATTGTTATTGATCGTTAATCATGTGTATTTTTGGCATTGTTATCGAGTATTAATCATGTGTATGTTTTGCATTGTTAGTTAGTATTAATCATGTGAATCTATGGCATTGTTATTGAGTATTAATTATGTGTATGTTTGGCGTTGTTATTGAGTATTAATCATGTGTATGTTTGGCATTGTTATTGATTATTAATCATGTGTATGTTTGGCATTGTTATTGAGTATTAATCATGTGTATGTTTGGCATTGTTATCGAGTATTAATCATGTGTATGTTTGGCATTGTTATTGAGTATCAATCATGTGTATGTTTTGTATTGTTATTGCGTATTAATCATGTGTATGTTTGGCATTGTTATTGAGTATTAATCATGTGTATGTTTTGTATTGTTATTGAGTATTAACTATGTGTATGTTTGGCATTGTTATCGAGTATTAATCATGTGTATGTTTGGCGTTGTTATTGAGTATTAATCATGTGTATGTTTGGCATTGTTATTGATTATCAATCATGTGTATGTTTGGCATTGTTATTGAGTATTAAACATGTGTATGTTTGGCATTGTTATCGAGTATTAATCATGTGTATGTTTGGCATTGTTATTGAGTAATTATCATGTGTATGTTTGGCGTTGTTATTGAGTATTAATCATGTGTATGTTTGGCATTGTTATTGATTATCAATCATGTGTATGTTTGGCATTGTTATTTAGTATTAATCATGTGTGTGTTTGGCATTGTTATCGAGTATTAATCATGTGTATGTTTGGCATTGTTATCGAGTATTAATCATGTGTGTGTTTGGCATTGTTATCGAGTATTAATCATGTGTATGTTTGGCATTGTTATTGAGTATTAATCATGTGTATGTTTGGCATTGTTATTAAGTATTAATCATGTGTGTGTTTGGCATTGTTATTGAGTATTAATCATGTGTATGTTTGGCATTGTTATCGAGTATTAATCATGTGTGTGTTTGGCATTGTTATCGAGTATTAATCATGTGTATGTTTGGCATTGTTATCGAGTATTAATCATGTGTATGTTTGGCATTGTTATCGAGTATTAATCATGTGTGTGTTTGGCATTGTTATCGAGTATTAATCATGTGTATGTTTGGCATTGTTATCGAGTATTAATCATGTGTATGTTTGGCATTGTTATCGAGTATTAATCATGTGTGTGTTTGGCATTGTTATTGAGTATTAATCATGTGTATGTTTGGCATTGTTATCGAGTATTAATCATGTGTGTGTTTGGCATTGTTATCGAGTATTAATCATGTGTATGTTTGGCATTGTTATTGAGTATAAATCATGTGTATGTTTGGCATTGTTATTGAGTATTAATCATGTGTATGCTTTGCTTTGTTATTGAGTATTAATCAAATGAATGTTTGGCATTGTTATTGAGTATTAAACATGTGTAAGTATGGCATTTTTATTGAGTATTAATCATGTGTATGTTTGGCATTGTTATTTAGTATTAATCATGTGTGTGTTTGGCATTGTTATTGAGTTTTAATCATGTGTATGTTTGGCATCATATTGAGTATTAATTATGTGTATGTTTGGCATTGTTATCGAGTATTAATCATGTGTATGTTTGGCATTGTTATCGAGTATTAATCATGTGTATGTTTGGGATTGTTATCGAGTATTAATCATGTGTATGTTTGGCATTGTTATCGAGTATTAATCATGTGTATGTTTGGCATTGTTATCGAGTATTAATCATGTGTGTGTTTGGCATTGTTATTGAGTTTTAATCATGTGTATGTTTGGCATCATATTGAGTATTAATTATGTGTATGTTTGGCATTGTTATCGAGTATTAATCATGTGTATGTTTGGCATTTTTATTGAGTATTAATCATGTGTATGTTTGGCATTGTTATTTAGTATTAATCATGTGTGTGTTTGGCATTGTTATTGAGTTTTAATCATGTGTATGTTTGGCATCATATTGAGTATTAATTATGTGTATGTTTGGCATTGTTATCGAGTATTAATCATGTGTATGTTTGGCATTGTTATCGAGTATTAATCATGTGTATGTTTGGGATTGTTATCGAGTATTAATCATGTGTGTGTTTGGCATTGTTATCGAGTATTAATCATGTGTATGTTTGGCATTGTTATCGAGTATTAATCATGTGTGTGTTTGGCATTGTTATTGAGTTTTAATCATGTGTATGTTTGGCATCATATTGAGTATTAATTATGTGTATGTTTGGCATTGTTATCGAGTATTAATCATGTGTATGTTTGGCATTGTTATCGAGTATTAATCATGTGTATGTTTGGGATTGTTATCGAGTATTAATCATGTGTGTGTTTGGCATTGTTATCGAGTATTAATCATGTGTATGTTTGGCATTGTTATCGAGTATTAATCATGTGTATGTTTGGCATTGTTATTGATCATTAATCATGTGTATTTTTGGCATTGTTATCGAGTATTAATCATGTGTATGTTTTGCATTGTTAGTTAGTATTAATCATGTGAATCTATGGCATTGTTATTGAGTATTAATTATGTGTATGTTTGGCGTTGTTATTGAGTATTAATCATGTGTATGTTTGGCATTGTTATTGATTATTAATCATGTGTATGTTTGGCATTGTTATCGAGTATTAATCATGTGTATGTTTGGCATTGTTATTGATCATTAATCATGTGTATTTTTGGCATTGTTATCGAGTATTAATCATGTGTATGTTTGGCATTGTTATCGAGTATTAATCATGTGTGTGTTTGGCATTGTTATCGAGTATTAATCATGTGTATGTTTGGCATTGTTATTTAGTATTAATCATGTGTATGTTTGGCATTGTTATTGAGTATTAATCATGTGTATGTTTGGTATTGTTATCGAGCATCATTGTGTATGTTTGGCATTGTTATTGAGTATTAATCATGTGTATGTTTGGCATTGTTATTAAGTATTAATCATGTGTGTGTTTGGCATTGTTATTGAGTATTAATCATGTGTATGTTTGGCATTGTTATCGAGAATTAATCATGTGTGTGTTTGGCATTGTTATCGAGTATTAATCATGTGTATGTTTGGCATTGTTATCGAGTATTAATCATGTGTATGTTTGGCATTGTTATCGAGTATTAATCATGTGTGTGTTTGGCATTGTTATCGAGTATTAATCATGTGTATGTTTGGCATTGTTATCGAGTATTAATAATGTGTATGTTTGGCATTGTTATCGAGTATTAATCATGTGTGTGTTTGGCATTGTTATTGAGTATTAATCATGTGTATGTTTGGCATTGTTATCGAGTATTAATCATGTGTGTGTTTGGCATTGTTATCGAGTATTAATCATGTGTATGTTTGGCATTGTTATTGAGTATTAATCATGTGTATGTTTGGCATTGTTATTGAGTATTAATCATGTGTATGCTTTGCTTTGTTATTGAGTATTAATCAAGTGAATGTTTGGCATTGTTATTGAGTATTAAACATGTGTATGTATGGCATTTTTATTGAGTATTAATCATGTGTATGTTTGGCATTGTTATTTAGTATTAATCATGTGTGTGTTTGGCATTGTTATTGAGTATTAATCATGTGAATGTTTGGCATTGTTATTGAGTATTAATCATGTGTATGCTTTACATTGTTATTGAGTATTAATCAATGGAATGTTTGGCATTGTTATTGAGTATTAATGATGTGTATGCTTTGCATTGTTATTAAGTATTAATCATGTGTATGTTTGGCATTTTCATCGAGTATTAATCATGTGTATGTTTGGCATTGTTAATGAGTATTAATTATGTGTATGTATGGCATTGTTATCGAGTATTAATCATGTGTATCTTTGGCATTGTTATCGAGTATTAATCATGTGTATGTTTGGCATTGTTATCGAGTATGAATAAAAATATGGGGGTTTCATGTTCTGTATGCACAATTTTCAACATTTCTTGTGCAATTCTAAATTTTAAATACATGAATAAATGTCTTGCGAGCGGTAGCAGAAGTATGCCACCATAATTTCAAATAAAGCCTTTTTAAAGAAGAACTTTGAATAAGGTAAGCGTCGGATCTTGTAACATGTGGAAAGTAAGAAAGATTATGCGCATGCGGAATATATGGTTTTAAAGGGAGTTTTCAATTGTTAGATACTCAAATGTTAAATGATACAGAACCCATGGTACCAACCTATGATTACATATTGCACTATTGCACAACAGTACGACCTATATGCGCACAATATAACATTACTGACTCTCCTCGGGCACCTGGTCTCACTTCGGAGTGTTATTCATTCCGAGGTTCGCAGCCGTTCCTTTTGAAATTCTAATGATTTTGCCTCTACTTTGAGACTGAATAACTGATGGGTACTTCTTTGATATTAATTACGTAATGTAATTGAATAAGGTTGATGGTGCTTTAGGAGGACAATGCTATAAAAAGAATTGATCTAGATTATTCCCTTATTCGGAGAGAGAATATGATATTGTACATGTATCACATAAATATGATACTCTATCACTTATTTTTGTTATATGGTAATGCTTATGATGTATAAAGACATATCAGTGTCCATGTAGACTGACGGTTATATCTTGTATGTTGATTATTGTGTGATTTAAAAGTAAAGCTGTATGTTTATAGAATAGGTATGACTTCCGTAAAGGAGGTTTGACGTCCGTTAGAGAGATATGACTTCCGTTAATCTATTCTATACATATACAGCTTTACTTTTTTACTGTTTTATTTCTTTTTTCACTTTTAATTTTTGGTTCAAAAAGAAAAGGGGATATTCTCATACATACCCCAAAGACACATTTGGATTAAGTTTAAAGCTATTTGGATTTCGGTTACCCAGAGGTCTCGAAGTACGCACAATTATTGTATATAATAACCTTCTTACTGTAAGATGATCACACAAAAAAGACAGCAAAATGCAGGGATCCAAGCAACACACAGAAGATTATGTAAATGGATATAACAATAGGTCCAAGAGGGCCACATCGCGCACCTGAGAGCCATATTCACTTTTATGATATCAATGTCATTATGTGGATAAACAAATTCAAACAGGAATGACGATGACAGTCAAATAAAAATGCAAAATCACTTCGGACATGGTTTATTCGTAAAGCGGCATTCGGAGGACGAAAGAATTGCTGTAAACAATGAATTTTCTGGATTTATCAGATAACGATGAGTTAGCGATCAATTTAAATGAACTTATGGATGCTGCCATCCCCACACCCCCGGCAAGCGAACCAAAATGGCGGCCTCCTACAAGAGTTCACGTTGCTAAGTTCGACGTTGCGCTCAGGGGCGAATACAAAATGGCGGTCATGTACCGGTAAAGTGCATTCTAGCCAAAATATTCCAAACATGCTTTGTTAAAGTAATCTTTTTTTTTTACTTCATGATTCCGGTACCAATACAAAGGACATTTGCTCCGACAGAATCTTGTTCGGTCCTATGTATTATAAAATTTTGTGTGACCGATTGTCCTATGGGCAGCAAATGATTTTTCACGTACACTGAAATGGGGTGTGTCAAAATTGAAACAACATTTGAAATCATCTTCAGACTTCCCCATCACTGCAAGGAGTTCTGACATCTTCCCTTCCTAAACGTACATTTGATACATGCATTGACCCGGTGGCATGATATCACAGAGGATCATTTTCGGCTCGCGCCTGTGAGTGTATGATATCTGTCAATAAAACATCTTGTCAGTCACTGCTGTGTACATTTATTTCATTACTCCATGGAATCACACAACACCGAGCCGTTAAACTATATTCAAGTCAGAGGAAATTCGATATAGTACAGAATTAAAAATACGCATGCTTGTTATTAAAAATTACATAAGCATATAAAACTTGAGGTATTCTTGAAAAGAAAATAAGTAACCAGTCTTATTAAACTCATTTTACTAAAGGATAGACACAGATTTCTTTGGATGAAAATTTTCTGGCAACCGCCATTTTACCTTCTTCTCTGTAATGTAGAAAAACCACCTTAGAGTCGGAGCACCCCGAAATTGGCAGAGTACCACTACACAAGGGATGAAAACTATTACACAAGGGATGAAAACTATAACAATAATATTAGTGTTGCTTACAAGTTTATTAAGTGAAGGAGTATGGGCCCGCTTTAAGACCCTAGATCCCTGGAAGGGATTCAGTAGGGCAAAGCCTCATATTTTACATAAGAAAAAAAACCATATATTAAAAAAACAACAATAAGTATAAATTATCTATCAGTTCATTGAGCAACTTAAAAGTAAATAAATATGCAGTAAATGAATGCTTAAAATTATACATTTATTGAGATATTCAAAGAAATAGTGCAAAAATTTGCATTTATGACAAAAACCGAAAAGACGTAAAAAACGCGTCAAAATTTGACTTTGGTGTTGAACCAAAAATAACAACACTTCTTAAAACATCTCTCTAGATCATTCTGATGCTTTCGGTTTGTCGATACATGCTTCGGTTCTTAAGAAGAAGTTTGTCAAAGAAGGGCACTCCCCGTAACCTACTTTTGGCTGTGGTGGCGCCACCTGTTGACGGATCAGAACAAAAAAAAAAAAACACTTGTAGGGGGCCATGAGAACTTCATACCTACCAAGTTTCATCAAATCTGCCAAGTGGTTATGGAAAAGAAGCTGAAAATGTATGAAAATCACAACCCCTTCCTTTTTACATAAGAAGAAAAATTCATAAAAAATCAAAAAAAAAAAAATAAAATTGTAGCATAAAACACATATCAAAGCATTCAGTAACTTAAATATGCAGTAATCTTACATTTATTTAGTTATTAGAAAAAAATAGTACAAAAATGTGCATTTCTGACTAAGTCCGAAAAGTCGTCAAACACGAGTAAAAAAATTGACTTCAGAATGGAACCAAAAATAACAACACTTCTTTAGACATGTCTTTAGATTATTCTGATGTTTTCGGTTTGTGAATACATGTTTCGGTTCTGATGAAGCAGTTTGTCAAAGGAGGGTACCCCCGTGACCTACTTTTGGCTGTGGTGGCGCCACCTGTTGATGGATCCGGACGAAAAACAATAAGACTTTTGGTGACCATGAGTACTTCATACCTACCAAGTTTCATCAAAATCCCTTCAGCCATTCTGGAGAAGTTTAAAATGTGAAAAGTTTACGACGACGACGGACGCCAGACACATCACTATGACAATAGCTCACTTGAGCCTTTGGCTCAGGTGAGCTAAAAACAGAAGACAAACGAAACGCAGACAGTCCCTGTTTTCTCTTAATTACTTTAGTCAGGGCCTGTATTGAAACCCGTCGTGACATTCAGTAGAAGTACACTTCACAGGAAAACCGTACCTAAATTCGCAATCTTGATCTGGTTTCGGAGTCGACTTTTTTTTTTTTTACTGATTTTTATTTTCAAATTTTCCGATCGCCAACAATCCCTTTTCTTTCAGCTTTCATTTTAATATTTCTAAAGGAGTCCTCGGACTTTTTTTATCTATAAAAATAATTCCGAGCCTCTTGAAACAAGATCTAGATCCACCTTTGATTCGAATAATGTCGAAGGGTTCCAACTCTATACCTTCTTGAAGAAAATTCCAAACCAATTTCCATGCACCAGACATGTGAAGTTTGAACGGATAAATTTCGGCTGTATATTATGCGAGATGCTTGTGGGCGCTTCTATTCTTCATTCAAAAAGCGTAACTAATTAACTATGTGTTTTTTTCGTATGAAAGCTGATATTACACCTTGCATTTGTGAGATGATTACATGTGTACTAGGTTACCAGATCACCATCCCACACGATATGTTCATATTAATGTATGGTTTTGCTTAATAAAGTCGTGCGTACTTTGGGATTATTGCTGAGTCAAATTTAAATTATTTCTTTAATAAGAGATATGAAAGTGATATTAAAATACAATAATAGTTAACATGTAGGCACTTTTCGGAACTATAGAAGTTGACCATCCTCAAAGGTATATTCAATCCTATGGTAGAGAAAAGAGTCCAGTAATGATAACAAAGCAAAGCAAAAATTAAATAGGAAGTCAAAATTGTTCAAACTGATGTATACTCCCCGAACACAGCAATTGAAATACATGAACCCTTTTCCTTCATAGCCCTAGCATTGCAAATAAATCGTTCGTTATCAATTTCTTCTAGAAAAGAGTTCTTACAGGAACATGAGTTAACAAATTACCATGACCTTTCAGGATGGCCTTCAGTGGCCTTTATCCAAATCTCTCATCATTTTGTTCAAGTTGACGAGCAAAGGCATTACATGTAAGAGTCATTCTCTGTAAGCATCAAAGTGGGTCGGAATTGCATGTCTCAGGTTTTGATGATTTTCATTAAATAGCCAAGTCTGACCCCCTGACAAGGCAAATGACGAAATAAGCAACTTTAAGGTCCTTTTTTCACAATGATAGGCTATAGGTGGATAATATTTTGATCTATGATAAAACACAATTTGATATGAGATTGAGGATCAGTACCCGAAATGTACATGTCTGTCCATGCTGCAAATACATCTGTTCTTAAATGATGCTATTGAATTGAAAAAGAAGGGAGGAGATCTCCAACAAGACCCCGTTGCAGCATCAACAGTAAAACACCAAAACACCCGATGCAAAAACACAAAAGACGAGTACAGCACGAGACGGAAAAGAGACACACGACATGTAAACATCAAACACAAAAGACAACACATAAACCGACGAGACCAATGGGTAACCGGTGCCGACTTTGGACGGCCATCTGTCACGCAAGTAGCAAATGGTGTGGTTATCCTGGATTACGTGCGCACAACCCTCTCACTTCTCCAATTACCCAGAGGTCTCGAAGAACGTACAATTGTGGTGTAAAACAACCTCCTCACTATAAGATGACATCACACAAACAAGACCGTAAAACGCAGAGGCTCCAGAAACAAATATGAATATGTAAATGGATATAAAAAGAGGGCATGCGTAATACAGTCCGTGCTCTGCCGGCTGTAGCGAGCTCATGTATGTAATCACCCGAGGAGTCCGACTGACATTCAGAGAGGACAGGTGGTCGGGGCCCTGTCTTCTCTAAAGAGGTTTGGACAGGGCCCGTCATGGAGTCCCGTCGTCACAGTCAGTCAGAGTGCAAGTCTAAAGGATGATTTTGTACAAGACTGTAGATTAGTCAAGTACCAAGCCTAGTGTCCGTCTGGTGACATTAGGATCATATCCACGGTATAAAAGGCGTTTGATGATTCTGACGCATTTTCGATGGTTATGCTGCCTACCTTTGATCCTTTTTATTTTGTTTATCATATCACCATAAAAGACAGGTTGTGTAATACCCAAGACATTTACCATTTGTACTACTTGGTGAGTGTCCCTGCTGGTGGACCGGGAGTCCCCAAGACCACATGTAGCGAAGTTCGATCATTTTCGTTTGATCGTCTATTTCTTCAACGCATTCTTGGTGGGTCCTGTAGCATCATATCCCATCCGTCCTGCTACGTATTTCGGTACATTTTCACTTTCTTTGGTCTCACTTCCATTTCGGGAGTTCGCTTCTTTTCGTGTGGTGGAAGTTTTTGTTTGTTTGCTTTGGTTTCTGTTTTATCCTAATTTTGTATGCCTTCGGTTTATGATTTTCTAAATTATCGATTTTGTGCTGTATACAGGGATATGGTCATTATCCATATTTGTCAGTTGATCATATTGCATTGTTTAGGTTGAGGATCACTGACGAGGGTTAAGTACCCGAGACGTGCATGTCTTATCCACGCTGCAAATTCATCGGTACTTAAATGATTCTATTGAGTTTGAAGACGTTGAACGTACAAAATTTTGGTCGAAATATGGGAAAGTGATATTTTGTTATGGCAATGTGTCCATATTTTGATTTTTATATAATAATATAAAAAATAAATCATTTTTGGCGATGCATGGGAAAAAATAACGCAGCATATGTGAAAAAATTGAATAGACCTTAATGAATCATTGATCCATAATCAGAAAATTATTTAACAAATCTAGAAATGTCTTTTTGGTTAAAGAAAATAAATTCTTAAATGTTTATTCAATTTAAAAATGATTACCATGGGAATATCTACATTTTACATGATATCTGTTTTACATTAAGTTTTTTTTATTAATGGACAAGATAAGCAATCAATTTTGGTACATTATCAAGTTCACAGTTTTTGTAACATTTAAATATCATCGGTTGCCATGATAATCAAGGCAAAAAGGTAGTACTACAATTTTCACTTTTTATGCTTATTTTCCGTTTTAATTTTTCACGGCGTTTTTGTACATGAGAATAAGATTAAAGAAAAAATTCTATGTTTTCCTATAAATGATGTTCCAATTTCCCAAAATCCTTTAAATTCTGGAGAAATATTTGCTGCATTATTTTTCCATGCATCACCAAAAATGGTTTATTTTTTAATCTTTGGAAAACGCAAAATATTGACTGTTTGCCATAAAAAATAATACTTTTCCCCACATTTTGACCAAAAGTATATGTCTCATATGGCAGACCAATGTACATATTTTTCATAATACTTGTATGTCACATATAACCCATCTCTAGACTATCATTGTAAGAGATAAAGCAGATCCCGACAACAATCCCGACAGCATTCAAAATAGAGCACCAAATTGAGCATCGATGGACCCTAACAAGCTGGAGGTGGAACCAGGTGCCATGGAGGAGTAAGCATCCCCTGTTTGGCTAGCCCCAACCGCCGTCGATGTTCACGCACGAGAATGAAAACAATATCTTCAAATCATGCACTGTCCGAGGTTATTTCTATATAGAAATTGCTTTGTCGACCATGTCAGGGAAAAGCATTTTAAAAAACACTTACCGTCTTACGGACGTGAAAGTTGCTAATTTCGAGCTTGCCAAAGCCCATTTCCTAGCCAAAATGTGGTGATATGCTAACCATGGCAACGGTTGGCCATGAATAAAAAACTCATGTTACTTTTATTGTCAGGAAGACAAACTTGGCCTACATGTACATATCATCAAAATCTGAGACATGCGATTTCCAAGTTTTCTGAGAAGTCTTCGATGCTTACAGAGAATGACTCTTAAAATAATAGAGCTGACTATTACAAAATATTCTTCGGGGGTTTAGAGCTGGATGACAATAGAACAAATATTTTCTCATTGAACAATGAGAAAATAGAAGGCCTGTATGTAGCCAAATATTTAATGCAATTGAATATGGAGGAGAGTGATAAGAACATCATACAAACAACGTCATTTTAAAGATTCGGAGAGCTGGAGAGTCGCCATTCATTTAGACCAAACTAATTGGCATTCCTGCAGATATGTTTTACTATGGTTTGAGGTAGGCATTACATTAATATTCTAGAATTAGACATTTTCATTGTAAATATTTGAATAAGGCACTATCAAATTTCAGTGCACCATGTGCGCATTATTATCTCCAGTATTACAAATTTGCAGATGAGAAATGTTACAAATTCATGTTGTAGGAATTTCCTCATCTATCACTATACAAAGAATCTCGATTTCATAGAATATAATTCTACTCTCAACGTCCATGAAAGACCAAATTGATACAAATTCGCAAAATAAAAAACCGATACCTCCTTTCTTGACAACTTTATTCGGCTTGTCAACTTATCTGCATTCCTGTTTGGTTTGGATCAGTTTAATTACGGATCCATCGCGTAAATGTGATTAATGAATACGGAATAAACAAAATGCAACCCAAAGGCCCCACATGGAATAGCTTTATTTCAGTTGGCTTGACAATGGACCAAAAGAAACATGAATGGAGTTATAAAGCCATGAAGGAACTTGTCCCGTCGTAGAAAATGAATTCATCATGGAAATTATATGGAAGTTTACATTAAAAAAACTTTTCATGGTTCATGCTGTATGTACACTTAGGATTTTGACTTCAAACATCGGTACGTAGACAGTTAGTGTTTACTTAATAATTTGCCGATATAAAGTTTAGGATGTATTAATTAATGATAATCGTATCAATGTTGATATCACTGTTATTACTGAGAATTATATTTGATACAAATGAAAGAAGAAAGCGAATTAATCATTCTTTCACATGAAGCAGGTCATGCATTATCAGAATATTGTGAAGATATCTAAAAATAACATTTCTGGAAGTTAAGATAATGTGTTTCATATAGACTTTGATTAAGCACATAAGCAGGGATGATCATATCTAATTTGAAATAAATTGAATATGAATTACATGAATAATGTAAAAATAAATTCTCCAAGTGCAAGGTTCATTTTAACCCCCCCCCCCCCCCCCCAATTACTATCTCTTTGATTGCCTCGTGCTTCAATGTGGCTGTACATTTTCCGTTGTTCTAAGACTGTCATTTTATTCACATATCGCAAGAGACATTATGTCATCCAGAATCTGCATACATTTTATAGTTTCTATCGACTAAACTATAAATAAAAACAAAAACACTCCAATACACAATTTTTCGGCCCATTGGTCTGTATTAAGTGTAAAATACGACATATATATATATAAATACGTGTCGTATATTTTACGAATGATAAAGGCTTTGTATATTCGAGTGTTTTGAGTAATAAAATAAGTCTAAAGTTTTACATACGGATAGGCATATCTTAACAACGCAATGGTCATGAAAAGATTATTCCCTCCTAGTATATGTATTATCCTTCGTACATGACCCATTGAATTCAAATCAATAGGTAACTTCCCCACCAACAAGGAACACGAAAACTTAAAATGAAAATTGAATTTTTCTCCGGAAATAAAATATACAAAAATACGTGTACATGTAATTCCTTAGGAGTATATCGTAACATTTAAACTCAGCAAATCAATGTGACCGTCTGAGTTGTGAAGTAAACAGAGTATATATTACAATAAGTTTCATCCGACATGGTGCGCGAACTCGAGACCTGCTCAACAGGTAGTTGCCACCAAAGACAATTAGTCAAACTGTATTGCCTTATATGTAAAGCGATCTTAGTTACGTACAACGAATATATTGAATCTTGAGTTGTCCTTTTTAGAGTTGGCTTGTTAATTCGGAATACCTCTTATTTCCATATGTGGCATGATAAAGCAAAGATATTCCGAGACCATGGGCGGAAGTACATAACCAACAATCCCATGTTCGGCCATAATGAGTGACTCGTATTTTTCCCGTTGAATAGATCAGAGCAAAGTTAATCTATTTTTCACATCAAATACAGATGGTATCTTGATTTTAATAGGTACTTGAAATTTTTCGGTACATCACCCTCTAAGAAAAGGAAATATGTATATACCCATTATATCAATTTTGAATTAGTTTATTGATTTATGTCAGGGATTTATATCATCAAAAGCAGTATGAAAAATTTTGAAATGTGAGTCAGCTTTAAAAAGGAATATACCTAAAGCATTATTAAACGTAAAATAGAAAATATATAGTGAATGAATTAAGCGTACTGCATTTGCTCCGACGTAAACAATATTGAAGTTATAAATCCTGAAACACACTTTCGTAGATTTAAAGATGACAGAATCTTGCTGCGAAGCTTTTAGCCTTTACCAAATTGACGTAGTGATGTGCCCAATCTAAAACGCCGTAAATCAAACTCATGACTCCAATATCATTAGTTTATCAATATCGACTACTGTTAAACTGTGTACATTGAGGACACATTTATCTTTTTCTTTGTTATTTCTCAGTGTATTCGTTCGTTCATAGGATACTTGACAATGCAAGAGTTACTTATTTTTAAGCTTAGTTACAAAAAGCCATATCTATACAGAGAAAAATGCAATGAAATGCAAAACGTCAGAAGATTTAAGGCATTTTTATTGCTTTGATTAACATGTTTACCCTTCCTAGTCACAACAAACCTATTGAAAAGTTTCTTTTGGTACAATATGAATACAGATTATAGTTAAGTTGTTATTAGGTTGTTATGCATATGAAAGGAAAGAATTATGCGCTTTTTAGAAAGCTACATCCAGCATTTGGTTCGAATTTGTGTCTCAGCGAGGAACACTTTGTTACAGCGGGGGAGATATAGGAATAAACATACACACTCGTCTTCAAATATGATGAATACTGAAACGTGCCACATTTGTAAATTTGTGATTATGATAATCTGTCTGAATATATTTACAGTACCATCTTTTGGAAAGAGTACTCACACGGACGAACAAGCACTTCTGAAAGAGCTGGGCTTGTTCAATCGGCAAATATACGACAACAGTGTCCGCCCTGTATATAACTCGTCGGATAGTGTGGTCATCTACTTCGAGTTTTCGCTCACACAGATCATGGATATGGTTAGTAATTGTACATCTTCTCTTCTTCTACAGTTGATTAATGCATGAAAGTCAATTAACTAATCATATGCATCTAATTAATCCATTCGAGGTAAAAGAAATGCAGGAAGAGAAAGTAAGTGTACAGCTCTGCTCCCAAGATACAGCCTTCTATCTGTGACGCATCGGACATGCATTGACTCGGATAATGAATGAAAAGGGTCCCTGTAAAAAGCGAAACGAAACAAAAACGAAACGAAACGAAACAGGACTAATCGAAACGAAACAAATTAAATCGAAACGAAAAGAAACAAAACGATACGAACAGATCGAAATAAAACGAAACTAAACATATATCTTAAAGAACTTGGAGAAAAAGCCATATAAAGGAGGAAATGCCGCCGAGACCGATTACGTAAAGTCAAGATCTGCATGTTATTGCGTTTTGGTATTTCAGTTCTAGCGGCTAGAGGATTTCTTGAAAGAGTAAACGTTGACGTTAAAGCATAAATGTTATGGTAAATGCCATAATTGCATTTGAGAGGATTAAATTGGGGAGGGGATAGATGGGAGGACGGAAAATATTATTTAGCAGGGAGGATTCTAATACAGAGGAGACAGGACTGTTCGATTCTGTATTTTTAAAAACTTTATCAAGAAGAATGGGGGGGGGGGGGCACATTTTGCTAGAAGAAGAATAATTTTTTTGACCTGAAATGTATCCCCCCCGATTTATTTTCATTTTACGGTCTCATAACGAGGTAATTTATCCCCTCCCCTTTAATCCACTAGAATACATTTAAAGTATTTAACATTTATGTTTCTAAAGGTCAACTTCGACTATTTCAAGATACCCTCTAGCCACTAGAACTTACGGACATGCAGAAATTGTCTTTAAATGTTTGTTCTCAGCAGCAAATTTCCTCTTTATGTTTTTCTTTCTCAAGTTCTTAAAAAGTTTTGTTTGCTTCGTTTTGATCTGTTTCGTATCGTTTCGTTTCGTTTCGATTTGTTCCGTTCCGTTTCGTTTCGTTTTTGTTTCGTTTCGCACTTTACAGTGACACAAATGAAAAACTTAGTGTGTCGCCCAAACGTTTAATTTTAGGTATTCATTTTGTTAAAAATGAGTGGCTCCTCATTTTGTGTAGGGCTTATTCAGAAGCTTAAGTAAAAGAAAAATATTGCCAAACAAACAGCATTGGATAAGGGATAATGACATGGGATGATATATTTAAAGAGTTCAAATTTATTTATTATTACAATATAAAGAGGACGAGGGTAACATTTGTTCATTGGAGAAACAAACATACAACCACATATACTCGAAGACACTGACAACAAAATCATAAAATCCATACCAATTATCTTCACATCGTCAACAAGCCACTTATACAGTGTGTAGATGCCATGCCAACATGACCAAGTTGATGAATTAGAAGATGATTATTTTCATGATGGTAAATGCAAATTATATGAGATTTTAGCATTGGAGTGTTCAAACGCTATACCTTCATGAAGAAAATTCCAAACCCAATTTTCCTGCACCAGAAAGGGAAGTTCAAGTCATAAGGGAAATTCAAGTCAGCAAACTCATGGTACATGTAGCTGCGACATAGGAGCAACGTACATGAAGTGTTATGTCGGTCATGTTTGAATAACATCATTTATATAAGTGATAACTCATTTATTATGATTTTCACAAGTTATGGATTGAAAAAAAATATTTTTGCTGTATCCAAACATGTTGAAGAATAGGAACTTTGCGTGGAACTTATAAGAATTGACTGTTGAATTTTGACAGTTTATTGGAGTATGAACTTTGGGTTTGTCGCATCACAAATTGTGTAAAACCGCGTAGCGTAGCGAAGCGGTTTTTACGCAAAATTTGTGATGCGACAAACCAAAGTTCATACTCCAATAAACTGTCAAAATTGAACAGTCAATTTTTATAATATCTAAACCCAAATTTATCCCAAATTTCACAAATATACTGAAGAAATTAGTAATTTAATACATTGCGTATGAAAATATCAACTCTGTAGAGCCCGTAGGCGAACTAGTTCCCAAACGGAATAGAAATAATGTATACGTTGCTAGTAAAAAGGCAGCAAATGTGTCAAAAATATTCGTTCCCAATCTGGAGCCCCATTTTACCAGTTCATTAGATCACCCGATGATATGACGTAGCATTTTGATGACGCGTTCTGCAGTTCAAGTTCAAGGTCGCCGACATGGCAGTTATGTGTTTGGATTGTACACGCAGGAGCTTGGAGTTTATATAGACAGATCCTCTGTACTTATAGATCTAATACTTGCAGAAAACGGCATGATTATGAACTATTGGTATCAGAATACCTTCCTAGGATTTAGTTATTTCATAAGTGACCAGTTAATTGTGAAAATTCATGACGATACTGTATCCTGATCGAGGCCGAGGTAGGTCGCCGTCTTTTGATCTCTCATTTTCTGTTCGCTGTTAATATTTTCTTCTAAATTCTTCATCTTGCTGAAAATGAATAATTAGAAAAGTTTCTAGTTTCAATACTTCATAGGTTCAGAACGATTGTACCTCATAGAAATCATTTGAAACAGTGATCTTCGGTCCTTTTGAAGTTTTCAATCAAAACTTTTGCACGTTGTCGTTGACAGCCGTCAGTCATTGGAAAATTTCATACGCAGGTACTTGCTACTGTTACGACGGGTATGTTATTTTGAAGGAAATTATTCAAAATAGCTGGGAGTTTCTGTTTTTCTCGTTATTTACTGCATTTTCTGTCTCTCATCAAAATTTAAGGGCAGGAAATGGTCTAAGGAACTTCAAAAACAGGAGCATAGCAACCGAACAACGCTGTTAAAACCACGTATACCGGTACATTATCGAAATTGTCATAAAATTTTCATTAATTATGATATCAGATTTTAAGGGCTACTGTTAAAGGCACAAAAGGTCTCGTCAAGATCAAACCATGAATCAACTATTCTTGTCAAAATTTTAACGCAAACGATCCTATCATGCTTAGAAATTAGAAAATGGCTGGTTACAATGGTCACATATGCCCTCACTACCGAGCTATGATCAATTATTGCTTATAAAATGGGTACCCTAATATAACCTACTTTTCTCCGTAGAAGACCGATTGCGAACACGTGTAAGCACTTATTTGCATAAGGCTAGTACTGTATCAAAACAAAACAACATGGCTGACGGATAACACGTGGGACGAAAATGAATCGACAATCGGTGTTAAGAGAAATGTTATGAACAAATAGTATTGGCTTGGTATTGGAAAGTTATAGAGACCTAGCTTAGAGAACGACCGTGAAATTAAAACTCTGATAAGTCTGAGGGAAATTAGCTAAAGGGATCTACAGTGCACATGTACATGTATAGTTCTCGTTTATTTTTATCTATGAGAAGTATGTATATTAGTTTGACGTTTATATATATCCACAGTAATTTTGATATGTGTATATATAATATATCTATTCACAGTCTAAATCAAATATTGAAAAACGATCAAAAAGCATAACTAAACAAAGGTTAATTTTCATTCAGGATTTGGTAAACAAACGCACATGTGTATAGCAGACTACACCTGCCTCCCATTCAAGCCACCATACACTATTACAAGTTGTTAGTCATTTGAAAGTGTTCGATTATCCACGTTCAAAATGGTGATTTGAATGGAACATGATGTCTATACATGATATCAACCTTGTATTTGCAATTAATGAAATATGAGGGAGTTAGTTTTTTTAAGAGAGAATTTTTAAAAAGACTGTATACGTGGTTTACTACATTTTTCGTAGTAATCCCACGATGTGAAGTGCATTCGAGCGATTGGCTGAACGTGGTAGCGTGTTCACTTTGACCTTGGTAAACGTGACATCTTTCTACATACTATACATTTTGTATATGCAAATAATAATTTCAGCTATTGACCGAAATCGTGTGTACCAGTGAGTAAAAACGTCTATAAAACAAAAATGTGAGAGATACTTTATGTAAGTAATATATAGATGTATAGTAATACTTAAAAGCTATTGACGGTAAAACTTCATTATTGACATTTTAATCCCAGTTAGACTATTTGTACCTTTAACAAAACTATTTTTTCTTTGCATAATTATCATTCGAAAGCCGATCTTATTTTATCGTGTTCATTGGGATATGAAGGTGTATTTCGCCATTTTCTGACGATCAATGCATAGATTCGTGTAAACAAACTTATTTGGAAATTATATCACATATAATGTTATAGTATTATGGAGAAATCAATTTTCTTTTCATAACCATTTCCAATTTTCTGTGCCTTTTTTTTGCAGGACGAAAAGAATCAAGTTTTGATAACCAATGCTTGGCTGATACATGTAAGTTTTAAACACCAACAATCAGATTAATCTAAAATGTTTAGTCTGATATCAGTTCATTTAACAACTTAATAAATAATAGCAAAATACTGTTGAGGTTACGCCATTATTGTGGCATGTACATTTGCCTCTCACAAGCATGATATTTGTCTTTAGATTTTGCCACATGCTTGTTTCTTATATTAAAGATAATTATGACAACAAGCAACTTATTTGTATGACACTAAGAAAAAAGATACAAACAAGTAAATGCATAAATGAGCAACACAAAATGATGACCAACGGTTACATGTACCTCATGCTTAAAAGTGTTTGGTCATCCCGAATCTTTTAGATTTCAGTTTCAATTCCCTCCCCATATTTCATATCAAGTGAGAATTCTAATATGACATGAAATTTCCTCCCTATATGTACTATATCACTCGTCTTGTGTAAAATCTCTAACGAGCTAAGCTCCTCGCATTCTCGTCCTATAGAACTTGCCCGGTGAAAAATCTGTTAAAAAAACCCAGTCTTCTAGCCCGTTGTCGTCTACAGAATCAGAATAGGAATAACAACTAGCTAGCCGTGGTTCATTGTCATTGCCGCATTAACCATCCCAATTATCATTTAATTGTTTCATGCGACGCGGGGAATTACTGGACAATAAAACACGGTTAGCTAGTCGTTATTTCTTAAATTGATATTATATAATTATATTGTATCTTTTTTTCCAGAAATGGACGGATGATAGAATCAAGTGGAACATCACCATGCATAATGGACTAAAGAAAATTAGGATTCCAGCAAGTCTTCTATGGCTTCCAGATATTGTACTCTACAACAAGTAAGCACATGACTTACTTTGTTATTGTACTCTACAGCGAGTAAAGACATTACTTACTTTGTTATTGTACTCTACAACAAGTAAGCACATAACTTACTTTTTTATTGTACTCTACAACAAGTAAGCACTTGACTTTCTTTTCTATTGTACTCTACAACAAGTAAGCACATGCTAGGAGTCTGTCAATGTTTAATTTTGTGCTCTATTGTGAGTACCGTTGAGATAATCGGTAGGCTCTTCTTTAACTCATTTGTGTAACATTTATGTCCTTTGCCATTTGGGGCTCGTAAAACGTTCACGCGAGGGGTTTGACAGTAAATATTTGGAATAGTTTTCCCTGACATGGTCGCCATAGCACTTTCTATAAAGACATTGCATGTATTTTAGATAGTGTTTTAATTTTCGTGTGTGAACATCGACGGCGGGTCTGGCTATCCAAACAGAGGATGCTTACTCATCACGGGCACCTGGACACGCCTCTATCTTGTTTGGGTCCCGTCGATGCTCAATTTTGTGCTATATTGTGAGTGCTAATGGGATTATCGTCAGGATATTCTTAAACGCAATTGTTATTATATTCTACAAGAAGTAAGCACATGACTTACTATGTTATTGTACTCTACAGCAAGTAAAAACATTACTTACTTTGTTATTGTACTCTACAACAAGTAAGCACATGACTTACTTTTTTATTGTACTCTACAACAAGTAAGCACTTGACTTTCTTTTCTATTGTACTCTACAACAAGTAAGCACATGCTAGGGGTCTGTCAATGTTTAATCTTTTGCTCTATTGGGAGTACTGTTGAGATTATCGGTAGGCTCTTCTTTTACTCATTTGTGTCACATTTATGTCCTTTGCCGATTGGGCCTCGTAAAAAGTTCACGAGAGGGGTTTGACAGTAAATATTTGGAATAGTTTTCACTGACATGGTCGCCATAGCACTTTCTATAAAGACATTGCATGCATTTTAGATAATATTTTAATTTTCGTGTGTGAACATCGACGGCGGGTGTGGCTATCCAAACAGAGGATGCTTACTCATCACGGGCACCTGGACACGCCTCTATCTTGTTTGGGTCCCGTCGATGCTCAATTTTGTGCTAAATTGTGAGTGCTAATGGGATTATCGTCAGGATATTCTTAAACGCATTTGTTATTATATTCTACAACAAGTAAGCACATGACTTACTATGTTATTGTACTCTACAGCAAGTAAAAACATTACTTACTTTGTTATTGTACTCTACAACAAGTAAGCACATGACTTACTCTGTTATTGAAAGGAACACGTGGCAAAATACTGTGAAACTGTCATTAACAGGAATGGCATAAACTTCTTTTGGTCTATTAAAAATTCAGGGGATGTGATTGACAAAATGAAATCAAGAAATTTTGAAGCAAATACGATATCTTCATACGACTTTTCTAATATGTACACCACGCTTCCTCGCGACAAAATAAATGCTCGACTGTCCAAACTCATTAAATGGTGTTTTGATCGAGAGGGGAAAACTTATATATGTTCTTCTGAATCGAAGGGTTTCTTTTCCGCCAGAGATTACAAATCATACAAATCATGGACATGTGATGATCTGTGTATTGCTTTGTCCTTCCTTTTGGACAATATTTATGTAAGCTTTGGTGAGAAACTCTACAAGCAGGTTGTAGGGATTCCAATGGGTACTAATTGTGCGCCTCTTGTTGCAGATTTATTTTCATACACACATGAAAAGGAATTTATCCAAAATCTTCAAAAGCAAAGAAAAAATGATGATGTGAAATGCTTCATTAGTACTTCTAGATACCTGGATGATATTCTTACTATCGACAATCCTGTTTTTGAAAAAAGTATTAAAATGTTATTTATCCACAAGAATTGATTCTAAACAAGGCAAACGTTTCAAACACAGAAACACCATTTTTGGACCTAAATATCAAAATTGTTAACGGAGAGATCCATACAAGTTTGTATGACAAAAGAGATGATTTTGGATTTAACATAGTAAATTTCCCCTGGCTTGACGGTGATGTTCCTAGATTACCGTCCTATGGTATCTATATTTCACAGCTCATCCGGTATGCTAGAGCATGTACTGATGTTTTGGATTTTCATAGTAGAAATTTACAAATTACCAAGAAACTTTTAGGACAAGGTTTTCGCTTTCACAAACAAGTAAAGACTCTCTGGAAATTTTACAAAGATTATTGTCAACTTCTTCTGAAATTCGGACCAATACAGGCAACAGAGTATATTACTTTGGGTATTTCACAACCTGCATTTTATGGTGACATTATTAACAAGATAAGAAGGATCAAAGATAGACAACATCGCTATCGAAAATGCGTCAGAATCATCAAACGCCTTTTATACCGTGGATATGATCGTAATGTCACCAGACGGACACTAGGCTTGGTACTTGACCAATCTACAGTCTTGTACAAGCGCATTCTTAAAACTTGCACTCTGACTGACTGTGACGACGGGACTCCATGACGGGCCCTGTCCAAACCTCTTTAGAGAAGACAGGGCCCCAACCACCTGTCCTCTCTGAATGTCAGTCGGACTCTTCGGGTGATAACATGAGCTCGTATTACGTACGCCCTCTTTTTATATCCATTTACATATTCATCTGTGTTGCTTGGGCCCCTGCGTTTTGCGGTCTTGTTTGTGTGTGGTCATCTGACAGTGAGGAGGTTGTTTTACACCACAATTGTACGTTCTTCGAGACCTCTAGGTAATCGGAAAAGTGGGAAGGTTGTGCGCACGTAATCCAGGATAACCACACCTTCTGCTATTTCCGTGGCAGATGGCCGTCCGAAGTCGGCACCGGTTGCCCATTGGCCTCGTTGAATTTTGTGTAGTCCTTTGTGTTTGATGTTTCTGTGTTGTGCGTTGACGTTCTTTGTCCCTTATGCGTCTCTTTCCGTGTTTGTCTGCTTTGTGTTTTTGCATTGGGTGTTTTGGGGTTTTGTTGTGGGTGCTGCAACCGGGTGTTGTTGGAGATCCCCTCCTTTGTTGTACTCTACAATTAGTATACACACGATTTGCTTTGTGATTATATTCTACAACAAGTGATTAAATTCGATTGAAACGCAATCAGAATGGTCAAGATTTCAGTAAATATCAAAATAATTAGATATCATTTTCGATATAGGCATTATGAAGATAAACATTGAATACTGCATAATAAATCGTCAAATAAAATACATTCGTATGCGAGTACTCTTACACCGAATACAAACAAGAATTTGACACCTTATACATGTCAGATTGTATTGCCAAGACTTTAATGGAGACAAAGGTACAAAATGTGGACTCAGCATGTTCTTTGATATAGCTCCGGTAGCCATATAAGAAAAAGGAAATGTCATTCTCCCACATAGTCAGTCCATTGACAGGTTTTTAATCAGATATGTGTGATGTTAGTAATGAGACTTCTTTCATCTTTTGACTTGGGTCCATATTGCATATTTAACACTATTTATAAAACAAAAGCAAGATTCAATATCAAAGCAAGAGACATCCGACTGGAATAACATGGATCAGAAGAACCCCTCAACTAATTAGTCTTATTTCGATCTTGATATTATCTTTGAGAGAAAAATAACAAAATAAGAATGACAAAATGCAAGGTGTGAGCATTTTCTAAATTGTTTTTTTTTTCATTTTATGTACATCTATATGTACAGATTTGATTTTGTAATGAACATTTCATTAGAACATTATTGTCCCTTGTAAAACTGGCTATGTAAAACGTGAATAGCAGGAAACAAATTTTATTCACAATGTTTTGCCTCAATCAAAGTACACAAAAGAAAGGTAGTTTTTAAACAAGTTTCAGACACGCATGCGTAGAGTTTGGCGCTGGTCATGAACTTTTTAAGAGAGAAAATTTTAGAAAAATGCTCTAAAAACAGTGATTTTCATGGAATTTGAGTGGTGATAATTTCTTATGTGGAACCAAAGGACCATGTAAGCTTTATTTTTTGGTAAAAAGAGATGCAGTTGGTGAGTTAGAACTTTTGAACATTTTATTTGTTTTGAAAACTATGAAGAGTCGCTCACCTGATCGATCAACGGTACTTATAATTGCTCTTTGGTATGTGGACAAATATACATATACAGTGTCACAGTGTCACGTGATTAATTGAATCAATGCGTAAGCGAAAGAGGCATAGTACTGTTTCTCCGAAGTTTGATAGATAATTCAAAAGAGATAAATTTGACATAGAATCTGAAACTGACTTCGAAATTTCTTCTTTGACTCTTAACCCACCTCCCGACCTCAGTGTTATTCTTGAACGTCCAATTATGGCCGACGCTCCTCTTGTATCCAATACTGACACTAGTGAGGGCTCTATGCAGGCTCAGAGCCTTAATGTTGTACTGGGCGAGGATGAAATTAACAAAATTGCCTGTGCTGTTCGAGCTTTGCTTTTCGAAGATATTCAAGGCCTAGTGAACAAGATCCAGGTACTGGAGGACGAAAACCGCCTGCTTCGTGATCGTCTCGATGAATCTGAAAAATTTCAAAAGCGGAACAATATTGTGATCACTGGACTTCCTGAGTCCGCTGATGAAACTCATGACAAACTTGACAAGTCTGTTTTAAGCCTTGTCTCCAAGATCGAGGCTAATGTTCCTGCTCCTGAAATTGATCGTATCTTCCGTGTTGGAAAACCCTCTCTTGGTAAAACCCGTCCAATCGTCGTCCGTCTGACAAATTTCGCTGCGAAGAAGCGTATCCTGAAGTCACGCCCTGAACTTAAAAAGAAAGGCATGAAAAAGGTCTTTATTAATGAGGACTTGACGAAACCTCGCCAGCAACTAGCGTACGCGGCACGTCAAGGCGTTAAACGAAATGCCATTAAAAAGACATGGACAGACGATGGCAAGGTCTTCATTATAGACAATAATGATCGGAAGCACAGGGTTGACTCTCTACCAACATTAGAGGGTTTTTGTACCATGATGCGCTCCCCCCAACATGCCGGTCAGCAGGTCACTTACGCGGCTGCATTACAGCGTAGTGTCACTCCGCCACAGACAAATACTTCAGAGTCCGTCACTGACGTTATGAATCGTATTGTCAACAGTACATAAACTACTAGTATTTGATGACGTCATTGTCTCATAATTCCATGGTATATCCATATCACAGACTTTAAAGCTTGTACATAGATATTATTTACCTACGTATACTTAATCAATATGTTTTTTGTTTATATTTTCCATGTTCTCGTGTTTTTCCCATCTTCTTCGTTTCATGGGTCATCTGTGATCAAAATTGCTCACCAAGCACTTTGCACGTTTAATACTACTACTTACAATTTTCGTCCTGTCCTCGGTATGTCTGTTTGCTCGTTCTGTACATACATTGACGGTATTACATAATGCCTATAGACAGTGTTAATCATCGACTGAGGACAGGTCTATTTTACCCTGTGTCTAGTACATACTACTGTTATAGGAAACTTTCCCATGCTGATGTACCAAGTATATATTTTCATATCATATTGACCGTAATATTTCAGGTACTCTTTCTCCTAACAATCACTTGTAATGTCCTTTGCTTGATCTGCAAGGCTAGCCTTAGATATATCCATTATTTAGTCTTAGAGGGAAATCTTACTCAGCTAATTGAGGATTTATCAATCATAATTCTTTTTTGCAATACTTTATCTCTCCTTAGATGTGGTGACATCCACCCAAATCCAGGTCCGATTCAAGTTGAAGATATTGGTGACACTTCTAGTCTATTTAATTCGTCCAAATCCAGTGTTTACGATAACAAAAATGTTTCATTCATTCATTACAATGTTCAGAGTATAAAAAATAAATTGAGCCTAATTGAGTCTGAATTGTGTGACTTTGACATCTTGGCCTTTACAGAGACATGGCTAAATATAAATGATACTCCTTCCAGTGTAGAAATTCCTGATTTTGCTCCCCCCTTTTCTTATGTAAGACATAACAGAGTTGGTGGTGGTGTTTCAGTGTATATCAAACCCCATTTACAGCCTAAACGTCGTCATGACCTTGAAATTGTAGATATAGAAAGTGTCTGGGTTGAAATAAATATAAACAATAAGAAGTTATTACTAGGGACATTCTATAGACCTCCTGACTCTTCTTCACATCTATGGCAACATATCGAGCACTCATTCGATTTGGCCCTTAATTCTGGCGTTGAAAATACTTTAGTTCTGGGCGACTTCAATGAGAACTTGCTAGATTCAAAGAAATTAAACTTCAAAAGTATTATTGATTCATCAGGTTTTACTCAGTTGGTTAAAGATCCCACACACTACACTGAAAGTTCCAATTCCCTTATTGATGTCGTACTTACAAATAAACCAAATCTTCTGAAAAATGTACAAGTAGCTGATCCATTTTTAGGTTCTGAAATACGATTCCACTGTCCAGTAGTTGGTAATGTCGACTTTCTATCATACAAAAGTAGCACGTTTAAGAGAAGAATATGGCAATATGAAAAAGCTAATTTTGAAGAGTTTAGAAATCATTTGTCCACTTCCGGTCTGGACTCCTTAATTACTCAAGATGGCGACATTAACGACGAAGTTAAATGTCTGACACAAATTCTAATGGATTCTGCCAGTAAAAGTATTCCGAATAAAACTGTAATAATACGTAAAAATGAGAAACCTTGGTTACATAACGAACTCCGCAAAATGATCAGACAGAGAAAGCGTTTATATAAGAGAGCCAAAAAATTTAACACTCCATATCATTGGTCAAAATATAAAATTCACAGAAACAAATGTAACAAAGAAAATCTTCATTCCAAAGAAATTTACTATGATAAGCTAAAACAATCACTAACAGACAAAAACCTTTCCCCAAAGCAGTGGTGGAAGATAGTAAACTCTTTTATAGGTAAATCAAAAACATCCCAAATCCCTATTATTAATCATGATAACGGATGTGTTTCTGACAACAAGGAAAAGGCTACATTATTTAATAAATATTTCTCATCCCAAGCCACTGTTGATGACAGTAATGCATTCCTTCCTCCTCCTCCCGATGATCCAGTCTATGAGCTTCTCTCTGACATCACTATAAGTGAATCTGACATACTTGATATTCTCTCATCATTAGACACCACGAAGGCATGTGGTCCTGACCATGTTAATGGAATACTACTGAAAGAAGCTGCAGCTCTTTTGAGCGATCCTTTATCGAAACTATTCAACAAGTCCTTATCCAAATGTGTCTTCCCCAGTGATTGGAAACTAGCTAATGTATCCCCGGTATTCAAGAAAGATAACCCTAGTTTCATTCAAAATTACAGGCCAATATCATTGTTAAATATTCTAGGCAAAGTCTTTGAAAAATGTGTTTTTAAATATCTGTATAATTATTTAAGAGATAACTCTATACTTTCTAAACACCAATCTGGCTTTTGTCGAGGTGATTCAACTGTTAACCAACTTCTCTACATTCTAGATGATATTAGTAAGGCTGTCGATTTAGGTAAAGAAGTAAGAGCTATCTTTTGTGATATAAGTAAGGCCTTTGACCGCGTATGGCACTCCGGATTATTGTATAAATTATCCTCCATTGGCATCTCGGGCAATCTTCTCTCCTGGTTTCATAGTTATCTATCTAATCGAAAACAACGTGTTGTTATCAATGGCTCCGAATCTGAATGGAGACAAATTTCCGCCGGCGTACCTCAAGGTTCCATACTTGGACCTATTTTATTTCTTATATATATTAACGATATTGTTCAAGACATACATGCCACTGTGAAACTCTTTGCTGACGACACTTCCTTGTATATTGTAGTCGATACCCCTGACATTGCAGCTAACCAACTTAATTCTGATTTAGACAAAATTCATTCTTGGTCCAGTAAATGGCTCGTTGATTTCAATCCTGCTAAAACAGAATCTGTCTTATTCTCTAGGAAAAGAAATCAGCAACAGCACCCACAATTATTTTTCAATAATACAAATATTAATGAAGTTAACAACCATCGACATCTTGGCCTTAATCTCTCGTGTGATTTGACTTGGGATAATCACGTTGACAACATTATTTCCAAAGTGGTACCAAAACTCAATGTTCTTCGTAAACTTAAATTCCAACTAGATAGAGTATCTTTGCGTAAAATTTATTTTTCTCATATCCGCCCTGTCCTAGAATATGCTGATGTTGTATGGGACTTTTTACCCGTAAGACTTATAAGACGACTCGAAAACATAAACTTAGAAGCAGCTCGGATAATTACTGGAGCGACAAAATATGTAAGCCACCATAGTCTCTACGCCGAACTGAATTTAGAATCACTTTCCGACAGACGCAGAAAACATCGATTAATTATGTTCTACAAAATTGTAAATGGATTAACCCCTACGTATTTAACAGAATTACTTCCATCGCAGCATCAAGATACACACACATACCCAACTCGTAGTCGTTCGAACTTCATGCATCTTCACAGTCGTACTAATCTCTATAGAAACTCATTCTTTCCACAGACTGTTCGTGACTGGAACAATCTACCAGAATATATTCGTAGCAAACCATCGCTGTCATCATTCAAATTTTATTTATTTAAAGACAAACCCGAACCTCCCTACTATAACATTGGCAATAGAAAATCTCAAATCCAACACGCTCGCCTTCGCATGTATTGTAGTCCCCTAAAATCAACTTTATTCCAAAAGAACCTTGTTGATTCACCTTTCTGTTCATGTAATAGTAGCATTGTAGAAACGACAAAGCACTTTCTACTTGACTGTCCGAAGTATTCATCGATTCGCAATTCTACTCTCGACCTTCTTCCATACGACATAAAACTAGATACACTTCTATATGGCGATGAAAACCTCTCAAATGATGAAAATAGCACTATATTTAAGTCCGTTCACAATTACATTCACCTTAGCAAACGATTTGAACAGAATTAGGCTATATCTGTAAATAATTTCAACATATACTTACATTTCAGCATTTCAGTTTTACCAATACCTACCATCAGCATAGCAATAATGTACTAATTTCACATACTTGCATTGCACTTTTGACGCATTATTGTTTTTTACGTCTTTATGCCATTTATATTTAAGGTTGACCCATCTTGAAGATTACTTTCATTTACTATGATTTATTTTCTTTTCTTTCATGCTATGAATTCCTTGATCTATTGTCTACCTCTATTATGCTCTGTGCTTTCCTTCTCCTGTACATTTCCGTCCTTCAAATTTCTTCTTAGTTCTTATATATATATATATATGTTCATTATAAATATTATAATATTAATATGACCAGCTACATGACTATAAAGTTAAATTGATTAAGGAGCAGAGTATTAAATAAGCTTTTTGGCTTTCTCTCCTATCCTTATGTTTCATATGATGTAAATTATTGTTGGAATATTATATTGAATAAATATTGTTTAAACTAAACAAGTTTTGATGACAATTTTATACGTACATGTATTATGTTTCAATTTGATACAGACTGAAATTGGTATGACATTTGATATATTATAAGTATCTTATTATTTATTTATCTTTTCTGAAAAAAATTCGCAATTGGATGATCTGAGAAAGGAGGGGGATCTCCAACAATATTTGGTTGCAGCACCAACAGCAACACTAAACTCCCCAAGTGAAAACACAGAGAAGACACACACAGCAAGAGAAAAGGAACAGCAAACGAGACATCAAACATCGGACATAAAAGACAAAACATAAACCAACGAGAGCCATGGGCAATCGGTGCCGACTTAGGACGGCCATCAGCCACGTTAGTAACGGATGGTGTATTTATCCTGGATTACGTGCGCACAACCCTCCCATTTTTCCGGTTACCCAAAGGTCTCGAAGAACGCACCATTGTTGTGTAAAATAACCTCCTTACTGGAAGATGACCATACAAACAAGACAGCACAACGCAGGGGCCCAAGGAACACACATGAATATTTCATTATATATATAAAAATAGGGTAGGGGCGTACGGAATACAGTTCGTGCTCTGCCAGCTGTAGCGAGCTCATGCATGTTATCACCCGAGACGTCCGACCGACATTTAGAGAGGACAAGTGGTCGGGGCCCTGTCTTCTCTAAAGGGGTTTGGACAAGGCTGTAGATTGTCCAGTACCATGCCGAGTGTCTATCAGGTGTTATTAGGATCATATCCACGGTATGCAAGGCGTTTGGTGATTCTGACGCATTTTCGACAGTTATGCTGTCTGCCTTTGATCCTTCTAATTTTGTTTATTGAAATAAAAATGCAGGCTTTGAAATACCAAAGGTAAAATACTCTGTTGCTTGTATAGGTCCGAACTTTAAAACAGGCTGACTGTAATTTTTGTAAAATGTTCAAAAAGTCTTTACTAGTTTATTAAAGCGGAAACCTCGACCTAAAAAGTTTCTTGGTTATATGTAAATTTGTAAATGAAAATCCAAAACATTAGTGCAATTAGTGCACGCTCTAGCGTATCGGATGAGCTGTGATATGGTCCTGTAGCATCATATCCCACCCATCGGTATATTTTTGGACATAATAACCTTCGCACTCTTTGGTCATCTTACATTGTTTAGACTTAGGATCACTGACGAGGGTTTAGTACCCGAAACGTGCATGTCTGGTCCATGCTGCAAATTTATCTGTTTATAAATGATGATATTGGATCTGAAGACGTTTAACATGTAAATACCGTATGACGGTAGTCTGGGAACGTCACCGTCAAGCCATGGGAACATTTACTATGTTGAATCCAAAATAATATCTTTAGTCATAAATCCTTGTATGAATTTCTTTGTTTGTAATTTTGATATTTATGTCCAAAATGGCGTTTCTGAATTTTTATCGTTTGCCTTGTTGAGTGTCAATTCCTGTGGATAAATTCCATTCTTATATCTATCAAAAACAGGATTGTCAATATTGAAAATATCATTCAGGTACCTAGACGTATAAGTAAAGCATTTCAAATCATCAAATTTTCTGTTATTTTGAATGTTTTGGCTAATTCTTTTTCATAAGTGTATAGAAATAAATCTGCAACAAGAGGCGCGCAATAGGTTCCAATAGGAATACCTTCAACCTGTTTGTAAAGATCCTCACCAAATCTAACATAAATATTGTCCAAAAGGAAGGACAAGGCATTACACAGGTCGCTACATGTCCATGATTTAAATGATTTGTAGTCTGTTGAGGAAAAGAAATCCTTTGATTCAGATGTACAAATATAAGTTTTCCCCTCTCGATCAAATGAGTTAAAGAAGATCCTGACGATAATCTCAACAGCACTCACAATAGAGCACCAAGTAAAGCATCGACGGACCCCTAGCAAGCTAGAGGTGGGACCAGGTGCCCGGGAGGAGTAAGCATCCCCTGTTGGCTAGCCGCACCCGCCGTCGATGTTCAGGCACGAAAATGAAAAGAATATATAAAATACATGCACTGTCTGAGGCCACGTCTATATAGAAAGTGCTATGGCGACAATGTCAGGGAAAAAATATTCAAAACACTTACTGTCAAACCCCTCGCGGGGAACTTTTTTACGAGCTCCACACGGCAAAGGGCATGAGTGTGACACAAATGAGTTAAAGGAGATCCTGACGATAATCTCAACAGCACTCAAAAATACCATTTAATTAGTTTAGACAACTGATCATTAATTTTGTCGCGAGGAAGCGTAGTATACATATTAGAGAAGTCGTATGAAGAAATGGTTTTGGTTTGGAAATTTTAAGTTTTCATTTTGTCAATCACATCCCCTGAATTTTTAATAGACCAAAAGAAATTAACATTGTTTTTTAGTGTTAAGTCTCTTTAAATTATTTCATAACAAACCAGTGCAGATGACTATACCTCAGGATTCATGCCTATCAACGCCATGGTGGAGTATGACGGATCTATATTTTGGTCACCGCCATCACGACTAAGAAGCGCTTGTAAAGTGGACATAACCTACTTTCCTTTTGATAGTCAATACTGTCAGATGAAGTTTGGTTCCTGGACGTACGACAAAGCACAAGTAGATCTAGTCCCTTCAAGGTTTGTCGAATAAAACGTATAAATAATTCACTTTTTTTCGAATCGCTTGATTTCTTTTAGCAAAAAGAAATTTACAGTACCTTGAAAGGAAAGAGATTTATCCAGAAAAAAAAATTATATAGAGAAAAGATAGTCTCTAAGTCCTTGTTGAAAGATCCACATAGAAACATAAATAGGAAAAGAGTATCTACTGGCAAATGACAAATATGGATAATTACCATATCCTTATATACAGCACAAGATCGATAATTCAGAAAATCAGAAACCGAAGGCATACAAAATCAGGATAAAACAGGAACCAAAGCAAACAAACAAAAACCTCCACCATATGAAAAGAAGCGAACTCTCAATATGGGAGTGAGACCAGGTGCCCAGGAAGAGTAAGTATCTCCTCCTTGCATGCAACACCCGCCGCTTCAATTCGGTAGAACTGTCACATCCGGTTACTTCCAGTCTCGTTGGTTTATGTGTAGTCACACATAAACTTCCAGTCTCGTTGGTTTATGTGTATGTCTCGTTGGTTTATGTGTAGTCACATCCGGTTACTTCCGGTCTCGTTGGTTTATGTGTAGTCCTTTATGTTTGATGCTTCTGTGTTGTGCGTTGACGTTCCTTGTCCCTTACGCGTCTCTTTGTGCTTGTCTGCTTTGTGTTTTTGCATTGGGTGTTTTGGGGTTTTGCTGTGGGTGCTACAACCTGGTGTTGTTGGAGATCCCCTCCTTTGTTTTTCATTTTGGAAGACATAGAGTACAATCTTTGCTTGGATGGTTCAAATGTTCTATGACATTATCATCCACCATTCTGGAGAGTGGGACATCATAGTGTATGACGAGTTCCCCATATCGACCGCAGAAATGATATGGTTATCCAAATTATTTGGGAGAAACCCTCTAATACGGACTGTAGTACAATCATGCTCTGCCACCGATTGAAATGTTGAATGTTAGAATAAAAATACATACTTATTATCCTGGTATAGAACTATACTACTGTAGTATTCATATGGCTCAAAGTTTTTAAATTATTTGACCGAAGGTTACATGTATGTGGCAAAGTTGAATATCGCTTGTTCTTCTGTGCACTATTATCTTTAAGAATTCTTACCTTTCTGTTGTTTTCTGTTGATATATCTGCAACACAGCGGCACATTTCTTGTATTATGATACATACTTTTTCTCCCAATGTGGACTTTGATATTCTTGGAAACGCTGGGAGAAGATTTTCTTGCCTCAACCCTTTAAGATGAGATAACATTTTTGCGTGCCTTTTGACTGTAACGTCAATTATGACGTCATACATGATTGTTGCGTTAACCCATCAAAATATGAAAAAGAATACATAAAATCTCATTTTTGAGCGTTTTTAACAGTGTGAGAAAAATAATCAATCCCAGATGTGATCAGTGACACGGCAAACCTCGTCGTGGTACAAGCAAATCCTGGAAACTCGGGTTGGATTCCCTTATCCCTGATCACATCTGGGAATAGATTCTATTACATGTAATTCCAAGGAAAAATTATTTTGTAGTACATGTCCACTCTGCTATTCTTTTTCAGTGATATTGTTGATGTTGGAGACTACACTACAAATGGCGAGTGGATGCTGAAGAAATACACAATCCACAGAGAGGAAACCAAATATCCAGCAAGCACGGAAATATATAGCGATATCAAAGTGACTTTGATCATCCAGAGGCGCATCTTGTATTATGTATTGAACATAATTTTTCCTTGTTTTTGGCTTAACGTTTTGAGCGTGTTGACTTTCTGTTTACCGCCGGATGCTGGGGAGAAGATCACACTTAGTATCACTGTCTTATTATC